>CM030044.1:4711776-5911776 GCA_017639485.1 Pluvialis apricaria | reverse complement strand
GATAGAAACTGCATAAATTAAGACAATATTGTATAACTCTTATGTCTCTGTACAGGTTTTCTAGGCAAAATCGTCATACGGATTTAGGAGTCCCAAAAATCCAATCATTCATCTAGTGTTTATGAAAATATTTATAAAGGTTAGGTAGCTAGCTCTCAAAAACCAGTGGAGTTTTGGTACTGGCTCCAGTCACACCATCCACATGCTCCAAACTGCATTTTCATTTAGCACAGTAAATCTGGAACTGCGGCCTTTTGCCTATAAGGGTTCTGAGTTAGTTTGAAATTTTTCTGGCAAAGTGTCTTCTGCAATCCTATTGCCAGTGTGTGATTACTTGTTTACATGTGCAGCCTATAATTTTCCTCAAATTTCTTTTGGCAAGTGAAATCATGTTTTCTAGGGAGTGGAAGTTCCAAAGACAGCATGTTATCGATGTTTTACAGAAAGCACTTGGGTAGTAGGGGCAACACATGCTTGACACTTCTGCACATGAAAGAATTCTTGGAAAAATTTTATTCTCATTCGAAAACAAGAAAAGATGTTAGTTCTTCAAGAGTTCACGTGCAATATTGTATTGGGTTTGCGTGACAAGGTTTTGGCAGCAGGGGGCTACAGGGGTGGCTTCTGTGAGAAACTGCTAGAAGCTTCCCCTAAGTCTGATAGAGCCAATGCCAGCCGGCTCCAGGATGGACCTGCCACTGGCCAAAGCTGAGCCCATCAGCGATGGTGGTAGCACCTCTGGGATAACATATTTAAGAAGGGAGGGGAAAAAAAAAAACCAACCTGCAGTGGAACAGCAACTGCAATCAGACAGAGGAGTGAGAATATGTGAGAGCTCCAACTCTGCAGACACCGAAGTCAGTGAAGAAGGAGGGGGAGGAGGTGCTCCAGGTGCTGGAGCAGAAATTCCCCTGCAGCCCATGGTGAAGATCATGGTAAGGCAGGTTGTCCCCCTGTAGCAGACGGAGGGTAATGGTGGAGCAGATAGCCACGTGCAGCCTGTGGAGGACCCCACACCACAGCAGGTAATACCCAAAAGAAGCTGTGAACCCATAGGAAGCCTGTGCTGGAGCAGGGTCCTGGCGAGGAGCCCATGCTGCAGCAGGTTTTCTGGCAGGGCTTGTGACACCCCGGGGAACCCACACTGGAGCAGTCTGTTCCTGAAGGACTGCACCCCATGGAAAGGACCCACACTGGAGCTGTTCATGAATAACTGTAACCTGTGGGAATGACTAACAATGCAGAAGTTCATGGAGGACTGTACCCTGTGGGAGGGACCCCACACTGGAGCAGGGGAAGACTGTGAGGAGTTCTCCTCCTGAGGAAGAGGGAGTGGCAGAGACAATGTGTGATGAACTGACCAGAACCCCCATTTCCCAACCCCTGCCCTGCTCAGGGAGAGGAGACAGAGAATTTGGGAGTAAACTTCAGCCTGGAAAGAAGGGAGGGGTGGGGGAAGGTGTTTTAAGATTTGGTTTTATTTCTCATTACCCTACTCTGGTTTGATTGGCAATAAATTGTTAATTTCCCCAAGTCAAGTCTGTTTTGCCCATGATAGTAATTGCTGAGTGATTTCCCTGTCTGTATCTCGACTCACAATTCTCTTGTTGTATTTTCTCTCCTTGTCCAGTTGAGGAGGGGAAGTGATAGACTGGCTTTGGTGGGCACCTGGTGTGCAGCCAGGATCAACTCACTACAAATATCCGGGTAAAGAGGCATCAATACTATGCTGGTTTTACTTGCCTTTTCTCTTATTATTCTTTGCCGTGTCCTAGATCTCAATGGTCCTACAGATGTAGGACTGAGCTGCAGACTCAAAAGGAGGCAATGCATGACAAATGCATTCGTATTTACAGTTTAGCACACAACACAGGTTCTTTCCAGGTCCACAACTGTCTCTGTGATCACGCTTGTACTCTAGAGTGCAATTGTGCACACCACTTCTATGCTTACCCTTTTGGGCACTATCGTATGGAAGCTGGTGGTCGCTTACAGTGGTGTCATGAAGCATGGGGTGGATCATATCAATGTTGAGGTTTTCCAGCACTGTCTGGGAGCACATGTACAACTATAGAATTCTGGAAATATACACGAGTCCCAACAGGCCATGGAATTAAGTATGCTTATGCTACTGCCTTTGGGTTTTCTTTTCTTTTCTTGGTTTTCTTTCAACTATTACAGGTCATACTGCATATATTTCACAAAGGTTTTCTCCGGAAATTTAGAAATTCTTTTAACACGCTGAGTATCACAAAACTTTCAGTTAATTTTCAATTGATTGTGTTTGAATTTGCACAGTAACGATCAACAACAAAAGAGGGAGACAGAATTCAGGGTAGGTATCTTAGACAATCTCAGACACAGCCTTGTTTGCTAACTTGTAGGGGAAAAGGACTTACAGTAATTCTCTGGCAGTATTCCAAAGTTGCCAGACAAATGATTATAGCTGGTTAGGAGACCAGTGGGGACCAGTGCCACATCAGATTTAAGAAGGTGACAGCTATGCTCCTGAAGACAGACAATGGAAACGAGTCCTTCAGCAGCACACAGGGATTATGTCCCTGTGACAGATCTGGGGGAGATTTTTGGCTTTTCTGCCAAGGTTTTCACAGAAGAACCTGAAAAATACTTTGGCCCCTCACACGCCTCTAGATCATCAGACAGTGGAGTAGCCTAAGAAGGACCACCCACTACATTTTTTGTTCTGCTACAGCAAAGAACTCAATTTAAAATATCACAAATGCACAGTTTTTCCCATAAGTCTCCATAAGGCCATTAGAAGTGTGTTTAACAAGGAGGATTTTATTTTGGTAATTAAAAAAAGAACAGCGATTTGAGAACACATAGGGGTTTGGAGGAGGATGTATTAGTGATCTCTGGCTGCATCTCCCTGGCATGCAGATGGAAATGGAGACAGGCTTGTTGAGGTGGCAATGAAGGGATTAACCTGCTTGAACATGGAGTTGGAAGCTGCCAGTCCAGCTGACTGGGTTGTAGGTAAATCTATGTGTAAGTATCACAAAAGTTTATAAAAGCCAAGATGATAACCATATGAGCTGTATAAATCCTGTAGTAGGCTGCTCAACCATTTTGTGCTTCTGCACATATCATAGAGCATGTTCCCCGCTAACAGTGTTGCCCTAACCTGGCAGAACCAGCACCCACAAACCACTGGAAGCACTTGAAGCTCTTGCTGCTTCCTGATACCCTTACCACTCAGAGGAACAGGAAAACAAAGCAGGGAATCCTGCTTACTGTGCTATTGTGCCCACATCCCAAGGGTCTCCCATTTTTGTCAGCGCCATGCTTTCTCTACTGCCTTCTGCCCATAGAAGTTTTTCTCCCCTTTCAAACAAGCCAGTTTCCAGAAGAGCTTCTCTGTTCCCTATAGTGTTGGTCCGCAGCCTTCTAAACAACAGTTTTTGAAGCTCTCCATCCAATTTTCTGTATTAATCTCCATTTCTATCGGGTGGACCACACCCTTAGGAACTGAACTTTGCTCATTCCACTCTGCAAATAGTCACAGTGGAAATGGATGTAACCAAGCACTCCCAACTGCCCTGCAAAAAACACTGTCCATATGGACATGTTTGTTTGAAAGCATCTAGCTACATCATTTACCTGTCTGATTTTACAACTTGTTAATAGAATTGTCTTCATCAATAACTGATTGTTTCTGATACTAATCTATACTCAAGTAGTGTTAAAAGTAGCCAAAGGACATTAGAGGATTATCTGGCAAATTGTTTACGGATCTCCTGCATCAAAGCAAGTATTGCCATGTAGCTGGGTGCTCTTTGTTCCCAGTGAGAAGGGGGAAGTAACCTTATTGGCATCTTCATAAATGGTCTCAGAGCATGTGTTAATGATGTTGTACAGAGGTGTTGATGCATAGCTGTGTTTAGAGCTTTATTACTATGCATAAGATGAGAAGGGTCATTCAAAGTGTTGTCAGAAAACCTTTTCTCTTGGAAAACATCAAAACACAAAGGCCATTTTAATGACAAACTGCTGCTCAATCATATGATACGCTAAAACGTGCTGTCTGGTTACTGCTGGTGTTGTGATTTGGTATTTGCCTTTTTTAATTTAATGGCATGACATTGTGGACAGTCATGTATTCATTCCTTATCTTTTAGTGACTATCACAATTACCAATTACCTCTTCAGCAAAATCTGTTTTTCCATGCTATTCTTGTAGGCACAAAGAGCCTCTGCCATGAGAGATGTTCACAGATCTCTACCAGACAACCACGTGTGTGTGTGTCTGTGGGGCCAGCCATCCAAACACAGCGTCATCAGGAGATGATGAAGTCTTGAAACAAAGCATATAAAGATCTTCATGTCTATGCCTCAGAAGCAGTCAAAGAATCACCATTAAGGCTGCAGATGGTATATGATGTGGGTCAGGAATCAAGGAGATTTAGCTGAAGAGTGGGGAAATAGAAGAAACAGGAAAATATTCTTGGAATATAACGTGTCTTTTATAATAGCAAGAGTTCAGTTTTGCAGCAAAAAGAGGAACAATTCACAAACAAAATTACAGCAATACACTTTTCATAGAGGCCTTCTTCAAAAAGTGTGCTAGTTGGCATGGATTTGGCCTGGCTCACAATAGTGTTACCATATCAACTTTAGTTACCTTATATGATAAAGGAGAAGCTTTCTTATAAGAATAGAGGAATACCTCATGCATAAAAACCATGTTAATCATTGTGAGAGTTGCAAAATGTTAAAAGCCTTCCAGAGGAGCAGATCGTGTGTGCCAGTGATGGTGACAGATGTTTGTGAGCCAATGACGGTGTTTGAACAAGCCAAAGAGGAACCAGATACACCTTGGCCAGTCCTGTAACTGATGGTGTCATAGAATCGGGAATAGACACCAGGGACTGAAAAAAGACTCTGGGGATACATGAGGGAAAGGGTCCAGAAGAAGCCCAAGAGAGACTCCAGGAGACTCAAGAAGAGAGAACTGAAGAGAGAGACCCCAGGAACCTGCACCTGGATGATACACTGCACAGCTGGATTTGTTGTGCTTAGCCATCCGACTTCTGGACTGTGTCACCTGTTCTGCACGTGGAAAAGCCGTATAGCTTATAAAAATTGCACATATCTGTAACTAAGGGATTTTGTTATTCATTAAGTCTCTGCACTGCCAGTTTGGTCTCAAGCCATGACAAAATGTCAGCTCACCCAGGACACAGTGAAACTTTCTGGGAAAACCATGCAAAGGGATACACTGCATTGCAGGTGTGATAGAAACGCATGGTTCTGGACACCTACCAAACAGACAACAGGTCCAAGGACTGCTGTGTGTCACTGCATGTCCCTTTCCTCAATGTGCTGCCCTTCTGGCTAACAGATTTGCCTGGAGTTCACAATCCAGTGTCCGAGAGTCATTTTTTTCTTTTGGTTAAACAATCAACATTCACTGTGTAACAAATTCCATTACATCCACGCACAAAATTAGTTGTGGTCACTTTAGTGGGGAGAGTGGTAGAGATAATGGAAAGGGACTGTCACTTTGTGCTGCAGTGAGTAGTACATGAAAGTTTACTGAATCCTGTGTATTCTCTGGTCAGGAGTTATCATCTGATGTTGCCAAAGTACATTTGATTTATAAAAGTGTTCAGATTCCTGATGCTCTCTGATTGTAGTCAAAAATTAGGCACTGTTAAGAACCTGGACTGTAATATTTCACTCTCAACCTGAATCATTAGATACCTTAGTGAATGCCTCTGCCTCTGTAGCAATTAGTTGCAAAACTTCGAGCAGTTTATTAAAAACCAATGGGTTCTGTGAATGGTCTTTGTAATTATTGAATCTGGAAAAAAACCCAAGGAAACTGAAATCAACGCATATTTTCCCTAGGTAGTGATGGAAAATAACACTATCTCTCCCCATTAATCTCCTGTCATTTTTAATGAGACCTGCTGATACCCAATAAAAATGCAGGGAAGGGTAGAAATATGAATCGAAGTGCAAATGAGGAAAAGATGCATTAATACTGTAAATAACTACATACTGTGAACTCTGAGCCCAAAACAGGAAAACATAACCAAACCCTTACAAATCTGTCATTGCTTCTAGCTGGAAGGTGATGGGGAATCCTCACTTCTAGTTGCATACAAGAGAAACGCAGACCAAAAATAAATAGAATCCAGGTTATTTAATCAGTATTTTTGTATGACTCAGTTTTAAGCTCTGTTTTCTGTTCTAGATATTACTTATGACTTTTTATTAGAATTAGGAGATGAAATGCATAAATCTGGGACCATGGACCATATTGTGGTTTAGGCCGGGCTGGCCACCAGGACAGACCATAACCAAAATTACCGTATCTTGGAATGGTGCTCCATTCATGGAATTAGAGACAAGTATCCCCCAAGATTTTCTTCCCGTCCAATGATTATTCTGTATCTCTCTGTAATGGTATAAGAGGCACGGGAATAGCCACATATTGAAGGTATTTCTCTTAGCTTTTGGATGTTATACTTAAGAAGGTGGGACAGTTCAACATACATATCCTGTGTTCCTGACTAAGTTCCATATTCATTTGGCAATTAAGCAGAAAGTGTTGTGACGGGATACAACTCTCACACACACCCCACCACAACCACCCCCAGCCCTTCCCCTCTGTTTACTGCAGTTTAGCATGTAAGTGCTTTCTTTATTCTGAAACATAATGGGCTGAAGCAATTTAGGTGGAATACATATGATTTTTTTCCATAGCTGTAGCTGCATTGACTGCCATAGGAAGACTCCAGATAAACAAACGACAATAAGAAAGGAAGTTCTTTTGTTAATTCAGGCATGACTTTGAAATCTCTGGAGCTATTAGAGTGCTTCTCTTTTTATTCATGTAGTACAAAATGAATGGAGGTGCTTGCAAAATTGGTATTAGATGTCACAGATTTAAACTTATTTAGATACAGTAAAACAGAAGCTCAGAGAAATGTCTTAGAATTAAAGTAATTAAAGTCACTGTGGTTTCTTGTTTTTGACACAAAAAGGATTCATCATCATGTTTAGTTGTTTGCAACATGGCTTTAAACTTAAGTTATAACACCTTGAATATCTTCCTTTTAAATATGTGTCAGGCTGTATACTTTTTTCATAGAAATGAAAGGCAAAAGAAAAAAACACAGGCATATATGGGGAGTAAACACGAATTCTTCTATAGCAAAGGTAACACAAGAAAAATAGGTAAAGACATGGAGGATTAAGCCAAAATAAACTTCTTTCAAGTGGCTAGTAGGAAAAACATTGTTAACAAGTGTATGAACGTGACAGTTCTGGAGTGATCATTTTTCTGGCGTGCCCTCTCAGCATCTTACAGTCACTAGTACAGAAACTTCCCACAGCATCACACAGTCTGGCAGGCTGGAAGGACTTCCAGAGGTCATCTGTTCCAACCTGCTGCCCAGAACAGGTCCAATTACAGTGGACTGCTCAGGGCTTTGTTTTGTCAAGTTTTGAACATCTTCAAGGACTGAGATCCCACAGCCTCTTCAAGTCCCTGTTGGAATATTTAACCACCCTCATGGTGAACTTTTTCTGTTTATATCTAATTGAAATTGCCCTTTTTCTTTCTGAGAAGAGTCATGGCTCCTTTTTCTCTACACTCTCCCATTACATAGCCATTTAAACATGCTTAACTACCTAGAAGACTGACATTTTGTGGGACAAAATGTAGTTAGTCAGATGAGGGCAAAATCTAGACATATGCTTCTCAGGAGTGTGGAGCATAGATTTTGAATTAATCCTAGTTTATGTTGTAAATCAGGAAATCTTAATCTTATTTACTTTTAAATTGCTGAGATTTTAAAAAGTCTTAATCTCTGTTACTTTTGAATTAAATATAATTGAGACTATAGCTTTAGTATGTTGAAGACAAGGCCAACTATTTTTAGAAGACATATATGGGTCAGTTGAAAAGATGGAAAAGAAATAAGTCTAAATATCTAAACCATATCGTAAGTAATTCAGCTAAGTCATTAACTGTTTCACAACTGTTGGAACTGCAGAACTCACAATTCAGATTGAAAGATCTGACACCATAAACATTTTGAGTTATGGGCTGATAAATATAAAGAGTAATGGCTATGGTTATCCAACAGACCTTCCACGAATGAGTGATCTGTATTTACATTAGAACTATGATGATTTACAAATGCCAAAGTGCCACATTTTAGTTTAATGATACACATATGTCAGGAGATTTTTATTGAATATATCACGTCTATAACCCTTTGCACTATATTTCATATGAAATAAGAAATGGATGACAAATTAAATCAGCATCACAAAAGAATCAATGGCCAATATGATGAAAATAAAGCTGTGTTTCAGTCATTACGGTTGTCAAAATCCTTCTTTGCATTCTGGAAAGAGGCTGGCTTCCAGAAAGATAAGGGAGGTTTTGAAACTTTCATCAAAATATTCAGTTATTTAAGTCCTCCACTTTCAGGGCTCAAAATGTTAAGAAATTCTGAAAACATTTTTGGTTAAACTTTTAGATCTTAAAATGTGTTGAAACATAGGCTCTTCTCAAGGCATCTTCAGCAGTTTTTCGTAGCTATCTTCTGCCAGTTTTCCCATGTCAAACTTTCAAATCCAACCCATGGAAACTGTTGTTTGGTTTGTTTTTTTGAAAGAAAGTTTAGAAAGTATGTTGGGTAAAGAAAAAATCTTTTTTTTTCCCCAACAATAAAATATTAAGTTTTTAATAATGCATGAAGCGTTAATCTACCTACAACAGATGAGGCATAACACGGCTAATGGACCAAAACTGACAGCTAACGGACTACTGTTTCTCAACTTGTATTAATATGTAAATACATCTCAAAGAGAGATTTTCACTTCTAAAATTTAATCTACCAAGGAAGAAGTGAACTGGTTACAGGAGAAAAAAAAATACAACCAGCAATGTAGAAGGATTCAGATCTTTTAAACATAAAGGCATCTGGAGAAGTAAATCTTAAGTGTTGAGGAAAAAGACCAATTCTTAGTCAAATCTGGTCTTGTACTATTTCAAAGCTCTGAATCAACTGTTTTTAAAAATCTTTCAAATGTATGCAATGGTTTACACGTAAGGTTGCTAATTAGTAGATTGAGAAGTCTAGAATATGAATCTAAATGAATTTAATGAATGACAAATCATCAACTGTTTTCTATTAGAAGGAAGGGGGTATCAGCGGTCAAGAAATGTTCTTGACATTTATTGCTAAAGCTGAAATTAGAAATATTAAAAAAGTTTAAGAAACTCTTGTAACTCATTTGAGAGAAAGCAATAAGTAGTAGCCCTTCTAAAAGCTTGGTATTAAAAGACATCTAATAACAGTTTTTAGAACAGAAAAGGTTAAGGCCTTTAAATAATTTTCTAATAAGTTAAGGTTTTGTCCTTCCTTTGTAAGGTTCCTTTACTCAGCCTGTGAGCCTTTTCTTGTGTATCGTTAATATAAATTGTTTACATTCCTAAAGGCTATTGTAAGTAAAGCAAATATCCATCTTATTGTGAATAGAGAAAGGTCACATGAAAATTCAAAACATAAGGAATCCTAGTAGACAAGAATGACAGCACTCTTATTTCCTTCCATGAGGCCATAATTTCATCTCAAAGGACAGTAGAAAAGCTTCCTTCACTTTTTTTTTCAGGTTTGATATATTTTGATATAAAACCACTAATTAATACTGTAGCAAAAGGATAAGTAATTAATTGTATTAAAGTGATAGGAACATTAATTTTGAGTGATGGGCCAGCACTACTCTGCTACTGTTATCATCTCAGTGATTTTATGATTTCTATCAGCAATGGATGATAAAACAAAGAAGACAAAAAGAACCAGGCATATTTCTCCTTTGTTAAAGCAGAGAAAAGGCTAGTTTAAAGACAGGTAATTCAGTGGGTTTGAAAGAAATACTGAACCTAATTAGTATGTTCTAATCAATCCTTATTCTTCTAAAGTTTCTTTAAAATCTCAGTAGCTTAATTTCTTTTGAGTAGCTTCCAGCAATTCTTTCAAATAAAAAGCTGTAAAAAACAAACAAAAAGCCACCATGTCGTTGTACTGATTCATTAGTGTTAAACCCACTATCATAGAAAACCTACTATCACAGAAAGCAGCTAAAAGATAGCAACCAAGAGTTCATCAGTTATGGAATTGCACTCCTCCTCATGTCAATACCAATATCATTTACGAGAAGTAGTGCTCAGTAGGAAACCCAAACCCCTAAAGACACAGAGCCAGAAATACTGAAGCACAAATGCTATTCAAGCTTTCCTGCAAAGAAAAAGAGACAACAGAACAATTAGGGACCTGAATTCCTATCTTTCTGTCAGTCACCAGCACCAGATGAACTGCAGCTGCCAACACCTAACGGGTCATTTGCAGCAGCTGTATAAACCAGCTCTTGCATTCTTGGTTACTTTGTATTTATTGTACAATTATTTCATTTACTCTACGGAGAGAAGCAGAGTCATCAGAGTAAAGACTGTGGGAGTTTCAAGGATTGAGTTAAAGGATGGTGGTCTGAAGTCATAGTTAAGGCTTTTGGTAAGAGAAGTAGGCAAGGCTACTGACCAAACATTTTCCATCAATTTTCCAATATCGATGCAGTTTCATCTAATGATCTAATCATTTTATTCAATGAAAGTAGAGTCTTTGTAGTGGTTACACATTTAGATAATGGCTCAGGTCTTTTAAGTGTTATTTGCTGTGTTCTGACTTCTTGCATCTAAGTAAAACCATTAAAACCAATTAAAATTATATAGGAGCTTAATAAAGACATCTCTACTGCATTCTTTTATGGAGTGCATAGGTACAGGTGATGCAGTTGAAAAATAATTAAGATCTATATGAAACTCTTTTTACCCTCTAGTTGTGACAAATGCTGAAGGGGTTGTGGCATGCTCTTGAACAGGTATTTCTGTTTTCTGGGATGTTGGCTCATTGCCTTCAATGATGGTGGTTGGGCAGGTGTCCTTTGTGAAGGACCTTCTTTCCCCTGTATGAATGGTATGTATCTACGTAGCTACTCACAGAGGAGATTCTGGTAGTATAAGAGATCAGTTGCATTTAACTCCTAGTTCTTAGGAAAGTTCTTAATTTTTAAGTTTGGTGTAGTGGTAATTTCTTTTTGTTTTGATGAGCCCATACTTCTCTTCATACAAAGACCTTATAAGCTGCTATACAAAAAAGATCCTGTTGCTGTAGGCTTGCAATACAGGTACTTCAGCAGGGTCTAATACAAGGATTTTTCCTGATTAATTATTAAAACTGATATGTGTATACTGAGAGGTATCAGTGTGCTTATGGATTTTATCTCAGATTGGATTTGGGGAGTTTAAATACTTGGGCTGGGATAGTGCAAAGCATATACACAATTACAGCTGAATAAGGGGAAAAAACCTTTTCCATTCAGCTAAGACATACGTGCTAAGTCACAGCTTTTAATTCACACATTTCCTCTTTCTCGTTCCTACATCTGTTAACATAATTTTTTCAATGTGAACTTCATTATATTATTCCTCTACCTGTAATTTCTTATCTATCTTACATTCTTTCCTTTTAGTTCCTGCTAATACTGTCAATTATTCCCATTTTAATATAATGCAAAAGTTTCACTTAAGTATTTACATTTCTAGAAATGGACCCCTGTAAAAGGCGAATAAGCTGGGCACCTGTTCCCAGTTTGATGCAGATCCTTCTATTGTTAGTTTTATGTCTGTAATTCCAGCTGGCATGATCAATGTGCACATACATTAGTATTAAGGACACAAGTTATTTTTTTCATTAATTTTGGCAGAAAGGATTTTTACCCTAATTCAATAAAGCAGTTAATTTTGTGCAGTGTTGATCCATGGCTCTTGGGAGACCTTTCCAATGAAAAAAGGAGGTGTTATTTCCTTTGCACAAAGAACTGGTAATTCCTGCTTTGGTACCCTCTGTACATCTCTCTTCAGGTAAGACAGGAGCAGAAAGTCAGAGGAATGAAAAGTCCATCTTGCTGAAGTAGACTTAAGTAGACTTAAGATAATGTGGTTTGTACAGCTAATGGAACAAAAGGTGAATACAGATAGCCAGGGTAAGGCTCAGGTGGGAGCTCAGCTTTATAACTGAAGACCAGCATAAAAGAAAATAGCTCAGCAGTAACTATAAATAAACCTAGGATAGAATTTTGAATATTTTTTTAAGTAATTCAGAAAGTGGAAAATTAAATGGACTAAGATCTATCAGTTTAAAAAAAAAAAAAATATTCATAGCAGCAGAAAATTAAACTTGACTCTAGATGTCCCTTCCAGTCTATGTCATGTGTTTCTAGGTAGTCCTACTAATGGTCACAAGTGATTTTGTAAAGGCATTACTGAATGAAAGCAAATGCAGTTTTTATAATTTGGGGGGTTATGTTGATTGGAATACTGTTACAGATTTACCATACTCTTCCTTTAACCAATTACCTGTTACTGTATACCATCAGATTTTGGGGTAGCTACTTTTGTTTTAATTCTTGTCTAATCTGATAACAACTCGAACAATACCTATTTGTGTAATTTTTAAAGTGTTATCACAACTGGTGGCTAAGACATCACTGAGGCATGCAAGATAGCATTTTCTTGCATAACAGAACCAGTAAAGATATTGCTGTTGTCTCCTCTGCGCATGGATGCTCTGATAACTCATGCTGAGTGTCAAGCTTTCATCTTTTCTTTATTAGACTTTGCAGTTTTCATTGAAAAGGTAGAAATTTCATTTGTTTAGAGACCTCTCTTTATTAAATTGGGTTGATTTGAAAATACACAGTTCAAAAGCTGTTGGAAAGAGAAGTAGTTACAGCTATGCAACTGCAGTGCAATAAAACGCTCTCTTCCCCAGGTTACTAGGCTAAAGAGGATAATACTCTTCCCTGAAAGTTTTTGTAATCTGATGTTGAAAGTATATACAACCAACTAATACAATGTAAATAATAGAAAAGGCAAAGGCAGAAACTATATGAAGAAACTCAATTTGATACATAAATTGATCACAGACCCATACTTGTATAGTTTGTAATCAGAGAATGCAGGGTTTGAGGTGCTTAAACAGGTGTCCACGCTTCTCAAAGTGTCTCTAAAAGAAGCACACATTTATTGTAGTCTTTTTTTGTTGGTCACATACAAAAATAATATGAAACAATTGTAGTGTACAGTCCCCACAATTGAAGTTCCATGCTGATAACTACAGTAACTCATAAAATAGAGGTATCAAAAATAGGATTTCTGGTTGCATCTTTAATCTTCTGAAAATGCAATATTTAATGCAAATACAATATAAGGAAGAAGATTTACCCTTCTTCATTATTGTAATCATAATAAAAAGGGAATACAATAATTCAATGAATATCTATTTGTTCAGGTTAGCAAAAAAGTCGATAATTATTTGAACACGGTAATAAAATGAAAAATGAAAGTGTTTTGTAATGGATTATTACATTTTATAGCCATACATTTATTTCACATAATTCAAACTGTTTCATCCTACTGTGTGTAACAAAAAAAACCCTAATATGCAGGTACTAATTTTAAGATAGAGTCAGGTACAGATAATCAGTTTAACAAAAAAAAATCCAAAGAAATATGAATTTGCTTGTGCTTAATAGGTCTACAGTTAGGACAGAGTGGACATGTTAATGCAACTAATGTTTCAGGTGAGGCTTGGCTGAAAGCAAAAAAGGGTTATTTAATGCAGACTCAGATTCAAGCTGATCCTGAATTTCAGTCTTTCTTACTGTGGATAATCAATAAAACCAGAGAGCACTGAATCAGAATTGGTGTAAGGACATGCTACACCAGTAAAACCAATCAAATTGTACCTTCCTAAGGAGGTTGCTTTTGCCCAGCTTCCCAGAGCAACGTCTAAAGCATTGTCTCAGACGTAGCTGACTGATGGAGACGAAATTGGTTTTTCGCTACAGCTTTGAGTCAGAGTAGCCCATTCACAGCCTTCCTGAGATTCTGCCCATCAGCAACATCACTCAGCCACTGCACATGCATGAGGATGGAAATTTCTCCCTTCATTGTGCATTAAACTGAGGGGGTCCCATAGCAACTGGGGAATTGTAGCAATAACGGTAAGAAGATCCAAAGAGAGTGCAAGTCCCTGCTGCATGGATGTACAGTGTCTACAGCCCCTAAACTCTCCAGAATGAGTCAGAGGAAGAAAACAGAAAACCAATGTATCAGCTTTCTGTAACTTCAGAATATGGCATTAATGCCATCTCCCAATGCAAGCTCTGTCAGGTAAAATATTGAAACTCTATACCAGGGTTAAGAGTGAAAGACTCGACTGACTTCTCAGGTATCAGCTTCCAGCGGGTCTGTTTAGCAAGCAATGTAAATGACAGAAAATTTTTGTTTAAATGGGTTAAGGACTCAACTCAGGTTTAGCCAGTAACCTTCATCTATTTGGCTTCTTACTAGGCATTTAGAAAAAAAAAAAAAAAAAAGGAGGGCTGAAAGGATCAAAAATTTCACTATCACACTTACTCTAAAGGTATTCATCACGTGTTCATTAACTGGCATGTTTTCAAGTAACAGGTAAAATCATTTGGCATTCCTCTAGGAACTATAGAGTTGCAGTATTTCATTTCTTCAGTACCCTGCTCATTCTGCTTGGGTTGAATTATCTCCATTTAGATACATTTTCACAATTGTCCTTCAGTGGGAAACGGTTATTGAACCAGCCAGCGTGACCTGTGTTTTTGTTATGGTGGCATGGTTGTCGTGCACTGATAATGTTTATCCTGTTTCTGTAGGTGTTTTATTGTGTATTTATCCTGGCAGACAGGATACTTGAGGAAATGGGGCTTTGGTCTGATCCTGCGCCCAATGCTGGAGTTCTGAGGAACCAACTTCATGTTGTAAGAATAGTGATACCATAAGACACTGAATAAAACAAGGAATTGTACTCAAGAGGTAGGACCTTGTTTACATGGTACCATCACAGTTTAGAATCTAGAGTTCATTTCATTTGATAACTTAATCCCAGGAATCCATGATCTTGGTGGCACCACAAGATTTATTTGCCTAAAATAAAAATACGTATATTACAAAACTGATTCCATTATTTAACTCCATTATTCTTATAACTGCCCTTTACAGAGAAGTTACCCATTTCTTGACATTATCATCCCACCTATTGGAAGAACAAGTTACCTGACTTTAACTTTTCCTATAGCCTTTTCCTCTTCTTTCCTTTTCCACAAGTGTGAAAGAACAGCTGCTGCCTGATATAATTATTTTAATTGTTTGCATGCCATAAAACTGTTAAAAGCAATTTTAATTTTAACAGTAAATAGGTTTTATTGCCAAGTTATGCTTTTGCTTATAGCTATAAGATGGCAACGGGTGGTTAAAAGTATATTTGATTCTGTACTATTATTTCTCCTGTATCCACTGTATAATCAGCGAAGTGATACTATTTTGCCCTCAGGATAAAAAAAAAATAAATGCTAATGGAAGCAATTAAAAGATATGAATAATACTGACACCTCTTTATTATCTTTCAGGTACATTCGGAGCTACCCAGCACATTAAGTGGTAATGATGCAGTTACAGTTATTTTCCAGTTGACATGATTAGTTCTGTGGCCCAGCCACATTTATCTTCTGCTTTGAAGCCCTTCACACTAAGTTATTGGATCTGGGAAATAAAGTAAATAGGTATATATGAAATGACCTTATCCCTAATTTTGAAAGACATGGGTAAGAATGGCATTTCTATGGTCTACAGTACTAGTCTAAGTTATAAGAGTTATTCTTGATTCTCTGCTGTTGTCCTTATTCTGAGGAGTTTCAAACTGGAATGGTATAAGGAATAGACATCTAGGGCTACAGGCACAGAAGTATTGCACCACAATGAGGCATCTGACCTTTGTACTAGACACTTAGCTCCATGTTTACATCCTCAAAATGTGTCTGTGCTTACAACTCCATTCAATGTACATTGAAGGAAGCCACTCCTGAGCCTTGTGATGCTGACATCTTCATGTCAGCTTCCATTTTCCAGCTTCTAGGGTATTTCTGTTGTCTGGAGAGGGACTGCAGAGTAAGCTCTTTTTCGAAATTTAAATGTTATCAGGAATCTATTAATATCTGGACAGAAGACCTGAACAATCAAATATACATCTGTGATGCGCGAGCAAAAATCCCAAATTATCTGAGCACAAATTTGAGACCAACATTCAATGAAACGTAGAAGACTGTCATGGTTTAACCCTAACCAGTAGGTGCAGCCACTCACTCAGTTCTCCCATTCCTCCCCAAGAAGGGTAGGGAGAAGAGAGAAAAAAGGAGGAGAAAGGAAAAAAAAACCCAAAACATTGCAGGTTGAGATAAAGACAGTTTAATAGGATAATAAAAGAAAAGGAAAATAAAAATCATAGTAATAATAACAGTAAAAGAATATACAAGATGAGCAGTACAACACAAGTCAAATTCACCACCTGGGGAATTAGTTGCCCAGCCCGTCCCAAGCAGTAGTCATGGATTCCTGTCCCCTGGCTGACCCTCATTTATATACTGAGTGTGAGGTCTGTGGTATGGAATATTCCATTGGCCAGCTTGTTATGTATATGCTCTCTCTCAGCTTCTACAGGAAGCTGACAAAAGTCCTTGACTAATATAAACATCACCTGGCAACAAGAACAACAATATGCATTATCAAAATACCTTTCATACCAAATCTGAAACACAACAGCCACTAGAAAGAGAATTAACTCTATCCCATCTGAAACCAGGAGAAGGAGTTATGAAGTGTTGTAAGTCACGGTATTAGCAATAATGAACTGGGGTTCTGAACAAGATTTAAAGACGTGGATGAAAGAGCAGAATAGATTTGACTGAGGAGGCCCTTGATATTCCTACCTTCCTTATAACTCTTAAATGCTAAGTATGGAAAACTCCTGTGTTGAGCCTAAATTATTGATTTACTGGAACTGGGGGCTTTAACAGTGACCAAAATCCAGACATTTCTTCAGGCGTTCAGGATAACCATTCAGTATAAATAAAGTTGTGCAGCTAAATAAAAATTCAAAAGTTCAAATATGGCTTTAAACTGTATATCTAAGTTTATGTTCTTATCTGTAACAGTGGTGAAATGGGACACTCTGCTTGAAGAACGTCAAAGGACTGCCCATTACTTAAGAAAAAAAATGCTACCATTATTACTTAAGAAAACAAATTGCTAGCATTTAGGATTCCTTTTATGATGATATATACTGTCTTCGGTATTTTCCAGGCACATTAAATACTTGTCCTAGTGAGAAATGGTGCCTTCTCTCCAAAAGGTAACTAGACCCCATTAATATTTACCATGATTCTGTTTGCTGGAGGTCATTAAGGGCCCCCACCTGCTAAAGGCAGGAACTGGGTAATAGCACTGCTTCATCTAGTTTAAGTGTTGTGCTGCATATTGTATTGCTATTCATTGTGAATATGACTCTTTCTATACACTAGATAGCTACGTGTATTTCTAAGCATTCAGCAGCTATCATCACGTAATTTATTTTATTCACCTCATTATTATTATTTGTTGCAGCTGCATAAAAGGTGCTTTTATTGCACTCAAATATTTACTTTGTTAGCCTGATTGGCCTATATGCCCAACTGCTTACTCTCTGATCATGCTGAAACACTGAGCCTTCTGCTATGCTTTCCATGGGATCAATCAATAAATCAATACGGAGGTATAGGGCTTTTCTTATTTTTTTATGCTTGAATACTACATTGCATGGCAACAATTGCCCAGCAATTTGAGCTGGACAAAGGAATAATAAATTTGTTATTAAAAAAAAAAAAAACAAAAACAGAAAACAAAAACACAAAAGAAAACTTCCTCCAAACCGTATCATCAAGATACTTAATTTAAGAAAAGGCTGATGATGTTGGCTTACTAAAGTTACACAGAGGAAGTGGCTTGTTCAATCCATAAAATGGAAATTTCTTAATCAGGATGACCAGCTAAATCTGCACACATAAACAGTTCAAAACTTGTCAGAGAGCTGATAAGATATATCCAGATGTCAGCAGCTTGGAAAACGGGATGTTAACCATCGATGTAGGAGACTTGAAAGTTAAATCGTGAGTGTCTAAGAACAGAAGACATCAACAAAGAAAATGAATGTCATTGTTCAATACGAGGGATGAGAAGAATAGACAAACAGGAGGCTTAAGGTTGAAAAATACCTGCTGGTTTCCTCTTGGGTGCAGTATCCAGACTATAACCCCACAAGATATTTGGGGGTTTCCCAAGCTTTACCTTCAGCCTTGATATACATTCCCTCTTGAGCATTTTATCAGGAAAAATCTCTTTTGATTTCAATACGTGACTTATCTAAAGAAACATACTCAGGAGGTGAAAAGGCAACTGGGATGCTTTTGGAGAAAAAAAGACGAATATGGAACGATATCATCCCTGCTGCTTACTGGAAATAGCGCCTGTCTCACTCTAGTCCCTGCATCATGTTTGGGATTGTCCAGAAGAATGCTGGTTGGAACAGGCCAAAACTGTGTTAAATAATGTGCTAATTATTAACTGATATGCATGGCTGGGGCTAGAGTTTAAGCCATAACTTTACCTCTTCTACATTCTTTGACATAGTTGAGAGCTCTGAATATTTTCTGGAGCAAACGCTAGAAAAGGACTTAAACAAAAACCTGATGTGCTTGAAGTTCTGAGGTTGTAGCTGAACAGGATTTTAAAGATTACGGTTATGAATTTCTATGTCCTTTTGTGGATGCTCTGATTGGTACAAATAGCACTTGGAATGAGATGGGATTGATCTACTGTTAGATAACTTAAATAACTTTGTAACTTAGAAATTTGAAGCAGACCAAAGGAGAACTACAGCTAAAAGTCACCTCTGAGTTATGTGAGACAAATTTTTTATTCATTTTTATGTATTAGTAGTTTCTGAATAGGAAATGCAAGGATCAGATATGAAGATGTCTGACCACTCAGGATCCTTCAAGCTGTATTCAGGCTTCTATCACTTATCTGAATATTTTGTTCCACTTTTTCATTCAACAACCAACCTGAACCTTCTCAAACTGTCAGTGAAGCTGTCCAGTCAAACAGCTCAGGCAAGATTTATGCAATGCGTCTTTGTTATAGTCGGCAGATAAAACTGAGATTCCTTGTAATTGAAAAGGATGGCTAGGATTTTTAAAAAACAAGACAGCAAATGTCAGTAAACTACATATTTTCCTTTTTAGATGTTGTTTTTTGTTGACACTTAAGCACTATGGTTTACCATGAGAGGATTCACTTGACTAAACAAAAACCTCTGTACTGTATAGGTCTATGTTTGAGCTAGTCACCTTAGTTAATTATAGGTAAGGGTGAGAAATAAGGAGCTCTAGAAGTCAGTCAGTGCTTCACCTCAAATCTCAGCCCTTGTTTCCTTCACTAATTCTTTTTCCATTTTCCTGTTTCTCTCCTCCTCTTAGCTCAAAGTTAGTGTTCCACTTCACATGGCTGACTGAAAAGAGAGCTCATTTCCTAGGGGAAGAGGGGAGAAGAATGAAGACATGCAAGGGGATGGGAAAGCAAGGGGCTGTTTTCTAGCAGCTTCTTATATTTTTTTCCCTTTGCTTGGATTGAATATCTACTCTCTCCAAACTATCTTCTACTCCATCTTAAGAACAATTGTTTTACCTTGTATTAATTTTAGATGTCTGTAAAACTGTGTTCCATCTCACTTTGTCATCATGCATCATCTCCTCTGTTTATACCTTGTCTTTGTTCCTGTTTGTTTATTACATGTGAGAAACTATACCAGAGTATGTCATGTGGGTACACAAAGGCTTACAAAATCTGCAGAAACTCCAGATACAAGAGGAACCTCATATCCCAAAGGCTGAACAAAGCCAACTGCTATGTCTCCATTGCTCCCTACAAAAGCTGTTGTGCCCTGCCTTCAGAAGAGATTTGCTTAATATACAGCCAGTTGTCTGGCATGGTTGCTTGCTGACTCCTCTGGCATAGGCATAGATAACTTCTTTCTTAGCTTAATAGTAGCTGTCATAAGTTATTGCTTCCTTTTCCAAGCCTAAAGACAATCTGGGCTCCTGTAACAGGACTGAAGACTCAAGAGAACCAAGATTTTTCATCCTGGCTTCATTTCTACATGTGACTTTACACAAACAAGGAATGGCTTTAAAAACAGTGAAAACATCCTTGGGTTTACAACAGGACATGGGCATGCAGAGCATGGTGAGGGGATGCTGTCAAAGCTGTGCAAGCATGGAAAGCCTCTCCCTAGCTTTCAAAAAGAAAAAAGCTGAGCAGATCTCTAACTCTCCATTCTTATTTATATTTCCTTTCAGCATAGCTGTATTCTTTTCATTAAATGGCTGCATAAATATAGCACACTTATAGGATACTGTAGGAACTGCTGAGTACAGTTGAGTGTAATTTGGCCCACCAGGTGACGCAAATAGTACTGAACTCTCATTCAGTCCAAATGCTTTTCTTTCTATGTCCTTTGAATAGTCTCAGGAAGTAGAATTTGGCAGTAGCTCCATGTAGACCAGACAAGCTTCCCATACATGGGCCAACTCTTTCAGTTTCTCAAGTTTGCACTATTTGTGTCAGGCAAATGGACAAATCTGAAATTAAAAACATCCAAAACTGTCTGATCTTTGTATTCCACCCCCTGCCAGCCTTTTAATGATTTTTCTTTCCATTTAATTCCATGAGTTTTCTCTTCCTTTTATTATGTCATATATATTGCCTAGATGTTTTAGCTTGTTTTTAGATAGTGTTATAATCTAAAATGAATTGCCAAGTTATCTGTTTGTAGAAAAAAAATAACTCAAATAAATTGTGACAACAGATAGAAAAAGTAAATAAATATTCATGAGCATTTTAAAATTTGAATTTATAAGAAATAAATATAGTACACTGCTTTGGGGAAAATATGCAAATACTAAAGAAACAATTATTAATGCTCTGGTTATATATTCCCATTTTTGTGATTCTTTGTTTAAGAAGCTGCATTGAGTTTGTGTTGTTCATGCATAATAAAATCCCACATTTTAGAAGAGATGGATTTTATTTTTGAGGAAAAAAACCACCTCATATTATCAATGGTGGAGAAAGGTGAATGCAGTTAAAAAATATCTGCTTAAAATTAAGAAATCATGCTGAGAAATAAACTTGGTGGTTATTTCTGACCCATCTGTTTCCCACAATTGTATAAAAATATATGCATTTTACTTCTGAAAGAATCCCCCTGGCAGTACTTCATCTGCCTCAAATGACCAGTCACAACCCGCGTACACCTTGCAGCACAGTTTGATGGGGCGCACGTGCAGTCCTTGTAGCAGAGGGAAAATGAGACTGCCCATGTCATCAGGTTGAGGGAGAAAAAGCTCTGAAAGTTGCAGGTGTGCTGGGGGAGAAGAAACAAGCCCAATTGTGTCACCAGCACGGGGGAGGCTGGCAGCAGCCAAGGTGAATCACCAATAAGGAAAATCACAATGCTACGGGAGTGGTGACGGAGCTCTTCGAGCCACAGGCAGGAGCAAGGTGAAGTCTAGACTCTGAGTTTTTGAGACGTTTTGCTCCTGATACCTAGACAGACAGTTTCATATATAAAGTACAGGCAGATGCACAGAAGATTTCTTCATTTTGTCCTGTACATCTGTTTGCATGGTTTTTGGTGATGTACTGCTGAATTTATACAGATAAACCAGATCAGCAGGTTGTGTAGTCTAGAGAAGATGTGACCTATGAATATAAATGTGTGTGCTTGCCTCAGAAAATGAGAGAAAAGGCCTTTCCCATAAAGTTAGCCAAGCTCTTAGAGCAAGAAATGACAGGAGAAAGACATTATGAAGTTTCTCATAAATATGGCATTGTCTCTGAATAATTATCTTCAGCAGGGAGGATTGCAAGAGATGTGTTTATGGCACTGCTTCATAGCTATACCCATACATGCTCTTTTAAAGAAATATTGCAAGTCTATTTATTCTCTACTTGTCTGTAACATCTGATAAATACACTCAAATGTGTCTGTGGATATGTACAATCACAGGCAAAGTTGTTAGAATAACATAAATTTCCAAATACCGTTCTACAGCTTGCTTTCTGGCTAGCGATCAGCTCGTTAGCTGTCAGCCTCACTGCTTAAGACGCTTTTCATCTGGTCAAGGGTGGAAACCTTGGTGCATTCCATAGGCTCCTGTTTCTGAAAAACTAGGTGCATGTCTAAATGCTTTCAAAAGCAGACTCGAAGACATGTATTTTTAAAAGTAGTTAATATTGTAAGATGTTAATAACTCTTAGAGTGACTTTCTTTTTTAAAACATGAGCGGGTTTTTTTGAAGAGGTTTTTTCAAGGTTTTTGATAAGTTATAGATTTCAGTGCTACACAATGAACACACAGTTTTCCTTTGGGGAAGAAATTCTGGATTTACAGCAAAGCTAGGAGAAAAACTTGCTTAACTTGTTGACAACAGTTAGCCAAAATGCTTTGAATGTTATTATGGTTTGAGAAAACCTACAACAATTTATTGCTGTTTAGAAAATTATTCTGTTACCCAATGACCCCTCCCCACCCGGGAAGGAGAATCGCGAAAAAACCAAGGAAACCCAAGGGCTGAAATATAAACAGATTTAATATAATAAAACTAGATAAATAACATTAATAACACTAAAGATCCAATATAGAACCCAATAGCAATATAAAATATACAAGGAATATACTCAGCCCATTCTGTCTGTAGAAGGTGCGCACTCCCAACAGTGGACAGCAAATGTGGGACACTGTGAGCACTGCCGCTTTGGGAGGAAGGGAAGGGCTCAGGGGCCTGGCACCAAGGTAAGAAGTTCTCTGGATTGCCTCCATCAAGTGAGAGAGAGCACTTCACAGGAAACTTTCTAATTTATAGTGAATGTGATGATCATGGTAAAATAATCCTGTTGGCCAGCTTGGGTCAAGTGCCCGGGTCTCGCTCCTCCTCACCCCTGCACATGGAGAGCTTGAAAACACCAAGACCTTGAAACCCTAACACCATAGCTGGCTATAAAGTAAATATTTTCACAAATTCAGGCAATAGAGTCTTCTAAAAGTGCAGTTTTCCCAAGTAGTGAAAGAGAAATTAGTCCTGTGTTGCTCAAATCAGGACAAACATACAGAGGTCACTCCTAGTATACAAGTCATCGCTTTGATGCCAAGGATTACCTGCACACTTTTGCAGTCTTTCTTTAAGACTTAAGGGCAGAATGACATGAAATGCTCTGCAGCTTTTTTCTCTAGAAGTCCTTGCAATATGATTTAGCTGAAGAATCCACATCTACAGACTATCTCCAAAAAATTGTAGTTACCACAGAGTCAGTATGTTTTTCTTCTTTACTTTGATTCCCTTCACAACATTTAGCCAGTACTTCAATAATAGCATGAGACAGAAATTCATCTGCATATGGAGTTCAGAGCCACCTGTCCGAAACAAGGCGTTTGATACCAGCAGATAACAGTCATTAAACATGATGTGAAATCCCTGTAGATGTTACACACATTTCAGAAAGCAGAGATTTGATAAAGCATATATCCAAAGCAGTCTCTTTTTCATACAGTGAATTCTAATATGGGTTGTCATGTTATAACCAGCAATCTAGGTGATTTGTGAATGCATTTTATTGTGGAGAGGCAACAGGAAAATGCTTTTTTATGTTTAAGGTGTGCAGCTTAGCTTTCCCTTGCAATGAATGAGGTCTTGGAAAAACATTGCTAAGTTGATGTGATGATTGATGGCCAAGTCAGATACTACAGTCAGAATGAAATTGAAGAGAAGTTTCATCATTCCTCTATCCTCATGAAAAATCATACTTTGAGATTTTGCCACGAGAGCTTGCATTTCGTTTATTGTACTATAAATATCATAATGCTGAAGTGTTTGGTATTAGAAATACAGTTTTCATTGACAAAAGATGATCAACACAACTTTTTTGAGTACAGACTATCAGAAAATGAGAGCACTAAGTTTAAGTGGAGATATTTCTTTAATGGTAGAAAATGTCATGTTATAACCCCTAGAATCTGTTTTCACCATGAGAAAAGGCTGGTGATAAAGTGTTTGTGAAAATGCATGCCAAGTAAATTAGTAAGCATGCAGATGTTTTTAAAAATCTCACTCTGTTGTTCTGCAACCTGTCATAAAGTTCAAAGAAATGTTAAAATAGGACACCCTGGGCTCACATCTTTCATCTCAGGTCGGGAAGTAGAGGTGCACAATAGGTTTGTTGTGAAGTCAGTTGGATCTCCTGTTTTGTCCACCAGCCAGTAGATCTGCACATGTGCAGCAAATACAGAGTGAAGATTCACTATGAAGGTGCAGATGTTGTACAGACACTCATGGACAGGGTGTTGTCTGCTTTTTTTTTTTTATAATAATTTATTGGGATCTTGGCATAAAGCGATGTTGACTTGGGGTATCCAATCTTTCCAACAGGGTGGTCAATCCCTGTCCAGACAGTGACAGGAGTTTCCATTGCAAGGATCCTTGCAACAGCATCTTCACCTGGATCAAGTATGAAACCACGTAGTTTCTCCAAACTTCTCAGTGATCCCACTAGACAGTAATGCTTTGGAGATAACAATCTAATCCATCTCCCAATTCTGCTGTTTACAAGCTCTTTAATTCTGGATTGTGTGGCTTGAGAAGAAGCCATAAAGAAAGTGCTAACTGCTTAACCCTTTGACTGTAAGGAACTGCATAAAGCAGCAGCTTCCCTTACTGGTGTTTATAGGCTGTGGGCAGGTAAGGCTGCTAAAGCGGAGTTGAATCCAAATGTATCAGTGATGAATCTAACCAGACATGCTACAAGAGGATCTTGTCTCATATCTGAGATACAAGAGGAACAGCAGCTTCTGTACCAGAATAACATGCAGATTTTTTGGTAAACTTCAGGATCTTCAGATCAGCTCTGAATAGCACGTTCCTGTGCTAGATTTCTCACTCAGGGAAAGTTTTAAACTCACTGACCTCTCCAGTTATTTCTTGGAGAATTCAAGAGGTCAGAATGGTTACAAGAGATGAAGGTTGTCCCCTTATCAAGAAATACAGTCACACAAACATATTTTTATAAACTGTTTCAAACTTTGCTAACAGACAACAAGGATCTACTTCAAGTATTCTCAGATTTAGAACTAACTTCTGGTGAGTATGAGCCAAACAATACTGAATGTTTTCATCTGCTCAAAATATAAATTTGAAGTAGGCACTACACAAGCACGGAAGTATTCTGGGTACTTTGGTTGTTTTAGAAAAATGATATAAAAGTGAATTTATATTTTTAAATGTATTTGAATGTCTGTATGTGCTATTATTTATACACTTGGATAGAGGTGGTTGCGATAAAATAATCATGTTTTAGATAACTTCTTTTGCACTAATTAGAAGTGGTAGTATCTGACATTTCAGAACATTTTCTGTTGCTGAAGTAGCTCTTGTTTTTGCTTGGTTTGAATTTGTTTTGTTACTTAACAAAATTAAATAACATAGATATGTCAGTTGTATAACCCAAATTTGTTTATGTATTTTTCTCTTTCATTTAAACTCCAGTATTTGTCTTGGCTGCTTTCTCTATTTTACAGGAATATAATTAGCAATATGAGCTACCCAACTAATCTGCATACACAATTCTATTTACTTAGGAGTGTTGAATTAAAAATTCTATATAATCATCCGGGATGGAAACAAAGGAGTCTTTCAAGCACTACTTGAGATTTGTTTTAGTTTAGGTGGGATTTGAACCAGTCCACAGCTTTCAGTAGGGAATTAACTAACGTCACTGGCTCCCATTTGCATCCCTGTCTCTGCTGGCTGAATCATGTAAAATGCAAAAAGAAATGTAGGGAAGCAACCTGAATCCAGGCTTTCTTCTCCTGCCATAACATGAAGTTATGTCTTGTTTCTCCAGTTGTTAGTTCCTTCTGTGCGCTGCCAGTTTCCAAAGTAAGGCCTATGAAAAAGAGTCTCCAGATTAACAACTTTCATGAGATTAGTAAATCACCCAGGGGGAAGAGATAAAAAGTTGAAACTATACCCATAACATGCATTCTAAGTATTTTACCTGACCAAAAAAATAAAGACAGAAGTATTGGGAAAACACTATAATTTCTTGTCCTTCACCATTATGGACAATCAATCTCAATCATGTAATAGCAATAACATATGTGCCTACTTTAACTTTGGAAACGTCATTGTTTATGAAATGAGCTGCTTTCATCGATCGTTGCATAAAGAAAATCATGTCGGACTCAGTTGGTCCCCACTTGTCTGTGTTTGCTGCAGGAGCACACTGAAGCCACAGAAGTGGGAACTGGTCCAGAATGACCTGGGTACTGCTGAGACATCAGACACACTCTTCTGACCACCAAGGGATTCTTCACAGAGGATTTCAGGTTCCCCACTGGGAATGAGTGAGCCTTAAGTGTCTGTCTTCAGAAAAAGTGCCAAAAATTTACCCTATTTAATTCAGTCTCTGGACCTCCTAGTGTATCACTTAAGTAAGTTGGTTAGAGGGTAACCTGATAAGCTATTTTGCATATCCCTTGTAATATTAGTGGAATGGATGACAGCTAATTAGAGAATTCCTTTGCTGAACACTTTATCTCTTTATGTTCAATAACACCATGCTTCACTTAAATTGGGTACTGTTTTGCTCTCCAAGATTTAAAAAAACAAAACAAAACAAAACCAAAAAACCACACAACTTGTTACTTTGACAGTTGTAAAGTTTGAGAAAGAACCGATTTATCACCTACTGACTTCTCATTCCTGAGGCTGTGCGTGAAATCATTCACTGCATCTAAACAAATTCAGCTCTTGGTTGAACAAGGGAACATGTGATCTGTGTAACTGCAACACAGCATGAAGGTTTGGTATGTGCAGTGAAGTGCACCATTATCCAAAATAAACAGCTGGCTTCATTAGGAGTTAAGAAAGGGGACTGATAACAAGGCTGCTCTCGCTAGGATAATAAACACCTATTGACTTTGCAGGTAATAATTCAGAAAAGTTAAATGGATTCTTGCTATTCACTCAAGACTTGTTTAACGGTAACAGCTGAAGATTAGTTTCTACTCCAAATTACTGCTAATTGAATCTTGTTCTCTGTGTTTGTTTCTAGCTTTATCTGACTTTTCAGGCTTATCTGCAGCTCTGTAAATGTTTTTCGTTCATTCCGGCACAGCCTCAAGAAAATTCATTGTGTTTCCCAAATCCTTTTCCATTACCTACTATTGCTCCATTCCTTAATCACTGATACTTTAACGAAACTGGCTCAAGGTGGAAGTAACAGCGCTCCTGATACACAAAATTGAGGGAGATGGCCTGGCTCTAAATTGAACCCAAATGGCCTGATGCAAAGACATGAAACTCCTGCAGTTAGTCCTGATGCAAATGCAGACTAGAGTCTATCCTTTCAGTTCTCAGAAATGCAGAAATGCAGAACCAGTGCAAAAGTTGCGGTCTCCTATTTCAAATAATGGATAGCAGGACTGTACTACTTCACCAGTCTCAAATGACATGAGAAACACAAACCAGCTCGCTCTTGCTAACAAGGGGGAGAAAAAAATCCCCTTTGGTCTTGCAAACTGGGATAGAATTAAAGGGCAGTTTGAGTCAATTAATGTCTCGTGACTGCTACTGCTGACTATAACTAAACAAATCACATAGGCACAAAAGTGATGATACTGTCTTCTTATACTTAAAAAATAGGGTTTCAAACCTCCCAAATCACACTTTGTGTTCTTCATTACAAAATTTACTAATGTACCCTTTTTGACTTAACGTTTTGACTGTTTGTCAGGCTGCTCTGTTACATCAGTAACTGCTGGGATGGAACATAATGCAGTAATTTTCTTCCATTTAATGGAAACTTATCAAGTCTCACTGAAAAACAGTACAACGAGATGATGTAATTCAGTTGCCCTAGAATTCATGTCATACTCACTGAAATTTTTTAGCATTGTAGATGTACACGCTTTCATTATAGATTTAGGTCGTGTTACTCACGCCTCCTGCTCATCGCCTCAGCTCATCTTTGTGCACAATACGCTTAAGTGCATTACAATATTTCTCTGTCTAGAATTTTATTTCGGTGATGCTGGAGTCTGCTCCTGGGCCTGCGGTTGTATCATTCTGTGGTACCAGAATGATGGGGAGAAAATGACAGATGAAACTACTTTAAACAGCAAGTGTTAACCCATTCCTTGAATCTACAGTTTTTTGCTTGTCTTATTATCTTCGAGTGTCCTTTGTACTAAGAATGCCAGTTTATTAGTGAGCCATGTGGGCGGGGGAAGAGCAGTAAGGGTTCATAAAACAGTCTAGTAATTTAGGTGTAAAAGTGTTGTTTCAACTTGACCATTCTACTGACTGTGCAATGCCACAGGATGAACTGCCTTCTTGTCCTCCATCCAAATAAAGGAACTAAGCAAACAAGGAAAGACTCTGGCTTCTTCACATTCACTAACAATGCACAAGTTTGCTGGTGTCGGCACAAAGGAAGGATTTACCTGCTCCAAGCCTTTCAGCTAATTGATTGCAATGAGGTAATCCGGCATTGGCTAACTTTGTCTGGTTTTCTTGCTTTTCCAATGAATGGCTAGTCTAACTGTATGTGGAAACACACTTACGCAGAATGGGAGAACATCTCATGCTTAATCAAAATGTGGTAATAGGGAAAGCATGTTAGATGAAGAAAAAAACACAGATTGCAAAGGGCTTGGTAACTGTTGATATTTTTAAATAGGGTAAAATGACCACGTGATAAACTGGACAGAGCAAACAACATTTATCAGCTTTTAATTGGTAGCCTGTGGTTGATTTATTAATTTGCAGTAGGGTGTACTGCTCTAATTCAGCTGGGGAAGTAAAGCATCTGGGTAAAATAACAGGATTGCATTTACTGTATAATACATTGATCCTACAGATTTGGACACTGCACTTTTTCTCTGCTGCTGGCTTTGTCTATGATGTCTAAATTCAATTATACAGATCTTCAAAGGAAAAATCTTGAGGGGAAAGAAAAGCAAAACCCTGTGATATGACATTCTAAGAGACGAAGAGACTTCTTCTATCTTTTATTAGAAAATACCCAGGGCTGACTTAACATCTGGCTCTGTTCATGTAGCTAGAGCCATCTAAATTTAGGTGTATTTTCTAAACTGCTTGTCCTGTCTCTCACTGTTAGAGGCAAGAAAGCAGTAAGAAAAATCATTCATTAGAGGCTCTTCCTTTTCTCTGCTCACTACAGTAGAAGCCAGAATGATGTCTTTAAAAGAAATGGTTGACTTTTCAATCACTAAAGGACAGATGATTCCCACTAATGTAAATACCTTTATGTGAGGAAAATTTGATCACCACTATTCTAGGGTGGAGTTTCCCTAGGACAGAAAATGATAAAAACTTATAGCTGAAAGTAGACATGTTGAGTATATCTCAGTTAATGCAGAGCAAGAGTTGTCAGTGGTACCAAATTCTGTAGGAATGGATAGACATGAGAACATTTTCATAAGTAGGAAGTTATTGAAATATTGTATTCCTATTAAAAGTCCAAGGGATTTTTAAGTTGCATTTCCCTATACTGTAAAAAAAAAGGAGAAGGTAGGACTTCAGGACATGTTCCATCAGAGCTTGTGACCTACTTCTGTGTTGACACAACTGACAGTTTAAACTGTCCTGCTGAATATATCCCAGCCAATCCCACTGGGAGGAAAAAGCAGAATAATTTCAAGTTAAGATTAAAGCATAAAATCTAACAGTCAGATTGGCTTTTGAAACAAAATATGAAGGTGGAATGATTGCTTGGTACTTCACATTAAGCATTCCTCAGCCAAAAGCCTGTTCCTGATTTCTATGCTTGGGTTCAGAACGAAATCCTGTGGCATGCGGTATACCACAGGTCATATTATTCTTCATTTTGGAAATTAAATACATGGGTTTGCATAAAAGTCATATTAATTCATTAAGCATTCCTTCATTCTGTGTTGGTTTTTTAGCATCTTTGAAAAGTCCTTTTACCTCTAATGAAAGTAGTGATCTTTACTTATATATTTAAAACTTCCTGTTTAGACATGTAAAGCTTTCTGTGCTACTAAAATGGTTGAATGCAACATGGTTTAAAAATAGTTTTAGTGCTGTTATAAAGGAAAAACAGGAAGAAATTAATGTAATCATGTTAGAGAGAATGTTTTTAACCTAGCTGAGTGACTAGCATTAATATGTAATTCTTAGTATATTTATTTTCTTCATTAGAGTCTAGAAGAAACATTTTCTTAACAAAAATAGGACACAGCCAACCCCAAAGAGAGATTTTTGTTTGTTTTTAATTTAAGTTTCGTATTAATTATAAAAAATGGTGTGAAGTAAATAAAACTTAAATGTCTCATTTTCATTTGATTTTTTTTTTTAAGTCATCTCGTTTGCATATTTCTGGTTAACTGTTGCTGGCTGCATCTGTTCCACTGGATCCTCTCCTTCCTCAATGGTGACCGAAAAGACAGTTAAAACTCAGAGAAATGAAAATAGATATCAATACTGGGTGCAAGAATATGTACTACTGACTCATGGGAAATACTGAAGTAAGGATTACAGTTGATTTTTCTAGCTCTGCCACTAATTCAACCTTCAGCAAGCTTCAGTCACCTGAATTTTAAACAAAAGAATATTATAAAGGCTTCTGTGAAGTCTGTGATTAATGACCTTAATCTCTTTGAGATTCTCAGATAAACTGTGCTAAGAAGGCTAAACAAACTAAAAGTAGTAAAAACACTGACAGTATATCTCATTACTGTCACATCAGCATTAATTTAAAAAGGTATTTATTATAATTGCCTTTGCCTGGAATACTGTTTCATTTTTACAAAACACAGCCTTTGCTATAGACAGGTTCTTTTGGATGGCTACTGTGCAACTTCAAGCATGCAATTAATACAAGTTGTAATTAATACAAGTTGCCTTGACCTTTTCCTCTAAGCAAGCTGTGTATTAACAGCCAAAGCTAGCTGGTTTCAGCAGACAAGTCTACAGCTGGCACATGGATGTCTGTTCCCCAAGGACATATGTAAATCCAGCAATGCAAGAAAATCCCTGATTTTTTTTTTCCTTTCCACTGCTGTGATTCAGAGATGAATACATTGACCTTTTTCTCCTGCATAAACTTTCAGTAGCAAGACACTGAGACAAGCCAGACACCCATTCACTCGTCCAGTAAATCTCATTAACAAGACAAGAGTGCAGCTTACTTGAAAACACGGTGGCCAAAAGTTCAAATGAGGTGTTTGCAGGGTGCCTACCTGTTTATTTAGGCATACCTGTATTTGATTTTTAGAACATGCTGAGCATTCATCTCCTCTCCTGTGAATATTCAGTACCTCCAAAACTCTTGTTACTGCAAGCTACAGTTTGTAACCATGACTTTTGTTACTTTACTAACAGTTTTGTGGCTCTCTCAGCTACTTAAACTCCAACGGATTGTCCCAAGCAGAGGGGCTCAATGTACCAAGCATCTTTTCAGATATTAGCAAACACACTGGGTGATGTCACAAAAACCACCTGATATCTCTTATTTTATCATCATTGAAGAATGACTGTGTTTCATGCTGTAATATTATATATTAACTTCAATCATGAGACATGTTAGAAATCTAGAAAAGGTTCATCATTATAATTATTATGGTTAGTATCTCATAGTTTTGAACTATAATATAGGTAAGATAAGAACATAAGCCAGTAAGTCAGTTTCATCAGGGGCCCAACTTAAGTGCCTCTATGCAAATGCACATAGCATGGGGAATAAACAAGATAAGTTAGAGACATGTGCATGCCTGCAGGGCTATGATCTTACCGGCATTATGGAGACATGGTGGGATGGCTCCTGTGACTGGAGTGTTGGAATGGAAGGGTACAGGCTCTTTAGGAAGGACAGGCAGGGGAGATGAGGAGGGGGTGCCGCCTTCTATGTCAATGACCAGCTGGAGTGCATGGAGCTCCACCTGGGGATAGATGAGAAGCCAACAGAGATCTTATGGGTCAGGATTAAAAGAATGGCAGAGACAAGTGACATTATAGTGGGCGTCTGCTGCAGGCCATCTGACCAGGAAGACCGAACAGACCAGACCCTCTATAGACAGCTAGGAGCAGCCTCACATTCACAAGCTCTGGTCCTCATGGGAGACTTCAACCACCCCAATATCTGTTGGAGGGACAACACAGCAGAGCATGAGCAATCCAGAAGATTCCTTCTCCAAGTGATAGAGGAGCCAATGAGGAGAGGTGTCATCCCGTACCTTGTTCTCACCAACAAGCAGGGGCAGGTGGGGAATGTGAAGTTCGAGGGCAGCCTAAGTCTCAGTGACTATTAAATGGTTGAGTTCAAGATCCTTACAGCAGCAAGGTGGGCACACAACAAGCTCACTACCCTGAACTTTATAAGGGCAGACTTTGGCCTCTTCAGGCCTGCTTGATAGAGTATCATGGGATCTGCTTGATAGAGTATCATGGGATAAAGACCTGGAGGGAAGAGGAGTGCAAGAAAGTTGGTTAATATTCAAGGGTCACCTCCTCCAAGCTCAGGAGTGATGCATGCCAACAAAATGTAGGTTGGGCAAAAATGTCAGGAGGCCTGCATGGATGAACAAGGAGCTCTGGGACAATCTTAGACAGAAAGAGGATGCCTACAGAGGGTGGAAGCAAGGGCAAGTAGCCTGGGAGGAATACAGAGAAACTGTCTGAGCAGCCAAGGATCAGGTTAGGAAAGCTAAAGCCCAGATAGAGGTAAATCTGGCCAGGGACATCAAGGGCAACAAGAAAAGCTTCTACAGGTATGTCAGTGATAAAAGGAAGAGTAGGGAAAATGTGGGCCCTCTCCAGAAGGAAACGGGTGACCTGGTTACCTGGGATATGGAGAAGTCTGAGGTACTCAATGGCTTTTTTGCCTCAGTCTTCACTGACAAGTGCTCTAGCCACACCTTCCAAGTCTCAGAAGGCAAAGGCAGGGACTATGACCATAGGAGAAGATCAGGTTCAAGACCATCTAAGGAACCTGAAAGTGCACAAATCTACAGGACCTGATGAGATGCATCTGTAGGTCCTGAGGAAACTGCCAGATGAAGTTCCCAAGCCACTATCCAACATATTTGAGAAGTTGTAGCAGTCAGGTGAAGTTGCCACTGGGTGGAAAAAGGGAAACATAACACCCATTTTGAAAAAGGAAAAAAAGGAGGAAGGAACTACAAGGGAACTACAGGCCAGTCAGTCTCACCTCTGTGTCTGGCAGGATCATGGAGCAGATCCTCATGGAAGCTTGCTAAGGCACACAGAAAATAAGCAGGTGATCAGTGACAGCTAACATGGCTTCACCAAGGGCAAATCATGTCTGACAAATTTGGTGGTCTTCTACAATAGCGTTAGAGCATTGAGAAGAGCAACTGACATCATCTGCCTGGACTTGTGCAAAGTGTTTGACACTGTCCCGCCTGACATCACAGAATCACAAAATGGTCAGGGTTGGAAGAGACCTCTGGAGATCATCTAGTCCAACCCCCCTGCCACAGCAGGGACACCTACAGCAGGTCACACAGGACGGCGTCCAGGTGGGTTTTGAATGTCTCCAGAGTGGGAGACTCCACCACCTCTCTGGGCAGCCTGTGCCACTGCTCTGCCACCCTCAAAATAAAGATGTTCCTCCTCATGTTGAGATGGAACTTTCTGCATTCAAGTTTGTGCCCATTACCTCTTGTCCTGTCACTGGGCACCACTGAAAAAAGACTGTTCTCATCTACCTGGCACCCTCCCCTTATGTGTTTATAAGCATTGATAAGATCCCCTCTCAGTCTTCTTTTCTCTAGACTAAAAAGACCCACGTCCCTGAGCCTTTCCTCATAAGAAAGATGTTCCAATCCCCTCATCATCCTCGTAGCCCTTTGCTGGACCCTCTCCAGCAGTTCCCTGTCCTTCTTGAACTGGGGAGCCCAGAACTGGACACAATACTCCAGATGCGGCCTCACCAGGGCAGAGCAGAGGGGGAGGATGACCTCCCTCGACCTGCTGGCCACACTTTTCTTGATGCAGTCCAGGATACCATTGGCCTTCTTGGCCACAGGGGCACATTTGTGGCTCATGGTCATCCTGTTGTCCACAAGGACACCCTTGTCTTGAAATTGGAGAGACATAGATTTGATGGATGGACCACTCAGTGGATAAAGAATTGTCTGGATGGTCACACTCAAAGAGTTGTGGTCAACTACTCCATATCCAAATGGAAACCAGAGATGAGTGGTGTTCCTCATGGGTCAATATTGGGACCAATGCACTTTAACATCTTTGTTGGTGACATAAACAGTGGGATTGAGTGCACCACCAGCAAGTTTGCCGATGACACCAAGGTGTGTGGTGCAGTTGACACACTGGAGAGAAGGGATGCCATCCAGAGGGACCTGGACAGGCTTGAGAGATTCGCCTGTGCGAATCTCATGAAGTTCAAGAAGGCCAAGTGCAAAGTCCTACACATGGGTTGGGGCAATCCCAAGCACAAATACAGGCTGGGCAGGGAATGGACTGAGAGCAGCCCTGAGGAGAAGGACTTAGGGGTGTTGGTTGATGAGAAGCTCAACATGAGCCAGCAATGTGTGCTCGCAACCCAGAAAGACAACTGGATCCTGGGCTGCATCAAAAGAAGTGTGGCCAGAAGGCTGAGGGGGGTGATTCTTCCCCTTATAGACTGCTCTCATGAGATCCCACCTGGAGTACTGTGTCCAGCTCTGGAGCCCTCAACATAAGGAGGACATGGACGTGTTGGAGCAAGTCCAGAAGAGGGTCACGAAGATGATCAGAGACCTGGAGAACCTCTCCTATGAAGACAGGCTTGAGAGGGCTGGTGTTGTTCAGCCTGGAGAAGAGAAGGTGCCACAGAGCCCTTATAGCAGCCTTCCAGTATCTGAAGAGGGCCTACAGAAAAGCTGGAGAAGGACTCTTTATCAGGGAGTGTAGCAATAGGACAAGAGGTAAAGTTTTAAAACTGAAAGAGGGTAGATTTAGATTAAATATTAGGAAGAATTTCTTTACTGTGTGGGTGGTGAGACACTGGAACAGGTTGCCCAGAGAAGCTGTAGCTGCCCCATCCCTGGAGGTGTTCAAGGCCAGGTTGGTTTGGGGCTTTGAGCAACCTGGTCTAGTGGGAGGTGTTCCTGGCCACGGCAGGGGGGTTCGAACTAGATGATTTTTAAGGTTCCTTCCAGCCTAAACCATTTTATGATTCTAAGATTCTCAGATTCTAAGTTTCTAGGATGCTATGTTTCTATGATTCTATGATAAGAGGCAACGGACAGAAGTTGCAGCAAAAGAGAATTCTGGTGAGTTATTAAGGAAAAAAATTCTTCACAATGAAGGTGCTAAAGCATTGGAACAAACTACCCAGATATTCCAACATTGCATCGCTATGATCCTGAGAAGCCTGATCTAACACTGAAACTGGATGTAACATTGAAGTTAGCTCTGATTTGAGTAAGAGCTTGGACCACATGACTTCAGATATGGGTAGGATGGAAATTTTAAAATTTTATAAACATCAAAGCACTGAGGTTTCCAAGCAGCTTTCATACTGAAGGGTTGAACCAGAACAAGAACAAAAAAAGCTAAAGAAATTCTGAACAGAATTATGTTATAGAGTTCTTTTCATATCAGGGTACTGGAATGAACGACTTGGGGCCAGTAAGCCACGGCTTTAATCCTTTATTTCCTGTTTCTATGGGATTCATCCCAAATTTTCTACTAATTACATGAAAGAAAGAAATTCAGGTGCTCTGTAAAATAGCCCTTATGAAGTCTCACCAACTCCCATCTTTGACTCTGCCTTTTCTGTTTTTTTCATCTGTATCACAGATAAGAATTGAGAAGTCAAATTTAAGACACTTATCTGTCTCTTCTATAGAGACACATTAGAAAGCTAATTCTGAAACAGAAATTAAGTGTACAATTGATAAATATTCAGATTTGTGTTTTTTATGATGTAGTGCTGGTATTTGTTTCATAGTGTTTAACTGAAAGCTAAAAGAAAATACAGTCACAGAATATCTGATTTCTTCAGTTCTTAATTTAATAGTGCTTGTTCTTTGACGTCTAATGAAAATATGATTATCATCACATATACCAATACATACCAAAATATACACCTTTCTACATTAATTTAGTGCTGCTTTCTTCAACTTTCTTTAATGAATCAGAATTTGAAATTATTTGCTTACAGAAAAACTATTTATTACATGAAGCTTTTTTAAATTATTGGGGGGAGGAAGAAAAAAGATGACTGCAAAACTAAGCGTAGGACAATTTGCTCCTCATTTGAAATGTAAATTGCTTATCTTTTCTTTCTCATCACGTCTCTAATGTGCAGGTAGAGCTCTCAGAGCACTGCTTTTAGAGCTACTTGAGGTGAGGGCAATAATTAAATACTGTGAACCTTGGGTTAAGTAGTTCACATCAGGGTTTGGGGAAGAAAGCTGCAAAACATTTCAAGATACCTAAAGGCGGTGATTTCATGTGGCACATCTGCTGCTGTATAATTTTGATGCGTTTTAAATTTTCTTATTGTGACAGATTATGTGAAATGGCCAATGGCTCTTTGAATCCTGTACGTTTTCCTACCCATGAAAATATGCAGCACCCTAATTTTGTTAATACAGTTGTGTTCAGATGCTTAAAGGAGAGGACAAGCTTTTAACAGCTCTCAACCTTCCTTTCTTTTCAGCATACCTCTGACCTTACTCCCATACAAGCTTTAATCTCCTTCCAAGTGCTGACTTCCAATGAGATATTCTTACATAAATGCTACAGTAACTACTACAGGCAAGAGACAGCATACTTTATATCTCGTTCTAATAGAGAAGTTAGACCTAGTGAGATTAAAAAAATAGTGATCAAAAACAATCATATAATTTGGTATTGCTTATACATGGGATATGTAGCCTTGTGAAAGTGTAACACCTTGAGGAAAGTCTTCAGATAACCACAGCTCATAATAAGTCCACATAAAATCAAAGGCAGAAAGACAGATATAGAAGATGTAGGAAAAAAAATATGTACAATATTAAATAACAGCATCTCACTCTAAATGGAGTAGACCCAGAGTAAGTGGAGCAGACCCAGAGACTTCAGACCTTAGAATATTAACAAGTTTTCCCTCGTAATGTGATTAAGTAAACTAAAGGTTCAGTTACAAATCAAAGTAAAGAAAACAAAACAAACAAACAAACAACCTGTGTAGTTGTGATGAGATTTCATTAGCTGTCTTTGAAGTTATACTCATAAGGTATATTAAATACCACTTTTTTCTCTTTAGTAAACTGGTATGATTGCAGTCTGTGGTCAGGACCTTATTTAGAAGGCTACTGAAACGTGTATGCATTTTTCCTGGGCAGTTATGTAGATTTGGTGATAGCACAGTGATGGGCAATGTCTGTAATTAAATGATAATATTACAGTTTTCAGTATATGTAAGTTAGGTACCGAAATTATTAGGCCCAATGCTATTACTGGATTTAGATCGATGCCACATTTCTTCTCAAAAATGTCTAATGGTTTACCATATATCAGTCTCTCCTACTGATCAACCCATATACAGGGAACCTATTTTGTCTCATTAAGTGTGGCCCGTCCAGCCTAGTCCAAGCTCTGTGATGATGCCGCCATGAGCAAACCAGAACCCTTCAGTTCCTTCAGTCCCTGTCCTTGCTTTTCTGTTCTATAAATGCCAAGATATTGGTGGACACAAGCAAAGCTTGTCAGCTGAAGTGCTTTGTGACACAATCTTGTCTGTCCTGGGAGAGGGAAAAGTGTGGTACTTCGCATGTCTTTTACCTCTCACTCCACTGGGGAAGTTGAAGAATTTGATTTCTGTGACCTTTATAAAAAAATCTGAATTTTGCATGCATTTCAGTAGTTGTAATGGAACAAGTAGCTGGTTCGTACTTGTAGCAAACAGTTATGCATACAGCTAGGGGTCAGGTGGTCTGAAAAAAGTCAGGTTGGACATCAGGAATTTGGTTTTGTCCTTTCTCAAATAGGGCTCATAGTTTATTACCCACACCTTTTTCTTGGTCCTTCCCCCAAGAGGGGGACAGTTTGTCACAAGCCAAAGCCTCTCAAATAATTTCTGCACTCTGCTGCAGTCCCCCATTTGAGTCTTTTTGTTCAGGCGTCTTTAACTGGGCTCAAATACACTCTGCAAGCAGGATATACACAGCTTATAAGTATAAAGCAGTCATTTAGTAGCTAACATAAGCAAGATAGTAAGGATTTAACAAGCTATTAGGCTAAGCATTAGTATGCTCACTGTTCTGATAAGGCACTCAAAGAGACTTTGCTGGCCAGGCAGGCATCAGCCAGGAGGGAAAAATTCTCCGCTGCATCTCCCTGGAATAGGTCCTTAGTGTTACTGAACTGTCTGCAGTTCCTCATCATCCCTCGAACTGGGAGGCCCAAACCAGACACAGTATTCACAGAATCACAGAATGGTCACAGTTGGAAGGGACCTCTGGAGATTATCTAAATCCAACCCCCCTGTCACAGCAGGACCACCTACAGCAGTTGCACAGGACGGCGTCCAGGCGGGTTTTGAATGTCTCCAGAGTTGGAGACTCCACCACCTCTCTGGGCAGCCTGTTCCAGTGTTCTGCCACCCTCAAAGGAAAGAAGTCCCTCCTCATGTTAAGATGGAACTTCCTGTGCTCAAGTTTGTGCCCATTACCTCTTGTTCTATCACTGGGCACCACTGAAAAAAGACTGTTCCCATCCCCCTGGCACCCTCCCCTTAAGTATTTATAAGCATTAATAAGATCCCCCCTCAGTCTTCTGTTTTCTAGACTAAAAAGACCCAAGTCCCTGAGCCTTTCCTCATAAGAAAGATGTTCCAATCCCCTCATCATCCTTGTAGCCTTTTGCTGGACCCTCTCCAGCAGTTCCCTGTCATTCCTGAACTGGGGAGCCCAGAACTGGACACAGTACTCCAGATGCGGCCTCCCCAGGGCAGAGTAGAGGAGGAGGATGACCTCCCTCAACCTGCTGGCCACACTCTTCTTGATGCAGTCCAGGATGGCATTGGCCTTCTTGGCCACCAGGGCACATTGGTGACTCATGGTCATCCTGTTGTTCACCAGGACTCCCAGGTCCCTTTCCACAGAGCTGCTTTCCAGGAGGTCAGCCCCCAACCTGTACTGATACATGGGGTTATTCCTGGAGTGGTGCCACCAGTACTGAGCAAGCAGGGATTTTAACTTCCCTTGAGCTGATGGCTGTGCTTTTCATAGCGCAGTCCAGTGTGTTGTTTGCCTTATTCACAGTGAAAACACACTTTTGGCTCCTATGTGTGTTGGCATCCACTATTGCTCCAGGTCCTTTTCAGCAGAGCTGCCAGTTTGTTCCTGGCTTGTACCAATGCATAGGCAGGTCTCATCCGTCCTTGCTGAATGTCAAGGGTTCCCTGATGATCTACGCTTTAATTTTAGTAAGGTCTCACTGAAATGAAAGTCTACTGTTCATTTGCCATCTCCCTCTCCCTTAGCTTCAAATCATTCACAAATCTGCTGAGGAATCACACTTTCTCAACATCTAGGCAGTTGATGAAGATATTGAACAGTATTGGCCCAAGTATTGATGTCTGTCATGCTCCACTTGTTACCAGCTGCCAAACAGACATCAAGTCATTGATCACTACTCAGTGAGACCAGCAGTCTGGACAATTGTCAGCTCATCCAGGAGTCTGGCCAATCTGTACGTCTTCAGCTTATCAATGAGGCCGTGGTGGGAGAGTTTTATGTACAGTTTTAGCAAAGCAAAGATATATCTCAGCCCTTCTGCTTTCCTCTCATTGTGACAGTGTGCTCCCCCCTGCCTCCAACCTTACCATTGTCTCCCATAACCCTTCCCAAGCAATAACCACCTGTGGTTGTCATAATGGGTGCATCTAGTCGCTACGTCTGCATCTGGCTCAAAGTGGCTTCAGGGAGACAGATAACAAAACCATAGCAAAGGGCTAACTTGAACAATGTGCCCACCTCACCACAATACTGGTACTGTGGTTGACACGCAAATATGACTATAAGTCAATCATCCTACCCCCATAAACAGTGAACAGCCTAAGAGCCCTTTGAGCTTCTCTGCACAGCAACAGGCTGCAGACCAGGATCTCCCCTTGAGCAGGGACGCCTCTGAAGTTTGAAGGTTACCCCTTGAGGTTTAGAGATTCCTTGCCACAACAGATCCTCGGTAAGTAACAAATAGCATGCTAAAGTTTGAAGCTTCACTAAGATGGTATCTTAGAGTGATTGTGCACATGTAATCCTTTAGCCATAAACGGTTGACCAAGTCTGGGACCAGGACTGGATCCAGCTACACCTAGACTCCTCTCTGAGAAGGAGTTTAGAAAGCAAGGGGGTGCTCTCTGAACCTCTACTCAAGGGGAGGGTCTCTCTGACAGTTTTATCTGACCCTGTCTTATATGCAGTAAATAACCAAATGTACCTTGCCATCAAATTTTGTTAAACTACTGTTACATTTACTATCAAACTTCATAAAATCACTGTTTTGTATTAATAAATATATTGCTGTTTCTCTTTTATGAGTGAAGTGCATCACTCCTTTTGCGACACTCATCCATGAAGTGAATCGTAACAATTCTTTTGCCATTAAAAGCAATCAGATTGGTCAAGTGTAATTTACCCTTGTGAAATCCATCTATTCCCATTCTCCTTCTTTTCCTTGGTGGACTTGCTTCATGAGTTTCTTGGAAACCAAAGTGATGCTGTCATGCCTACAGTTCCTCAATTCTCTGCTCTTGCCCTTTGAACACCTGCCTTTCTCCAGTTTTCAGGGTCTTCCTTTGATGTCCATGATCTTTGAAAAATTAAGTAGAGTGGCCTTATAGGGACATCAGCTACATTTCTCAGCATCCTCAGATATATTCTCTCTGTCCATACACCAGTCTGCAGTTCCTCAGATCCTCTCCTTACCTTGTCTAAGGACAGACATACAATTAGCCTTCTCCCTGCCATCAGAAGAACAATTTTTGAAGATAGGAGATAGAGCTTTTGCAATTACATCAGTGCACTAAGTTAATTCCCATTCGGCCAGGTCTGAGTAAATCCCGCTTCTGTAAGCACTAGCCCACTTACACAGTTCTTCCTGTCCCCCTTGAGTTGCCTTGCTAGCTTTAGCTAATTTTGGCATTGGCCATCCTGATTTCATCCTCTTTTGCCTGAGCAATGCTTTTATAATCCTCCTTTACGTTCTTGTTTCCACCTCCATTTCACGATTAATTCATTGAGAAACTATTTGCTTAGCCAAGGAGGTTTCTGTGAATATTTTCCATCTTCAAGAAGAACAGGGTGTTTTTTCTTTGCCTACACAGTCTCCTCACAAGCCAAAGCCCATTCTTCTGAAGGCTGGTGTCCTCACTGCTGTAGCTTTCCTCCGGATGCTGAACTCTGTCACCTTACAGTCCCTGCAGCCCAGACTGCCAGCTGTGACCACATTCTCTACACTTCTTTCCTGTTTGTTAACAGCAGGAGAAAGCTTTGGACCAACTTTTAGTCCAAATTCTCTGCTTTTTACCAAGGTTAAAGGATATATGGCCTTTGGAAAGAAGGGCAGGCCACTCAGGAGGACTACAAAGAGGTAGTGAGGCTATGTAGGGAAAAAATTAGGAAGGCCAAAGCCCAGCTAGAACTAAACCTGGCTTCTGTTGTCAAGGACAACAAAAAAAGTTTCTATAAATATATTGGCAATAAAAAGAGGACTAAGGATAATCTCTGTCCTCTAGTAGACCAGGCTGGTAACGTATTGACCAAGGACGAGGATAAGGCTGAGGTACTTAATGCCGTCTTTGCCTCAGTCTTCAGCAGTAGGACCAGTTGTTCCTTGAGTTCCCTAACCCCTGAGCTAGAATACAGGGATGGGGAGCAGAATGAAGCCCCTGTAATCCAAAGGGAAATGGTGAGGGACCTGCTTCAGCACCTGGAGGTGCACAAATCTATGGGGCCGGATGGGATCCATCCAAGGGTACTGAAGGAGCTGGCGGAAGTGCTCACCAGGCCACTCTGCATCATTTATGAACAGTCCTGGATAACCGGGGAGGTCCCAGCTGACTGGAGGTTGGCAAATGTGACACCCATCCATAAGAAGGGCCGGAAGGAGGATCCGGGGAACTACAGGCCAGTCAGTCTGACATCGGTGCCTGGGAAGGTCATGGAACAGATCATCCTCAGTGCCATCACACGGCACATGCAGGAGAACAAGGTGATCAGGCCCAGTCAGCATGGGTTTGTGAAAGGCAGGTCATGCCTGACAAACCTGATCTCCTTCTATGATGAGGTGACCCGCTTAGTGGATGAAGGAAAAGCTGTGGATGTTGTCTACCTGGACTTTTGAAAGGCTTTTGACACCGTTTCCCATAGCATTCTACTGGAGAAACTGGCTGCTCGTGGCCTGGACAGGTGTACCCTTCGCTGGGTAAAAAACTGGTTGGATGGCCGTACCCAGAGAGTGGTGATAAATGGAGTTAAATCCAGTTGGTGTCCAGTGACAAGTGGTGTCCCCCAGGGATCGGTGCTGGGACCGGTTCTCTTTAATATCTTTATTAATGATCTGGATGAGGGGATTGAGTGCACCCTCAGTAAGTTCGCAGACGACACTAAACTGGGGGGGCGTGTTGATCTGCTTGAGGGTAGATTGGCTCTGCAGAGAGATCTGGACAGGCTGGACAGATGGGCTGAGGCCAATGGTATGAGGTTCAACAAGGCCAAGTGTCGGGTCCTGCACTTGGGTCACAACAACCCCATGCAGTGCTACAGACTGGGGGCGGAGTGGCTCGAAAGCTGCCTGGCAGAGAAGGATCTGGGGGTGTTGGTGGACAGCCGGCTGAGTATGAGCCAGCAGTGTGCCCAGGCAGCCAAGAGGGCCAACACCATCCTGGCCTGCATCAGGAATAGTGTAGTGAGCCGGAGTAGGGAAGTAATCATCCCCCTGTACTCGGCACTGGTGAGGCCTCACCTCGAGTACTGTGTTCAGTTTTGGGCCCCTCACTACAAGAAGGACATTGAGGTGCTGGAGCGTGTCCAGAGAAGGGCTACCAGGCTGGTGAGGGGTCTGGAGGACAAGCCTTATGAGGAACAACTGAGGGAGCTGGGGTTGTTTAGCCTGGGGAGGAGGAGGCTGAGGGGTGACCTTATCACCCTCTACAACTACCTGAAGGGAGGTTTTAGAGAGATGGGGGCTGACCTCTTCTCCCACGTGGCAAGTGATAGGACAAGAGGAAACGGGTTCAAGTTATGTCAGGGCAGGTTTAGATTGGATATTAGGAAGCATTTTTTCACTCAAAGGGTTATTAAACATTGGAATGGGCTGCCCAGAGAGGTGGTGGATTCACCATCCCTGGAGGTGTTTAAGAAAAGGGTAGATGAGGTGCTTAGGGACATGGTTTAGAAGTGGGTGTTTTTAAATCAGGGTAGGTTAACGGTTGGACTTGATGATCTTAATGGTCCCTTCCAACCTCACTTATTCTATGATTCTATGATTCTAAGGTTATAAACCTCCACCTCATTCCAATACACGTCCAACTGCCTTTTTCTTTACTAGCAAAAAAAAATACATAACAATTTTGCCATAAAGAGAAAAAAGTAAAGGAAAATAATCTTTCAAAACATCTGCCTATTTATTTTTTTCCTGTTAGTAACGGAATGCCCTGACATATCTATTTTCTTCTGAGTGCTCATTAATTAATAGATCTAATGGCACTGCTATGGTTGGTCTCCATAAATTCATACATCAGTCCTAATTTTACTGGTTCCCCTGATGCTAAGAAAATAAATGGCTTCTGACTTTGCATTATCCTTTAATATGATAGTGTCCAAATGAACAGTCTTCTGAAGATTTACATAGGGACTGTGCTAGTAATGGCCCATTGAAAAAACGCATGTTGTGTGCTCTCATGTGCCTGCAGACCCCCAGGGGCTGCACTTGAGACTGCAGCTCTGCTCAGAGGATGACTTCAGAGCTCCATGACTGGAGAAATTTGAGAATTCACATTTGTACAAGGGCCCTATGACAGTTATGATGTTACCATTTCAATGTAATATATCTACCAAGCCATTACTGTTGTTTCTGTTATTCTCCATCCCATTCTAATAGCTGTGCTTGACTACATGTTTCAAACATTTATTCCCATGTCTTCAGTGCTGTTCCTTCTTGGTTTGACAAAATGCAGAAAATCTGCCTAGCCCCTGAGATTACAGAATAAAGGAAAATACTTGTCTCTAAATATTGTTTACTGAGCAACTGTTACACTGCTACAGTGAAGAGTCATTTTTGCTATTTTGCACTGGTTTGGCCAGTGAAATTAAAATATGAATAGAGGTAAAAGGAAACAGATTACAAGAGACTAAATGAAAAAAAATGAAAATTGGAATAGTTCAAACAAATGGCTGTAAAACTTTGCACAGTGATTGTGGAACACTATACCAGACAAAAGAGTCCATTTGAGGGAAAAGCAGATTCATATATGGTCTGTGGAACAACTTTCCTTTCTGAAGACTTGTTGTTTGTTTGTTTGTTTGTTTGTTTGTTTGTTTTTGTTTGTTGGCTTTGTTTTTTTTGTTGTTGGGTTTGGTTTTTTTTTTATGAAACAGGGCAGTATTTTTATATGTCAAAATGTTCCATAATAAGCTTTCACACATGGCAGTTACAACAGCTTGATACAGTTGAAGCACAATATAAGATAGTGCTTGGTAATGCCAACATCACCCTTTAAAGCCCTGTCCATGCTGTAGTGAAAACACCCCCACTGGAAAAAAAGAAAGAGCCGTGTGATGCGGATGTACTCTTACATGGGCTTCTACTAACTCCACTTATTCAAAATGCTTTCTTTTTAAAGGTCAGCAGCTATTATCCAAGAGGATTTTTTTAGAGGCCACAGATACTCATATGCTCCATCCTAACTCCTTGCGCATTTAGCCTCGGGAATTTGTGTTCCTGATCCCTGAGGCATGGCTGTGTCCTCTGGCTGAGCTGCAGTTTATCTTCTAGATTTGCTTTAAAGACACAAAACATCCACCACATACCTACATCAGCTGTTAAAATGATTAATCCCCCACAGGCTTCAGACGTGGAGAACTCTATAAAGGGATTAATCACTCACCCTCTTCCCTGCTTTGCCTGAGAAAAAGATGAGGCAGAGCATTATACGCAAAGAAGATTAAAATGAAGTTGAAACTTCCCCCAGCTTTCGCTAAGAAAAACTGGAAAGTGAGACTAGTGTTAGGGAAGAAAAGATTTTGATGATATTCAAAAAACAGAATGAGAGTGAAAAGTGCTTGAGGAAGCAGTGATATGATACATCGTCTTGATACAATCACAAGCCTACAACAACTATAAGGAAGGAGTTTTGCCACCATCTATCGGTGAATAGGAGTAAGAGACAAAGCCAGCAAACGTGTTTGTTCCCTGCCTTCTTACACAAAACTGATATTTCCGTTATTTCCTTAACCCATGCATATTTTGGATGCAGGTTAATGAACGATTCATGTCCCTCTTGCATGACAAAGAATCACGTGTTGTCTTCAATATGGCCACGGTAAAGATTGACCTTAATCAATCCATCTGTTTTATTATGAGTAACTGAAAAGGGAAGGTAGAGGAAAAGGACAAAGGACTTCGATCCCATTAGGGATTGTTTCATAGGCAATGCCTGAGTTGTAAATGACACTCCCTTCCCACCCTAACTAAGGAGGTGGCCTTGAGCTGTCACCTACGCCTCTTCTGAGCTGCCGGTCAGCTTAATCTGCTCAGGCCGAGCTACACCAGTTCCTTACTCGAACGAATGTGTTTAGAGCTATATGAGGTGCCTGCACAACACTATGGGTAATATAGCTATGTTAAGATATCAAAAAAAATTACCTGCATGCCCCTACAAAAAAAGGTACTTAACAGGATCACATCAGTTCAATCATACCTGAAAATTATAGGTCCTGAACTAAGTCTGGTTGAAAAAAAAATCAATAGTAATAAAATTCTCTAATGCTCTGTAAATCTCAGGAGAATTAAATGAATTTAGACGATTGGGTGTGTTCTTTCTAAAACAGTCACCATACTATTAGTACTTATTCCCTGTTAGATGAAAACGTGCTTTCAGGGCAGAAAAACATACAATGTTACTTGTATATTGTAAGAGGAGTTAATGTATGTCACAGATGTATTGCTGCTTTCTCCTCTAGACGTTAGTTCAGCTCCCAAAATCTGTGTAATATGTGCCTGGATAGCTTCTTGGATTAACAATGGTTGCAGGGACAGATTCTCCTTTCTAAGCCCCAGTGGTTTTTACTGTCTGCTTCATTTCACAATCCTGAATTAAGCATTTAAGCTCCCCCAAACAATACCGAGTCCCAAAAAATAGGACTCAAAGAAAGCTGCGTAATTTTGCAGGCTGCTGCCAGTGGTAGAAAAGCTTTCTACCTTTCTCGTAGGCTCTGTTCCCAAACTCTGTCCCTGAGACTGATGGAAGCTAAGAAACAAATTCAATAAAATGTAGTCCCCTCCAAGTGCTTAACTGACACCTGGTCCCCTGAGCGTGCATATATGTTAGTGGCTCAGTATGCAACAAAAACACCTTTTTGACATAAATCTTTAACATCTCCACTTGATGCTCGTTAGGCTACACTCTACAGTATCCTGGCACATAGTAATGGGTTTTCTTTTCAGAGAAACGAACATGAACCTTGTGCAACAGGGACCACAGTAGTGTGTGACATGGGAAAACAGACACAGGGTACTGAAAGGTGGAGCAAGCCTCAAGAGGAAAAGGATCATCCATCCTACAAACAGAGCACAAGAGATCTAAAGCTCTGGGTTCATGCATAAGACACCGCAGGGCTCAGGAGGTGTCTGTGCAACAGCTGCGGGGTATCACTCCACTGTCATCTGTGAAGGGTTTCAGTTATGGTTTGCTATTTGCCTAAGAGGCCTTTCCATTCTGAATTTACACTGCTCACTCCTGATTAATTTCTTCTCTTTCTGTCTTAATTTGTTGAGTCTTTACGTCTATTTCCATTTTTAACTGATTTTTTTTTGTTTGTTTTTGCTTTACTAATATACATAGATAACCAAAGGAGGCATCTTTGAGGAGCAAGTGTCTAACCCATGGGAACAAAATTGACTTGTAGAAAGGCAGAGAAGTTTGACAAAAAGCAAACAACCTAGTGACAACATAAGAAAATCACCAGGCAACTACAGGCCACTGTGTAACATGTGGCAGTTAAGACAATAAATTTATTCCTAATTGTTAATGAGTGCTATAGAGGCATCAGGGAAAATGATGAGCACAGCAATGCTGCATCATCTGTAAGCGTCTTTGTGAGATGGTGGGAAGAGAAGCAGAGGCAGCTTTGTCCCTTTCTGATCATTAAGTAGAAGAAAGACGTTCTGCTCTTTCCAGAAAGAGGAGCAGAAGGTATATAAAAGATCTGTGTGAAGACAGTGAACATGTATGTTTCAACCCGGTAAATTAGCACTCTCTCTTCTATGCTATCAAAATGCTGACTCCCATCCAGATTTCTGCTGCAAATTGAGCAAAACTCTGCTCTTTTCCAGCCCACTCTCCCCATAGGTTAAAGCAAAGATCTGGGGAGCGGGAAACACAGACTTAAATTCTCAGGGGTGTGAGGTGGATTTGGCTGTTGGTCTTACAAATACTGTGTGAGAACTTTGACCATGAGGTTAATTGTAAGCAAAGCCAGGGAAAAAGGAGGATCCAACCTCCTCCAGTGCATGGTGCGGGTATTCTCTGACTATGTTGATGGCACCAGGCTCCAGTAACTGCAGAAGTCAGGAATTCACTGTTTAGTGGCTCCTGATGGGACTTGAGTGTAAGCCAGGGTTTATCTGCTCAGTACTGTCAGCGAGAAGCAAATGGCCTTGTGAATACCCAGCACTGGGAATTTAAGCTGCTAGCTGCAGTTGCTGTGTGTACCTATGGGACCTTAACGTTAAACCTCTATGGAGGCACATAGGTTCTTGACATCTCCTTATGTATCTTGGTCTAAACCGACAGCACTTTAATGACCTGCTGTTAGTTTTTCAGGTGCCATTAGATGCACCATAAATCCAAAGATCCAAAACCACTAAAATCAAAAAGCCACACTGAGATTTTGTTGCTGGGAATGCCTCACAAAATGCAAAATTAAATAAGAGGGAGCTTCATGGGCCAGGCATATATTAAAAAAGCAACAACCTCAAAAAAATGGAGGCCTTCAGATGCTACTGTAAGCAGGAGCTGTGACAAATAAAGTGATGAGTGCTGATGTGCTGTGTTGGGATGAGCACAGAAACAGAACAGCTGTCTTAGAGGAGAGAGATCGCAGTGAAACTGTTGCCCAGAAACAAAGGTGTTGTATCTCTGTCAGACAGCAAAGAACCCACGTACCTATTTTCTTTCCCTTTGAATCTTTACTAATATAATTGCAGTGTGGCTCAGGATGTTTTTATAGGGGTCAATGACTGGGCTACCTTGGGACTGGAAAGGGAAGACTCGCAGAAAGGATTTAAATATTTAAACAGCATTTCAATCCAGTTCCTAAAATGTTCTGTTTCTTTTAAAGGCTTAGTAGGGTTGACTTCTGGAAAGCCAACAACCAATTTGCTGCGTGGTTTTCTATTTTTGAAAATCCATGCAAAAGCGGTATATAAACACTACAAAGCCTAACTCCAAACGCATCTGAAAAATTACTTTATACAGCTTCCATGAAAGCATTAGCTCTTATTAGAAGATATGTCCCACAATGTCAAAAGAGTCTGCATGTACAACTTTATTAATCATAGTTTTTTTGTCAGAATTTCCACATGTCAATATTGCCATTAAGTGAATTAATGAAGAGCAGAGATAATGGAATATTTATGTAAATCATCTTAACTAGATATCTCCAATCTTTTCAGAGCTTATAAGTCTTTATTATGATAATGCTCTTGATGTGTATCTCATGTGAAAGCTGCATTAATTATTTCAGTTATGTTAATTCTAAATTTCTCATGTCTGGGTTTGGGTATTTTTTTGGTTGTAGGTTTTGAAACACATAGAAGTAGCCTTATTTCTTAAAACTGCTGAAATCTACCTAAACTCTTAGGCTGACAAGCACAGATGGCTACAGTATTAAAAGCATTGTCACAGGGTATAAATTTTTAATAACCTTTGCTAATTTTAGCTGTGTTTATTTGTGCATTTTCCTCTCTTCCCTGATCTATAAATTAAAACAAAACCCACATTATTCACATTTCCCTAAACCCCAATATAAAAAGGCAATTCCTGCATTTTTATTGTCTTTGTGAACTTGTGATATTTTTATGGGACTAGGCTGGAAGAAACTGCATGTTTTAACTTTTTTAATTATCATTGAAGTCAGTAAGGTGTAATGAAAACAACACTTATGGAAAAGTCATTTATTGCTGCTGGGACTCTTCATATTCTTCTAACTCCACGCCTGGGAGCAAAAAGAGATCTTGAACCCTAAGATTCAAGATTCATCAAACCTTTTGTGTTTTCTTGCAGATGGAGCCTTGAGTGCACAGTACAATGCTACTGCACAGCAGATGTTGTGATCCCTGTGCTGGCAGGTATGTGAGACATCACCAGTGTCTCTTCTGGCCAGAACTAAATGATGTTTTCTACATGCTTTTATTGATCCATGGAACAACGTTTTGTAATGCTGCATGGAAATATGCAATTAAAAGATCTGGTTACCTTCACCTTTTCTGTCTTATTTAAAAATTCCCTTTAATCACCAGTATGTATTCAGCAGACAGTCCCCAATAAAAGCATTTTTTTCTTGATTAGCTGAAATACAGAAAAGGCTTCATGCCCGAGGTTTTGTCCTCTGATTATGCTAGGTGTAGGGCTTCTGTGCCTCTCCATGAAAACACACACAGACAGACTACGTCATGGGAAATTTAACTAACTGCTGAGAATGCTGATGAAAACCGAATGCAGATGGCCATTCAGGATTTCTTGTTTGCAGATTATAAAAGACATGTATTTTTAAGCAGAAGAAAGACCCATTAATCAAGCGAGAATCCATAAAACAAATAACCACCCACATCTATCACTGCTCAGAGATACCAAACTGATAAAGTTGCTAACTAGAATTCAGGAAGAGCTATAAAATAATCCTTAGGCTCTTCATTTCATGAGTAAAAAAAAGCAAATGCAGGATCACTTCAGTGTTTAGTGCCTGCAGAATAGGTCTTTAAAAACATAGAGTAGGTCTTTAAAAACATAGCTCCTTTAATCTGAAGAAAATGCAAAGACAAGGTAAATGTTTAAATGTGAGTAAATTACTAATTTTTGCTTTTCTGACTGCAGTTTTGTGGTTTTTTTTAATTATTTTTTTATTATTTTCCAAATGTCTGGATTAAGACAAAAGAGAATATGAAACTGACTGTAATGTCTAATAAAAGATCAGAGGATGCAGCTACTGATTAAGGGCATAAAATACATTTTGCTTCTTTATTGTTTTTCTTTCAGTTTACATTTTCCACTACGCACCTGCATTGTCAGCCAGATTAATTTTCAGCCAGAAAGTGAGTTTGGTGAGTTAATTTTCAGTTAAAGCAAGGAACCGGTGTGGCTAACCACATGCACAGTCACATCATTCACAGGAGGACGTCCATATGAACATGTGAAGAGACAGAGTGAACGGAGAGGAAAGACCTCCTCTGCAACAGCCTACAATTAGTTTCTTTTAAACTGATGGAAAGCTGGACAGTTATGTGTTGCAGCCACAGTAGGGAGGCTGATGGACTGGATGGTATATGCACACACATACACACAAACACAGACATGCATTCAGCATTTGCCTGTGTGTTGCCATTTGGGGTGGCCTTAATGTAGGTACTGAATAAAAAGGGAAGAGCTCTTTGCTATGTTTTGGGTAAGATTAAATTTGCTTTGAGGATATTTATTGAATCACAAATAAAGCTCTGAGCTGAAACTGAGTGCTGTAAAAATAACAACGGGCAAAATGCATTAATTGGCAAAATTTCAGTCCAAATACAGTATTGTAAGTGCCCTTAGGTGTAGTGGAGTTGGGCAGAAAGGGACCAGGAAATGATACAGTATAATGTGAATTTACTTATAGGCATGTTATTTCTTCCAAGCCTTCCACAAGTACTCATGTAAATGGAAAATGAGATATTTGCCCTGGTAGCCACATAAATTAGGTTACCAAAAAAGTACTGAGTTGATGGGATAACAGAACAGTATATATATGTGAGAAGGATCAGCATTTTTCTGTTGTCAAATATCTGTGAACACCCACAGTCTCCTCGACGTAGCATAAATAGCTGTATGTGCAATTTAGGGATAAGACTTGTTTGGCTAAATGGAGATGCACAAGGATATTTGAGATATTCCAGGTGTCCTGCCTGGAATTCAGATAGGATTCAAGTCTCTTCCAGCTGATTTGTCATATCTCCCTGCTCCTTGCAAATGTCTAAATCACTTACATTTCAGACGAAACAATTGCCTTGCATTTTAATTCTACATCGGTATGTTCTCACCAACAACACTTCAGAACACCAAGGGTTTTGCAAATACGTTGCAAATTTGTAGAGTAAATTATGAAGACAACTGAAAACTAACACGTTTTAAATGTTTAAAATAATAGAATATACAATAAAAAACAACTGCTTAAAAATAATACTAAATTTTATATTAAAATACAGTACAACAATGATGTGGAGAATGGGGGGAAAAGGTTGAAGAATTCAAAGTATTTTTCTGTGGAATTACAAACAAGTTTCAACAGGAAAGAAGTTACCATCTGTGCTTGTTTTCTGTCTCTACTTTTAACTTACAGTTCCTCATGGCAAATGTGGAATAATATGGGATATCACTCAGGAAAATCTCCAAGCATTGAATGCTGTGGGTGAGAAATGGATAAGGGTGACAGTTATGATCCATCAGCTTCCTCACAGTAACATTATTTCTGTCTAAAAGTCCTAAAAGTGATAGAGCTTAAATCCTTTCATAGGTTTGGGAGAGGTATTTCACAATATGGTATTGAGATAACCTTTTCAGCTGATGTCTGTTGAATGACATTAAAATGCAATTCATTTGGCCTGACTGCAGACTATTTTTTTTTTTAAACCAGCAGCACCACCAACAAAATTAGTTTAACGATCATATTTCAAGCCCTTATTTAAGCACAATTTTTTCTCAAGCCTTTGGCTGTTATATGATACAGATTCTCATTCTTCTCCAATTTGCATGATGCATTTTAATGCAAAAAACAACAAGGATATCTTAAAAGGTGGTCTGCATAATACAGGCTTCGCATTCTTCAGAAAAACTAGCCTGGCACGTGGACACAGTAATAGGCAGTGGAAGATCACCAGAATGCATCAAAGAAAGAGTCTGTAAACATGGGACTAAATCCTACAAATATTATTCATCTCTTTTTCCACAATGGATGAGAGAAAACTTCCATGTTTGTGATGGAGAGTCAGGTCTGAGAAACACATTGATACTTTTATATCCTTACACTCAGGACTTTCTAGCTCTTGTTTTTATGTACTAGCTTCCTCTGTGTGAAAAACATCACCGAGTTTCGCTAATGCATGCCACTTTATAAATAGTTTCCAGTCCACTGACACAAGAGATCCCAGAAGGTATGGAAAAGTTTCTGTGAAAACACACATTAATGGACAGTTCACCTCCTAAGACTTTACAGTTCAGACAGAGTGGTAGAGGTGATGGTAGCAGAGGAAAGGGATAAAGATTCATGTAAGATCTAGTCTTGATGTTAAGTCTCTCCCTGTTTTTTCTCAGCTGTTGGTATTTGTGAACTCTGGTAAGAGTGGATAGGTTGCTTTTGTAGTGTTCAGCCACTAGGGATATTTCTCATGAATATTAGATTAAGCTTTTCGAGTTCCTTGGCATCATCTCTGAAATTCTTCTTCTTTCAGGTGTTGCTCTATCTAGTATGCTCACCGATGCAGGTGTCGCATATCTCTGGGCAGACATCACTGTCCTGAAAGGCTGCCACAGTAGACCAGTGCCAGGTCTAGGGATGGGATCCTAGGATGAGACTGAGCTACAGATTAAAATACCTGAGTTTAGATCAGTAGATCTTGTCTTTGTGTTAGGTTGGATTGCCTATCAACAGCATGTAGTATATGTAGAGAGTTATTGGCCATTGCACCTTCAGGTGGCTGTGGACAAGACTGGGGGACTCTTGGAGACTCTTAGCAGGTGTTCTTATCCCAAGCAGTTCTTTTTGTTACACTGAAGCATCTCAAATCACACAGGAAAGTTATGTTTAGGTACTCCGTACTCATGCTTGCAAGCAGGAGATATTAAACTGACTGATTGTCCTTTTTTTTTTCCACCCTATGGATAGCACCTTTCAAAAAGTTTCCTGTGCACCTAGCTTCATGCACTTGCTAAAATTCTGTTAATCTGTCTGTATCAGCAAGTCTGATCTTTTCAGCAGAAAAAATTATTCCAGCAATTTACAGCATTTCTAAGATCCAGGGACTACTTGTATTAGGCAATCTAAGGTTGATATTGTTACCTAGCTCATCGGAGCGAGAATATATCCATTACAGTCACATTTTATGTTCATTTTAAAGAGTAATGTGGGGAGTAGAGAAACCATTCAGTTATTACCAGCAATTGCAATGTGCTTAATTTTCACTGCTCAGTTTACTATGGTCAATGTCTGGAAAACAAGCAATCATCTTCAGCTGTTAGTAGGGGGTTTTGTTGTTGTTTTGGGTTTTTTGTCATACAGCTAAAAAGGGTGTTTTCTTATTGGGGGAAGGAAGAAACCTGTTGAAATCTTATTACGATGAAAAGGTGAAAATGAGACTATGTTTGTTCTTGAAATTGTCCATTTCTTGTATCAAGGTAAATACTGTCTAAAAGGTAGCAAATCTGTTAGAGAAAACAGATAAGGCATAGTCCCTGTCTGAATGACCATGATTTAGTCCTAGCATAATTTTGTCCTTTTAATAACTAATGTTTGGTATTAGTTTGTAGCACCAGGCACCAGACATGTCCCAGGTGATTTTTGTATTTTAAAACTGTTGTAAATGACAGCCTGAAACATAAAGGTCTTGTATACATCCCTAATCTTGAATTACCCCTGCAGGCAGTTTCTACCCACACATGACCATCTGCTGACATCTGCATAGAGGTAGCAGTCTGTCCAGATAAATTCATCAGCAAGATCATGAATGGGAGATCACAGAATCACAGAATCACAGAATGATCAGGGTTGGAAGGGACCTCTGGAGATCATCCAGTCCAACCCCCCTGCCACAGCAGGGAATGGAATGTCAAAAGCATAAATGGTAAGTGGGAGCCATGATCTATACTCCCATTTCCTTCTTTTTAAAACCTCCTTATTGGAGAGACCAGATCCTGTTTAGCTGGAGTCTGGTTTATGATGGAAATGCAGAAGGAATGACTAAGGGAGTTGGTAAACCTCTGGGGCAGCAGCCTGCACTCAGCTCAAGGAGGGAACACACAACGTAGGAAAGAAGAGCTTCTAGTGGCAGCAGCAAGAGACAAATCACTAACTGCATACCAAAATTGCTAGCTATGGTTGCAGTCTCTCTGAGAATAGTTCTCTCACCAAAGAAGCAATATAATTTAGACATAATGGAGTTATCTCCTGTTGCTACCCATTGGCAGGTGCTCGTAACGTGGTGAAAACTAATCATTTACACAAGACTTTTAGTAAAGTAGGCAGTGTGATTATGAGCCAAAAATGTTGTACATAGAAACAAAGACATCATGCCAGATTAAGATAATAGGGAAAATGGGATTCCTAAAGTAAACAAAGCACATGTAAACAGAAGCAACAATGTAAATTATATTCAGAGCTGACCTAAATTTCCATTTAGGAGAAAAAGAAAAGAATGAAACCTCTATCAGTTCTCACTGGGAAAACTCAGATGAGAACAGACAGACTCAGTTGTTAGAAGTAAGGCACTTGACTGTTGAGAAAGGTATCTGCACCCTATTAAGAAGACGAGATAAGAATTTCAAGACATACCATGAACACTGTCCTGCACTTGTAATTGGAAAGCATTGAAAACTCCTAAATGAAAGACAAAGTAATTTATGAAAGGGTCTTTCCCTAAGTCTGTTTTATGGGAGATGTCAGTAAGGAAATTAATCAAACCCCGGAAAAAAAGGGATCAAATCTTAAGGGAAGCTGATTTGTCCTGGGAAAGGAGGAAAGAGAAGATAACCTTTTTATGCAGGACTACTGGAGAGACATAAACTAGATGAGCAAGATAGGTGGGTTAACAGAAACCCCACTGAAATCACATTTTAGCCTACAAGTAACACCACAGGCAATAAGAAAAATATGCATTCACTAAGAAAAATGTGGGGTTATAGGAAACAACCCAGCTCAGGCATTACTGCAGCACTCCATTATACAGTGTAGGCATTCCACATGTATTTTGGCTATATGTTAAAATATTCTGAGCTGAGTAGCCAGATTAGGACCACGGATAAGAAAGCTGTGATGATAACCTGTGCTGGGGAGGTGAGGGAGAGAGAAGAAAGCAGTATGAGTACTATCAGGCATGGTAATGGCACAGAAGGCAATATTTCATAGCGTGTCAAGGACAAGCTGAAGTTTGGAGAGCTCCCATGTTTAGACTACTGGACTATATTACACCAATTCCCATTAATCCTTATGGGTCTGTAGGAGAAGAAACTAATAAATCGTGCAAGGAAGAGGTATTCCCATATTCACTGCAAGTTTCTCTGAGGACATCAGTGGTGAAATGACAGTAGAAAAACTAGATCAGGAACATAATTCAGCAATTTGCATGAGCTTGAGGTAAGGGCATCGAAGAGGAACAACAGCCCGAACTGACGGCAGATGTGATCCTAGAGTAAAAATCTGTACGAGACATTACCATGGATGGGTAGACTGAGCAAGGCATATTTTCCAGGACACAGCGGAGGCGGCTGTTTGGAGTAGGAGAGGGATTCCTCTCAACGTGTTACAGTATCTCTGTAGGTGTGTAAGGGTCAGGGAAACAGGCAGAGCACTGTATAGATATCATGCTATGGGCGGTAAGGTAGGTCAGGGAGCAGAGAGCCAACCCACACCCATCTAGCCGGTGAACACAAGTGTGAGACAGTCCGGGATTTGCAAATGGTGAGCAGTGCCTTAGGTGCCCTAATTATTGCAATGCTAATTGTCATTGTTGATGTTCCTCTATCCTCAATGCTTCAACCTGTCTTTCACTTGCAACCTGTTAATCTTTTATCTACACCCCCCGAGACTGCCTTTAACACGGTGTCTCAAGTGCCATAATCCTCACTGTCTTGCACTGAAGCACTGCTATGATAGTGATTTCCACTCAGGTGTGAGTCGCCCTTTTCCTTCTCTCTCCTCATGCTTTGCCTTGTAGCATTTTACAACAGAATATTAAGGTCTCTTGACTCTTTTCCTTATAGGTTCTAGTTTGTGATATTAGAGCCTGCTAGATGACATGATAGATGTCACATAGAATCATAGAATCATATCCATGCCCATTAAATACTATTGAGTAACATACATGCACAAAGCTCAACAACCAATCATTATGCAACACCTAGAACTGATCAAATGTGACCCAATTAGTGCAAATAGAACCTTAAATAGGAACAGATAATAAGTGGGTCCTGGTGGAAACAAGACAGGTACTGTGAGAAAAATGTCTGAGCTGATCAACTACCCCCATGGAGAAGACACCCAGAGGATGATGCTCTTCTGAGGACCCTATCACTGCTCTTCCCAACTGAAGAAGGGAACATATTTTCTCTTTTCTCTCACTCAGCTGCTTTTTCCTTGATTTTTTTATTCCCCTCCTTCTCAATGTAATTTTTAAAGTCAAGGTGTGCCATCAGCTGTGAACCCCACAAACCTGCCCCAAATTTCTTTATGCAACATGACTGTTTATTAGAGTATACCTGCGAAAACATGTGGAAATAATTTGATTAACATCAGGAGGAAGAAAACATAGGAAATAAAGCTTCGGCACTGTGGCAATGATATAGCAATGAACAATGCAACACTGTATAGAATGGAAAGGTAATTTTTATTTTTAAATTAGAACAATTTTGCTCTCAATTTCTTGTAACCGCATGCTCCAAGTACCAAGATGATTCAGATCATCTGGTCTAAATTCTTTGCAATAACATTGAAAACAAGGGACATGGCATATTTTTTTTATATCTCCTGGGTTCTTTGGTTGACATTCACCTGCTTATTCTGGATGTGCATTTTATATCTTAAGAAGCTGACAGAGAGTGTGACATTTTATCTCTCCACCCTGTCACACTTCTGCAGGTCATTAAGGTTATCCCACTGTGTTTTGTCTCTTTATCTGGGTGTCTTGGCTCTGTTCTTTATCTTCCCACCATCACTTCTTAAAGACTCCAGGGTTTTTTTAGACTTTCTCATGTTTCAGTCTGGGTTCAGCTAGTCCCTGGTTATTAGGCTGTCCCTTTTGTCTCAACATGCTTACTAGTGAATGAACAGTGTAAAAAGGGATTTGAGAACTTCAGCCTTAGCAGAAGGCTCTCAATAAAAGATGTAAAAGAAGATACAGTGAAAGAAGCAAAGGCATGAGTTTATGATGTTCGGGTAAGCAGGTATGGTTCAGACTATCAAAAAATCACATCAAGAAATAGTAAAATTATCATCAACAATGACATGGGTCTCACAAGGCAGCTGTTAACCAGGCACAGTAGCAAAATAAGTGCAAGTGTATGATAGCAGCAGAGAAATGGCACACCCGGACATACAGAGAGAACACTAAATAGTAAAGACTTGGAAAGTTTTTCCATCATCAATTGACTTCGCAAAGAAAACTCAGGAAAAGGCAGGTCATGAGCAACAAAAAAGGATTCATGAGACATTGACCAATTTACCTCTTAAGAAAATGTGTAATTCTCAAAACATTTTCTTTACCTCAAAATAGTTTTTTTTTTTTAATTCTGAAGTTTTCATAGTTCATAGAAGTTCATAGAATCATCTAGGTTGGAAAAGACCTTTTAGATCATCGAGTCAAACCGTTAACGTAGCACTGCCAAGTCAACCACTAAACCATATCCCTCAGCACCACATCTGCATGTCTTAAATACCTCCAAGGATGGTGACTTCCCTGGGCAGCCTGTTCCAGTGCTCGACAACCTTTTTGGTGAAGAAATTTTTCCTAATGTCCATCCTAAACCTTCCCTGGCGCAACTCGGGGCTGTTTCCTCTTGTCCTATAGCCTATTACTTGGGAAAAGAGACCAACCCCCACCTGGCTGCACCCTCCTTTCAGGGAGCTGTAGAGAGCGATAAGGTCTCCTCTCAGCCTGCTTTTCTCCAGGCTGAACAACCCCAGTTTCCTCAGCCGCTCCTTGTAAGACTTGTGCTCCAGACCCTTCATGAACTTAGTTGCCCTTCTCCGGACACGCTCCAGCACCTCAATGTCTGTCCTGTCATGAGGGGACCAAAACTGAACACAGTACTCGAAGTGGGGTCTCACCAGTGCTGAGTACAGGGGACGATCACTTCCCTAGTCTGGCTCACCACACTGTTCCTGATACAGGCCAGGATGCTGTTGGCTTTCTTCGCCCCCTGGGCACACTGCTGGCTCATATTCAGCCAGCTGTCCACCAACACCCCCAGGTCCTTTTCTGCTGGGCAGCTTTCCAGCCACTCTGCCCCAATCCTGTACCATTTGCCTCTCCTGGCCTCAAAACATTTTATTCTCCAAAGACAAACTGGATGAGTAGAATCTCATTGATTATAATAAAGAGGAATTAAGAATTTAAAGTAGTGCTTTGTACAGAATTCTGACCATACAAAGTATTTAAAGTAGTAAGTACATTAAAACTAAGTATTGTTTTCAGGTCAAAATGCAGCCACATTTTTTCCATATTAACTGTCTTCATTAATCTGCATGGTCCTTGCCTTTTATGTCCTAATATTAATAGGCTGTTATTCTCACCCAGGTTCAAAGAGGGAGTGTAGAATATATGCCTTCATAATTGCCATTATTCCTGATGAGTCTGATTCTTGCACATCTCCAAATATAAAGAAGAGCATATATCCTCCAATCTATACCAATAAGTCATGTGAATGACCATTTGCAAGAATCAATGAACTGCACAGCTTCTTTGTTTAAAGCGCTGCCAAGTTAAAACTATACACAATGATCAGGGAAAAAAAAAATCGTGTTAAATTTCTGTGACTTATTTAAGGTTTAGAAGTCTGCTTGCCAATTCTTTTCTGGAATAAGATGGAATATCTTACAGAAGCTAGGTCAGGGATATATCCCTTAAGTTATTTACCTTTCTTCTTTTCAGAATCATAACAACTCTGGCTACCTTTGTGCATTTAAAAAGAGTCAGGTTTATTATCTAGCTTTATTTTCTGTCTTGATGCATTTCACTTTCTGCATACTTGGCCTACTTTGTAGAGTTCAAGTCTCTAATGATGGAGTGAGTTACATCTGCCATTAAGGCTATGAAAATACTACACTTAGACTTTGGGAAAAATAAAAGAATAAAAGCAAACCTCTAGGTTTTAAATATCCTGTTGGAAGCCTAAAGTAATAAAATATCATAATTTTCAGTTATTTCTCACAAACACAAAAATGCTAGTATTATTTTTTTTTGCCAGAAATAAGTGGAATGAAGAAAGATCTTACTGTCAGCTGTTGTCCTTGGGTCTAGCCAATGACCTTGTTCCAATTGGATGTGAATATAAGAAAATTTGCAAGCCTTTCTCCTCTGCTACCACTAAATGACAATAGGTAATTATGAGAAGCATCTGGGAATTATCTAGTATTAAAAAAAATAGATTAACACGCATGATCAGAATCTTAATACATTCATTTCCTACCTATTTTTCTTTATATGCCTTGGAATATTAAGAAGGAAATTAGTAAGTGAATGGGGAGGTACTTTGTGTTGGTTTTGTTGGTTGTGTTTTTTATTAACAACACCCTCCCCTTTATCCTACATTGTTTTTATTTAGGAAAGGAAAACTAAATTGAACAAATTGGTTAGGAGGGATACCAAAATGGCTAAACATCAGATAAGGGCATATTTTTGTACCCTAGGTGGGAATATGAAAAAAGGAACAGTATTAAGAAGTAACAACTGAGGCATATGACAAAATGTACAAGAATTGTTCTTTGGTTTTGAACCTTGAGTGCATTGCTGGGTTAAATAGCAATTAGGTATGGGTAATTTCGGAAAGAAAGAGAAAGATAAAACGAAGAGGTAAATGGAAAGCCCAGGTGATATTTGAGCAGGTAGGAAAGGAAAGACCTTGAACCACTAACAACTGCACAAAGGACATTAGCTCTTGTGGAGTGAAATGAGAGAGAGGTTCAGCAGGTCGGCTGGAGAAAGTCCATACAGAGCATGGGAAATGCTTTTCTAAGAAGGCAGAGGAGCAGAGAATGATCATAGTGTGCTCATCTACCTAAGCAGGGAAAAAGGTCTTCTGATACACTGCAAAATGGCATTGCCTTCCTGGTCTGATCTCTGCAGAAAAAAAAAAAAAAGGGGATATCTCCCTCTCATATGCTTTCTTGCAAATAATGACACAGGGAAGAGTTCTTGGATCAAGTGAAACATCATCTGTGAAAGTGTGATCCGAGTTTCTCTCCAGCAAAGGAGGCTAACAAGGAAAGATAAGCCATGTGTTAAAATTTCAGAACTGGTAAGCTGGTTGAGCATTGTTTCTTAAAGTTGCTATTTACTCAAAGGGGACAGAAAAGAAGCTATATAATGGGGAAAAAGGAGCAATACTGATGCAGTTTATTTTTAATAAATAAATAAAATCCATACTACAATAAAATTTAAAATCCAGATTTTCTAAGAAGCAGAAATGAAAATATCTACTATCTTGCTTTTCACCAGTGATTAAGTCTCTGACTGAGGAAGAAAAACTTTTCTCCATGAGATTATAAATACAATAAATTAATTTTAGAAAGACAGTAATGCTTACATTGTTTCCAACAGAGAAGGACTTTCTCTCTAACTTTTTAAAAATAGAACATCGCTAAACAAAGATTTCAGAAGTCAGTATTTTATGTGGTCACAAGAAAACTTCTGACCAGAACTTAAAATTAGAAGTGATTTCATATTTTGTCCCTAAAAAGCCCCAAAACCCAAAAATCACCACCACAAAAAAGCCCAACCAGCCACAAAAAACTTTGGAAAAAACTTAATTAAAAAGTCTTTATAAAACTTGTCCCAAAGCTTGCTTGGAAATTTTTTTTTATTACATTTTAGTCTTCATGACTGAATAAGCAACTGTGTAATTTAAAGTGTTCAGGGAAGATAGAATTGGATGATGACTGTGATTATGGAGGAAATATATGCTGGGGGAATTTCTGAGTCCTCCTTGAATTGCTTCATCACAGTATTCAGGGTTTTCTTCCTCTATTTTGTGCATGTCTTTAGTTCATAATATACACAGTTTTGTTAACTCTTACACACCGTGAATTCTGCTGCTTGATGGCAGTGAGAAAACCTATTAACAGGCTTCTTGCTAACAGAAGCGAGATGTATTCATAGGGATAATCAATGAGCATATTCCCTCTGAGAAAACCATCTCATTTAACTTTCAAATAGGTGGCATGTAATTTGACAGGTTCATTTGGCATGAATTTGGAAAAGATTTCTCATGTTGTCCAAGATTTACATGATGTTCCTAGAATATATTTTCAAGAGAGATTTTTTTCTATGCTAAATCTTCAAGCCTTTGTAACATCATGTTGAATTATTTCTTTATCATTAAGAGTACATCAGTGATGCAAATTGCCTTAAATTTGAATACCATTTAAGACCATGTTGGAGCACTTAATGCACTACAGCTACTCTACCAAAGTGCTAGATCAATACAGCTGATGAGGTAGATCACAGAAATGTAAAATTTGGACTATAAAAAGACCTCACAAAATCTACCCTTTTGTTGAGGCAGCTTCTATGTGCTGGGCACAATCTACCCATTGAAATTTCCTGAATTAATAGAAGAATGAATAGCCTAAGAACTCCTAATGAAAACCAGGCAAGTTTACTTTATGTAAGTACAAAAGACTTTCCAATAGCTTCGATCAGGCATGTGGAAGAGAAATAAATTAAAATTCATAAATTTCCCTGTTTGCCAGACATGTAGCATGTTTCCACATAAACAGGAAAAGTGCATGATCTTCTCCCTAAAGAAATTTAACAGCTCTATAAGCTAAATATATTCAAATCCAGTATAAAGCACCAATTAGACTTTGATCTCTGTTGCACTGATAAAGTCAGCTTCTGCTAAATTGCAGCAACTGAGATCTTTACCAAGGACTGCATGAAGATTCAAGGATGCAACACCTGAAAGTAACAATAGCTGAAAGGTCAGTGATGCTGATGATTTTCTGGACTCCAGCAACCTTGAGTACACAAAAGCACTTAATAAATCCCAAATGGAACTACACTCTTCTGGCTACTTCTTTAGCTTTTGATTTTTCGTAAATATTATTGACCAGTGGATCAACAATAATTCAATAAATTACTTATATGTTACTTTCAGAAATTTTGCAGAATTAAACATTTTTTTAACTTCAGATATCAGACCTACAATTAAAAATGAGAAAAGAAAAGATGCTTTCACACTTATAACCTACGTAAGGATATATTTTATCTCTCCCTATGAATTTGAATTACAGTCAGAATTTTGTCTGGTTGTTTCTGCTTTAACAGGACTCATTTCAGAGAAAATATAAAATATATATTAAAAATAGGTTATTTTTGGTATTGCACTCTTGGTGTTGTTGATAATCATGTTTGTAATGCTGAAATAGTGGACTGTATTTTTGGGCTGCTCAAGATCCCCACTGGCATACTGCACACTACAATATAATGCAATTTTCTGTGATAGCAGAAGAACAGATAACTTGGTTTCTGAAGGATGCCACATAACCTGTATTTGATTGTGATTGTACTTTTTCCAGGAGCCAGACTAGGTAATTATAAATCTCTACACCTCTATACTTCACTGAAGTGCGCTGTGCGAGTTATCTGTTCAATGGGGGTATTATTTCAGAAGACAACACCCATTTGAAAATTTAGGGTGCTTGACATTTCTGAACTCTGGATTCTCTTTTCGAGATCTTTACAGTCTTCATCTGAGATACTTGAACTACCAATATTTCACATCTTTGTGACAGAAGCTACATGAATGAATCCAACCCTTAGTGCATGACACCTAAAGAGATGAGCAGATTGGTGGTCTGCTTTTTTGTTCCAGAAAGAATTAAATTCCATAATCAAGAATCTCCCACAGGAATGTACCACATGGCTATGACACATTCAAAAGGAGTGCAGGTTGAAAAGAGGGCATCGAAAGAATGAAATTGTTGCTCCTGGAGACCTGATGCCCATACTAAACACATTTCAGGGGATTTTTACTTTGGAATAACCATAGTCCAGTCCAAGGGACTGAATGCCCATATGCAGCTGATAAAAGAGTTAGGTAGGTACATTTTTTTTCATAGATTAATTTACTTTCTATCAAACCCAAACTAAAGGAGTTCCAAATAAATCGAGTACCTAATTAATCTATAACCCCAGTGCATCTTCCCAGAGTCTTCGCCCTCCCAACTATTCTTTCAAGTCTTTGCATTAACCATCAACCTGAGACACAACTACTTATTTTCTTTTCTACTAGCTTGTCTTCCTCAGGATGACCTCTGCCTTCTCCTCCCACATGTCTGATAAGCCAGTCTACCGTATACCATCCATATGGACGAAGTCCCTTAGTATAGGAGTTCTCTGACTGTCTCTTATCCATGTAGTTTTTAAACCCAATCCAGAAGGCGTATGGCCTGGAAATGTCTTAGTTGCATGTCAGAAGAAGACCTTGAACATACTATGAGTTCTTTTATGGCCTTGCTACCATGAAAAGAAAATGCATGCACATTATGATGGTCTCTTATCTGGAAAATCTGTGTACCAGCCCTGAGGAGTCTGATGTCATGCACCTGTCCCACAGTCTTGACACACCTAAGGAATGAAACCCCACTGTTACAAGAATCTTATCTTTAAAGGTGTCAAAATCTAAACTCTGAGGCAACTGAAATACAGAATGGCATCATGTAGCTTGATACAATCCCAAGTTTCAGTGCACATATCTCTGTTTCAGAGTACAATAAAATAACTTGAAAATGAGTCTATTATATTGCAGGAGGGAGCCATCTTTCCAGTGTTTCCACCTGCAATAAGAATAATAAGCAATTAATTTTTTATAAAACCTTGTGGAGCATGTAAAGCAGCAATTACTGTACCTGTAATAACTGGCCTATGAATATGTATGACTTAGAACTTTCAAAATAGCTGTGTATGTGAAAGTCTTGATCCAGACAGATTAGGACAAGAGTGAAATGTGACACGAGGCCTTTGAAAACTGAATTTCATGGCATTTTGGTAGGAAATATTCATTCAACTCTCTATATAAAGTAGGATAATATAATTTTCATGATCATATAATCTGGAAAAGAAAACACTTGGGAGTTTAAGACTTAATATTCAGTAAGTTAGGGTTTTTTAACATAAATTAATCAGAACATTTGGAAATATCTGAAAAACACTGAAGTGATCATTCTATCCTGTTTTTTTTCATGTTATGCCAACAGTCGGTAATGACTTCTGTCCAGTAATTCTTAGATCCAGTGGCATTCACACTAAAATTAGTGCATCATTAAAGAGAAGAAATACAAAAAGCCTCCTTTCTTGAGATCCACAGAAGGGAGTAACCATGTTACATTAGGAAGGGAACAGATAGTGGAAGGACCCATCCCAATGCATTATGGCTGTGGTCACAGGTAAATACAGAATCACAGAATCACAGAATGGTCCGGGTTGGAAGGGACCTCTGGAGATCATCCAGTCCAACCCCCCTGCCACAGCAGGGACACCTACAGCAGTTGCACAGGACGGCGTCCAGGCGGGTTTGGAATGTCTCCAGAGTTGGAGACTCCACAACCTCTCTGGGCAGCCTATTCCACTGCTCTGCCACCCGCAAAGTAAAGTTCCTCCTCGTGTTTCGATGGAACTTCCTATGCTCAAGTTTGTGTCCATAGCCCCTTGTCCTGTCACTGGGAACCTGTGAAAAAAGACTCTTCTCATCTACCTGGCACCCTCCCTTTAAGTATTTATAAGCACTGATAAGATCCCCTCTCAGTCTTCTTTTTTCTACACTAAAAAGCCCCAAGTGCCTCAGCCTTTCCTCATAAGAAAGATGCTCCAGTCCCCTCATCATCCTTGTAGCTCTTTGCTGGACCCTCTCCAGCAGTTCCCTGTCCTTCTTGAACCGGGGAGCCCAGAACTGCACACAGTGCTCCAGATGCGGCCTCATCAGGGCAGAGTAGAGAGGGAGGATGACCTCCCTCCACCTGCTGGCCACAGTCTTCTTGATGCACCCCAGGATGCCATTGGCCTTCTTGGCCACCAGGGCACATTGCTGGCTCATGGTCATCCTGTTGGCCCCCAGGAGTCCCAGGTCCCTTTCCACAGAGCTGCTCTCCAGGAGGTCAGCCCCCAACCTGTACTGATACATGGGGTTATTCCTCCCCAGATGCAGTATTCTATATTTGCCGTTGTGTTCTTACCTTGGTGGCAGTGCGTCCATTCCCACAAAAACTTTAACCATAGGTAAAATCTTATCTTGTGCTAAGAAAAAACGGTGCACTCTCCAGCATACAACAAACCACAAACAGTAGAATGTGCTGGAGCTATATCCTCCACCCACCTATGATAACTTTAGCAGCTAAAAATCACCAGCGTTGTCAAAATGCATGCTTCCACTGAACTTCTCTCACTGTTTCTACCTATACCGTACCACTTAAACCACCAAACCTATTTGCTGGTACTGCTTTTCAGGTACCATTGATGGCATTCCAGTGTATCATTGATTTCCCCAACTATGAATATTAACATCTATTATGCAATCTGCAGTGTCCTGGGATACCTTACAAGCTTGTCTCTGTGTTGCAATAGAGGAGGGGAAAGGAGACATGGAAGCACTGGCTGCCAGGAATAAAGGATGTTGAGATGGTTGTTGGTTGATTTCCTGAGCTTCAGACCTGAATATCTGTGTATTATCTGGTGTAAGAGCATGGAATAAAACCTAACAGAAATACAACAGATGTTCCCAAGTTGTCTAGTCTGCTACTGAATTTAAATTATGTGATTTCATTATTAGATGGTCAGCAGGTAAAGGTTTGAGGATGGTTTTAGGTTTGGACCTAATTATTGTTGTAGACACAGTCAAAGCAGCAGTTTAGAGCACATCAAAGGTGTTATGTGAATGGGATTTCTTTGGCCACAAACTGAGGTCTGGAAATTGGTTAGAGGTTTCGTGTCTTTACCTCGATTTCATATTAAAGGTCTGCAGTTGTTCTGAGCAGTTTTGCAGAAGGAAGTTGTCCCAGAGTCATCTGAAATCCTTGGGATTTTAATTTTCCTTTTGTGTTGATCATAGGCTGAATTTGTCTATGCCTATATTAAACTGAATTTGCCTTTCATATCACCAGGAGAGTCAGGAGCATTGTGCTTTCCCTGGTCTCATCTGCAAATTAAGGTGGGCTACACCTGAGAGGTGTCCCTGGACTTGGGAAATGAGAATAAGTGCTGCCTCCCATTGTACAGACATATCCGCAACCCTCACCAGCTGTGACCTACAGAAATGAAGAAGTATGACCTTGAGCCTGGCTGGTATTCACTGAAGATGTGACAATTATCTCTTTTGTGTGTGTGTGTGACTCAAAGCAAAGGCAGCAAAAGCCTCCATTCATTTCTAATCCCTCTCAGCTCCTCGATGCTTATACTTAAGTGAACATTTCAACAGTTAGCATTTATTTATTTGTGTTCCTATGCATCAAGGACTTATCAGTCCTTTAGGGCTATCCGGAGGCAGCCAGAGTAGTGTCCATGGCAGGACTAACCTACCATAAATGCGGTGTAGGATCCAACAACATTTAACCCGCCACTATGCGACATGGCAGGTATGTTTGATCGCCACAGCATGGCCGAGCACAAGAGGCTGCAGCACCACCTTAACCAGCAAAGCCATCAGGAAGAAAATAATACCACATTTAATTTACCACGTTGAGGTGAAATATGACTTTATTTTACAAAAAGCTTTACTGGGGCTTTATCTGAAACCACCAAATAAAAGAAAACACTGGTATTGGGTTAAGGATTAGAATCATATGATTGCTAATGAAAAATACATACTGAGCTAACAAGCATGTGCAAATTAGGTTCTTTTTTTCTGTCCTTCTTAACACAGGCTATAATATTCTATTTCACTAAGTGATCCTATCAGAATATTAAATTTTTCCATTAGCAGGATTAGATTAAGTCTTAATATTAAACCATGTACGTCAGTCCTATTAAACAAGACACGTTCCCCAGCCCTACTACCATCCTAGTATTATTCCAGCTAAATACCTTTTTCTTACATTCAGCAGGGATTTGAGCAGGACACAGCTCTGAATATTAGGAGCTGTCCTGGGTAACTGTTCGTAATGAAGAGCAACAACTGGGAGGCAAATCCCTGCAGTCAAATAGGCTTAAACAAAAATAACATTTTTATTTTTTATGGAGCAAATTACATGAAATGCCAAGCATATGGATTTAATGAATATGACTTTCTAAAACCATAAACAAGATTGGGTTTATACTTTATTTTTTTTACAGCACAGCGGAAACAAATTAAATTTGCTCTGAGATACACTTCTCATAACTATCATCTGTGTTGTAAACATCTTATCCGTAATCAGAAATTCAATGTTACAGACAACAAAGCCCACTGAGGTGTTAAGCTGAAAGGTAGGTGGAAAGCAGGGTGAGCTTTTTCTGTGGAAAACATATGTTTTTTTCCCAAATGAAAAGTCTTAAATGAGATTCAGTTAGTGGATGACTGGTAAATGATGCCTAATGTTCAATTAGGAAATTGTCTTATTAGAGCTGTGACGACTCTGCAGCCCAGGGGTGGATACTCTATTCCTCAGATGCTAGATTTTTATTCTTTGTATTACTTGATAATATTTAGGCATAGATTAGTATGAATGGCCTAGCAAGAATCCTTGTTTACACAGCCCTCAATAAAATGCCTATTAATGTATTAGAAATAGACTGGGACAATGCACTAAAACTATTAAAGGGAGGTTTTAGAGATGGACTGAACCAAACTAGTAGCACAGCATATTAATGCTAGCAACTGTTAACCTAACAAAACAAGTGCACGTTCCCGGCTGTATATTGTCAAGGTATATGGATGAAAATAATGAGTGGGATGATCTCCTATGTTCTGCAAGCAAAAAGGGCTGGTTTTGTCTGTCATGTTTCATGCCGGTGTTGCTCTGTAATTTCCATTTCTGAGGGAGTTCAGGCCCTGAAACATGGAAGTTGATTGATCAGGGTGGTGGTACAGGGCTGGAGTTGGTTTAACAGAGACTAAAGCATGAAACAGGAACAGGAATCAGAAATTGCAATCAGATACCTTAATGGCCAACATAAGAACTCCAAAGCATATTATAGGGCTTATCAGCCAAATAGCGGCTATGGTCCCTTTGTTATTGCCGTATCTGACTGTTATTGCCATATCTGCTTCATGCAAGTGCCATGAGGCATCTCAGAAGGAGAAAACTCGTGGCTACAGCATCAGCCAATGTGGAAAGTAACAATGAAATGCTTGTTCTCCAGGCACAGTGCTGATGTCAACAGGGAATTGCACATTCCTATCCAAAAAAAGGTCATGCAATCATAGCAGGAAAAGACATTTTGTTTTTGAAGGTACCAGCAAATACAATGGCCTTTGTGGTCTGGAGTAAAGGTTGTATAAACTGTCATTCTGCTTTTGATAAAGACCTAGAGGTCCTAGGCCCTTTCAGGTGTGAGCCAACAAGACAGTGTTACTGTTTTGTCTGTGTGTTATGGTTTGAGAGACTCATAACAATTTATTGTCATTTAGACAATCATTCTATCAGCCGACAACCCCTCCCCACCCAGGAAAGGGAATCGGGAAAAACAAGGAAACCCAGGAGTTGAAGTATAAACAGATTTAATAGGGTAAGATTAGTTAATTAACATTAATAGCACTAAAGAACCAATATTGATCCCAATACCAATAGAGAATATGCAAAGATTATACTCAGCCCATTCTATCAGTAGGAAGCTGAAGATCCCAGCAGTGGACAGCAAATGTGGGACACTGCGAGCGCTACGGCTTCAGGAGGAAGGAAAGGCCTCAGGAGTCTGGCACCAGGGAACGAAGTTCTCAGGATGGCAGCCATCAAGGGAGAGAGAGAACTTCACAGCAAACTTTCTAATTTATAGTGAATGAGATGTTGGCAGTATGAAATAATCCTGTTGGCCAGCTTGGGTCAAGCGCCCGGGCCTTGCTCCTCCTCATCCCTGCTCCTGGTAAGCTCAAAAACACTGAGACCTTGAAACCCACACAGCATAGCTCACTATAAAGTAAATATTTTCACAAATTCAGACACTAGAGCCTTCTAAAAGTGCAGTTTTCCCAACTTTTAGAAGAGAAATTAGTCCTGTGTCGTTCAAACTGGGACACTGTGTCACTGCATCCAGGCACAAACTTAAAGAAATATATCTTTCCATTTGGGGCACTAGCCTGGCATTTTAAGATAGTTGCTATATGTTGAAGTTGAACTTGGTGTGTGTGCCCCTGAGTGTCTGCTCGAGCACATGGTCTCTCTGCCTCGGGGAGTGAAGAACATTTTGAAGCAGCAACAGGACGTATATCACCTCTCTTCTCCCTCCTAATAATAACTAGATGCTGTTTTGTAACTGGGATGGCCAAGGGACATTATTGTCATTGTGACACACAGCAGTTGCGTCTCCAGCTCAGTCAGAAGAGCAGAGGAACATACTGATTCACAGTAGCATGACGAGGAACATGAGTCCATTCCTTCTGACACTGGTAAAACGCTAAGTCATTTTAATAGAATGACTACCAGTTTAAAGTCGTACAGTGTAATGAAACCAGGCCCAGGCTCTTTGTGAATTCCCTCTGTCCTAAGCAGTTCTAAATTAAACTCCTGGCTATAATGCATTTACAGAGAGATGATGTTAATTTACAGGCAGCAGAGGTGCCACATGTCACAATTTTATTATGAATTTTGCAATATTGAAATCCTGTCCTCTTGAAATCAACAGTATATTTTGTTCAGTGAAGTCAGTATTTCACTGCTGGCACCCTTTTTAAAGTCTAAGCTTGTGAGTATTTGAGGAATCCTGCTTTTTAAAATAATGATAGTTGCAATATTTTGATTGCAGAGAGAATTTTGCATATCTTTGGAGCAAAAAGATGAAAAAAGCTTGTACATATTTTTAAATCTCATAATTTAAAATCTTTATAGCCAAGACTCACAATTTTTCAATGTTTTGACTGGTGATATTAAACAATATAACTGCAGAGTACTGGAATACATCAGCTCCTGAAAACATATTAATGTACTAAGCAATCAGCTCAAAATTGTTTGAAATAAACATGTCTACTTGCTTAAACAAAGTCAGTTCATTTTCCTTCCTCTATGTATGACTTACACACTTCCCCAAGCACGTCTATCTTTTAGCATAATTAAAACACACTAAACAGTGCTTCAGTTCATCATCCCCAACATCACTAACGGATCCTTTTTGCTCTCAGTGATCTGATGATTACAGATAATATTTCTGTAAAGAAAAGTCATTCATATCAGAAGCACATCCTGGAGTAAATTTAATTTGTAACTTATGTGCTGTAAATATAAACACTGCACTGAAAAGGTTTGTCTTGTTTATGCTTTTATGTAGACATATTCATTAAACCTGTATTTTCTACGGTTTATGGTATTCACTCAAAATTGAAATGTCACACAGTCAGTTTAGTCTATGTGACTATAGAGAGTTGCTTGCTGATTTTGCTTTTCATTATTACCCATTACCCTGATGTCTCTACTCCATCATGCTTGCAAAAAGTATATCACACTTACCACTTCTAACTTCTCGCATTCTGTGCCTTTAAATGGAAGAAGTTATCTTGCTTCTACAGGAAAGACATTTTATGGTACTTCTGGGAGGCAGCCAGGAGCAACTGGGATGCATGAGCCAGATTATCAAGCAAGATGCAGCTTCTTTCTTTTGTTGTTGACCTGCTGTTAAAGGTGTGTCTGACTAGCAAAAGACAATTCTCCAAGGAAAAAGTACAGATGCATATGCAAGATTGGCTCTGTGCAATTTTGAGGTTGAGCTTTGCCCTTGAACTATAGCCCAGCAGTGGCATGCAATGATGAACGATTCTCCTCTGCCTGGATGGGGTAGGGGGAGTCTTAAAGCACCAGGGAGCTGCAGAGCCAAGTGCTTTGTCATGCCCTCTATGGCAGACATAACTCTGTGCAGCGCTGTGGCCTTTGTTATTTGGGAAGAGAGCTGACAGGCTCACATGGGTCCCTTTAGGAAGTCTAGAGTGAGCTAGAAAGTTTTTATTGAGTTTTCTTTTTACTGTATTGTTTCAAGAAAGAACCCATCACTTTTGTCAGTGCTAGCACTGTGTCTTCTGCTGAAAACACTGCACCATCAATGTTTTATTTTCCCTCAGATACACTGATTTCAAGGATGGCCGAGTGCCAATGGGAGACCTGCTCCTGGGTGAATAAACGTCATCTTTAACAAAATGCCTTGAGAAAAAATCCAGACTGGGAAAATCCAGAAGGAGGAAAAGAGGAAGAAGGAAGTCCAATAGGCACCCACCTGACGTGGGGATCCAAAATTCAGTGCCTAGACATGAACAGGGTAGAACAGAGCCTGGAATCCAAAGCTTGGGAGGTCTTGTCCGAAGAGCACAGAATAGCCAGAGAAAATCAGATTTCTGTTTTGTCTTCTGATAACCTGAAATAGTAATGATAATTATAATAAATCTTGGTAGTTGATACTTGGAAATTCAACACGTAAGATAGCGTTGAGGGAAAGCACAAATACCTCTTCATGAACTGGTGTAGACGATGGGCACGAGAACTGGGAATAGTTGGTTTTGACCCTTCCACTAAAAAGTTAGCTTTTGTTTTCTATCAACTCATTCTAGCTATCTTGTTTCACTTTAACGTGATTTTGCAAAATTTTCAGGTCTCTAACAAGTCTGCTGTCTGATTTTCATTTACTGAGATGCTCAACCCAATGCTTTTGCTCTCCACATTTTGAATAGCGCTCAGTAATTAGGAAGAGAAGTAAAAGTGTAAATCAGAAGCAAGTATCAGCAGTGTTAATCACAGGGCTCCTGCTTTCTTATTGCAGGAGAGGTGCTATGGCTGGTGTCAGAAAACATGTGAAACAATAGGATGTGGAGGGGATGGCTGGATTCAGGGCATGACCCACAGCACCTCCTGTAGAAATGGAGTTCCTAAAGTAACTCTTGGCTGTTTAAGTCACCCTGAGCTGTGTGTTTGATACAGTGTCTAAGAAGTAATCGAGACATCACATTTTGTAAAACATTTGCCTAGTTTTCAATTCAAGTTCCACATTTATTATTTATAGTTTGGTGCTTGGATTCCTATTCAGACAAAGGTTCTGTTTGTACAGTCTGGATGAATTATGGCTCCTGTTGAAGTTCAGGGAAAATCTTCCACAGATGTTGGTAGGAAGCAAGGTTTCACCTTTCATATGAATGGAAGATTTAAAAAGGAATTGTTTCCATGTATCTTTATAACAATAAGTAATCATGTAACATACGCATAGGGTGCGCTAATATATCCAGAGATACCTTAGTTGGCTTTTCCTATAAAAGTTGATATACTGTGATTTTGGTATAGATTTGTGTGAAATTTAATTCCTGGCTAATATGAAACTTGCTGACTTTAATCAGTGAAAAATTGCTTCAGCAAAATTAATGAAATTCATATTAAAATTATTTTCATTCCTCATACATTGCTAAAAGTCTTCAAAGTGCCGAATTTTAGAAAGATAGCTCAGACTGTAATTTAAATTGTCTTGCCTTATACAGATATTCTTTTTCTTTATGTAAGGCGGTCCAGATTTGGGCACTTCAATACAAGAAAGACATTTGTAAATTTCAGTGAGCCGGGCAAGGGCCAACAAACTATCTGCGGCCAGAGCATGAGCCCTGTGAAGAGAAGATGAGGGAACTGAGCTTATTCAACCAGGAGCAGAGATGGATTTGGGGGGACCTGGCAGGATCCTTCCCATACCTGCAAGGAGGTTTCTGAATAGACAGAGCCTCTTTAATGAAGTTCATGGCAGAAGGACAAAAGATAATGGTCATAAACTGAAAAGAGAGTGGTTACAATTTGACGTAAAGGAATATTTCTCAGCGTGAGGACAGTCAGGCATTACAATAGGTTGCCCAGGGAGGCTGTGAAATCTTTCACCCAGGAGGAGACTGAACTGGAGAAAGCCCACAGCAACCTGATCTGAATTCGGGGGATGATGCCTTGAGCAGAAGTTTGGAATAGAAACCTGCAGAAGTCCCTTCCACCATGAATTATAATATGATATTAGCCTGAAAAATAACAGATTACTAGAAGTAACAAATTCTGCTCTACTTCCATTTATGACTTTTCCTCAAAATTTTCACCTGCAATGCATTTCTAAAATCTCTGACTGATGAGGAAAGAGGACAAAAGTGGTGATATAAATTTATGCTAGGGTGGATCCAGCACTGATAGTTGGTGTGATGAAACACTGGAGAGCTGCTATATTGTAGGCTCATGACTTTACTGATACTCTAACTTATCCTACCAGCAGATGCAAATGGACATAACAAGTTTCCCGAATCCCTGATCACAAAATCCACATTTGCTAAGATATTTGCAACACATAATGCAATGCTTGAACATAAAAATAATCTTTTTAGTTTTAAGTTAAGCATACGTGATGTAGAATTTATTGAGGGATTGTTATACATATTCTCCATTTCTCTGCTTGCTATTATTTGCTACAGGGAACATTTTTTTTCTTTTCTGAAATGCAGAGGTATTGGGATGTTATTCTTATTGAACAGCAAGTTCACCATTTGTAAAAATCCAACACAAGTCAGTTAACTTGTGGCTTCATAACGCTCTCCTTTTGCCAAGTCTGGAATCATTAAATTGATTCAGAGCTTGTTCCACCAGCTCCAAAAAGAAATATTCTGACTTCAGTACTCATTGTTGATTAATTAGGATATTCTCATTGAATTAATAAAGTCAGAATTTTGCTGTACTACCAAAAGCATCTGTTACTATGTATAAACCTGAAACTTCTTTCTTCTCCATTTTATCCTACTTTACAGCAGCTAATAAAAAAAGGAAAAAAAAAAGTTAATTAAATTCAGATGGAGTGTGTCAACCATTGTCAAGAACTCAATGACTACCTTAATCAAAAGTAAAACCCATGTTGGCTAAGATGGGTAGTAATTAAAAGTCATTAAAAAAAAAAAAAAAGAGTTTTGATAAGGAAAACTGTACTGCATTACTAAACCTTCATCAATTTCTCAAGCACAAAATGTCAAAACTGGTGAATATACCTAATTGACATTAGAACTAACTTAAAGTAGAACACCATAGAAAATATGTGGAAATTTAACCATCATTTTCTCTGCTTTCTTTGATGCTTTGATGGACGGATAAAGCAGCTTAAGTAAGGCCATTTACAATGTCTCCTGTCAGAGAATTTTGAATTTCACTGTATAGAAAAACAGTCATTAAGACACAGGATTCTTATCCATTTATTTTTCTGGGCCACTAATGATGATCTCTATCTCCTCTCTAGTACTTCGTAACACATCTCAATTTGTTATACCTTTTTACTATTAGCACCCAGTTAACAGGTAAGAAAACTGAGGCATACCAGGGTCATGTGACTTGTTCAAGGTCTCACATGTCATGGACCTAACCAGGTAAAGACTTTTGAGGTGCTAAGTCATAGCTCTGTGCTTTGGTTTCTTTACAAGGCTGCTGTTACTGCTGTTTAATATTATCTTGTCCAATGTTAATATAATACTCTTCCACCATGACTTATGTTTAGTAACAAAACCTCTGCATCCAAATGACATTCCCTGTGGAGCAGGTGTATTACCTTCACAGACAGATAAGTAGTAGTTAAGCGAATGAATTCCAAAATTAGTTCTAATCCTCAGTGAAGTTGATTACTGCTGTGTATAAAAAAGAAAATTAGAACAATACTATGAAACAATATGTCATTCTGTAATTATCATCATTAGGTGTTTTCTCTTTAGAGGGAAGCATAGGGTGACTAAGTGTGGAGGTCCTTAAAACAGCGATCTTTGAAAGGAAAGCTCTGGATGGAGACAGCATAAACAATGTAAGAAAGTTAATAACCAGGAACTCAGTTGTATGAGTTCCTTGAAGTTTTCAGTTGTATTTTGTGTTGCTGATTTATCACAGGGCTCTTCACCTGTCTTGACTTTTGTAAAGGCTAGGTCATTTAGGCTGTAATCCTAGACATACAAAATATAGTGTTCTCACTGGAATTGGAAGTTGGTTATGTTACTGGTAAGATAAAGAAAGAAACCCACCTCCATCTAGCAATAATACAGATTTACAAAAAAACAAGCAATTATAGAAAGATATAGCAGTGAGATGCAGCATTTAACTTCTACATAACAGCAGTGGCTCTGTTGCTAAGTACAAGTTAGTCGTGGAGCTAGTCACTGAACAGTGAACAGTCACTTAGCTAACATACGAGTCTGGGCCACTCACCATTATTTTGGTGTTCCAAGGAGCTCCAGAGACACATTTAACAGCTTCTTTCTTTCCCTTCCTTTTTGCCTCTTGAAATATCTCCCACTGTCTCCACTGACTGGACACTGGAGCAAAAGTTCATCCACGGCATGAGAGATGCAGTCCCCTCCTTTTCCTTGAAAAATGTTGAGTCACATAACCAATATATGCCTTTGTTTGCACATTTGCTGTGTCTTCAGTAGCTAATGTCATGTGATAAATTTTGCAAGTCACGTAATTTAAAGCATAATTTTATACAAGCGTTGTATTAGAACGATAACAGTCAGTATGCTGAGGTCCACACAGGGTATGTTTGCATATGTCTGTGGTGCAGCACAGTGAAGAAAGGACTGAAACAATTTAGTGGGAGTCTCTTTGTGTATGGACCAGACGCTCAACGTACTTGTTCTTGCACTTAGATGATAGAATCATAGAATTGTAGAATCATTTATGTTGGAAAAGACCCTTAAGATCATTAAGTCCAACTGCTAACCTAGCACTGCCAAGTCCACTGCTAAACCATGTCCCTCAGCACCACATCTACCTCTTCTAAATACCTGCAGGGATGGCGACTCCACCACTTCACTGGGCAACCTGCTCCAATGCTTGACAATCCTTTCGGTGAAGAAATTTTTCCTAATACCCAGTCTACACCTACCCTGTTGCAACTTGAGATGAATGCCAGCATTAACCCAGCGGAATTAGGTCACTCTGTAGGTGGTATTCTTGGTGTTTTGTTTGTCCACACTCCTCTTGCTATTGTGAGACTGTCTAATCCCTTTCTTATTTACCATTATAAAGACTGTGTTGTGGAGAGTTGCCAGAAGTCTGGCAGTGCACCACAAGTCAGATTTCTTACCTATTGCTAGTAAGATCAAAATTTAGTATCACAGCTGTGAGCTCCCATGATTGTCTGAGGATGTTCTGAGTTTTTTTTCTGTGATAAGAGGCACTCAGAAGTCTGTGTTTATGCTATTACAGACATAAGAATAGGTTTTGGTAAAAGATATCAAGAATCCTCTAGAAAATAAAGGCAACAAGACTGAACACTGGCATAATGTCCATAGGCAGCTTGTTGGAGCACCTAGACATTGATGCAGTATGGATAGGGAGGCTGTGAGTGATGAGCAGGCTGGGGTAGCAGAAAACTTTCAAGGTTTGGTGAACAGCAAATTTAAGACACTATGGTGTCAACTGGACAATGATGGCTGTCTCAAAGAACAAAGCTCTGTGAGCCTGCACCAGCGAGGAAGGTGGTTGCTGAGCTCTGACTCCTGGGAACTCCTGATTCATGCAAATTGTTAGCAAACATCTTCAATGCTGTGAAGGTTGTAGTGGAGGTATGCCTCAGGTTTGCCCGGATGTGGAGCATGGATGAAATTCCTTATGGATTTACATTCTGTGGGTTTTAACCGGTGCTGTAAAGAGCATACAAACATTAAGTGCCTGCAGTGGACACAGGAGAGATAGGCAAGAACCTGAATAGAAGAGATAAAAAAAAAAAAAAAAAAAGCAAGCAGGAGGAAATGGCTGCTGAATTTTAAAGTTCAGTTCAGTATTAACTTGTATAGCCCAACACCAGGAGGAAAAACAAAAATATTCAGCAAACTCAAGCAGAAATGTAGATCAAATCTTGAGTCAGATTGATGATACCTCAGAGGCTGTATTTCAAAGGGATTTGGATGGTTATACTTTACATTACAAGGAAAGTGTGATAACCATGCAAGTAAATGTTAATTTCCATGGAAATTACAACAATAAAGCACTTTGAGGTACTATCTTTCATGCAGCAAAGGTCCCAGGGTACTTTACTATTCAAAACAATTTAAAAAGGCATCAGACAACGTTTTCTGTATTTGATTTAAAATCAGCAGTGAAAACCAGTTTTTGCATTTGTAAAAATGATAAACATTCTACATTCAGAGACAAAACTTTTGCTACAGTACCTCTGACTCCTCCAGTCACCTGAACTCTGCACTTTTAGTCTACTTCTCTGCTTGCTAATACTGCTGAATGGACCTTCCATCTGTCACTGAACATCAACCCTCCCTCAGGTAACAGCTTTACAGCACTGAAAAACTTCTAAATGGTACTTAAAGTTCACTCTGCCTTTGTGTCTCACTCTGCTGGTGGAGAAGCAAATGTCTTCCAAACAACACTTGAACTGCAATGGCACCAAAATATTGCCTTGGGGATATCAGTCCTCATTCTGCCACACTCCAGAACTCCATTTCTCAGGAATGATCCACACTGGCTCATTTTTTGGCACTATTCTCAGACTAAGTACCACTGTTATTAAAAGTCTTGCACTGGAATAAAGTTTTACAGCCTTGGCCTCAGTAGATCAGCCTCTAGCAATTATTTTTTAATTTCTCATCCGCTTAGAAAGCTCAGCTTCTTGTCTGCCTTTTGTTTGGGTATGTTCACACTGGCTTTTCTCTTTCATGCTGAAATTTTTGTGATTCTGGAGAGGTGACTTTGAAGGGTCACAGAACATCTAGGTGCTCTTTTGATTGGGTTTTTCATCATACTGATGCTACGTTTTATTAGCTGCAGATCTTCTCTAAACCCTTTTGCACACTAAGTTAGTTCTAAATGTAAATCCTCCTTAAATGCTCTGGAATTAATTCTTATTAAGTTTTAGCCAAATTTGGGATGGGAAAAAAATTAGCTTGATGGAATGTTCTCACAAGAGATTACTTAATATTAATTGCCATTTACTTGCATATCAGTGTTTGAAGGGCTCTACCTATTTTCTAGCTAGTTTGCTATGAGGACTCATTTGCTATGCAAAGGCATTTATTGTGTCTGCAAAATTAATTGGAATTTGAGAATTATAATACAGATTATGTGGCTGATTCTTGCAAAGTTTGCACTAGTAAAAAAGAAAAAAGTTACTTTTACTTCTGTAGATGAGTTTAAACAGCATGATTCAATTGTTGGCCCAAAGGCTGAGTGTGATCCTTCTCACTTGGCCATCTATCATGTCCCTAGAGGACATCATATTGCTCCTTGACAGCTGACAATCTTTTCCCACACTTGCAAACTACCCTGTGAAATACTGCTATTTTCACGTGAAGGAGGTGTTGGGAGTCAGAACTCTTCCTCCACTGCTTGTGCAACCCAGCACACATCAGCAAACTGGAATTGACACCCTTGTTTAGATTTCATCCCTCAGGGTGTCATAAGGAGCCCAAAGCAGGGAGCTGTTCTCTGCGTGTGCTTAAGCTGCCTCACCCTTGCAGGTGAGTACTTTTTAGGAACTTTCACCTGAAAATTTTTGGTTTATTTGGAAGGAGAGAAGGGGTAAGGAGACACTTTTAACAGGAATTGAAATTTCCACAAAAATCAGCATTTTTTTCTAAATGAATATTGTTGTTTGTTGAAATGCTCTGATTTGCTAGCACAACAATAAAATACAAAGGATTTTATTCTAGCTCAGCACATCAGACTGTGTTACTGAACAGGTCAATCTCACAAATATTGTTTTTGGCAGCAAAGCCAGTTTAAGAAATTTTCTTCCCCTGACCCCAGCTGCTTGTTCCAGTCCCCCTGCCACAGTTTGCTGCCCTCTCACTTGTGCTAGTGCCATCTGGTTTTGATGCTGAAGAAAATTTTTCTGTAATTACATCCTGGGCTGCCACAGCGTAGTCTGTAAGCCCCATTGCCTGTGAGATGTAGAGCGTGTACAGGAGCAGATGGTGGGGGCTCAGAGAAAGAACCTGAGATTGGCCTTACTCAGCTGGGCCACAGATTCAGTTTTCCCCTCTGTTTCTGAAGCAGCCAAAAAGAAGAGTATTAGGGAAAAAGTATGCCCAGGAGTTTACAGCAATAATTTTGCTGAATACACTTCCACATGCTGCTTCGGAACTTCCAGAGGTGGAGGCAGTGTGATACCATAAAACTCGGTCAATGAAAACCCTCTATGAATTGTTTGAAAGTTTTAGAAGGCAGGCATTCTTTATTGCAGCGCTGGATGCATGGGCGATCACTCCTCCTAGCATGCATGTCGTATGTTGCTTTAGACATAGCTTATATTACTCTGTTGCTTACATATTAATTCTGTTTGCTAGAACTAATTATAATATTTGCATAGTATTTGTGCATGTGCCTTGAGTCTCTTAGGGTCTCCTGCAGGGTCTCTGGTGGTCTTCTTTTAGTGTCCTTTAGTTGAACTCTCCTTTTGGGGCACGTGTAGTGCTGAGCGATCCAGGTGGCAGACGCTCTTCTTTGTATCTCACTGGTTCCAATTGGTTCTCAGCCGTAAATTCCGTTACCTCGTTTCTTATGTCGACATGCTGGCTGCTGAAGCAAGCACAAGCTAAGCATACAAAGCGACTATAAATGATAAGAATGGAATTTCTCAAGGTCTTTAGGTCTGTCGATACAAAAGACTGCAAAATACCAGAGGAATTTGCAAGGCCTTTGGGCCTAGTGCATCAGTGTTAGCGGCCCTCACTAAGTTTCTTCTCCATCAATCTGTCCAGCCTGCCTTTGAACCAAGGCAAACTTCTAGCACCCACACCACCTTGTAGGAAGGTGTGGTCTGAAAAGCGGATTTGTTATCCAGCATGCAACAGACCAATTCTCACACACTCAGGAGAGACATTGATTATTTACTTCAGAGTTGCGCAAGGCTGGGTGCTTGGTGGTTTTCCACAAATCAAGCCCACCAGAAAACATCACCATGGTATCTTCATGCACATGAATTACATAATTATTCACTCCCAGTTGCAATGATTGGTTGGCAATTAGCATATAATTATAATATCTTCTTACTAATTTCTCACACTATTGTGCCTGCGCAGAGGAAGGGTCCTCACCTGGGAGAGGGTCTTCCTGACCTGTAGGCAGGTATTTTAGTATTATAATAAAGGTAGTTCAGCTAGGGACATCTAAACTGCTACTTTCTCTGCCAAGTAGGCTATATGAATATGAAAACTTAATTAAGTCTCTATGTCTTTGATCTGGACTCTGATATTCCAGGAAGTGTACCAGAAACACTTAAGATCAGTTTCTTTGACTTTCATCTTTTGGCTTTTAACTTAGCAATTGTTTATTGTTTTCCAAACTAGCTCAGCCTGCAAAAGCCATGGTTAATTTTAACTCAGCAGTAAGTGCCCGATAATTGATATCAAAGGTGCAGCACACCTAAATATGAATTGTGTGAATTACCACGTCCTTTTTTTTCATCTTAGACTGTCTGCCCATGAAGTTCATTTGATGCCCTCAGTTCTTTTACTGGAAGAGCACTCAAAAGTGAATCTTATTGTCCCTCCCTAGGTCACTCATTTTTTACTTCTTGCATACCATGTCATATCTCTTCGTTCACTAATTTCTCCTCTGGATTACCTGCTTATTTCAGCTACCAATCTACCGATAATCCTACCTGCTCAGGATGCAGGAACATCATAGCATACACTGTGGCATACACTGACTTAAGGATTTTCTAAATTTTGTTTGCTGTTCCTTTTCTTCTTCTTTTCTTCTTCTTAACATCTTTTTTTTTGACCACTGCTGAACATTAGACTGCAACTTTCATGGACTATCTATTATAAACACCAGAGCTCATCCCTGAGTTGTAATAATTAGTGCAGACTACATTTCTTTTAACAAAAAAATTAGGTTATTGCTGTTTAGTTTCCCCACGTGCATCAGTTTACATTTGTTTGAAACAAACTTTTTCTTCCTTTGTTGTGCTACTTATTCTTACAAGCTTCAAATAAAGATTATAGTACTATTACCAAAATATGTTACTATGCTATTCATTGACCTTTCTGTGTTATTTATAAATGTGTTGAGAGACACAGGTCCCAGCACAGATCTCTGCAAAAATCCAAAGATGACACTTTGGATTTCACATCCAAAGATGTGAAAATCATTTGTTCTTGTTTTCCACTTCTTATCTTTCATCTGCCTTTTAATCAGTGTGAGGACTGGACTGTCTCATAGTAACTTGGTTTCCTTTAACACTTTTATTGTGAGGAATTTTGACAAAAACTTCAAAAATCCAACCAGACTATATCAACCAAACCAACCCCCCTTACCTGTGAGGTATTAAATTATTGGTTTCATGAGGTACAATAGTGCTTCAAGCTCTGCAAAATCTGCCTGTCAAAATGAGCCATAATAAAAAGTGAAATACTTCATCATTTTTGCAGCTATTCACCTATTTAGGCATTTTGTCTGAAATTTTTTGAACACCATTTTTTCATCTGTCTGGAATGGAGACAACTTGTTTGCCCTCAAATAAAATATGACAGACTTCAGGGAAGAAGTTACAGAAGAAACAAAGTACTTTAATAAACTGATAATTTAAAAGGACTTTGCTAAAACTTGCAACCTAGAGATTATTTTTTTTAATAGCCATTTGAACATTTCATGAAATATGTAAGGAGTGTCATTTTATAAAATTAACAAAAAGAAAAGTATTAATACTGAAATGCACATGTATAATTCTAAGAAACTCTAACAGTATACTATTGTGTTTTATCTTATGAAAAATTTTGCGTAGATTTTTAGATTTATAGTTGTTAAGAATGAAATGTACTTTTGTGGAAAGAAGGGAGAACATTGGAGGAACTTGAGTGAAATGACAGGAACACTGCTTCAAGGCAAAGACATTCTATTATCTGATCACTAATATAACTCTGCATTATAAAAAATGTGCCAAGTGAATGTATTTAGTTTGTTAGCTTTGGTTAATTTATATGCACCTAACAGACCTAAGCCAGTCTGATTTTGATCTGTGACCATCTGTAGGTGTGGAAATGAAAAGTATTCCTGGTATAGCTTCTACTCTATAGCTGTTGCACTTACAGGCCCTCTAGCACTTTCTGTCTGTATTTCATGCTAGTTCCTTTGGAGATCAGATCATCATTTTGTCTGTGTCTAATGCACTGTGAGAGAAATCCTGTCCATGACTTGTAGGTGTTACCATAAGCCTACACAAAATCAGGACATCAAATCCCAGATTTGTTTCCTTCTTCCCTGGAGCTAACACTTCAGGTGTCTCTGTGCAGACTGCAGGGAGGAAGGTATGGGACTTTCTGTGTAAGGCTGTGTCTAAGTGCACAAAAAGGTGGTTAAATAAGGATGGTTACTTACCTTGACGGCCATGACAGCCATTCAGGGCAACTACAGTCTCATCCAGTATTAAAAAGCGGTGAAGTAGATGTTTCAATCTGAGTTAGTCACCGAAGACTCCTTTCTAGTCTGTGTGAAGAAATAGGAGCTCCTGGGAGTGACTCATTTGACCTATTTTTATCTTTTAGTTTAGAATGTAAAGAATCACATCTAGTCTCCATTGACTATGTTGAGTCTCCATTTACTAAAACTGGGAGCGTAGAGTGACTAAGTCAGATGTAGGTGTTTCTGTTTAGCCTGGTGACTCTCAGCCCTAGGTTTATTTTAAAAGCATGAACTATGCCTTTGCAGGAAACTTGAGCACATCCAAGTTATGTGCAGTTTAGGCAGACGTAAAGAGAAGTGCATCCAATTGCTCCTCAGTTCCTCTTGCAGATGAACTACTGCCATGGCCAATAATCTGTTTGCTTCTGGGTACATTTCCCAAGGCCCCCTTGAGCACATGACATATGGGAGGAGGAAGGATTTAAGGAGTTGGTAAAAGTGAAAAGGCCAATACTGTCACACACCTATTGTCCAACACCTTTTGACCACCTGTTTTAGTCAATCTGTAGTAATTAATATATGCTAAAGACCTGTTTAGAGGGCAAGATTTAAGGGTATGAACCAACAGACTTCATATAGTATAAATTCTACAGTTTTCTTTCAACATTTTAGAAAATCTTTGTATTTAATGAAAGGTTTTAGTGCCATTTTTTTTGTACATGAAAAAAGTAAAATAATGTAATGGAAAATTTATAGAATATGAAAAACATGCTAGAAGAGCAATTATTTTGCATTTTTCAGTGTGAAGATTGATATTGAAGTTGGTGTTTCTCTAACCAACTTGCCAATAAAACTTATGTTGTTGCAGAGCTGGAGGATGTTTGCTTTTACTCCAAACCCCAGTGGTGAACCTTATAACCTCTGATTTATGTGCTATTCTTGCGATACCAACTGGTCCTTCAGTACTTCTGGTACCTCTGGTTTAGTTCTAATCGGGAGTCACAGACATAAGGCTTAGGACAACAGAACATAGGGCAGCAAATTGACCACTGATCAATTTTCTTCACTGTCTGTAAAGGAGTGGTGGAAAATCAGACTTGCTGCTGAAGGTACTCCAAGACTTTTATCTATCTTTATATCCCTATTCTTTTGCATTTTTTTGCCTCTTTTCCTTCATCAGGAAGAGTTTTGTCCAGACCCTCGTACTAGCGAAGTAAAATTCAATTTGCTTATATTTCTAAGAAACCTTCAATCCACTCTGTTGACATCAGATACCTTTACATTCTTATACTGACATTTCAAGCTATTTTGGTTGAAAGGTCCATCACCTTACAGACCTGAAAAAATATTTCATTCCTGGCTGGAAAGAGCAGGCTGATAAACAGGCTTGGGTTTTTGATCTGAATCGGAGGAAAGAAAGAATAAGGATCTTTGCTTTTCAAACCAAGATCAGAGTCAAATAATCCAGAAACTTCATCATGAGATGACAGAAAAGTCCAAGGGATGGGGAAAGAAAAAAAATAATTAAATTTCACCAATTTAACAGGTAAAATCTATGTAATAAATCAGGGCATAATACCACTGGAACTAAGTCAGAAATGTTTAGAAAGAGCAGATTGCAGAAAGAAATACAACACGGTACAGTACTGGGTCAAAATCACTGTGCTTGTCTGGCAGGCACTGGCTGTTTTTCAAAAAGCACTTTGTTGACACCCTGCTTTTGTGCTTTTATTCTTGTGAACTGTTGTCGAAATGGTCTGTATACAATGGTACAACATTCCAGCTCTTTACATTTGCCTACCAGCTTCATTTCAGAGTGTCTGTATTACCATTTCAAGCACTGTCTATAAAACTCCCAAGGAATTTACAGATAAAAGTGAGCAAAAGATCATCTGCCAAGTATAATAGAACTGAAGTGATGTGTAACAAATTCGGTTACATGGAAATTGCATTTCAGAAAGGCCTTCAGATCTGGCTTTGAGTATTCAGAAAAATTCCATAAAGGAAAAAGAACAATTTAAAGGTAATCAAAATATTGTGCTTGTTTTTGGCTATAATATTGTAAAATTTCATCATGAGATAAAGGCAAAAAACTGAAAATGCCTGGAGACTCAGTCCCCTCCTGACTAACAATGATCTGGCCTCAGGTACTTCATATCACTTCTCAGCTGGTCTACAGCAATGTGATATTCCTGGGCATGATGCCTTCACTTTTTAGGAAAAGCCAATTAGTACAGAATACTGGAGCAAAATGAGTCTCTCCGTTGCATATGCTACTTTCCCCGCGGGGAAGTGGATGAAAGGGAAACAATATGTGACAGTACAGTCATGTTGCTTAATGCACTGCTGGAAGGAACCCAGCTATTGTTGTGAGCGGACTAGTCTAAAGCCTCAGAGGAACAGAATAGGATGTTTCGCTCCAAAAAAAAATGCAGGAAAGGGATGTGTGAAATCAGGTTTTGTGTTTGGGTTTTTTTGGTTGTTGTTTGGTGCTGTTTTGATTTATTTTTTTTTTTTTTTGTGAAATCAAAATAATCTCATTAAATACTTTGCATGAAGGAAATTCCTAAATACTGATTCACATGACCAAGCAGATATAATGAGTAGGGCTTTTTGTGAAATAAATAGACTCATCCAGTACAAAATTAGCCCTAGTTTTCTTGTTGACAGAAGCTGGTTCCAATTAGGATTTTCTGTGATAATTAGCAGTCTGCAGTGGTTGTAGCGGGGGGGGGGGTGAGGAGTTTTAAGCAAACAAATGTAACTTAGTGCCATAAGCTAAATCACAAAAATTGAATTTGCCTTCCTGCAAAAAAGGAGTGTTATTCATGCATTTTATTCACTGATCCTCACACAACACCTGTCCTTAGCACTGATAGTTCACGTTTTGAAGTAATGTGTTTTCATCCTGTTTTGCGGGTGTAATACTGGGAGCCAGTGTTTTTGTAGCATATATTCTGTGGCCATGTGGTACAAAACTTTGAGCTGAGGAAAAATCCACGCTTGCCTAGAATGGTTTTACCCCTTTTTCCGTTTACAATATTTTGTCTGTCTTCAGTCCCATCCTAGGATTCCTCTCATCGTGAACACTGATGTGGTGGACTTGGCATTGGACTCAATGATCTAAAGGTCTTTTTGAACCTAAATGATGCTATGATGTCTGTGATTCTGTATTTTGTACACAGTGTACACATACCTTGTGTTTTTAAATGCCAGATTTGCAAATCAGGAGGTGAAAGGGTCTGTGCAGTTGTGCCTTGCTGTAACCTCTTTTCCTTTTCCAGTCTCAGCAATGATCACACCGGTCCATATTCAATGGCAAAAAAATCCTACTGGACCAGTCTCAGTCCTACACAGTCTCTGCAAAACAGGTACTCCCTAACTAGGGAGCATGACTGCGGAGCTGTGCCATTCCCACATCACTACTGAGACAGCAGGGACAGGCTTGCAATGACTGCTATTGATGAAAAGAGCAAAAACCTCCCCTTTGCAGGTGAGGGAAATGAAGTGCAATTGAAAAATCTTGGCATGTAGGCTCCCGTTGAGATTTGGAAAGGAATATAGATCCAGTGCATCTTCTGGGCATCTCCCTGCAAGGAAAAGCTGTCAAATAGCTCTGTGAGATTTGCCACTGGGAGCTATTGGGAAGCCAGGGAGTTCTGGGGGACCTGGGAGTCAGCTCAGGACCAGCAATCCCACCAGCTCTATGAGATGTTGCATGCAGGCAAACAATTAGCAAATAACTATTACTGTGAGCAGCGTGATAATGCAGCTGTGCTGTTTCTGGGCCTGCTCAGCTCAATCAAGTGCTCTTGATCAATCAACTACTGCCTCTGGAGCTCTGCAGATCAGCTCCAGAGGCAGCAACAAGCCTCCCAAATAAAAAGCATTAGGACAGTAGGAAATGGTCTCAAGTTGTGCCAGGGAAGGTTTAGATTGGATATTAGGAAAAATTTCTTCACTGAAAGGGTTATCAAGCACTGGCACAGGCTGCCCAGGGAAGTGATGGAGTTGCCATCCCTGGAGGTATTTAACCGGTGGGTAGACGTGGTGCTGAGGAACATGGGTTAGTGGTGGACTTGGCTTTCATTTAGGAATGCTGCATTTGTGGAGTTTATTGCTAGGTGCAAAAACCGGAGCTGTGCTGAGACGCAGCCCCCGGAGGCAGGGAGGGCGAGCCAGCCCTTGCAGAGGGATGCAGCAGATGCTCGGTGCCATCTAGTGGGGAGAAGCATGGCGAGCACCGGGGAGCCGAGGAGAGCTGTGCAAAAAAGTACTTAGTCTCACAGGTTATTTCATGGACTTTCGCACCTGACGATTTATATTCTTCTTCAGGGAAGAGAGCCATGCTCCTGGATGCATAAATACATACTCATAACACGCACATCAGCTCAGGAAAGTTTAGCCCCGTGGCAGAACTGTTTTTGTCACAGAGGGCATCCACTGCCTCTTATCTCGCAGCTCCAGCTCTAACGTATATGATTCTGTCAACGGTGGGCATTGGTGAGCAGCAAGGATTTTTACCTGTTACGTCTTCCCTGTTTTCAGGGAACTAAGATTAAAAAAGAAAGAATAAATGAGAACAAAATTGTTCTTGTGTCTAAAAGTAGTTGCAGTGGCTTTCATAGCCTGACATTTCCGGGAGACGATAATGTTATTTGGTGTCTGATTAATAATTAACAAATCAAGGCCTCTTCATGCTCTTAGTGTCTCTCTAATGAGCCCAGACACTGTAGTTTACTCACATATAAAACATTGAAGAATCAGAGGCTTTTATCTTTGTACCATTTTAAATGATGACAGATTAAAGCTGGAGGAAACTGGGAATACTGGTTGCTACAGGTCTGTGGAAGAAGACTCAACACATCTACTCAGTATATTTGGCTGGTCATCACATCACGCTAAAGTTAGGTATGGACCTTTCTGATTAGTTGCTGAAATTATTATAGAAAGTCACAGGTTTACTTAAGCAAAAGTAAAGCGGCAGAGTTAACGTCTTCGCTCTGAAACTAAAGTGATATTTTAACATCTTTGTGTTAACTTCACCTGCAAGAAGCAGAAGTGTCGTCTCCAGAAATGTCACCTGAGGGATAAAATATGACAAAATACCTCTTAAAACATTACTCTTGCACCATGTTTTATGAATTTTATGTCCTGTTTTCCAGGTGTCTCTTTATAATATTGTTCAGTAAGTTCTAGTATGACTTTTTTTCACCAAAGTTACATCAGCCATGCTTATATAGGATTACAGCTTCACTTTTTATTTTCTTAACAGCTAAAAACAACTCTAGGAACAAGTTAAAATAGTCTTTCACTTAATAAAATATTTTGCCATTCTTTTCCTCCTTAAATCAATAATAGGGTTACTATAGATTTTCCAATAAAAGAAAAGTTTATCTACATTCCTAAACACAATTAATTTCTATTCACCTGGCTTGTTCCCAGTAGCACAGCTAACTTAAAAGGAATAGTCCTGCTTCCTGCAACCATACCCCTCTTACTCACTGAGTGCCTGCCTCTGCTGGGATCCCATTTCTGAGCCAATTCAGCTCAATCTAGCAGAAAACAAGTTCACCAAAAAGTACCAGCTAGACTGCTAATTAGGGGAAAGATCTAAGATTGACCAAGATGCTCAAAAAGCCACATAGAAGTGCTTTTTTTTTCCCTTTTTCCCATTACCATTTCAAAAAAGCTGAACCACTTTAACAGTCTTGGCACAAAACTTTTGACACTTGCTGAGCTTCTACAAGTAACCTATAAGTTGTCTTTTCTGTACCTCAGAAATCTAATCTCTTTCCTCAGAAGGGATTGCTCTCAAAAAAGCCCCACCTGTAGGACAGGGAACAGGAAGTCAGCCAAAAGCAGTCAAAAAAATGTAGTCAGCTGCCAAAGCAAATGGAAATTTGCTGGGTCTCAGAGTCCAGCAAGGTATTTAAAAACGCTAGTTTTTCCTGATTAAAAAACAAAATAAATTGCTCCAGATGTCTGTGGTCAAATAGCTTAAATGCCCAAATGTCGGTGTCATTCCTCAAGCTGTGACCCAGTCTGACCGAGGTGCCTACGCCTGAGCTAGCCGCCAGGTCTACATCTGACAGTTCCTACTGACTGATATAAACCTCTTTTTGTTCAGCAGCCTCTGCTCTGGGAATTTTGTTGCTGTGCATCTCACCTTTGTGTTCAGGGACTTAATTAAGGGGTTTAGGTCTATCTTAGCAAGAGTCATGAGGAGTGAGTGCATGAATCTTCTCCAGAATAGTAGTGGGAGCCCCAGAGTGTGAAGAGAGGGATCTGGGTTCCAGCTTTTCTTCCTGTCATCTTCATGTATTTCCTTTGTGGACAGTTTAATCAATAAGCGAATACATAACCCAGGGACCCCTTTTGTTGATAAGTCAGTGAAATTCAGGGTTACATTTCCTTTTGTTCACTCTCTAACCATAAGGCATTTTTTCCACTTGAATAAAAGATGTTGGAGAGTTTCACCAACCTCTAGATTAGCAAGTAAATTGTAATCTTAGGTACTGAAATCTCCTTCATCTGAGTATGGATTTCAATCCTTGTTTCCAACCAAATTCACTTAAAAGCTGCAAAAAAGCATCTGCCTTTTGTTATACCTCTCATCCATTCAGCATTAAGCGTGCTCTGACAATGACTATAGGCCAGGGCACATGATGATGTGAACTTTGTAAATCTTTTTCATTTATTTACAGATGTTACAGAGAGTAATATTGGAAAATAGTTGTTTAGTATAGTCAGCTTTTTTGAAAGTGTTTGGGTGGTTTTTGTTGCAGATAGATCTTAAGGACCTTTAGAAAGTTATATCAACTATGCAAGCATTTTAAACAGGTTAGTCTGAGTTTTATAAAGAGTCTCTGCTGAGTCTTGCTTTTCAGCAGATTTTTGTCTGATTTTCAAAACAGTTTTCAACAGTTTGGATGCTGAGTGCTCCTGAATACTGCTCCACAGATGTCAGGGTAAATTCCTGTATACCTGCTGCATCCTTTGTAGTTGAGTTGCAATTGGAGGGACTGAATGAATGCCTGGTCCAAGCTGGCTGTGCGATTTTCAGTGTAATAATGCCATGTGGGGGAATTATAGTCATTTATCCTGGTCCTAGATACTTTCTGATAAAGCATTATAGTGAATCTCTTCACAAATCTGTAGCTATCTAGGATCCTATTAACATCTTCAGGATGGAAGATCAGACTAGTCTATGTGATGAATTGAAGCGCAAAGAGAAAGATTTACTCCTGTTCACATTGAAGACAATGGCAAGGACTACCGCTAAGGCAGGTGCTTTCATCTCTGAACTTATAAATAAAGGAAGGTGCACATGAAAGACGAGGACAGCCAACGTGGCAAAAGACACTGCAAAAGATGCTGTGATTAAAAAAGGAAGGAAAAATCCTTCTGTGCATGTGTCAGCTCTATCTGCAGGTGGATGCGTGTCTCATCCAAGTCTGCAGGTGTTTCCTTCAGAACTCCGACACCCACAGTCTTTCCTAAGGGCCTCTGCCTTAATCAGAGCAGGAGGAAAAATCTAAGATGAATATCGCTACTTATTGAACGCTGCAAGAGAAAAAAAACAAAAGTCATTTTCTTTAAAAGAGAGGTATAGAATAGAGCACACATGAAATCCACCATCTGTTCACAAAAAGACAAAAAAATTTATTGCTGAAAACAGGCACTTTTTGATTTTGTACAAAACATTATTACCAAAAAATAAAAACATAGAAATGCACATTTTAGTTGATCAAAATGTTTAGGAAATAAGCATCTGTTCTGCTGAATTTTTTCAAGCAAAAAGATTTCTTTTTATTATTTTTAAAAGAACCCTAATTTTGCTTTGACATGCATATTTAAGTGAAATATTCTAATTATCATCTGGAATTATGTTGCCTTAGAAATTACATTTCTGTTTTTAATTCATTTCCACGAAGTTTGAAAATAGAATAAGAAACACTGGCCCTAGATGAAACTAAACCTTTTATTCAGACTAAAAGATAAAAAAAAAAAAAATCGGGTCACCTAGTAATTTAAAACTTTGTAACCAAAAAAAATGAATTATTCAAAATTCCACTTCTACCTTAGTATCATCTCTGATTGAGTATGTAACTTACTGTGCCTCATTTCAATACACCTGCTTCGTCTTTCAGAAAACAGGGAAATCACAATTAATTTTCAAAATTTACTACGATGTGCGTAATAAATCCCAAACTTTTAAGTTCAGAGACCACAGGTATAAGGCACCTGACTTCTCCCATAATTCAGGCCATGCACTTCCTCCTAGTGATTCCTACAATAAAGAGTATAATTTTCCTAGTCGTAGACATACTGCACTGTGCTCATTAGCATTACAGTTCATGACACTCAGACATCCTCGTTCCCATAGGAGGAGAGCCAGTCAGCCTCTAGATCACAGTAAACCTGTGCTTACAGCAGATTAAGATAGTGAGTTGAATAATGTGAAAAAGAAAGAATAAACCTCTGCTAACTCCTGCTCCAAAAAATCAAGCTAAAAGGCTTGCTTATGGCTTCTAACAAAGTATTGCGTGGGAGAAGACAGGTGAGAGTTTGATTCTAGTGGTGGTAGATAGGGCCTTTCATATGTCCAAGATGTACATTACAGTGAAAAACCTTAAATATGTTAACAGCTAACTAAATGAAAAGAATACACTTCTAACATCTTGTACACTGTTATGTATGGATCTCAGTGGAATATAGAATAATTCTTTCAGGACGATCATGGAAGAGGAGGTTTAGGAAACAGAACAAACTCTCAAAGTGTCTTTGAAAGACAGAGAAGGAATAAATTCCCACATATAAAAATCTCATTTTATTTTTTTTAATTATTTTTCATCACTGGATGGTAATGTTTACAAGATAAGAGTGAGCTCCAAGAGTGCTATTAAGTTGTTTTCTTCTAAAGCAGAAATCCTGAGAGAATCTATTGGCTCTAATTAAATAAAGCTTTCCATAGCTTCACAATATAATATGCCAGACAAGTGTTGCTCAACCTGTCCATAAAACTGTTGAAGCTCCACATCCAAACTTTCAGACTGTGTGCTGTTTCAGCTCCAATTTTAATGAAAATATAGAGGAAAAACATCAATGAGGGTTTGGCAAACATCTGGTTGTGTCCTGCCACCCACACAACTTCCCAGGCACAGAAGATCTTTTCATCCTGCAAGTTCAAAAAAAAATAACATTCAGGCATTTGCTAGGAACATTCAATCCTGCTCTAGCTGTGCCATATTTATCAGGGCTTCTGATACAGTGAGTTTTCATAAAAATAAATTCATCCCATATGCTTCAAAAATCTCCATAATAGCACAAAGTTTGACAGCTTCTGCAGCAGCTGCTGCCTTCAATTATGTTTTGACCTTCGGGGACTGAAGTCAAAGAAGGACTTCTCTTTCACTTCTGTGAACTCCAGAGCATCCTCCTGGAAGAGCATATTTTTAGATATGTCTTCTGTATGTGAGGAAGATACAATTGAAATACATTGGTGGTGGTTTTAAACTTTCAGAAAATAGCCAATGCTAGATGTGTGTGGTTGTTTCCGTACGTTGGTTTAATCTACAGGCCGATGGAGAAAGCTGCTGTGTGGCACGGGAGAGCTGTATCAACATAAGCAAGAATGAGTCTTGAACAGCCTATCTGACTTTGCAGCTTCAGCACCATTTTCCACACAGATTCCACACTGTCCTCATCACCAGTAAAAACTGAACTCTGATTTTCCAGAGCTTCAATACATTGTGTTTACTGGAGTTGCAGGTGAAATTCTCCAAGGACGTCCCAAAAGAGAGACCACTGTGCTGGGTGGAAACTCCCTGTGGTCCACTGTCTATGACTAGTTTGGCAGACTTATTTCTGTTTTTCTGTGAACTTATTCATGTATTTCTTTATTCAAATATTTTTTTATTCAAATATTTTATGAACTGCTTGAACTTTCTGCCAAGAGTAAGGAGTAACACAGACTTGCAATCCTCTCTTCTCCCCTCTGTCCTTCCTTCTTCTGTGTATCAGGAGGGAATCAGCTTTACAGAGCCCTTATGAATTTGAGGAGTGACGAGAAGTGGGGTTTGGGTTTGAAGCCAGGCAAGTGGTGGTTATGTGGGGTAAAAAGGTGGGAATGAAAAGGTTACTCCCATTTGAAATGAAATCATCTGGTAATTCCCACGTTTACTGTGTGCACGCCTGTTTCTGCTTTCATAGCAGAAGTGTGATCTTAACTCTTTAACACACTTAAAATAATTTTTAAGAGATCACCAGTAAAATTCTTTGGGAGCACAGATGAAGTAATTTAACAATTTAAAACACAAAGAAATAAATGTAATTCAATGAGACGTGGAAGGACATTTTCACTAGTTTGGACCCTTTATATGACTGTGTTTCAAACAGTTAATTGAAATAACAATGGTGTTCAAATAAAAACAATGAGTGAACCCAGAACACCGTGTCATTTTTTTCTTTTTTTTTTTATTTCAGGCATTTATTTATTTTTTTTTATGCAGTAAGAAAAGAAGAACGGAAAATTCAGAAGGCATGAAGAAGAAAAGTGGAGAAATAGATCTTCATTAGCAGGAAATAACATCCTACAAAGTAAATACTTATATAAAAATAAGTACTATGTAAATGTGCTATATAAAAGCAATACTTGTATAAAAGTAATATTTATATTTTTCACTTTCTTGATTTTGCTGCTTTGTGGGGTGTGTGTATGTGTAGACACATACTATTAGTAAGGAGTGGTAAAATTATGGCCTTTGCTGCAAAGTGTGCTTGTCGTGAAGAACAGGAGCTCTCACAAGGACGGACCAGCTTAGCAGCTCCTGGTGGGGAAATTTGGCAAAGGGAGAGAAGAAAAGATGGACTGTTTTGCAGAAAGCAATAGAGAAAGAGTAAGTGATGCTGAGACCCTCAAGTGGGGGCCTGCACAAGGACATAGGTGAGCTCAGTATCCTCTGAATCGAGTTGCTGAAGGGGAAACTGAAATACATTTGTCTGTGATAAACACTGTGATGCATCAGTAACGTCCAAGGATAAATAAGCTGAGAAGACCTCCACATGTCTTGGCTCTGTTTTTACTGAGGGTTTGTCACAACAGATGAACAAGGAGGTTGGGATCTTCAGGGGAATTCATAGTAGAGGGAAACGAGAGAAACTTCAGGGAACAGGGGAATAGATTATCCTCAACCTTTATTAGTTAAGAAATTAGTGCAGGTGAGAGAAACAAATCAAAATTCAGATCAGGGATAAAGAGAGTTGCTTTTCCATTCTCACAGTCTCAGAGAAAGTGAGAAGGACTGCTGCGATCCACAAGCCAGAGGCTGCCCTTGAAGCTAGATTCTGCATCCATCACTACCAAGGAACGGTCCTAATCTTCACTCTGCTAAAATGTAAGGTTAAGAAGGCCACTTTATCAAAATGGGAATAACAGTTACTGTGGTAGAAGACACACAAAGAAAAGACTACCTGCAAGCTGCTGTTGTGTTGAGAAGAGGGGGAAAAAAAGAAAAGAAAAAAAGAGGGAATGACTTCTTGGGTATGAAGGGTGACTTTGATTTAGAGATTGGACAAAGGATTGAGCTAGGGTTTGGGGATTTCTTTGCATAAACCAGAATCATGTGTTCACTCTTTCCATTTATGGTACACCAGTAGCACCAACCTCTCTTTGTAATTCATGGCCTCTCATTTTTCCTTGTAATGTGTCTTCAATAGTAAGATGCACAGAGGTCAGCCTGAACTCTTTATTCCTCTTATCTTTTGATTACCTACATTCCCCTGCCTTCTTTAAACCATTGCTCAGATATGATAAATAACAGCTCTCCATACCTATAAACTTTTGACTCTAAGAAGACTCCATCTGGGTCTGTTTAGGAACATTGCTTCTCTGGTTGTAAGGTCTGCTAATAATTTGGACCAGGAATGTAAGCAGATAGACAAGGGAGGTTATATTTTGTCTGTAAAGCTTACATACATAGGGTAAAACATATTGAGAACATAGAACTTTGGGGAATATAAAGAGCCTGAGATAAAAACCAAATGTTTTAGAGCTGTTGTCTCCTGTGTGCTAGCTATCAGCCCTATTCACTAGCTGTGGATTCGAAAGACGGATTAAGGTTTGGACCACTTTGCCACTGGGCATTTACAGACCATTTAATCTGAAGTGTCTGAGTTCCAGTTGAAGAGGTTGAAAACTTTCAAAATAACAGTGTTATCACAGTCCACACAGCTTCAGTCTTCTCCTACTGCGTTTTATCCTGGGATTGAACCCTGGCCTCCTGAAATCTTCTCAAAGGTCAGAATACAGCAATCATTTTGTTGTGAATCCTCTGATGTTACGAGTACTGGCCATGCCAGTTAATTTCAGCTGTATTCATTCATGCAGTGTCAATGTAAGTCCCAAAACATCCATCAATGAAAAAGTCAGTTTTGTCAAGATCAAAAGTTATCTTTGCAACAAAATTCCTCAAAGCATTCTTATTAAAGAGAAAGCTTGAGATTTAAGTCACTGTTTCTGATTAGATGGAACTGAACCAGTTCAGGTAGGCACGAGATGTTTCTGTTCTCTTTGTCAAAGAGCAAAAGTAAATTCTGTAAACTTGAATCTCATCATTGCACAGAACAGAACTTTCCTTTCTTCTGGCAGACCTGCTAATAGCTTTCTTTCACATTGGACAGCTGGCAGTCATCAGTGGCAATTAAATCACAATTAGAGCAGATGTGATCTCAGAATCCTACAAAAAAACCCTTTTTTTTTTGTTTTAAAGATGCTCCTTAATCTCAGGAAAACTAAAACCAGAAACAACAGCTCTCAGTTTTTAATACATTCTCTTCTCCAAAAGAGTAAAATAATTAGCATCACCGGACAACAGCCAATCATCTCTAAACAATAATGACATAATAATTCAGTAAGGAAAATAATTTGAAATGTGATCCAGAGATCACTGGTCTCATCTTTCCAAGACAATTCGGAAATACACCAAAGTTTTTCTGTTTGTTTGTTTTCTAAATCACAGTCTATTTGCAAGTCTGATGACACAAAATGTTGTGTGTCATGTTTCAGAATGACCTTATTTTATGTTTCTTACATTGGACAGCAAATAATTTTGATTCTTTTCATAGGAAGCACAAAATGTCTTTAGGACTTGATGAAATTTGAAGAAAAGTTCACTAGACTAGTCAAAGGCATATATCCAGATGTAAAGCTTTCTTCCTTGTGTTTAAAAGAAAATAGTTTTGAAAGCAGAATGGAATATTGTTCTTCCATGGTACTGTGTAATGGATGAGTAAAGAATCAGAGTCCATAGTTTGGGGTAGACATCTAACTGAAGAAACCGTTAGCTCCCCTGTGAAAAAGTCTTCCTGGATTTTTCCACTTAGCCATGGCAAAAGGATAGCTATCTTCAAGCAACAAATATCAAGTAGATCTGGAAATGTTTGAAACTCAGTATGGCAGGGCAAGGATTCAAAACAACCATGATTATTAAAATCATTAATAAGTGGTGGGTCTTTCTCTCTCTCTGTTGGTGATCTTGTTAAAGTTACCTTACCTGTTTTTCTTTTTGTTTCCTCTTCCCTACTTCAATTATGATGTCTGTAAGCCATGGATGACCTTACTATCCCTTTGCATAGGGCCAGTTTTGGTGAGGAACTGAGAACTATCAAAAACTACGTAAATACTTACAGTATCAGGCAAGGAAGGTATTTGCAAACAAGATAGGGGCAAGAGAGCTTTACCAATATTGAGGATGAGAAGAAAATGTCTAGCTCTGAAATACTGCAGATGAGAGAACAACAGTATTTTGAGGATGGTTTGCTTATATCTGCAGGAGTGAAGGGCCAAAACCAGATCATGTGTCACTGAAGAAGTGTTTAAGGTTGAATAGCCCAGGAAATAAAATAGATACTAGGAAGTAAAAGACCCTGCTAAACTAAAACATATCTGTGCCTGTAGCCCCATGATAGGTGTAGAGAGCCCTTGACATTTGCCCAAGGCCCCACAAGTCTTGTGTGTCCTGGGGGACATCTCTTGGTGTTGTCTACGGTTACTGAGGATGAAGACAAGGTTAGGAGAAGATTGAAGAAGGTCACTGTGTACCATATATTGTATTTAGGCTGAAATCAAACAAGATAGTTAATGTCCTAGATGTGAACAGACTCAGAATGGGAAAAACAGATTTTTTGGGGAAGTTATTGCCATAAAGATCATGGTAGGATATGATATCACCTACAGGAAGATGCAAAAATTAAAAAGAAGATATATTTCCATACAGACTCAGGGGAGATTTATGGAGAATGAGAGGAGGAATATCAAGGGAAAAAGATATTTTAGAGACTAAACAGACAAGGAAGGCATCACAATAAGGTATGGGATGGCAAAACTCAGAGAGAATATAACTGCCAACATCAAAAGCAGCACTGAAACAGATAAAGGTGGAATGAAGAGTCTGAGGTCTGACCTGGGCTCCTGGAGAGTGTGCAAATATCATCTCTGTAAGTATAAATAGCATCACAGTGAAAAATCTGGAGTTTCATTCAAGCCTCAAACATAACTGTTGCTCTGCAGTATGTAACAACTGTGTGTGACAAGATGCCTTCCTTAGAAGGCAGTGTTAAAATTATAGGACAAACTGATACTGAACCAAACTCAGGGCTTTCTGATGCCAGCAGTGGGATTATCAATTATTATTTAGTCTGCTTCATCAGACCATGTTAATCATTGCAAGCTGTTTAATGTGAAGTAAAATTTATTTTTTTGATCGACTGGCACCAAAATATGAAAAATATACAGTGTACTTTGATATAGTAATACCCATAAACCTATGAATAAGGTACGTTTGTTTTAAGAAATGAAAACTTCTTGCCCAAAACTCTGAGCCAGCAGACAGGAATGTTGTAAAACAGCTGTACAACAGCTTACAGCAGGACTGCTGTACAGCTGTGGTGGTTTTAAGGAATAAGGGGTGCAAGGCTTTTGGAACGGGATAATAGCTTTTTATTAGACCAACGGATGTACTTAGGAGAAAAAAAAAGGCACCTTTTAATTGTGCAAGACCTTCTTTTCGCATGGGGAGTCTGTATGACAGTTTCCTTGTTTTGTTTTAATAGTTAAATAAAGAATTTTAAAAGGTTTAAGAGTTTGCCATAAAGACATTTAACAGGTCATGAGAAAAATCTGAAACATGCCAGGTGTTCAGGATTTCTACTCTTTGTCTATTTTCTCAGGAAACCTAAACCAAATATTTGTGTTACGAGATTTCAGTTTTCCCAAGTGCAATCTATACTTTTGCCAACAGATGGAGGTAGATTCAAAGAAATAGTGGGCGACTGGTGGTAGCATAGTTTTCGGGGCACTAAGACATACTTCACAGAACCACAAAAAAAATGATTAAACAGTATCTTCAGGATGTGAAGGGGACATTTCCTTACCAACCTCTTAACAGCCTCTGTAAATATAATTCACAGTATGTGACTCTTTTTTTTTTTTTTAATGTTATAATTCTAAAATGTGTTAGTGTTTTTTGTGTCTAAGGACCCTGCTGATTTTTGGGCCATATAGTAAAAAGCAGACCTTGCTCCTAAAAACAATCAAATCCAAACACGTGAGACACGGGAAAAGGAGGAAAAAGAAGAGCATTTCAGCCTTTTGCTAAGTGTGGAGAAGATAGGTCTGAGACAGAGGAAATATGCAAAACAATGCTTCGTACATACCTTCAACATAGTCAGTTTTTTGACCTGAGCTTTCTGAACTGTGTCCCATAAGCCATGATGTCACCCATTCCCCAATCATCATATAGACCAGTGTTAAGGAGGAAGAAAGCTCAGAAGTCTGCAACTCCAAATGAAAAGATCATTCATAGGTACAGAAGAGCCATCAAGGTCATCCAGTCAAACTTCCTATAACAATGACCATAAAGGAAGTGACCTTGAGTTAAACGCTTTTAAGGACAGGAAAATAAACCATTATCTTATTTGCAGGTGAATACACTCGCTCATACATATCTTTGATTCTAATGATTACTGTCTAGTCCAAATTAAAGTTTGAGGAAATATATATTTATACATAGTTTTTATTACGAGAAGACTGGTTGTAAGCTCTAATGCATCATTAAAGATAACTAGATGTCTTTGCTAGGCACATAGCAGAACAGCATAGCCTTCAATGTACTCACATAGATCATCTGTCCTGCTTTTTAACTCTTGGGTCAATGTCTAGTGCCACTTCCAACATAGCTGTCCTAAAATTCTAAGCACTCTCCTATGACACTTGCATTTCCTCATTGACTATAGAGACAGAGCAGTCAGATGCACACCTAATTGAGGCATCTCAGCAGTCTGGTAGGGTGGGTTTGCACCACAAGGATATAATCTTGACTAGTGGATTGATAAAGAATATATAAGCATGTATCTTAGGAATGATTTGCAATATTTTGTTTTCAGAAGGTGGAAAGCTTGAAGGTGACCTATATAGTTAATATTGTCTGAAAACTCGAATTTCTAAACATGAACAAAAAGTAGAAATTTCAGGCCTGTGTGATCTGATACATTCTTAACTATTAAATTCCTTTGTGAAATGATATAATTCAATAAATCCCTATCAAAATCGTTGACAAATCCAACACATTCTCTCAAAACATTTTGATTTTGTTGAATCAACAATTTCTGGTGAAAATATTTCCCTGTCAGAAATTATTCAAGTACCTGTTATATCTACATGAAAGGACTTATGGTAATATTGAATTTCTGTAATTCTTCAGAAACACATACGAATGTTGACCAGTTTCCAACAATAAACAGTGAAATAAGTCATCTAACTGACACATCATGAAGCTGTGTAGTAGGTTGGTTGCCTCTTTAAGGAAGAGCCCAGCATATCAGTATTATCTCCGTCACTCCTTCAGGAAAGCACTTGTGAGGCTAATGGCCACAAGCAGTGAGCAGAATTTCAGCTTTGCCTCCTTGCATGAGGTGATATCGATTGAACAAAGTGTAAAATGTAGGAAAGTCGACAAACGTGTCCAAAGGTAAGGTCACCATCATGGACCACTGCCCTTTTTTACACCTGGCTTCATGCAGGAATACCAGTGATTTGTGCTTTCTTCTCAGTATGGATACTCTGACTCTTAACTTTTGTTCCCAGAATAAAACTCTGGAATCATTAATACGAAAATCAATTTGTATTAGCAACTAGTGAAATCATACTCCTATTTTATTAGCATGTAATTTTATGAATATGTCAGAAAAAAAAACCCCTTCTTCTAGTTAATGATTTCTGTTCTGTGTGCCCTTAATATAAAACTTCCAAATCTCATTAGCGGAACCAGCCATTAAAATACACAATGTTAATAAAGCACAATGGAAAACTGCTGATACGGTTAGTTTGGGGTACAAATGTGGCAACTTTTATAATCACAGTGGAAAATTGAATACTGACGGTGTATACCATTACATTGACTAATAGGAAAAATACCTTGGCAGACTAAATAGTATGGGAACACACTTTCTGTTCTGTGAGTTGAAGCGATCTAACAGCTTGTTGGATCCCACTTAGTCAGTGAGATTGATTAGACTTCTGCAAAAATCCACAACTCAAGTGTGACATTTAGATTCACAAAGACAAACCTGTTGATCCTTTAAGCATGTTTTGTTTTTTTCCAAGTATTTTACATACGGTCTGAGGTATAAGATACTTTGTTCCACAGCCTGATTTATAATCGAGATTATCTAGTGATCAGGGGAATTTAACCCCTTTTCAAAAGCTGAAGGCCATGAGCAAAGCTGGTTAATCTGTTCATAGAAATGTATATTAGGCATACGCATAGATCTTTGCATTGCTTCCCATACTATTCCCTAGGTACCAGGAAGACAAACAGTTTCAGTAAGATTACTGAGACAGGACATAAATAGAAATTGGGGTGGAAGTTAGCCGACGTAGTCAGACAACTAACAGTGGATCTTAACATCCACATGTCTACATGTGGGTTTGATACCAAAGATCATCCTGTAGTCAATGCAGACAGCCCATACCGTCCTTAGAGGCTCAAGATCTAATTAGCTGAGCAGATTACATTTGCCTACCTTCAGGTGTGCTGGGCAGCTCTCAGAGCACCACTGAGTGTATTGACCGTTTTTCTGGTGACTGTGACAGGGGTCTAGACACTGACATTCAGGTGAATTCCACCACTGATGTTCAGAATCTCAGCCCAGTTATCCCCGGCAGTTTGTTAGCACAGAGCACTCACACCTGGTCAGCTTTCTCCCAGCTAGAATCATAGAATCATAGAATCATTTAGCTTGGAAAAGACCCTTAAGGTCTTCGAGTCCAACGGTGAAACAAGCAGGCAGAGCCCATCATGGAGGGAAAGGTGGCTGGAAGAAGGAAGAACACCAGCCTCTTCCAGGTCTGAAAACAGATTTGGTTGAAGAAAATCCTGGTTTGCTGTCTGAGTATATTTTGTCAAAGACATACTTCTCTTCTTGAATATCCAGCAGAAGAGAAGTTTTCTACAGCACTTTATGTCAGCTGCAAAACAATAGGAAGCTGTCCCATGTAAGTGATGACTCGTTGTAACATGCATGATGTTCATTGCTATTTGGAAATAACAATTATCATTGCTATGCAACAGTTTACACACTAAGCCTTCTGCAAACTTCAGCACAGAGTTGATAAACCAGCTGAGTGATGAGTCCATTTCCCTTTGAGATATCGCTGAACCAAGGCTAATAAATAGAGACCAAAGAGAATCTTACATCTGATCTTTTTTTATTCCAGGGAGGCTGTACCTTATAATGCTGTGTGTGGCAATAGTTCAGTTGTAATTAAACAGGAACTGACATATTATTTCCTTCAGTGAAGTACAGAACCACTTCTTACTAGTACTGCTAATTAGGCAATAAGGAAGGTATCATGAAAAAATAATGACCACTTCACTAGTCCCTAGAGTTTCCTGGGGTGAGGAGGGGGGGTGGGCAGGATATTGCAAACACAGTGAAGATGTTTCACTCATTCCTTATGGGCATTTTGAAACCAGGACAAGAGAAATGCTGTTTGGGTGTAATGGCTCACATTTTCAAAAGTATGGTGTATCACTCACATAGATTTCACTTGAAGTAGAGGGTTTCTGGACTTTAAAATAACTTTAGACATCTACCTGGTAATGTTGACTTTTAAATCTGGCAAAGCAACTGTTGCTTAATTTCCTGAAAGGAAGGTGCTGTGGTATCTAGACAAAACCTGTGAAAAATCTATTTATACTGATTAAACTACTATTACTTTCATAATACTTTTAGAAAGTTCATCCCATGTAGCAGTCTTGGCTCAGAATATGAACATACCCCATCAGCTCTTCTGTCCTGCACCATACTTTGAACAGGCTTTTTCTGATTAATGGGTTAAGAGAGTGTTGCTGGGTAAAATGACTGCACGCTGCCCCTGATGACTTTCCTGAAGTGGGATTGTCCCTGCTGGAGCAGCAAAAATGACAGCTGGAGGCAGTGACGTTTTAAACTGGCACCACACAATTTACCGAGGTTACCTGTGAGGGCCCTATGTTTCAGCACATCTTCATCAAGACATGCCTGTGGATCTCCATCAGGTTTGGGAACAAGCTCTGTGTCGTGGTTTAACCCCAGCTGGCAGCTCAGCACCATGTAGCTTCTCACTCATACTCCCCTGATGGGATAGGGGAGAGTATCGGAAGAGTGAAAGTGAGAAAACTCACGGATTGAGATAAAGACAGTTTAATAGGTAAACCAAAAGCCACACATGCAAGCAAAGCAAAAGAAGAAATTCATTCACTACTTCCCATTGGCAGGCAGGTGGTGCCAGGAAAGCCGGGGGCTCCACACATAATGATTACTTGGGAAGACAAAATGCCATAATGCTGAATGTCCCCCCCCTTCCTTCTTCTTCCCCCAGCTTTATATGCTGAGCATGACGTCACATGGCATGGAATGTCCCTTCGGTCAGTTGGGGTCCGCTGTCCCGGCTGTGTCCCCTCCCGGCTCCTCGTGCACCCCAGCACACTGGCTGGTGGGGTGGGGTGAGGAGCAGAAAAGGCCTTGATGCTGTGTAAGCACTGCTCAGCAGTAACTGAAACATCCCTGTGTTATCAACAGTGTTTCCAGCACAAATCCGAAACATCACCCCATACTAGCTACTGTGAAGAAAATTAACTCTATCCCAGCCAAAACCAGAATATTCTGGAACCAGAAGCCCAGTCATGGCAGCTAAACACACCAAGGTCACGAAAGCCACCGTGGAGGATGTGGTCTCAACTGAGAAATTGGAGTGTGGGCTGTGTCTTCTGACACCTTGGTCTACACAGCTGCTTCAAACTCTCTTGCTTAGCCCAAGATTTCCCGGGTCTCTTTGTAAAATATATCATACACCCACCCAACAAATGGAAGCCCCAGAGGAACAAAGTATGGCTGCTATTTTAACATCGCAGCTGTCCTGATAGAGTGAAAGGGGGGAAGAAGCAAATGACAGAGTCATTTTCTCCCCTGAAAAATTCCGGGGCAATTTAGCTTTGCAAGTACACTTCCTTACTCTACCCACTTCTGCCAAAACCACCTAGAGAATAAATGCTTTCCTGTGAAAAAGGACAGATCTTCCATGGTGACAAGAAGTTGAGAACCTAGTTTTGTGCTCCAGCTGCAAAAACATTTCTAACTATTATTAAATGCTTTTCTTTTTCTTCTTACTCCGCCTGTTTGCTTGAAATTTTCCTTCCTCTGTGCCCTTGTATTCCCTTGAGGTTCCCACATGCTATGAATCACTGTCCCTCATCAAATGAATGTTTTATTACCTTACTCCTTAGTATTTTCTTTTGACAACTTTTCTTTGCTTTTCTTTACTTTTTTTTCTTTTTCTTTTCCTTGTTTTATTTTGTTTGTTTCTATAAATGAATCTATACTAACTGGGCTCCTTCCAACAGAAGTCAACAACTGGTGTCGCTAGCACTAAGAAGAGCTATTAAAGCTTTTCAGCTATTGGGAATTTTCCCTTTCATGCTTTCTGTTTTTAAATATATGATGATGAGGTTATTTATTATTTACAGTATGATTTGTTTTATTATCCTTCATTACTCCCAACAACGGTAGATGAAGGCTACGATGCTGGGAAGCCCCAGCATCTTCCTGGAGTTCCTATCCTTTTACCATGCATTATAAATCAGATAATGAATTACTAAAGGACCAATTTGTATTTTTCTGAACAAGTTAGACACTGGCTACTCTGCTAATACTCCTAATGTGTTTTTTTAAAGACCAAAATGCTGATAAGGACAGGAAAGCTTTTCAACAACTCTGCAGCACACAAACTGTGCAAAGAGTGACCTCAGGGTCTTAGATAAGCACAGCATGGCTCCTGCCGAGTCAGACAGAAGATGAAACCTTTTTGGCTCATCTGCCTTCAAAAACCACAAGATTCCCATTTTAATATTTATGTTTTATTTATAGAGCAGCTGCCTACAGGGCTAACCCTGGGTATACTGGACACTTGGTACAAGAATCTCTCAATCTTTTTTTTTTCTTTCACTTCAGCAGGCTTTCAATTTGCCTTTGCTTGCCCCCTCAATTTTTTTTCCCATTAGGTCCCTGCCTCTCCACCACATGTTTTCCAGTTCAGCATCCCCCTCAGCCCTTTTCCTAATTTTAGGAAGGAACTTCTGGTTCAAAAGTGGCTGTGCTGACTTCTAATACAACAGTGGTTATGATAAATGCTGAAACAGAGGAGGATGGATCTCCTTTATCAAAGCATCTGCTTTTGAAGGAGCGAAGTCAGGACTGCAGTTTCTACTGCTCGAAGTGCTCTTTGGCATGCAGTGTCTTGGGGGAAATGTAATCTGTGGTGTATATGTGAGGACTCATCTCTCTTCACTTCCAGCACCTAACTGAAGTGTGTGGATGCCATAGGCTTCTTCTCTTACCAGCAGCAAAAAAAGACAGATGTCTGCACAGGACGTTTTGTTGAATCCTAAAGTCTGATTCACTTCCTGGAAATGCCTCCTCAGTTCGTTAACAGTGGAAACTGTCCGGAATGGCCAAATTTGTCCCTGAGATTTCTTCTGTAGGAAGGCTGAGCCTGCTTCCCACGGATCATTTCTGAGTACTCACAATTGATGAAAATACCTCCCTCAGCCAGCTGGGGAGAACTTCACTTCCCATTGCACTGTCCAGGAAACAAATGCTCTACGGCTTTTCTTTTGCCTGTGGTAGCTAACAGAAAGCAGTGAGAGAAAAAATATGCCCTGCTATATTTAGCTATTTTTGTTCCCAAGCATTATTATTCATAAGACTTTCTTAAATGGGAAATTAATAAGAAAATAATACATTACACTCCTTCTGTCACGGAGATGTGCGAAGGGCTTGGTGAAACACCTCCAACATTCGCCTGAAAACCTCACTATTTAATGCACTTCATTTTAGCACCAATTGTCTCAAGAAATTCTTGCTGCAATTAATTCAAGCCATCTAAATTTAAAGCATACTAATTAGGCAGCCATCAAAAGACAAAATCTATCCTTCCAGGAAATTGGAGCCTTAAATATAACTCTCATAATTTAACTGTTTAGATTTTTAAAGGGAAGAAAGGTATTTTGAGACAGAAGCTTCCTGGGCGATATAGATATCTGAGCTCAGACACTCACCTGCAAACAGGATAAAGCTCTGTAGTGATTTGGATGAACAATGTGACTCCTGCTGCATCTTTACCTTGTTGCAGCTTAAAAGTATAGGTAGTGTTGTAGAAGGTGAAGAACCAAGAAAACGAACTGCCTTTCCTTGTACAGAGGTCATGAACTGTAAAACATGGAGTTAAAATGCATGTCTTGAGTTAAAAAAAGTAAGAATTAAAGGATATATGTAGTTTCTGTCAAGGATTCCCAGGAGTCATTATGCATTCCCGAACTAGCTAATAGTTGTTGGCAGCACTTCACGTGTCCCATGACCTCCAAGAAGTGAATTTCAGAAGACTCTGTGCTTTTTGACCAAAAGAAGCTCATTAAACTCAATTGAATTGCAAGTTTCCTCAAAAAAAAATCTATTTGCTGTTCTGGTTATTTGTTTTTATCCACTGATGGCCTAAAATAAAACCTGCAACTATTTAAACTGGAACTAATGGGGCTGCGGACTTTCCCCTACCCCATAACACTACCTGAAGAGGCTACCCGCCAGCTGGATGTCTTGCCCTATGAACGTTTTTGAAACTGGAACTTTTCCAAACTGCTTGTCTGACAGCTAAGTGGAAAGTCATCCCTTTTCTCCTCCTCTTTGAGCCATTCATAGAAACGGACCTAGGAAAAGAAATTTACATGAGAATTTGTTATTTTTTGACCTGTTCTGTCTCCAGCTCCCAAACACGATCTTTTCTTTACAAACATCTGAAAAGCTCCAAGGTGCCCTAATGATGCTGAATAAGGCTAACTGGGTTAATTTAAAAACTTGATTTGGAGGATGATGTATTGCCCCTTTCCCCTCCCCCAATACCATAATCATGTCACAATGAGATGAGTGAGTATGGGCAGCAGGACACAAGGAAAACAACATCTGAAGATTCTTTCATTCAAATGAAGTTCAAAATTGAATTAGCTGACAGATCAGATAACATACAGTTATAAGGATACAGCTGACCTGCACCCTAACAAGGGAATATCAAGTTGAATGAATGCTATAATATGTGATTTATGACCTAATCTCCTCAAATATTTTTCTCTTCCCACCATCCCCACTAAAATCTATGTCAATCCATTCCAGTGTTAGTGAATCTAATATGCACTGTAATATGCATTGAGTTTGAGGAGGCAGGTATGAGATCTAATTACTCTACTTTCTTGATGGAGGATAACGTTGGAGTTGTCAGATTAATGTCAACCTAAAAGAGATACAAGCAATTACCATTTTTAATGGCTTATTTTCTTCTACTAATCCCGCTTTGTAACACTTGAAACTTGTAGATCTTTATTCTTATTGTTATTATCAATAATGCCTATTTAGAGCTTTTTAATGTGGGTAAATATGGATGTGTTTTTTTAACTTTCCCTAACAGTTTTTGGTGACAGATCTCAACAGTTGTTGCACTGGCTATTTAAGTAGATACACACAGCATTAACAGTATATTTTTTTAATATTCCAACTGAATGATGAAACTCCGTGTAGGTGCCTGTCAAACCCACAGTCTGATTGCACATACACACTGCAGGTAACCACCTCTTCTGAAACAGTCTTCAGTCTCAATAGGTAAGAAAAAAAAAGTGGTCATTTTAAGACTTCTTCACATCACAAAACTTACCAGAGGCACAAATAGGTCTGGCACCTCTGGGTTTCTATTTTGGAGAACTGTATGCATGAAGTGATGTTGGTGTTTGTGTCAGTGCATTACTTTGAACCACCGCAAAATGAAAGAGTCATGTTAGGTGTAAACAACATATATGCCTGAAATATTTCTTGAGCCTAACCATCTTGCCATTAGGAAAAACTTAGCGAGAGCCCTTTCCACATGATTTTGCAAAGACCTTGATCTGTACTTCCCTGAGATAATTCCTGATATGCACAGTCCACAACATGCCTGGGAGTCCTTTAAAATAATTTTAAATCCATGTTTTATATTTGATCTTAAGTTATCACTGTTAAATAGCCTTTATGGGGTTTCCTGCTGAGTAGCCCTAAAATTCATATATAATAAGAACTCTGTCAACCAGACATTTAGAGCAAAATGACCACCAAACACCTCATTTGCAAACTTGAGGTTCGCTTTTAATCTTTCGTCTGTTCCTTAAAGCAATCAAACAATATGCAAACTGTCAAAATTGTTGTGAAGGAAAAACACCGGTTTTGCCTCAGGAAGCAACTATTTTGTACAGTTATGCAACTTGTAAAAAGGCAGTGTTGATAGGAAACTTCTCAGTAAGCTTAAGTACCGTAAAGAACTGTATTTTTACAGTCTGTGTATATTTTTTAATGTCTGTTTCATGTCTAATCACTACACGGTTAAAACCAGCTACTGCTTTGCTATAGAATTTCCTTTCATGCAATGTCTATGACTTAGAAGACAGATATTCAGTGAAGCGGAGCTATATCAAACTTTTGATTGCAACAGATCATTAGAAGAAAAGGTTAAAGGAGGTGAGGTGATTGCAATAATCTCTATCCAGTGACAAAGCCATGATTCAGTGACTTAAAATAATTAATAGAATTTATATTAAAATGAGTTTTTATTCATGCAAATAACCTAGTAGATGATGATGGTAAATATGAGTTAATATCTCACGTGAGGAAATTTTAAGTATATCCCATCACAGCTGTCGGAACAGACATTTGGAATCTAATCAGGCCATTGCATTTTTACTCATATATCTTTTTTCACCATTATTTTGGCATTGCCTGCAGTTAATCTCTGTTGGATCACCTGTTGTTCTTTTCAGTGATACAACTGCTTTACTGCTCAGCAAAGGAACCCATATGCTGTGTAATGTGCTGTTTCCTGCTATGGTTCTATGTTTTTATCTTAAAGAATCAGGAGACTTATACCCAGATTCCTATTAGGCAAGATGATCTCAATGCAAATTTTGGGAGTATGAGCTAGTTTCGTGAGTTGTAGGTTTGATTCCGGAGATGCCTGTCTTGACTGACAAATTTGAAATGCTAAAAAATCAACAAAAGAAGACTTGTTTTTAAATGTTTATGCAACTTCAGAACAAGAAACAAATAACAACAATCTTGCCATCTGCTTCATACATTTAAAAAAGTGATTTTTAGAAAAGTGAGTAAGGGAAAAATTATTGAGAAAAAAAGATGGAAAAATGTAACCCTTGAGGATTAAGATTCATTCCCTGATACCTACAGGCTAAATCTAGTGTGAAACAGTTGATCCTTACTTTTATATTCCAAGGGGTTTAAGCACAATATTAATCAAGTACTTACCACAGATACTCCAGCAGTGCCAAGTTTCCTGTAATAAAGCTACAGGAAAGTTTAGATAAGACTATGAGATCAGGATATGTAATCAGTTTAATGGACTTGCTCACTTCCCTCCATTTATTTTCATCAAAATGTTTAAATTATCTAAAACTTTTAAAGGAATATAAACGCTTATTTGTTATCAAAGTAGAAAATCTACTTTCTCCTTATTAAAAAAAAAAAAGAAGAAATAATGATACACTCTACGTTTCTGTTTGAAAAGAAGAACCAACAACATTGGTTCATTCAGGAAAAAGGTTTTAAATGTCATTCTCATAAGCAAACTATTATTGCTTAATGTAATGTTTACAGACGGTATTCATCACAAGAGTTTCCAGAATCTTAAAAAAAACCCAGAAAATTAATATTTCAAAGATTAGTGCTATTTGAACTTTTGAACAACAAAATCAAAACCAGCTGACTGGAAAAATGTAGAAGAAAATTCAAAAGAAACAATTTTAAGCTGTTATAGATTTTTCTTTCAATTTTTGTAAATGTTTCAATGAAAACATAAAATATTATTCATTTCAACAAATAAATTGTCTTTAAGTTTCTCAAAACAAAATGTTTCTCTAACCCTAATCAACATATCAGTTTAAAAGCATATTAACAAACAATATTTGATTTTCAAGTAATTGATGATCTATTAAAAAAAATCCTTTAAAAATCATACTTTCTTTGAAAAAGAGAATGAACAATAATCCATCTCCTAAAGGAGGGATAACAATTAAAGAAATAATATTACAATTTGAAGTATTTTTTCTTTTGACAAGCCAGGAGAAGGACATCTGCATGTCCCTTATGGAATATTACAGTTCAACCTTTGTCCTTAGATCAATAAAGTCAACACCACTGCTGCACGGCAATGCTCACCTCTGCACACAGCTTCACTTGTCACTCTGAGCATCAGAAGACCTAACGTAATTTTAGCCCCCCTTTTCTTTACAAGGCATGTACGTAGCCTCTTAACTAGAATATTTCATTACCTGTAAACCATCAAAAATTCACTGTGAGCACTTTTTTGTCTATTAAATTCAGGTTCCAAAAAAAAAATTTCATTAATTTTCTGTTGGAAGCTAAATCCAGCCACAGAAACTTTATAATCTATAACAAAACTGTGTTTCAACATGGTTCTGATGGAAGATTTGCAACAAGCTGTATTACTGAAATCTCAATGGGGTACGTGTGGCCAGGACCATACTACAGAGCAGTATGAACCAAGCATGATATGCCTTCTAATTTGGCTGTCTCTGAAAACGAATACAAAGGCGTCATTGAAGGATTTCATCTACTACATGCATACATTTGTGAAGGATTAAAGAAGTACTAATGGAGAAAAAACCACATGGATGTTTCAGAAGCAAATGACGTGGAATAAGAAAAAAATTGTGAAAATACTCAAAAAGTATCCAGCATGTTTGGTAAAATTTACTTTTGGGAAAAAAATGCATTTTAAATTGGATTTAAAAGAAAAAAAGAAAAAAGGTGAAATTATACCACAGTTTCTGCTTACATTTGATAATTTGATGATAGCTAAGACCTGCCTTGTATTTACTGCTACTTACACAAGACATAGCACTGAGTAATAGTGATCACCAGGAAGCCTGCAGCTCCCTAAGCCTCCTTACAATGGAGGCTGGTCGTGGGAGCAGCAGAAGGTACTCTAATTTCATAATCCATATGTCTTTGCCCTGAAAAGGATCAAGTGTGTTCCCATTAGCAGTTCCTGGTTTCTGCTGAGACTGTAATAAGGAAAATGGTAGGAAGCAGGTTCCTCCAACATGTCTTGGTGTCCCTGATGTTGACCACCACCAGCTTCTGTTCCCTGTGAAGTTAAAACAACTTTCACAATTTGCATGGTTTTAGGTCTGAGGATCTTCTGCTTCCCAACACCCTGCACTTCGTAAGGACTGATTCCCTGTTGAGAAACATACAGTCCTCGAGTTCTAGAGTAGATGTCTTGCTGCTTTCCCTTGTGTCTGCATAAAATAAGCATACATGAACAAGGTATTGCTTTGCTCCTAATTCATACCATTGTTTATACATACCAAAGTTCATCTTTCTTGCCCATCGCAGGTTGATTCATGGTTGCAAGGCACATTAAGAAGGCAGCAAAGGCTTGATTCTGTGGTAAGTTAAACGATCAGGAGGTTCTCCAAGACTACAGAAATAAGAAAACCAGGGATGTACTTAGGAAAAATTATCTAAGTCAATTACAATCTATTTATGTTTGTCTCACCTGGATAGTTACACATATAATAGCCTGGAGAGGCCAGGTTTGCTTTTCAGAATTATGATAGTTTTTCTCTAATCAAAATATGCTCAGAAGTATACTTTCTAATTTGATTTTTAATGACCAACCCAAGGACGGACATAGAAATTCCTACTTTTGTAAACCTGGCTATAACAGCTTATGAAGTTTTTGTCTAGTTTGTTCATTATTGTTGTAAAGTTGTTTGTTACCACTCCCAGAGCTGAACTGTGGTAACATAATGTACACATATTCTTAGTATGCTTCAGTGGAATGTCAGATAGACTGGTTTAAATCACCAGCCTCTCTGATTTAAAGGTCTATTAAGCTGACTGACCACATTGAAATCGATTAGAAGCAATCATTTGATCTGTTACTGTGACTCAGCTAGGAAGATGGTAATGAACTAATGATGGTCAACAGCAGTCTTAAATCTCAGCAGTTGTTTTTGCAGAGAACATGTATTTATGTCCCAATTTCCTTATGTTGAATACATTCTTAATGTACCTCATGATAAGTTTATCTCTGTCTTTACAATCTGTTATTATAAACATCACATCAATTAATATTTATGTGTGTCTTTTTACACAATGTTTTATAAAGACTCATAGTTTGGCCAAAATTACAAGGTCCCACTTCTAGATTACTAGGATATGTTCCCTGTCTGCATAGTTTATGGAAAATAAACAACTTAAAATATATTAGTAAGTATTCAGTAATTCTTCTATCAAAGGGCAGGACACTTCATTTTTAAATTCCTCACTATGAGCTAAAATTCAACTTTACCACTGTAAAACTCACAATATATCCATTATCTTCAGATTAAAGCTAAAAGCTTTTGATATGACAAGCAGGCAATTCATCCTGTTTATCATCTGACAGCTAATTCCCTTCTCCTCATGCTGCAGTAGTGGAGTACAAGTGTTCATTTTGTCACACTAGCTTTACCCTGCCTGAATTTCTTTCCTTAATGCATGTTTGTATTAATCTCCAGATTGTCTTCAAAGTGAGAAGGTGGATTATGTCCCTGCCAAAATTTTAGCACTTCTAAATAATTGATATAATCTCACTGGAGCTCAGCAAGAATTCTTAACCATTCCATCAATCTATTTTAAACAGTGAGCACAGACTGGGTGAAGTGGGGGAAACCGAGATGGAAGGTAATTACTTTTAGCAGTAAAATGTCTAGCTAGAATATCCATCCTTTAATTTTATAAATTTTCATTTGCCTCTACCTGCCTTTGTAGATGAATATACCAGTTGTCTGTGTGTTACATTTACTCGTTACCATATTTCTACCTTCTCCCCTTCAAATCTGGCCAGACATCATACCGAAATGGTAAAAGGCAGATGTATGTTGGGCTTTGCAACTGTAAACTCATTAGCTGGACAATGATTTTGCTTGTGGATTACAGGACTTCTCATTTAAAGTAAATATGCATCAACTGTTCTTCTACTAAAGCTGGGGCTAAACAGTGAAAGAACAGGAATATTATTTTTTTTTATCGAAAGATGAAAACAAAGTCCTTAAAGAGGCAGGCATGTTTTTCTTACTGAAATGAATTTCAGTTGGTAAAGGATTCTTGTTACTTTGATAAGTTATTTAACTACCTGTGTCTCAGCTACTTAGTAATCGAATGATATTATTTTCGCCTGTTCATCAGCTTCACAGCCAGGTCAAATTCACAGATTCTGGTACAGTGCTAACTGGAGAACATTGTCATAGTCAAACGCACATGGAAAGTTTACGGTGTGGGGGAAAACAGAGTTTGTACTTGAAAGGTAGCTCAAACCTGACCGACATCATCTGATGCGCCCAATGTCATGTCTGAGTTCACTCTTGGACTTCCTCTGAAATGTTGTAAGTTCAACATCTACTGAGCAGTGGTAGAGTCCAGATGTAGATCTGAATTTCAAAGACACTGTCAAGATGCAGGAATAAGACCCTCCTTGAAAGTCACTGGGGATGCCCTCCATGCTGTTACTGTGGATCAACTAGTCCCTAGAAAAAATTGGTCCTGATAGACATATTAGAGCTTTGAAAGGAAAGAAAAGTAGGATGCTTGCCCCTAGATAAGGACTTGAAAGCAGAGACAATCACCAAGAATCTGGCATGCCCCAAAAGCATGTAATAAGCTCCCCAACTTTTCTGTGACAAGTAGGAGACAGAAAACCTTTAAAAGTCTGACTACAGAGCCCAAAGATCAGCCTTTCAAAGAGTATGCTTTTGGGGTTTCTTTTGGAACATCCCAAATATTCTTACAAACATGGAACATGAATGACTTAGGAAAGAAAGTTCCAGTCAAGATGAAAAGGATCTTTTTGCAGGGGAATATCATCTCAGTTGTTTCCACTCACCATGCTTAAGTAGCCACCTCTGCTTTTGTTACAGCTTCACCGGGCAGTCTCTTGGAGTACGGGAACTGGGTTTCTTTCAAGTGAAATCATGCTAGAAGATGGCATCTAGAAAACGTTCTCTGGAAGCACATTGGTGCACACCAATACACTGCTGATGGGTATCAGACACAGGACCAGGTCATAGTTTGATCTAAAACCCTTTCAATGCTGAAGCAGAGATGTCAGGTCCTCAACACCACCTGCTTTGCTCTATGGATCTGCTCTTACTGGCTTGCACTACTTGCTAAAGTAGTCACCGCAGTCCCCTGAAATTACATCAAGCGCAATGGATTTCTATGGGATAAGTTTTAATTAAGAGAAGGTCTGATTAAGGACGTGCTAGAGAAAAACATTTGCCATACATGGCCACCCTGCACCTATTTATTCAGCGAGGTGCGTTGAATAAGGATCAGCTCTCAAATCAGAGCGGACAACAATCAGTACTGAAAGATTAAACCGATATTTAACATCAGAAGTTCTCAACTTCAAAACATCATTATATGGCTGATAATTCTCAGCTGAGATACCTCAGGAATCTTTCAAAATAAACAGACAACTCTGCTGGTTTCCAGCATTAACACATAAGGCAGAACCCATACTAGTGACCTCTTGAGTAAGTATGTACCCTTCTTCACCTCAGGACTTGCTGCGAGGAATAGCAAAACCAAAATAAGTCGCAGAATCAATTAGCCTGCTCTAATGCATAATGGAGCAGTGGGTTGGGGTGAATGTGGTCGATGTCTCTGATACTCACAGTTACTCAGCGTGAGGCTTTGCTCTGCTGGAGTCAGCTGCTCTGGCTGCAGGAATTCCTGAGGTGGCTGTAACAGAGCTCCAGCAGTCCAAGGATGTAGTCTGCGTGCCTCTCACAAAATCCTTTGAGTCATTTCCATCTTAAAGGACTTCTTCCTCCTTTTTTCTCCTCCCCCTCAGTCCTACTTACAAGAAAAGACAGTCAGTCCCTTTTTGAAGCTTTTATTTTTAATGCCCCGTTTTTTCATCTGAGTGTAACAATGGAGGATGATTGAAGAGCTGAGACCCAAAGACTCTTCAATTTTCCAAATTGGTTTAATTTGATGAAGAAGGAATGCTACATTTTGTTAAATTATATTATGATAAAGAGGAGCTGGTAGCTTCTCAGCATGAATCTGAAAGCAAATTATTTCCACAAAAAAGGACGATGTATTTAACCAGACAAGTAATTATGTTGTGGTGTTACTATCTCCCCTGCTCCAGATTAGAAAAAGAATTCAATTATCACTCCATTAGATCAAAAAATAATTTTAGTGATACATTCAAATTGAATTCATTTATTCCTAAGCATGCTCTGGATTAACCTTCATGCATTTTGCTGATTAGAATCTTCAGTCAATACCTTTACTTAAAAATCTACATTGACTTGCTACAAATTTTATTTTATGTTAACATATTCTGTTATTGATTTTTCTGATGCATTATATTATAAATCATATTTAATTTTCCAGATCAGATAAGTGGGTTTCTCACACGGTTTAATAAAATCACTTTGTTTTTCTGGTATTTTGCCTTCCTGACCCACTTGCCAGGTAACAGTTATATTTCCATGACCCTCTTGAGATGTTGTAAGCTGTAAGTTCAGAGGCAGAGAAAAAAAGTCTTCCCAATCAAAAAGAAAATATTATTTTTATTTTTTTTTAATAAATCTTTTGTTTGTTTGACTTTTGCATTTTACACTTTGGCTAATATTTTACATTAGTTCCTGTCGCTTTCTTTTTCCCCCACAACTTGATGCAGGAGTCTAGGATAAAATGTAAGGATAAAACTGTTGCAAAGGAACAATAAGAGCAAGGCCTTGGTCAGCTTGGTAGCCGTAGTTCAATATAGGGGTAACTTGGTGAAATGTCATAACCTGCAGATCAGAATAGGTGAGCAAATACCTTTTTCTGGCCTTAAGCTCTACAAACCTATGAATAGCAACTAGCGAGTTTCTCCTAACATGAGTTCATCCCTGAGAAGCAGCTACTTGTAGGATTGATCCAACCTCAGCAGCTGCAGGGCTCAACTTTGGGTGGTGTAACCCCACTCCTGCCAGCCTCCTCCCTTTCTGAGCTTTGATCCTTTTGCAGCTCTTCCTCCCAGGTCTGTGCTGGGATGTACCTACGGTAGCTGGTCCATCCTCCATGTCAAAAGTGATTGCATTTAGTTTCATATAGGCAGTTTGTAGGTGGAAGAAGTTGTCTGTGAGAGGCTTCCACACTGCCCAGAGAGCCATTTGAATGCTTTTTTTAGCATAAAGTTTGTGGCTGAAAGCTTTGTTTGTTCCTGAGTAACATTCGCTTCAGTGTTTTTAACTTCTTGGAGATCAATTACTTGAATATCAAGTAGTTGGGCAGACAGGGGATTTTCAGGAAAGATCTTTGTCTAATAAATTGACCCAACAAAATGATGAATGTTCCACAGGGGATTTGCTTCCAGGGTGAGATTTGAAGTCTCATGCCCGGACTTTACCCCTGAGCATGCACGTGTGCATGTACATAAGTAGACACAAAATATACATACACCAAATTAACTTCATTGACCTTAAAACCAGCTTAGGTGATGCGAATGGAACAAAAGTTTGATTGTAAATTTTTGTAACCGGGTAGAGGAACACTATTCTTGGGTTTTCTTTGCTGTTGATTTAAGCAACAAATAGACACCTACTTTCAGTCCTTGGATAGTAGAAACATCTTCTTTTAGTATTAGATACCAATTTGTAACTGAGTAAATATTTGCAGTTTGTCTAGTTCATAATCTACTTAGCACATACTTTAGTGCTGCTATATAGCAGTTACGCAACCAAACTATTCACTTGGAGCTTTGTAGTGTATTAAATGAAGTTCCATGGATTTTACTTCATTTGTGTTGTTAACTTTCCTAATTTAACTTTTATTCTGAAGGAATCAAATCAGTCCTGACAACTGCTTTCTACAAAATCATGGCGTCTGGCATTTTAACACATGCAATGTCCCTGGTACTGGAAACAGTTTAAAAAAGCATTGCATCAACAGGCCAAGGAACTTATCCAGGTCTTTCAGAATTATTAAGGGTAAGTTTTCTTACCTTGTTTTTAAAAAAAACAAACCACCATATGTGATATTAATATTCTCACCTCACTAGTAGATGAATTTAATGGGTTTCATCATCCTTATATGACAGAGAATAAAATATTTCTTATTTTTAATTGCAAAATAAACATCAGTACTAAACACTTTAGCGAGAATGAACAATTTTATTTTCTGTATTTTTAAGGGTTATATGTGATGGTATGTCCCAAATATACTTTAAATTCTCTTTAAGTTACCTTACCAGCATGCACTGCAAATTTTTCCCGTGGTGTTTTAAATTTTCTAACCCATTTTCTGCAATTCAAAAATCAATACAACTTGGAAGCTATGTCTGTTTTCCTTTTTGTTCCATCATTGCCATTTGTTATCTTTTATTTCTATTTAATGCTTTCCTCACCGCAGAACTTAGGTGTGTGATATTTTTCCAGCAAAATTATCGTCATCTTTGATGCTGAATTTTGATTTTTTTCACTATGTAAAACTTTAAGAATTCATAGTTAATTAATGTTTGTTAGGTTTTGGGGTTTTTTAAATGCAATTAAATTCCTCATCAATTGTATTCATAATTTCTCTCTGATTTGGAAAATAGCTTATTTGAAAGACATATTATAAGCTACTAAGCAGCATTTGTTTTAAAGTCCTTTGAAAAAAAAAAAACCCAAACAAAAAAAAACCCAAACCAACAAACTGATCTGTGTGAAGTTAATACCCTAGATCACTAAATTAACAACTCAGAACCAAGCAATGGGTTTCCTTAAGGTGTCACTCCCACACCATCTACCAACTTTATCCCTTCTGTTCTCCCAACAGCCCAAGTGCAACATCCCACTCAGACAAACCATACCAACATAGCAAAAATACCAATTTTACCAATATAGTCTCTTCAATAAGCTTTCTGCCTCAGAGCTTTGTCAGAAAGGCTCTTAAAAATCCTTTTTTTTCTCTTCCACTTTGATAGTTATGCTTGTTCACTTTTCTTTACTCTTATTGCGTAATTCTCCTGAATTTTGTTTTACTAGTACTCTTCTTTCATATTCTTGCTTTAACAAACTTCTTACATCTTCATATAGAGAGAAGAATTTGCCTGTGTTGAGACAGACTATGGATGAAACTCAACTCATTTTTGCTTTAGTAGCTGTCAAGTTCAAAATTTTCACCATCACTTGATGTAGATATATTTTGGCTGCAGTATTTTACATCTTACCCAGTGCTTAAGCACAACATTAAATGATCCCTAGAAGGCTAGCAGGACTTTCTTCATCTCTTCCAAAGTCCTTGAAGCCTACTGTAATGTGGGGATATTCACAATAGAACAATATTGATTACAGTGTGTGTCATCATCAGTGGATTTATCAACCTCCATTAAAAAAAAAAAAAAGAAAGGAAGAAAACATTATTCAGTTACATCTTGTATTTTCACTGTTGGAACAGAGTAACCCAGGCTTCCTGCCTTCTTTACTTACTGGAGTTCTTTAGACAATAGTGGGTGAAAAACCTCTTGGTAACTGATTGCTTTGTAGTGTCAGGAAGTCCCAGATTGGTCCATTGGTTCCTGCTCTGCTCCTTGAGATAGGATGACCAAGTGCTTGACAAATTCAGGTCTTCCAGTGAGATGGAAACTTCTCTGCATCTTTCAGGTTCTTGGTTCCTGCTAGATATTGCTGTCTACTGTTTCCTTATCCACCTCAGTGCCACTGAAAAACATTTCCAGGGATGATTTCCAGAAGTGGCTTTCTAATTAGACTTATTTTATGTAAAACCTGCAAGGCACTGAAACGTGTTTCCAGGCCACATAATTTCTCCCCATCGTGACCACCAGATTTTTGTTTTGTGCCTCATAAATCTCAGGCTTGTCATTATGAAGAAAACTCTGTATATATGCAGTGGATCACAGGAGTTTTTCCTTCACTCTTTGTATTGGTTGCCATCTACCAGGTCCAATATGAAACAAGAGGAACCAGTCTCTTAAACTTGCTATTTGTGATTCCTGTTCACCTGTGTCATAGGCTGGCTCAGCAGGTGATTTGTTTGAAACTAAATTTTGGTGCTTAGTTTTACTGTCTTATCTAACTCCAAACAGCGTTTGAACACTTTTACTTGTGTATTACCCTGAGACTGAATCATCTCAAAATATACCACAAGTAGGTGACTTATGGATGGGCCACTCACAGCTTCATTTCTTCCCTTTCTACCAGGCTGGAGGCACAGGTGATCTCCCCATCTGTGGGGAGAAAGAAACAAAAACAAAACAACCAAAAAAAAAAACAACCAAAGAAACAAAACAAACAAAAAACCCCACACCACAAGAAAACACAGACAGGAACATGCCAGTTGGAAAAGTCTTCTCAAGCCATTAGGGTCTGTCAGACATAAAAGACCAGCAGCAGAAAGGCGTGCAGGGGGAGAAGAAGTACATATGGAAGATAAACGCAGAGTAAGACAATGTCATGGGGGACAAGGGAGGAGCTTTTACCTCCATTCCCCTTGTAGTACAGTTACTTCATAAGCTAGAGCAAACTTGCTTGCTGATCGTCGTTTTTAAAGAGTTGTCATTTGGAAGCAACAAGCAGCGTATGTTTCTTGCTATGAGCCTGTGGAGAAACATACTGAAAGCTGATTAGCTTTAATGTACACACAGACAACAGGGGAGTTGAGACGTAGCACGAGAGCCATACGTGTAGGGAGAAGCACTCAGCTGAATATCATTACAAACCCAACAAAGCTCTCTGGCTTTGTCTCCCTCTCACAGTTTTGTGGGTTTAACTTCGTGGCAATTGATGTGAGCCTCAGGAAGCAAGGAGTCAGCGTAACCCATACCTGGTCCAAGCAAACTGCTAGATTATTTCTGTTCTAAGGAAAATACAAATTTTTCCATGGGCAGCTGAAACCTTTTCTGAGCTATTCCAAAATACTTTGGAAATTTATATCCAAGAGCAGACATTAGATAAAATGAGAGTGAGAACCTGCATGTAATGGACAGACAGTCCTTCTTAGCTCTATAAGTTATTTCATGTCTTAACCTGTTCCCCTTATATGACCTCTGCTTTATTTTTCTAAAAATTTTTTCATATTTGCCCATTTTATGGGGTGATGGTCTACCATTTGTTTGGGTTCTAGCTTATCATTTTTAAGGCAAGCACCATTTCTTGGATTTTTTTGATTTTTTATTTTTTTTTCAGTTCAAGAAGTACCACAATAACATTGTTTTTGTCTTCTTGTAATGCATGTTGGCTACACAGTGTGTGCACTAGCACACTGAAGATTATAAAGAACCCTATGCAGGCATTGCCAATATCCTTGGTAATTAAATGTCTTAATGTTTGCATTTCAAAGTTATTGTTGGGGGTTTATTTTGGCTTGGTTTTTTTTTTTTCTTTTTTCTTTTCCAAATAGGGAACATCCTCAGATCTCTTTCTCCAGACATGTGTCTGAATCTGAAACACTGCAGTCTATTTGAAAGAAGGAAGAAAATTGTAACCATTGAGTTCAGCTTACACTAAAAAAAGGGAAGAATTTTGCATTCATTGAGCTAACCACTCTGCACTGCACTGTTTCATTATAATCTAATGCCATTCCATCTCCTCTTTCTTTTGTCCTGGCAGAGTCAATTATAACCACAGATTGCTACATGGAATTGTAGCACTAGGGAAACTGTTAACACCTAGCTGCTCTGGCACAAGATCACACTAAACAGCTTATTAAAATTCAGCCATCAGCTCTGATGAATTACATGCAGCAAAGGGCTGGGATTTACTTCCAACTCATTTAATTACAGAAATCAATGAATTCACAGAGCAAAGCCATGAACAGGAAGATGAACCCGACCTGACCAACGTTTCATTTGAGATCTCAAGATATTACAAGTAAGACTGTACGAAGAAGCTATTAAATTTTGAGGGTTTGAACAATGAAACAGGGGTAACAAAATTATACATATTTTCACATTGTTTTTGAAGTATTTGGAGTATTTTACAAATAAGATAAATAAAATTGAACAATAAGGGCACTAGGATGCTCTGGCACAAAAGTATTAAAGACTTCTACACAACTGAAAAACCAAATGATTGCACTGAAGGGTTTTGTTTGTTTGTTTGTTTTTTACATTTGAATAGCTACCTAAATACTGCCTTACATCTGACTCCTGTAAAGCAGGTAAAGAGCATGGCCAATCAAAACATTCCACCTGACATGGTTATGCCAAGAATCTGGTCCAACCTGTTGTGGTGAAGTTCTGGATGGCTATGGTTGCAGTTAGAGTCTTTAAATTCCATAAAGCATACAAAGCTGATGAAAAGACAAGATGTTACCCTTAGAGTACACAACCTTGAAATAGCATGAAAGGCTGAGTAACTATAAAGTATATTACAGTTTTTGTAGGCTCTTGTGGTGCATCACTCTGTTTCCTAGCTACCTCCTGTGAAAGTACGGCATTTATCACATGGTTTCACAATTTATTCTTTAAACTTTAATATGTCATATGCACTGCTTTCCTGGTATCCCATTACCGTGTGATGTTAACTACAAATACAAATACTAAACAAAACTTTGGAGACAGCAAGCCCTAAGGAGAACAAAACAAGAGCAAAAGAAAACATAAGTAGGTATAACAGAACATGAAGAGGGAATAAGGACAAATTAAAGAATAAAAGTAACCACACTTAAAAATGCAAAGAGAAGTCCAAGATATGCTAATCAAAAAATGTCCTATTATGCAAATGTAACAGTAATTGCTGAGCATATGTATTTGAATCTCAGAAGGAGAGAAAAAAATATGTAACAGCTACTGGTGCCATATTGAACATTTGAGTAATTTAAGATATTGATTTATATTTCTTTTGGAGTTTTTTTTTCCCTGCTCTGCAGAGCATCCTTACTGCATACAAATTAAAAGCTCCAAAACACTTTGTCTGAGGTTAATAGGTTTGGGTTAAAAATTCTTATAAAGATTTAGCAAGTCAAATAATTGCTGAGCTCTGTGGCATGGAATTAAAGCATTGGGGGAGAAGTGGAAAGAAGATGATCTGAGCAAAATGAAGAAATTGAAAAGACAGTGATTAAAAGAAGGATTATAATAGAAAGCTAAATTAATTAGCTGGATAAAGAACCATAATGAGACAAAGACAGCTTTTTAGGAAGGTACGCATTTCATGCCTTCAGGTAGCAGTGTTTAAATCAATTCAGTATTATACTAAGAAGGAAAAAAAATTCAAAAATCAGTTGTGGGGGTTTTTTGTTTGTTTCAGTTTTTTTGTTTGTTTGGTTGGTTTTTTGTTTTGTTTCTTTTTTTATGTCAACAGGAACTCCTTGATGGTAAAATTAGCTCCATGAAGGCAATACCTGCATCTCATGTAACTGCTTTTGTAGAGTTTGAATATAATTTCATATAATACAAAATATTTATTTTGTCTTCTAATGCAGTATTACCATGTAGATGAGTCAATGTGATCTCTGGAGGCAGCAGGGAAGAAGACGTAGTCATTGCCCTCCTCATCTGAAAGAATTCCTGACCAAAAAAGGGTTAACTGCTGGGACCAAGTTTCTTACACTCATTTTCAGCACAACCCTAATACTAAAACAAGACTGATATGTTTTATTCTGCCTGAAGCACAGCACAAAATGTATGGAACTATCAAAAGTTTACAGTTGTGAGCAAAATGGCATGTAACCTGCAGGAAGATGTGTCACACTAGAGAAATGCATATCCTGAACATCATAAGCAGATATAAGAAGTTGTGATGAAATCTTGCAGAAAATCCATTACTGTGATTCAGAAGTATTTTACAGAGACAGCAGAAAAAGAAATACTTCCCTCACCATCAAAAATTATGATGGAGGTACCTAAAAGATCGATACTGCTTTGCAATGCAGGGCGGGATGTAGCTCCAGACTGACACTGGCAATTAGGTGCCTACATGTGAAGGAGGTAAGAGAAACCCTAGATAGCCAAGACATCTCTATAGGCTTGGCAGATATGACATAGGGCCCAAAAAAGACCCCTACCCTTTTGGAGTCATGGATGGAAACAATGTGGGCCACCCTGAAATGCCCTACCTCATATTTCACAACTGGATCAGATCCTTAAATAATCATAGTTGCTGGGTATAGAGCGAACTAAGATACCCACCTCACATGCAGACACCTCTATTTAGGCTATTTAATCTGGAGCAGAATCTAACCCTCAAGCATTTCCTATGAATACATATTTAAAGAAGACTGCACAGGAAACAGTTTGTTTCTCTGAAATGTTACGCAGCGGATGAAGTCTGAAATGCAAACCTGGCAGCTGGCCCAGCTCCTGTAACTTGAAGGGCCAAACCACCAACTGCTATGGGTTTGGAGGGGCGGGTAAAGTAGATCCAGGCTTCCCCCTGTGTGTTCTGCAATTAAGTTCTGGTCATGGGCTAAGGGAGAAAAATAAAGCCAGATGAAGATGTTTAGCAAATGCATAAACATAACAGCCAAAAAAAACCCTCTTGTCATGCTCCACTCTCCAGGTGTTACCTGTGCTGATTGTCTTTAGGAGGATCCCAATATGATTGCACAGACAGTGTAAAACAAACAGTCAAATGGAAAACTTCTCTTGAGAATTACTTCAAGTATTTCATTTTTAACAAAACTCAAGGGATGTTGGGGGAGGAATTTCCTGAGAACTGGTGGGGAAAAAAAAAGAAAGACCAGATTCAACAGGTTTATCAATCAAATCATTCTCTCCATCTAATCCTTTAAAGTGATTACCCTCAGGTTACCTGATAATCTCTCATCCAGCTCTCATGTCATACACTCAGGAGTGAGAAGATATCACAAACAATGACTTCAAAGGCTTTGGTTATTTTTCTTTAAGAAACTAGAATATTGCTAAATTATTTCTCATCAGTCCATGCCCTGCTTGCTTATCCCACCATCCAGACAGATGAGACTTCCCATTGCTTTTATTTAGTGGAAAAAAATTACAGAAATTCACTTTGGCAGCCATAATTTTATCTCTGATGTAACTATACTTTTTCTATTGCTTTTCAGTGTCTTATACAGTCATCCACAGCCACCTTCTCCACTCATTTACCAATACATTGTGTGATCTTTCCGAAAACCACACTGAAAAAGCAATTGTCAGTTGGGGCAATCCCAAGCACCAATACAGGCTCAATGGGGAATGGCTGGAGAGCAGCCCTGAGGAGAATGACCTGGGGGTGCTGATTGACAAGAAGCTCAACACGAGCCAGCAATGTGTGCTTGCTGTCCAGAAGGCCAACCATATCCTGGGCTGCATCAGAAGAAGTGTGGCCAGCAGGTCAAGGGAGGTGATTCTGCCCCTCTACACCGCTCTCATGAGACCCCACCTGGAGTACTGCATCCAGCTGTGGAGTCCCCAACATAAGAAGGACACAGACTTGCTGGAGCGGGTCCAGAGGAGGGCCATGAGGATGATCAGAGGGCTGGAGCACCTCTCCTATAAGGAGAGGCTGAGAGAGTTGGGGCTGTTGAGCCTGGAGAAGAGAAGGCTCCGGGGAGACCTTATTGCAGCTTTCCAGTACCTAAAAGGGGACTACAGGAGAGCTGGGGAAGGACTTTTTACTAGGGCATGTAGTGATAGAACGAGGGGGAATGGCTTTAAGCTGGAAGAGGGCAGGTTTAGATTAAACATTAGGAAGAAGTTTTTCACTTTAAGGGTGGTGAGGCACTGGCCCAGGTTGCCCAGAGAGGTTGTTGAAGCCCCCTCCCTGGAGGTGTTCAAGGCCAGGCTGGACGTGGCCTTGGGCAACCTGGTCTGGTGGGAGGTATCCCTGCCTGTGGCAGGGGAGTTGGAACTCGATGATCTTCAAGGTCCCTTCCAACCTGAACTATTCCATGATTCTATGATTCTAATTGCATGCAGACATTTACAAATTTTGTAGCCAAGATCTTCTGTGGTTTCACCTGGACAAGATACCCGCTATACAAAAGATAGAAAGGGATTTACTGGAAGAGGTGAGAAACCTTTGGCAACGTGATATAAAACCTCTGAGATACCAAGCTGAGAACATCAATCACTAAAAAATTTGGCTTAAATGTTAAAGGTTCCACATGAAATCCTGTCTCCTAAAGCCATAGGACTACATTACAGAGAGAGCTTGCCTTTTTCCAGAGATGGCATGTTTTCAGCTCTTATGAAATAAATGAGCCACATGTAAAACTAATGTAGAAACACGAGCCTGCAAAAGAGCTTAAAACTATGGCTCTCTGTGGGAGGAAAGAGTTGTCCCTTCATGCAGTCACTTAGATGTACCCACAAGAAACCTTCATTTAAGAGGAAGAGTTTTCCTCATTCTGCTCTTGTGTCTACTGCGAAAAACAAGGTCTTTCTATATGCATATTCATAGGAAAAGATGTCCTTGCCCAGACACCTGTATGGACAAGATGGACACAATAAAACAAAGCAGAGAAAAAAAACGTAATTTTGTTTGTCTTTTTGGTTTTGGGGTAAATTTGGTGTAAGAACTAACTGATTTTCCTAAGTGAGACAGACAGCTAGTAGGAGATCTGGGAACTCCCATTAAATGGAGTGAATGCTTCACCCCATTTCTATCTGCTATTTCAAATTCGCCAAACAACCTAAATGCTGTTCATCTAGAGACCAGTAAGAGAGATGACTCACTTGTAATATTGGAAAGAATATTATCTTACAGGGGGAAAAATATATATAAAAAAAAAAAAAATTGAGCAGAGACCCAATTCTTACCTGAGAAGAGATCATGCCGTAAAGAAAAAAAAAAGTTCCTTACAATAAACTCAAAACCTAACCCAGGTGGTGCTTTTCAGGCCAGATTGCTCCTCCATGATGCATTGGGACCATATTGTCCCAGGACTCACTCCCTTTCCTATGCCCCTGAAGAAATAGCTAATCAGTGAGCATATTCAGGAAAAATCTTTGGCTAACCCCTTCATGAGATTTTTTTTTTTTTTTCTCTGCAAAATTCTGTCTGAGAAGGCTTAGGAGGGAAAAATAAGATCTGAAAAAGAAGAATGCATATTACAACTTTTCAAGTTTTTGTGGTCCTTGTGTCAGACTGGTCTCTGTTAAAATTCAAGCTGTGTTTCAAATAAAAAGTGTTGGATAAATTATCATTTTTTATTCATAATTATGTTACTGCAAAAAAACGCAACTGTTGCAAAAATACAAAATTCAACCCTTCAGCATGCCTTCTCTTTAGTTATTGGTGTTCAATAAGAATAAAACTCCTTCCTCTAAACTCAGCCTCCGCTTTCTGAAGCTAAAGATTTATTTTGCCCAATTTCAATCTCCTTTATCTTTCATTTCATGATGGGATGGGATTTTTCCTTATAGGACCCAGCCAGGCTGGGAAATGGGGAGCAGTATCTGTGATCCATGCAATGCAACTTCACTCCAAGACTTTATGGATCTGCTCTCTATTCTGAATCTGCAGCTTTACAGGATTGTGGAAAACTAAGCGAAGATATTTTGGTTCCCATTTAAATTTCCTGACTAGAAGTATTTAAAATTCATGTACTTTGACTTCTTAGAAAAGAATGTCAATGCAAAAATCATTTGATCAGCACATTATGTTCTGTTGGTGTGATAATCAAGGTTAGAGCAACTGCTTATTACCTAGCACAGAAAGCAAAGTCATCTCACCCCTCTACTAATCAAATCCTAGCTGAATGCAATCTGAATAGTTTTGAAAAACAAATTACACCGCTGAGGGCAAACCGAGTTTCAAAAACATGCATTGCAGAGTAGGTAGAACAGCACACAGAATGTTTTAATCAAAGGCCATTTGCCCATGGGATCTCTTTGAAATTTTTTTGGGGAGTGAAGTGTCATCATAATATTTAGAAAATGAGGAAGAAGTTCCACAGAACTTGCAGGGAAATGATCATACACCATCAAAAAATAAATGTCCCACATGTGGTCTTGTTTAAAAGCTGATAGAAAAGGTAATCTGGAAGACAAATATAAAAACCAGTGACATTTCTTGATAGTAAAATGTGTGTGGGGAATGGAATCAGATTCCCCCAGGTGACAACGATCAGTTTGCAATGCAGACAAATACTTTCTCAGTACTCAGGTGCCTCCATACATCAGGTTTAGCCCTTGTTCACTATGTTAGTTTCCAACAGAACCACAGCTAGCAGGGCTAGTGGGGATTTCAAAGCCAGCTAATCTTTTGCCTACCGCAACTGTACCTAAACATATTTTGACAGAGATTCATCTATGTAATTTTTAAAAATCTCCAATAACAGGGGATCTACAGTCTCTCTGTGCAACATATTCCCATCCTTAACAATCCTTACAGCTAGGAATTTTTCCCTAATGTCCAACCTAAATCTCCTTTACTACAATTTAAGCCCATTACTGCTTGCCCTAGCCCCAGTGGACATGAAAAACACTTTATTCATTTCCTTTTTGCAGCCATTTTTTATGTGTTTGAAGATACTTATGTCTCTCCTCATTCTTCCCTCCTCTAGACTAAACAAATTCCATCATGTTGCATATTCAAGACCTCAGTGGCTACTTACAAAGTGCTCATATATCAGGGCACAGGAGGCCTGAATGACTGCTTGAACTCCTTGGTAAGTAACGGCTCTACTCGGCTATCACAGGGGAACTGTTTAGGTTGAGGAAAATATGGAATGTGAATGAACCTGAGGTATTTTAGGAATCAGTTCAGACACATGCTGTGTATTCATCCCAAAGATGTAAATGGATAGTGTGGAACTAGCCAGCCTCATCCACAAAGAGAAGAAAAGAAAGGAGGAACAAAGTGAGATGGTAGCTTTCTAGGAAGGGACGGAAAGATTGTTTAAAGTCAAAAAGGAGTCTTGTTGCTGCTAGACGTAAAGAGCTGAAGAGTACTGTTGTGCATCCTGGAACCTCCACCTTCCATCTCAAGCACGTGAGGGTCCATCTGTGAAAGCTCCTTTGAGGATATAAAAGTAATCTGAAGGTCATCAGATGCCCCTGCAACTGATGGACTAGCAGAAAACTAGGTGGAGGAATTGCCTTGTTGTGTCAACAGCAGACCAGGTACCAGGAGAGGTACGGCTTCACAGACTGCCAAAGGATTTACCACTCACCTCTCTCCTCTTTGTGCCAAGCGTAAAGTCCTTCTTTTCCTCTTTTTTTTTTTTTTTTTTTTTTTTAATGCCTTGGCTAATACAGACACATGGCACCGGACATACTTGAAGAAAAGAAAATCTACAGGAAATCTTTCCCTCCTGTGGAGAGAGCGATACACACTTGACAGATGCTAATTATATCACTTAGAGTTATACTAGAAGGTGCTCAGATACCAAAGAAATGGGAATGGGTATATAAATACCGTAGGTCTTAGATCTCATTATGCAGTAACTCTGGATTTGAATAAAACCTAGACTGACTGTCAATGATGCTATTGGAACTGAGTGGTGTGAAAAAGAGGAAAGATATAGTGTTTCCTTCCCACGTTTAATCTTTGCAAGAATTCTTCCAGATAGATAATTACGATAGATTTGTAGGGAATTTGTCTTAATTCTGCTCTGTCTTTCTCCTGTTTCTAAACTCAGCACCTGGGTGTTTTCTGGAAATATTAAGCAATGTGACTAAGCATCTGTCAGGTGTTTGCTCTCTCATCTTCCCAAGGGCAAAAATATGAGTGTGTGTATAAGCGGAAGCAGATGCCAGAGTAAACATATTCTGTATACGTGCATGTGGTGAATGCAGCAATATTGTTTAAATACCAAATTCTCAATAGTTTTACTTTGAATAGAAGCTTATCAAGCTTGAGGGATGAAAGTTGTGGAAATGTTTTTGGGGAGAAGCCTGTGTAGGAGAGGAGGCAAGGGTAATTCCACAGAGCCATGCAGAAGGGGATTATTTTGCAGCGTTGCAACTAAAAGGCACTACTGGATTAATCTGCAAATAGAGAATCGATTAGGTGCTATTAGAAGACATAGAATAAAATTGCAGCACAGCTCAGTTTCTTTTGTAGAACTAATAGGCAAAACCTGCCAGCGGAAGCCTGAAAGAGATGTGCCCAGATCAATGAAAAGAGGAGGAGAAGGAAGCCTAAATGGGGCTCTGAGTAACCTGGTTTAGTGGGAGGTGTCCCTGCCCACGGCAATGATGTTGGAACTAGATTATCTTTAAGGTCATTTCCAAACCAAACCATTCTATGATTTTATGATTCTGTGATTCTGTGATCTAAGAGAGAGAGAGTGGGAGCTGAAAAGAAAGAACTGTTGACTAGCCTTGCAATGTGGACACTTTATACTTGTTCTTTTTATCATACTTTAAGGCACTACTTTGGGACCCAAAGTCCACCAATTCAGCTGCCCCTAACACTGAAAAGCAGAAATTTCTGAAGACAAGGGGCTGCTTTAAGGCCAGCAGGATAAGCATGAGTAGCTATGAGAGCACAGAGTGGGTGAGTGACCAAAACCTGATGGCCCTACTGCTTGGCAGGGTACAGAACAGAGCCCTGGGATCTGACAGCTCCAGCTGAGACTTTCTGCAGGAGACAGAATGCAGCCAGCATTCCTGGAAGTTGCTTTACCATGATGAGGGAACTTTAAATGTTTATTGTAATTCATGAAAGCAGTAAGTAGGTCACTGTATCTTATCCAATTTCCTCTGTTGTTCTGTTTTCTTTTCTCCCTTCAGAAAGCACATTTCCTTACACACTTGATTACTTGTTTGCAAATGGGAAGCACTTTTTATTGAGCACCCAGATGGTATAACATGCTCATCATTATTGTCCAAACATGAGCAGTTTGGATGGAGGCTCAAGGCAGTGCTTATTAATGAACCTCAAAAACAATGAAACCTCACCAATCAAAGCCTGGCAAAAGGTTATGGGTACATCTCATTTTTTTTTTTTTTTTTTTTCCTTTCTGAATGCTTGTGTCACTATATATGACCTGACTTCCCTCCTGGTGTTGCAAACCTCAGGTGCTGGTTGGTATGCTATGGGAGAAACATGAAAAATCAGGACAAGATATCAAGTTATTACAAAAATTTGTTTTTTCTCTCTAGACTTCTGTTGGGGATTTTGGGGGGGATCTTTTTTTTTTTTTTTTTTTTGAAGGGGGGAGCCGGGGAGAGACCGTGAATTGGTTTTCATCACAAACATAGTCCAGGTCTGGTCTAGGTGATTTTTATACTCCTCAAGTGATAAATGTCACCTATCCCTTTCCTAGTCCTATTACAAAGCCCACAGGAAGCTAATACAGGAGCTTGTGGGGTGGCAGGGGAGAAGAGTCAGAAATTGCAGGACAATATTAACAATTGGAGAAAGGATTAGAAAAACAGTTTGAAAAGATTCAATTAGGATAAAGGAATGCTAATGCACTTGGGGAATATTAATACTCAGCAAACTTACAAAGGAGGAGAGTACAGAAATGACAAAAGCTCTAGAACTAAGAAGGGAAGAAAAAGAAGAGAAGCTCAAGTCATATTTAGTGTGAGGATGAAGATACAATTTGTGTTTGTTCACATATAAATGTTTCTGGCAGAACCAATGTGTTTGTGGGGTATTATATTTTAAAAATATTTTTCCCACTTTGCAAATAATCCAAAACTCATGAGCCTGTGTAATGACTGTAACACACAATACTAGGAGCTTATATTTATTCCATTGGGGTTAGCTATATTATTTTCCACAGCCAAATTATCTACCTATTTTATCAAAGGGGTCAAATTCTTCAAGGGAAGGGGCATACTCATATTTTTATGCTTCTCCATGAAAAATTACACAGTAACACCACCCGTAAAATTCGGCTCTAACTCCTCCTGTACTAAAGATTACAGGAGTATCAAGCATTCATAAAAGACTGGTCATATCCCCAGCTTTTTTAGTCTAGGTTTAAATCTCTGTCTGTGTGTGCAAAGCCATAGCTGGAGAAACATGTCAAACTTCAGGGAAATTAAACACACACGTCTTCACTTGAAAATGTCAGTGCAGGCAAAACAAAGGTAAGGTGAAGACAAATTTCAGTTTTATTGCGTCTTCTCAAAAGCAACTTTGCAGTAGGAGCCCAAGTAAGCCTCTTTTAAGAAAGAAGGAAATTCAGCAAGATCTGCATGACCCTAAAGTGACATCATAGATGACATGGTTCAGTGAGATGTTGAAGCATGTGTCTAATTTCTATGGGACTGTCCAAATGTCTGAAACACAGAGGATCTGCATTTTAAATCAAAGCGTCTGCTCCCTAGATTAGAAGTAGACACATATCTAAGAGTCTTGTTGAATCAGAGCCAAGCCTTAGACTCATTTTAAAACTGACCTTAGAAAATTCATTATTTGAAAGTAAGCTCCATTCTTTAAATTGTTGTTTATTCTTTCTTTTTCTCCTGTGGCTACACATCTTCTGGGCCACACGGAGCCCCATGGCCATCCCTCCTAAATTCCCCCAGTGATCACCCTTCCTGTAGGCTTGCTCCACAAGGTGGCAAAATGGAATATAGCACATCCCTGTGTTTCTGTCCTGCAGTTCACCTTAAATAAAAAAAATCCGAACTAGATTTGATTCTCCTATCAATGGAGGCTTAAAACAGAGGAGAAACAGGGACTGCTCTGAATACTTTTTATGTGCTTGCTGTTGCCAAGGAAACCATTCCCCTGGCATCCCAGTGCTGAGCATATCTTGCACTTCTAGCATTCTGGTTCTCAGAAAATTAAGACTGTATCACACTATCATGATGTGGAGAAACTATTAGGAAATGAGGACAAACACTGCTCAAAATAATAGACCTAACTTCTAAAAATAAAATGTTTATTGAGATCAGATTTAAAATGTTCTGCATATTTATTATTTTTTTAAGACTCAGCCTTATATGAAAATAGGTTAAGGTGCAAAGATGAACCCTGGTTCATGCTGAATATGCAGAAAAGGCTGCTGGTGTTTAGCAGTTATCTTCTCCACTGTAACACAAAATTAGCTGTGGGGCGTGTGGCAGACAAAGATGACTATGAATAGCTGTGATTTCTTGTATCGTGTCATAATAAATGTGATGATGGTATACAGTTTTTATGTGTGGGTAAACATATTAGGACAAATTTATCCCTGATGTGACTCTATTGATTTTGCTCGATCATACAGGGACAAATTTGCCATGGTGTTTCATGCCCAGACCTTTGATCCTCTAGAAGTTATTTATGAAGCACAGAGCAAATAAAGTTTTCCAGGGGGACCCTGACATATGACCAAATATCAAATGAAAAACCCAAGTTCTGTGTTCACACAGGCTGCAATTCATTTTTGTATTGTGTCCTAAGTAACAGTGGCAACATCACTGTAATGAAACATTGTCGTAAGTTTAAGAAAAATAAAATTTGGAACTCATCAGTAAATATTTTAGACCGATACAAATATATTTGCCCAACAGTCCTTTATTGCCCTAGACATCATCTATTTTATATGGCCAGTACAGAGAAAAAAAAAAAAATTCTCATTATCCCACCCATCACTGTGTCCAATCCCTCACTTACTAGGATAGCTTCAACTCGAGTATCAGAAGTCACTAGCAAGAATATAAGCAATGGAGCAGTTTCAGTGAGTTAATATGGAATCCGTCTTCTACATCTTCAAACTAATCTTTTTTGAGGAGCCCTGGGAAACACTAGGGTCTGCCAAGTACCACCAATACGAGGAATGCTGTTCTTTCCTATGTATCAGTTGATCACTATCTGCTACCTGGAGATAAAGTCTCTGCTGGAATATAATTGTCATTGTCCAGGCTAGAACTCAAAGTTTCAAAGGAACAGCTTCATGAAAACCTTTTCATTCATGTATACTGAGTATAAACACACTATTTAGAACAAGATGAGAATGAGCAATAAGAAGCAGGAACAGATGAAGATGTGAGACAATTTGAACACCTAGGCTCTTACTCTGATGATAAATCATTGATTCTTGGGTACTTCAACTGGGATCACAAATGCGTTTCCAGACTGCTTTGTAGTAATGTAAAATTATTTTAGGATAAACGTTGAGATAGGCAATAAGCTAATAATGAAATATACCACCCAATTCTAAGTATTTTCATATCATAACTATTCATAGGATTATAGAAAATGAACACTACATTTCCATTCCCCTGGATATGGAGATGTTTCTTTTGCAGGAGACCCAAAGTCCTGGCCTTCTCATTTCTCTTACTTCGGTTGTGCTGGAAAATATGGAAGGGTTTTATAAAGTTATTGTGAAGAATGCTCTGCTTTTTTTAAATGATTGAGAATAACCTGGAATGTTGAGGGACTTTCATTCAATGTCTTTATTGTTATATTCCTGGACACCTGTAGAAAAATAAGAAATCTTGGAGACAATAAATCATGAATTAGCAATTACAAGAACACCCTTTGATGGTGAGATTTTGTTGGCTAAGGAATGTGTCCTCAGAGAAGATCACACTGATCCTCATCCTGTAGCTGTTCAGAATACAGTGCACATCCACACGTCATCCACAGTTTTTTCCCCATAATGTCTATTTTGTAAATAAATACATGTATAAATATGTGCTAGAATTCAGACATGGGACAAACTGTCTTTAGTCTGGACTCACATGCACAGACCTGCATTCTTTGGTGCCAACAACTTCTGTTTCTTTCTGCCCTCAATGTATTCATATAAAAGAACTCATAATCTATTGGGTTTTTTCAGCCTTTTGTTTTTAAAAAAATCACATTGGAGTGAGGGATACAATATGGACATTAGCTTAACATATTTCAGCTTTTGGGGGTGAAAGAGCTTCCCTCTGTTGATTTCTTTCTTGCTTTGTGTATGCAAATGAGCATTGATTATTGTGCTATCTACATGATGTTTGCCGTATACTTGTTTAAAACTTAATTAGACTTTGAACTCCTGAAACAAAGGATCCTACTGGTTTTGGCCTGGACTCCTCCTAGCTGATGCTAGGTTCTTAACTGGGATGTCTAAACTGGGAATAAAGAGGCTCCTACTTTTCCTCAGTAATTACAGAGGGATCTAGGGCTCCTTCAAGGTAATTCCTCTCTTAGGTGGTCTGACTGTCTCAGAAAGTACCAATTACTTTCCATTGACCATAAAGGCATTCCAGGATACGTGGCTTTGACTTAGATGACTCAGTTTCAGCACCTGAAGAAGTGAATCTGAATGTCTGTATTTTTACAGTGTCACGGACCTGAAGAATTTTCTTTGTGGTCTCAGGTGAAAGTATGACTTATGGTTTGACTATTCATGTCTGCTGTGCCCAGATGAATTTGGGAGTCCATGTTGTAGGGACCATACAAATATATTGCCATTAATTCATCTTCCACATCATTGTTTGAATGAATACCACAAGCAGAAACCAAGATGAGGAATACGAAGTTGAAATGCCCTGCTTGAATCCAACCAGTAGATCAGGAGAGTTGCAATCAGTATCTTGGTCTGTTTACTACTACTCCAGTTCCCTTGACATTTTAGTTCCTTGCTGGAGCCAAGAAACATACAGCTGTATCAATTAAAGAAGTTCAAAAATGTTCTGGGAGCATGAATGCTTCTCTTATCCAGGCTTAAGAAATAATTCATATAATTTCCTTCTGGGTCCATATACACACCGCTCAATTTCAAGTTTAAAGTTGGCTGGCATTTGCCCTGGCCAATTGTTATTCTGGAAAAAAAAACAAACACCAAACTAAATAAATAATTCTCCAACTGCATGAATGCAAAACCCAAATAACACTTTTTTTTTAAACATGTTTCACAATGGATTTTTTTTCATAGGATTATGGTAAATGTTGCTTCAGCTACTTTCCGACACACCTCTGTTTGGTAGCTTCTTTTAATCTTTTTTTGGAATTAAACTTAGAACCAGCAATAACCAGATAGACTTAAAGAGGTATACTTGTTTTGGTCACCATTCTCTAATACTCATTTGCTGTCATAATTAAATAGAATAACCTGCAACTTTTCCTTTTCTTATTACACTTTCCCGCTCGTATCTCAGAGTATTTGAGAAGCTGATCTCGGACTCCCTAAGTATTGCTTGTAGATAATGTACACAAATAAAGAATGACCCCATGTTAGAGCTTTTAGAAGAATAGATAAAGGATGTGAGAAAGTGAGACTTATTGTAGAGCTGGGGAATTGAAACACAGAGAAATCCCACGAAGACAGACATACAAGCTTCACTTGAGGCACATGAATAATGGAATCACTAACTTTGTCCAAATAATAGCAGGGGGCATGGGGAGGTATCTCCAACTGAGTGTGGTTCTGAGGAGAACAATTTTTTATTGAGGTGAGCATAATTAGGAGTGAATAAATGAATAATTGAACTGAATGTCTAGAAAGAGACCTTAACAATGCTTGCTCTGTGGGGACATGGGATATTTTCCTCAGGGGACTGACAGAAGATCTGGTACTTGAAACATTCAAAACCAGACTGGATGAAGAATTGAAAAGTTTACAGTCTGTCCCAGAAAGAATTGCTCTGTAAGTGCCTTTAATGTAGTTTTTACCTTCTCTCCATTCCAGAATACTGTGATTTATTACAAGCAGGCATTCAGATCTCTATTAGAATTAGAATTACTACTTAAGGGTCTGGTTTCTCATCAATATATAGGGATTTATAGACCTGATTTCAAATAAAGTTAACGCATGTTGCCTCTGTAAATCCTCTCTATGTGATGTGAGACTAGACCACCTAGAATAAATAAAAAAAAGGGAGATTATTTACCTAATAGATCCAAAGAACTCCTCTGGCACACATACTAATTCTAAAGCTGCATCTAATTTGCCTGATAAAGGATAACAGCTCCTCTGGTGCTGTTAAGGCCTGCAGGAGAAATAATTATACAGGTACTCATATTTACTTAAGGAAAAGTGCATATTATTTAACTAATCCTTTGTTGTTCAGCTATGAGAACTGCTGATGAATGCCCAAGGCTGAGTTTTGTTCTGTGATATGGATGGGCAGAACCTGTTAAACAAAGAGAAACTATGCGTGTGCATCCAAAGTAAGAAGTATTTAAACATACCTGGAAAATTTTCAAAATTTTGAGTGTTATACAAACGTAGATCTTATGGCCTGGGGAGCATATTTCTAGCTAAGTGAGTTTTCAGGATTACAGCTTGGGGTTTGGTTGTCTGTAGCAATCCTAAGTCTTATTTTAAATTTCATGTTTTCCATGATTGTGGATCCTCAGTTATAAGCCACTTGGAGTGTATCCTTCTGATTCACGTGGTTGTTAGTTTAAACCTGCTGAAGATCAGAGCCCTAACTCAGGACCCTGAGTTTATGTGTGAACCATGCAAGGGTTACATAAAATAGCATTCTTCTAACCTCCTGTTCTCACTGAAGTCAGGGAACTGGCTAATGGAAACAGTCCTTGCTGGAATCTCACCTCACCCAGGGCTGAGAACTACTCCTGAAACCCACAGGCTTACTTACCGAACTCATTGCAACTAAAAAGCAGCAGTTACAGGCTGTAAATCGCATCCTTCTTTTTTTATCTACAGTTTTTTGTGCTTTCTTAAGATCCCTTTTGACAAGTGACATTCTCTGGCACTTAGATGACTTTCTCATGGATCATGTTGAGAGGCACGTCTGAGAAGAATAGAGAATTAACTCTGGTTAATACAAGGAATTAAAAGTTAACTGAATGGGTGTATGGACACTCTCATTTTGAAATAAAGTTCATCCTCCAAAAAGTTAGGCTGTTTGACCTGACATCCCTTTATTTCTGAAGGACAGTCTTCACACAGAGTTTTAATTGCCTGCAATTAGAAATATTTCAATTTTTCTTTTATTATTATTTGTCTTTATTTTCCCATGTGGTGAGCAGACAAGCTCTGATGGTAGTCTTGTTTCAAGTAGCAATAAAGATATTCCTTCTCCAAGATTTATAATATATTGTTTTCCGTATCAATTTTGCTTGCCACATTGCTTATTATGGTACAAAAATAACAAGACAAAAGGCAATCATATTACTAAGGTATTATTCTGGGGCTCAAGAGCTGTGGGTTTGTATGACCTACACTGTCGTGATTTAGGCTGAATCCACTACTGGGGACGTGCGGGACCCCAGATAGGACCAACAGATTCTCCCCCTCACCGCTCTTCAAAGAGAGAGGCAGAGGAGGGAAAAGGAGACTTACGAGCTTAGAAGGATCTAAACTACTTTAATGAAATATTAATAATAAAATGAAAAGGAAATAATGAAATATATACAAAACCGTATCAAGCTCCCAGGATGACAATCACGACACCGGTGGCACTGGGGCAGTCCCAGGCTGGACTCAGTGACGGACGGGAACTGGATTCCAGATCTGGATTCAGGATCAGGACCAAAGGCAGACGAACAGACAGAGTCTTCCTCAGCTGTCGGCCATTGAAGAAAGAGATCCCCCAAACACTTTGATCCCTCAGCTTTTATACTGAGCATGAGGCAAATTGGATGCAATACTCCGTTGGTCTGTTTTGGGTCACCTGTTCTGTCCGCTCCTCCTCGCAGGTGGGACCCCTCTGTGCTTTTCCGCTTCCGACCCTCCATCGGGGAGAGTAACAAAGTGAGCTGCCCTTGGGTGTTACATCAATGAGTATAAGCAGGAGCCTCTCCGCATACCATGCCTGGGCATCAGCTATAAACATCGATCTGATCACTCTGAGAGAGCGAACAGTGTCTGCACAATATGCTGTTAATTTCAGTAGTTAGAAGAAGCCCAGCTGAGAAGCAGAATTACTGAACAAAATTGGTCCCATTTTACCTCAAACCAGGACATCCACCAACAATTTCCCTTTATTTTTTTGCTTTGCATTCTTATTTTTTAAGGCATTAGTTACCTCCTCTCACTCAACCTCTGTCTTACTCTTTTACTCTTTTAGATGGGGCTCTATCATTTGTACCAGTGTCTGTTACAATATCTCCAACTGTGGCTGGAAGACCTAGATGTTATTGTAACAGAAATAATACTTTAGATGACTGCCAGACAGCTTTCACGGCTCTATTTTCAATAGGATAAATAGAGAGGAGGAAATGTGTCTGTGGGTGCCTTTCTGCACTCTCTCAAATGCCTGTTGAGGTCACTGGGAGCAGGATTTCACAGGTGGGTCCCTTTTCTTCTCGCCTGTTCTGGAGAAAATCTAAGATTCACACTTGGTGGCAGTGTTTGGCAGAAAATCTGGAGAGAGCCCACAAGCAGCGTCCATGATCCAAATGGGGATCTGGGTTCATGTTTATTAAGATGAAAGATTCAGTTTGAATTTGTGCATCATCCTTGTGTGTGATAATCAAAGCTTTGTCAAAGTCTGCAGAAGTAATTTAAACGGCCATTAAAATAAAGAGAGAGAGAGAAGCTTTTGAGCCAGCCCCCACTGCCATAGTAAATTCTTGCTTCGTGCAACTTTCCTATCCTGATCGTCAGAGCACATAAACAAACAAACATGGGGGAGGTTTGCTGAGCCCCTGCTGCTGCTGTAGCTGTTGCTGCCACCAAGCAGGGACTATTACCACTCTCTGGTTGCTATCTGTGTTTGCCATGTTTATCTTACACAGAGCAGAGGCATCGGTGCATAGCAGAGAGCAAGGTTCGTGTAAAGGAGATTGTGGATAACCAGATGTCATTGGCAGTGGGGCTGTCGAGCACCTATATGTATGTGTGTGCACTTGTGTGTTTGTATGCTGTGTAAAGAATAGCTACAAAAAGTACAGTGCAGGTATTTATTTTCTATTCTTCAGGTCAGGATTCTCTTATCACATGCATTTTACCTAAGCCAGACATAATGTTAAGGTTTTAACAGCTAATCACGTCAGATAAGAAGATTTGGATATCCTCCATGTTAGAATACGACCAGCTCAAGGCTCTGAAGGCTGATCTACTCTAAGGAATGGATACCATTGCAATGTCAAAATTTGGCTCTCAGTAATGCCCATAATTTGCATCTACAGCTTTGGCTTTGCTTTATGTCCACCTCTAACACCAGAGGCTGTTGTTATCTATTAGCATCTTGTCTGCTTAACAGCTGTCTGCTTATCAGAGCATACCTGTGAACTCTGGCACTGGGGTGACCCTTGCTCACTTTCAGCAGTCTTGGGTTGTTTAATGTAATAAGTTACTCATTACTTTATTCAAAGTAAGCAGCCTGTAATGATTACAGGGCTACTTTTATCCCCATTTCAGTTCTCTATTTATAAGCATTCAGGCTTTCAGCCTGCCAGTAACACTGCTTATAAACTCACACGTATGGGAAATACTTCAAATTGAGATGAGGTAATTTCACTATACCCTAAAATACCATAAACCTAGCACAGAGGTTTCTAGTCCCAGAAGATGGATAGATGTGATATGTTCTCGGAAAATTACCACTCTAGTTTTCCCACCTCATAACAGTTTTTGAAGCAAAACTGAAATACTGGAAATGTTCATGATGATAAGCTAGAAGAATATGGGTTGACTCAATCAATGTATTTTGTTTCAGTAATTTAAGATGGGACTGATTGTGGTTTCGGCCTTATCTTTTTTAATTTTTTCAACATAATAAAACACAATTTTCAAATGGGAAAATCTTTCTACCACCTTGATAATATTCTGTAGATGTATAATATTCTGAACAATATATACCATATATATTCTATAAGTCTGTAAAGGTAGATATACAACACGCTGAAAACCCTCTTTCCACCCTGAAAACCCTGTTTCTACTCTGTATTCATTAATGCAATGATGATTAAAAAAAAATAAAAGAATACTGAATCAGTCCTACAGCAGGGGTATTTAGATCTTCCAGTTTTCCAATCTGGAAAACTGACTACTAACAACAATGATCCAGAATAGGAAAATTCTTTCTGGATGTGAATGGACTAAGCCCCCCTGCATCATGAATGAAGAAAACCTGCCTACATTTACAGAGAAATTCCCAGCTGATTCTGGCCTGACTGTGAACAGCCAAGTGGCTTGCATTTCTCTACCCAGAGTGAGATTAATCCATGGTGGCATTGCAGACACAGAAGCATCTAGTTGGCAAATCCATCAGGCCTAAAACTAGAAAAAAATGTCTGGAGAAGCACCAGCATATTATCAGTTTTGTCCAAAGCCACCTGTGTAAAATAAAGCATTTATGACAGCTTGACGGCTAACTGGGAAATTGTTTACAGGACAGTAATGGCTCTGCATGCTGAAAGTACACCCTTAAAGAGACACATAAATGCCCATAGGATCAGACATATGAGCAATCTTGCGGTTTAAGAATTCACTGTGTGTCAAGTGATCTGGAGTAAATGTCTGATTGCTTAATCTTAGTTTATGCAAGATATAGAGTAATTTTGCATAGCTTAACGCATCACCAAAGGTGATTAAGACAAATCACACTGCCTCATACTTGCCAAATGCATGCAGACAGTTACTGAAAAACATTTGCTGTGGGTACCCAATTAAGTCATGATTAGATAGCTCAGCCCTAGGAATCTTTGAGGATCTCTAAGAAACATAGTTGTGAAGATATTTGGGCATTTAGAGATGAACGTAAGCTCTTTAAAAGCACTTTCTCTAAGGGCAAAGTCACCATCCAAATTTCCTTGTCCAGGTGACAGCTAGATCTCTGGTGAGTCAGTTCATGGACAGAAACCAACATTCCTGAGTATTAGGCAGTGTGACCTTCTGAGAAGACAATCTGGGGATATCCACTGCATAACAAACCAATGGTAATCATCTTTGTTCTTGTGGAACCTGGCAGGCAGTCTAATTGAGGGAAAAACAGTGTGGGACTCAGATAACTATGCTTTGATAAACTCAAACTGCATATATTTCCATTAAAAATGCTAGTCCTAAATCTTAAACTCTGAAAATCCAGAAAGAAAAGAAAGGATCTCAAGATAATTCAGGGAGCATACATTATGTGGATTCTCAAAAAGTTTTAATAAGAGCTTTTTTGAGAACTACTCAGAAAAATAACCATGTTAAGCGACAGCACAGGATTGTAGATTAAAATTCAGCAAATATTAATTAGAATAAATGCAATTATACATACATCTGTGAACATAGAGGGAAATGAGCAAGACAAAGTCAATTAAATGTAAATTTAAATTTAATTGAAATTCTAGATAGTAGAGATATTTTTGTGAGCTACTGAGGGATCCCTGAGCACTTTCAATTCCTGATTGACATCTCTTGCCCAACTAATGCAAACTAATGGATGTTTTTGTGTGTGAAAAAGGAGTTTAGTATGCTCTGTACCTTCTGCTGGTAGCAGTGTCCTTTGCTGCTGCTGCGATTTTCCCGCAGAATGGCAACAGCATATACTTAGGGCATTAAAGTTTAGGTTTCTCCTGGAGAAGTACACACGGATATTTTCCTGGATATTTTCTTGTCTTATGATTGAAATTCAGTCTAATGTTTTATTGAACTGATTTGAAACACAAACAAAATCATTCCAGATAGAAAAATGAAACATTCAAGATTGATAAACATATATTTATTATTTCATTTTTTCAATAACAAAAAAAAGCATGTCTTTTTATCAGAAAAAAATGTGATTTTGTGGACAATATACTATTTGGGGAGAAAAAGAAACTTTTCCATGAAAAATCCCAGAGTTTTATTTCATATACACCCTTGCCTCAAAAAAGACTAAAGAAGTCCCCAAGGTAGACCAAGATTAATATTTTAAAGACAACGTTAAAATACTACAAGACCAAAGATATTCAGTATTGTATACAACATTCACACATTTTTTCCACACCTATATAAAAAAATCCACTAAGTCAGTATGCGTATTTGAAAATATTTGTGATTTAGCAAATGTCTAATATTGGTATCATAGTTTTCTCACATATTGCAATATTAATAAGTAGTGCGGAGGACGGTGGAACTTTTCAGTGAATTTCAACATATTGTGGAGGTACGGCTGCCTAATGACAGATGGAATTCAACTGGGATACATGTAAGGTTATCCTTGTAGACAGAAGTACTCTAAACTTCTCATATGTTTCTCAAGCTGCAGGATTCTCTGAGGATCTAAAACATTTGGAAACTCGTGGAATGTTTGACTAAGATATCTGTTCACTATTTGGCAGCCACAGGAAAAGCAAATATGATTCTCAGTTGCATGAAAACAAAAAAAGGGATAGAAAGAGTTTATATAAAATATGATGCCACCATGTCAGGAATAGCATCGTCATCTGGAGCAGTTGTGATTCCAGGTTGCTTTATTCCCAGGGCAGTACCAGAGTCTACCTGCATACCCACAGTAAGAAAGACAATCCAACAGTAAAGGGTAAGGATATTTTTCAAGTAATCAAGGGAATTTCATACCATAAAACCTAGGGAATATTGTGAAGAAGAATTTAATGCTAATGGAACATCGCATGACAACAGGATGCTGTTTATTAACTCTACTCTTTTGAAGCTCTGGCCCTGAAGTTATGATACCAGCATGAAGTGCCAACATATGAAATTAGGACTGAATAAGGTGAAAAAGCAGCAGAAAACCTAACTTACCCAGTGGATTTTCCTGCTTCAGGAAGCCTTCATGCCAAACATTATAAGAAGTCTTTTTAAAAGAAAGATAAATTAGTCTTTTAACAACAGTAAGTAGCACTTTGTAAGTGCAGACAAAATGACAATGCAAAATGCCAGACTTCAAACCATATCTGCTAGATTCATAGCAAAATAATAAAGAAAGTATGATCCCAAGGCTCCCCATATGATAAGTGGAGAGTCGTCCAGGTCATGACTGACAGAAGCCTAACTCAAGTGTACCGATGAGGTCCCACGGGACGCCTGCTCCTCACCCCCATTAGCTACAAAGGAAGCCTCAGGAAATGTGCCTTGTATTTTAAGGACTGAGTCACAGCCAAAAGTCAGGCAGTGTGAGTACTCTTCTCACAGAGACTCAAGCCCAGGGTGTAATTCTTTCCTCACTGTACAATACTGCCTAACAGATGTGGTTGAATTAATTCATCAGCTAAAACAGTGCAAGTGTACTCTAGTAAATGTGAAGCGAATAGGGCTCACAGTGTTTTGGGTTTGAGTTTTTTTCCCATATACACTCTCAAGGCAACATGAAGCACTGGAAGCAGTATTCTGATATTATCAGAGAAGGCAAATACAATGTTCTTATGCTCCTTGAATTGAATAAATGCTTCCTTTTATTTTAGTAAGGAGATTTATGGTAGCAGCTCATAATGAATACGAGAATTTTATGTTCTTTCAACTATACAAACCAATTAGATTACTGTATTAAGGAATGTTTTAATATAAAATAAGCTTACTGGGGTATGAACATGAATGACAAGCTTGCTATTTATGACAAGCTTGCTTAGAAAAAAAGGTCACTGCAATAATGTGGTAAGTTTTCTGTGCTGTCCTTTGTTCCCATAACTCATCCACCTCAACCAAAGTACAGCTAAAGTTATCCTTTGGCTATTTAATGAGACATGTGCTTAAGAATGGAATACAGGAGTATCATATGTTCAATTTAGTCAGAAAACAATTTAAATTAATATATAATACTGAGATCTATTTTGAGTATCACTGAAGTAAACTAGAAACTCTCATTTAGTTCAATAGAAACAGAGCTGGAAAGGACTGCCATACACTGACATGATAGATCAGTGCAGCTGATCTTTCTAATTAAGCCTGGCTGCAAGGTCACAAAGACATTTTTTCCCCTTTTTCACACTCTTTCCTTAGTATGATTCTGGCATGAAAAATAATAATTTCCTTAACTCCCATTTGGTATTGAATAGTGTCTGCCTGAAGTTAGCACTAGATTAACACTCTAAGAAGCAATAATAATTTTGCAAGTGATAGGACTAATACAGTTTGATTTCTCAGTCTTTTGTCTCATCCCTGTTTGACATTAGTGTCTCAGAATGTGCCAGACTTTCAAAGCACCTTTCTCATACACAGCATCACATAATTGAAAAAAAGCCTCAGTAACATGTAAGTCTACAGCATAGGTATCTATATGAGCATAAACAACTTTAGGCAGCCTCTGTATTCACTGAAATGATAGACAGCATAGGTGGTGACATGAGAATACAATTTATTTCATCCCATAAGTAGCACATACATTACCCGAATCTCATTGTAAATGTTGTATCGGCTACATTTGAAATCCCTCCTGGGCCTGCAATGGGGTATGAGTCCAGCATCCAGGCTTTACCTCCACCATGGCACTTCAAGGAGCCAGGTTCTTTATGAAGGTATCTATATTATCAAACCTCTTCTGCTGGGAGTAATTTCTTTCATGGGCCATATGTCTGGGACCTCACTTAAGCATCAGCCAGTGTGACTGAGACTGAGGTCACTTCTTACTGTGCTTCTTCTTGTATTTAGAAATATTCTAGTCTTAGTTCAGTAGTAAAAAGGTTTGTTAAGAACAAAAAAACAAGCCAGAGGGTAATTAAAGGAGATAGGAACAGCTCCACTGTAGAACACATGGACAAAACACCAGAACAGGATTCATTTTTCTTGGTTCAGATTCCGAGTTCTGCCATAGATTTCTTGTAGGACATGGGGAAAAGGTGAATCATTAATCATTTCAAGGACCATTTTGTCAATATGCAAAATCTAGACTATACTTCTTCCTTTCTCCCTCACATGCTGTATACATTTAGATTAACATTTCTCATAAGTAAAAGTTCCTTTTCTTCTAGTGTTGCTAAACATCTAGCTACAAAAGTCAACTGGAAACTCCAGGCTGCAGCATTACATGTGAGCAGCAAACTTTAGACTTTTTCAGGTTGTAGAATTACCCGCTGCAACTTCAGTTTCCCCTTCTTTCATGACACACGTGCTGTCTGTGGGAAAGAAATTGTATCCTGTTGAGCAGCTTCTCTCTAGATTGGGTTTCATTTCTATGTTAAGCCATTTGCAGAAAAAGTTGATTTTTAGTCCAGTGGGAAACAGAAACCAAACTTCATAGTGGTCTTTGACTTGATGTGCTGGTGAAAGATATTAAGTTAGATTATGTTGCTAGCTGAATTACAAGTTGCAAGGAGGGCTCTGCTGTGAAAATACTCTTAGGTGGACTGTCAAATTGCACCCTTTAATTGCACTGTCAGTCTTGTAAAACATCATTAAAACAAGGAGAGGTGAGTTTGGGTCCACAGAGCATTTGGTCTGTTCCAATATTTCAGGTTAATTTCTAGATACTGTGGAGGTATTGCAAACTACTAGAGATCTCTGCATGCTGGTTTGCTTCCATTTGCACTTTAAAAAGCTGCTAGGTGAATAGGTAACAGCTTTCCAAGCTGAAAATGAGTGTGAACCATTCTAAAAGTTCACAGGGAATGTAATTTTTTTCTTCCCATTCATCAAGTTTGCTAGTGTCAGTGCATCACCTTGTTTACCATTCATCTGTAAAATTACTTTAAAGTAGCATGAAGAGTTGGAATGTAAAACTGTGCAATCCAGGAAATTCAAAAGTGCTGTAATTTCTTACTTGACTCAACCTCATAAGCTGGTATTTCTCTGGGGAATGAAGTTTTGCCAAAAGGCTGCAAACAGGACACACTTCTACCTATTTTGTGATATGAAAACAAGAAGTATTAAGGGAAAAGACTAAGGCTAGAGCTGAAAGATACTGGGCACTGTAGTATCTTCAGCCTTATAACATGACAAAGGGTTGGGTAAGGATGGTCAAATCACAAGGAAATGGCTGAGTACAGTGATAGGGGAGAAGACCACTGATACCTGTCCCCAAAATTATTTTATGGTATGCCAGTCTCTCCCAAATGAGCTCACTCATTCATGACTAGCAATTAGCTGGAGTTTTGGATGTTGCTGATGTTTCTACCTTACCAAGGACTGCTGGGACCCCTTCACTTTATGGTCCTATAGTTTCCACACAGTGGACTAAGTATGCCAACAAATCTATTAGATTTCCCTTAATGTATATAATGGTATCATCAATACTCTGATTCCATTCGGTCTCTTGGATGCAGAAGATTAGTGCAGTGAAAGAAAAGACAATTTTTTTTCCTCTTAAATTTAGCGTTCCCAAAAGAATTTGCCTTATCACACTGTGGACGTGTCATAAAGCAATACAAAGTGCTCTCTTTTTGTCCAGTACCCGACAAGAGGGTAACCTGTTCTCAGCACAACCTCATTCCTCATCCAGGGTCTGCAGATTCCTCTTGACATCCCACAAGTGGCAGCTTTTCTCTGTTCTAGAGGACAGTGGGTGCACAGCCACTGAAAGGAAGACAGAGAAGGGAAATCTCACAACATTCACCCATGCATTGCTGAGCAAAGAAGGCTTCCAGATAGCACCTTTTTGGGTGGTACAATGTGAAGGAAGAATAGCGGATACCTTAGCAGAGGCACTACCGGATCACATAATCAGAACAGAACTATGCAAGGCCATGCAGAGCAGTGCATAACACTGGTTTCATGGGCAATATTATAGTGCAGTGTCCAATCAAAGCAGTGTCTAATAATTTTGAATTACAGTACTGCTGCAGTACAGACATATCTCACCTGGCTTAACCTGCCTCTTTTCCAGTCCAGCTCTTTTTAGGTAGGAACATTCTCACTGTTTATATGTTGCAATAGCCCCTAGCCCACTGTGGTTGTCACTTAGTTTAATCTAGGTGAAATGAAGGAATCTAGGTGTTTAATAGCATTATTAAAAATACAACAGTAACATGTATATGCACATAGTGAAACTGCAGAACCTTTCACAGAGAACATAGTACTGGTCCATTGAGACAGGCAGCCAGATTTCCCTCAGGGATAGCTCCTAAGCTCTTCATGATGAAAATAATAATAGTAAAATGATATAGTATAGACTGGACATTGTTAACATTGGCATACACAGTGAATCAAATTAATATAAAACTCAGGAGCCAAGTCTAAGCATTTGAGAAAATGTTTGTTAGAGGAAAGGTCTGCCATAAAAATAACATGAATCAGGTGCTGTTGGAAGTTCAGATTACTCCTGAACCTGTTCTTGGTCATTTCCTTACACGTGGGAGATCATGGGTTAAATCTACAGTGATGTAATAATCTGCAATACAGTTGCTTACAGAGGAGTTGCATCTTTTTATGTGAGGGACTGAATTTGGGCGTTAATTTTGAAATATTGCCTTGAAGCTAAATAAGCTTAGAATTAGTAACACATTTTCAGATCACCATGCCTCCTTCATCAGAACAAGCTCAGTTGCCCCTGGAGGTGAGAATGTAGGAAGTAAATTAAAGCAATCTTTTGCCATTATGCTAGTGTGTACATCTAGATTAATTGTTGGTACCAGCAGGGCTTTGCTGTGAGGATGCTCTCAGCAGGGCTGCAGTCCTAACCTATGGCTGTTGCTATAGGGAAAAAACCTGTCAGAAAGGGGGTGCAATTGCACAAAAGGGGAAACACTCCTCAATACAGCTGAAATTAATGCTAATTAAAATAAGGAATAGGTTGCAGGAGGGAGATGGCAGTGTTAATCAGCATAATATAAGGCAGGGGACTGGAAACGCTCCACTAGGATCTGCGCCTGTATAGCTCAGTTTGTTTACAACAAACAAAATCTTCTCAGCTACTGTTACTGTAGCCATGGCAACAGTATTGAGGTTACATCTATCAACAAAGAGAGCAAAACAAAGATAAGGCTGGTGTTTAATAAAGATGAGCCATGATAATTATACACCAGGCAACAGAGGACTGCAAAATGAATAGCCTGTGCCCCCAAAGTATGTGACATACCCTCTGCAGCAACAGAAATTGGATAAACTTGTGACACCAGTGTCACCATTTTCCTAATAGGTGGACAAAAGGCATGGAATATAGTCCCACTCCCTTTAAATATTACACAGTGATGCAAACTTGTTGTCCACTTATTTATTCCATATATAAGGCATGATGGCTTGGGTGGACGGTGACATCTGAGGTTGTGTCAGAGAGCATAAGAGAAAAAAGGATTGATGAGGCTCACAAGCCTGACATATCCGAGTAGAAGTAGTCATGTGTTACAAAGAAACAGCATTTATACCACTTGGGATATGTGCCAAATACTACTGGGTTTTATCTGCATATCTGTTCACTGTGTTCCCTTCACTTCCTTATACATTTTGCTATTAGCATGAAATGTCCATGTGGTCCTTTGTGAAGGGGTCATGTGTGATTCAGTTTCCTGGGAATGAAGTCAGCCTGCCTTCTGGATAAGAGGGTGGACAGTAAGAGTCTTCAGATGGCCCCTCTTCGTTACATAGTTAGAGACATGCTGAAGAAGTTGTGCTCCAGAAATGGAAGTGAGTAGGAGACGGAAGGATGTATGACGGGTGATCTAGGAAATCTCTACTCCAGCTAATCACATCTTGGTTCCTTTTTAATATGAAAGAGGGACACATAGGGAATGACTCTAGAGCTAAATTTTAGGAGGACGTTGTCACAGGACATCTGTTAGTCCATACAACAGGTGAAAAAACACAATTCAAATCATTTAAGTAAAAAGAAATGAGCAGAGTGCTTTCAAACAGTGTTGTTTGGTGGAATTACTCTGGTTACATATGCCAAAAGTCAGGTCTATCCTTTTGCCACCTGGACTCCAGAAAATTCTCAAGAAGAGCAAGAGTCCCTATTAGTCCCATGTCAAATCTGACAGCCCCAAGCAGATATTCAGGATGCCATAGGGTATATAAAATGTAGTGTAGATATAGCCCCCTATACTGAGCTGACCTGATCTCTCATCGACTTGCTTTAGAAGTCACGGTAAGGGAATCATTTAAGATAGATTATTTAAGATCACTTGACTTTAAGCATCTAAAAGTTAAGAACTCAGCCTAAGAAGTTAGTTGTCTAGACTACCTCATTAGTAGCTACAGAGAGACTGGCACTTCCAAAAAATGATTCATCACATCTAAAGATAGATGTCTAAGATGAGTCACTCTCTGGAGGTTTTCTGATGAACAGAGAGAAAGACTAAATGACTAACTTAGAACTAGCAGATATCTCTTAGGTGGTTAAACTTAACTAAGATAAATTTTAAGTTTACTCATAAATTCTTGCAATGACTCCTTAATTTTGTTTATTAATGGATTTACTTTTTGGAAATAGCTAGAGTTGTCACTTGGGATTTTTTTCCTCATGTGTTTTTTTTTTTTTAAATTAGAAAAAACTAGAGCTATATCATGTATATATAAAGCAGGTGAGGGATCTTCCTCTGATCTTGAGGTTAGGTGACAGAGTTTGGCTGAATCCATACAGAGCATCTTTCTTTGCATCTGATCTGTGCCCTATATAAGACCGTTGTGGATGTTAGATATAATTATGATTTTGTACGATTTTTCTCAGTTTAAAGTACTTGACAATTCTTGACTGCAGATGATGAGAGAGTTATTACATAGCATGAAACAGAGCTTTGTTGCTTGCCTTTTGGTGTGGCATGAGGACATGCGGAGATCTCTCAGAGTATAATTATTTTTTTTTAACTATTGGAGTGTATAGAGATGAGTGTCAAACATATCTATGTCTTACCCATATTACCCATTAGAAATGATCCCTAAGTATTTATTCCTATAAATTCTGTCTCAAAGAGTATTAGGTGGCATGGCCAAGAAAAATCCTGAAGTGTGTGCGAGCAATATAAATAAGTCACAGAATCACAGAATCACAGAATGGTCAGGCTTGGAAGGGACCTCTGGAGATCATCTAGTCCAACCCCCCTGCCACAACAGGGTCACCTACAGCAGTTGCACAGGACGGTGTCCAGGTGGGTTTTGAATATCTCCAGTGTAGGAGACTCCACAACCTCTCTGGGCAGCCTGTTCCAGCGCTCTGCCACCCCCAAAGGAAAGAAGTTCCTCCTCATGTTCAGATGGAACTTCCTATGTTCAAGTTTGTGCCCGTTACAGTATCACAGTATCACTGTATCATCAGGGTTGGAAGGGACCTCTGGAGATCATCTAAGTCCAACTGGGCACCACTGAAAAAAGACTGTTCCCGTCTACCTGGCACCCTCCCTTTAAGGGTATTTATAGGGTATTTATAAGCATTAATAAGATCCCTCCTCAGTCTTCTTTTCTCTAGACTAAAAGACCCAAGTCCCTGAGCCTTTCCTCATAAGAGAAATGCTCCAAACCCCTAACCATCTTTGTAGCCCTTTGCTGGACCCTCTCCAGCAGTTCCCTGTCCTTCTTGACCCGGGGAGCCCAGAACTGGACACAGTACTCCAGATGTGGCCTCACCAGGGCAGAGCAGAGGGGGAGGATGACCTCCCTCGGCCTGCTGGCCACACTCTTCTTGATGCACCCCAGGATGCCATTGGCCTTCTTGGCCACCAGGGCACATTGCTGGCTCATGGTCACCCTGTTGTCCACCAGGACTCCCAGGTCCCTTTCCACAGAGCTGCTCTCCAGGAGGTCAGCCCCCAACCTGTACTGATGCATGGGGTTATTCCTCCCCAGATGCAGTACCCTACACTTGCCTTTGTTGAACCTCATCAGGTTTTTTTCTGCCCAACTCTCCAGCCTGTCCAGGTCACGCTGTATGGCAGCACAGCCTTCCAGCGTGTCAGTCACCCCTCCCAGCTTTGTGTCATCAGCAAACTTGCTGATGGAACACTCTATCCCTTCATCCAGGTCAGTGATGAATATATTGAACAGGACTGGACCCAGTACTGACCCCTGAGGGACCCCACTTGTTACTGGCCTCCAACTGGACTCTGCACCACTAACCACAACCCTCTGAGCTCCATCTGTCAACTACTGTTCAATCCACCCCACTCTCCATTCATCTAGCCCACCCTTCCTAAGCTTGCCTGTGAGGATGATGTGGGAGACAGTGTCGAAAGCCGTGCTGAAGTCAAGGTAGACAACATCCACTGCCTTCCCCTCATCCACCCATCCAGTCACGCCATCATAGAAGGCTATCAGATTAGTCAGACATGACTTCCCCTTGGTGAATCCACATTGACTACTTCTGATAAGCTTCTCTTCCTCCAGATGCTTGGAGATGACGCCCAGAACGAGCTGTTCCATCATCTTTCCAGGGATGGAGGTGAGGCTGACTGGCCTGTAGTTTCCCAGGTCATCCTTCTTGCCCTTTTTGAAGACTGGAGTGACATTGGCTTTCCTCCAGTCCTCAGGCACCTCCCCTGTTCTCCAGGACCTTTCAAAGATGATGAAGAGTGGCCCAGCAATGACTTCTGATAGCTCCCTCGGCACTTGCAGGTGCGTCCCATCAGGTCCCATGGACTTGTGGGTGTCCAGTTTACTGAATTGTTCTCTAACTCATTTCTCTTCAACCAGGGGAAAGTCTTCCTTCCTCCAGACTTTCTCTGTTACCCACAAAGTCTGGGACTCCTGAGAGCTGGCCCGCGCAGTGGAGACAGAAGCAAAGAAGGCATTCAGCAGCTCCACCTTCTCTGCATCTTCTGTCACCACAGCACCCATCTCGTTGAACAGTGGGCCCACATTTTCCCTGGGTTTCCTTTTGTTTCCTATATTCTTAAAGAAACCCTTCCTATTGGCCTTGATATCCCTCGCCAGGTTCAATTCCAAGGCTGCCTTGGCTTTCCTTGTTTCATCCCTGCATACCCTGACAGCGTTCTTATACTCATCCCAAGCCGTCAGTCCCTTCTTCCACATCCTGTAAACTCCCTTCCTCCACCTGAGCTTTTTCAGAAGCTCCCTACTCAGCCATGCAGGTCTCCTTCTTCCCTTGCTGCAGATGATGCAGAATTTCAGTACAGACATTGTCAAACCAACAATTAACTTCAATGGCACAGCAATATTTTCTCTACTTCAGGTTTTCTGTAGGCTTCAATGAAGCTGGGAGAAGGCAACTATGCTAAAACTACTTAAACTGTGCATATGCATCTATACATATATGCCTAAGGGTGAAAAATAAGTACAGCAATGTATTTTTGTAGTACAGCTACCTGATAGAAAATGGATGTAGAAGTAAAGCTCAGCAAAGAGCAGTTAACAAGACAACAGAAAAATCCTCTGAGCATTAAAAAAGCATTTTCAAATTATATGAAGATGCACAGTGTCTCAGGGGTTTAGACAGATAAAATGCCTCTACCTTTCAAATCTGGCTTAACAGAAACCCAAATTTGCCATCTGAAATCAGTAAATATGAAATGCTTACAGTGGCTTTGGGCAGAATTGTTCTACTCTTTGGGAGTTGCATCCAAACTACATTTGCAAACTGTGTCCAGTAAATCCTCATTTGGAAGGTGAAGGCTGGTGGAGTGATTCCCGCGCTCCTGTCTTCCTGGGTATGTGAAATGCAGCAAGAATCCAACATGCAGGCCCACCAAAGTGCCACAACAATGTGACAGAAAATCCCAGTGGCAGAATTAATTTTGTCCTGGGCACAGAGGATTTCCAGATTAAGAAGTTCAGAGGCATTTATTTTTCTCCATTAACTGGACAGGAGCCTATATACTTGTTGTAGGAGTGTTGCTTCATTTGGCCCATACAATTGAAACCTCTATTGTGTATCTGAGCTTGGCAAAATAAATCCTGCCCAATATTTTACAAAGGACTTGTTTGTTTGGACTTTTTTAACATCTATTCTTTCAGCAAAAATGAGGCCAATGCAGGGCAATTTATTGTATATTTTGTTGTGGATTGGTCACTGCTGGGGCTGTAAGATGGACATGAATTCCCCACTGACTTTCTCTGCTTCCCAGTAACTTGTATCTAACACTTTCCATGGGATGATTCAAATCCATGTCCGAGCTGGAATGGTTTGTGGCTGATTACCTTCTCTTTCATGAACTGCAAACTCCCAAGTATCTCAAAACGTTTTGTTAAACAGTTTGGATCCTTGTCTAATTGTCATACAAGGAGGATGCTGTTGATTTTTCACAATGCATATATCTTTCCTCCAGGTATTTTACTTTCAGTGCTCTCTAAAGCAGAGACATTTTTGAAAATTTAGGAGGCAAATTGCTCCTTCCATGCAAGCATTTCTTGAGACAATTTTATTCCAGATGAAATGATGAGATGATCTTCATGAAAGAACTTTGTCCCTTAAGTATATCCAAAAAAAGTGCAACTCGTTTTCAAAAGTGAGTGTGAACTGAAGCAAATGGAAAAACATGTTTTGCTGAGACTAGGGCATCACATGTAGTTTAGATACTGGCCTTGAACCTGAGAGAGCTGATTTAATTGCTGACAGTGCTGCAGACTCCCTACCTTGGAAAAATCAATTTATCTCTGTGTGCCAAAAACTAAATTAAAGCTAAAGTATGTTCTTCCATTCAAGTTTAGTTTGCCTATTTTTTTTTGTTCACGTTATAGGCTTGTAGGTGGAGAAAGCTTGTTATTAATGCTGCCTACCAAACATAATACAATATGCTATAATTTCAGTGAGAGCTTTAATGAAGGCCATGTGGGCTTACAAGGGTTTGCTACACAAGTAGATGGGGTTTCTGTGGACTGGATCCAAGCTGAAACCCTGCATGTTCTGTGTGTCACCGTAGGATGCCTATAACCCTGTGCTGCATCCTCTTTACGCCAATATTTCAGAAAGTCTTACCTGAAAAGCATTCCCAAGGTGGGATTCCAGATCCTGGAGAGGATGGAGAAAAGCAGCTCTGCAGCTGGTGTCTGGCCCTAGAGATGCTGCTAGGTGGGCTGGCAACACAGGGGATATTGGCGCAGATAGCTGCTACACAGCTGTTGCTGTAGGTACCTCCTGTCATACACATCAGGCCTCATCTTTCACATCTTGCTGGAGTGCTGCCAGGAGGGTCTAGACCAAATCAGAGGGGAAAGTGCAAGGATTCAGCTTGCCCTATCATTAAGAGGCTATGCATGACCTGTAGTGTATATATATATGTCTATATAGACATCAATGTAGTTCTTGATCTGCAAGATGTAACGATGGGATTAGTAGATGAAGAAAAATCATGACACCTGCATCATTCTGCTCTATTATTGCAGTGATCTCTGTTAACTGTTTATATGAATTAGAAAATATTTAAAGTTATTATTAGGGCTTTAGATCTTTAGAGACCATCAGACCAGGAGTCAGATTTGCATACATCTCTGAACCAAACTAGCAAATCAATAGATAAGGGATAGGAAATCCCTAGAAAACTTGCAGGAATCCCTTTCAAACTGTGGCTACCTCCTGCCCTCCTGGTAGCCCTTATCTTGCCTCCAAAAGGGTGTTGGTTAGGTTCTCAGAGACACCTCAAACTGCCTTACCATATGGCCAGAAAAAAAGAATAATCTCTAAATGAGTAATGGAAAATTTAGGCTGAAACCAAGGGTAAGTGAGATCTATTAGACTGTAGACTGATCTCTAGAGAGAAATGGTGGAAACTGTTGCATGAGTCATTTCAAAGTGGACTGTAAAAAGTACAGGAAAATATACCTCAGGGAGTAATCTTGCATTGGATGAGGGATAATGTAAGTGATTTACACTAACAGGTCTTTTCCATCTTTAATTTTGATGAATCTATGATCCCCAGCAAAACAGGCTTATTTCCTCAGTTTAATATACCACAATCTGGAAGAGAATATGACAGAAGTGTTTGGGGATGTGATCTTTCATACAGCCCAGTCAATGCCAGAAATCAAGCTGCCAGCACACAAAACCATTTTGTCACTGTCACTGATCCACAGAGTAAGACAGACGAAAGATTTGCGATGCTGGGTCGGTTTGAGGGGTGTCTTTTGTTTTTTTTCTCCCCCTTATTAAGTGGAAGTGCAGGCCATATGACCAACACAAAACCTCTGCAATAAATACAGAAAATTTATTCTTATTACTAGCTTTTCACGATACGTCGTTCCTTCTAATTTTTCTGGCCCTTGGTCTGTTTGCTAATGTGATGTCGTCTGCATTGTCTGCAAGAACATTAAAAGGTACTTTGACTCATTATTTTTTGCCTTAAGTGCACACATTCGCTACTCCCTTCATAAAAGACAGGAATCACCATCTGCGGGTTTTGTGGGTTTTCTCCTTTTTTTTAAACAAACAAATCAGTCTAAATCACTGGAGAGCTGCATTATTCTAAACAATTTATGAGACAGTCTGCCTCACTGTATTTCCCTGTAGAAGGGATTGGGCTGATTTTATAAATGATTTATTACTGTTTTCTTCTGTAGGCACCAATAGACTAGACAGAAAAATCAAAGTAAATTGAATGCAAAGTAATCAGTTTTCTTGCTTTAGTGTGGAACAACACACACACATCCATAGGCATATACTAAATATTGTTAAAATTTGAAAGTAACTGTTTGGTTTATGAAATAGAGGCTGTAAAAACATCAACATAAAAATACACGATGGACTAACCTTAATTGTGAATATAAAAAGTGGTAAGCAAGGAAATATTTACAGCTGCCTGTAGTGAGAAACTGGCTTGTTTGCTCAGTGGTTCAGGAGCTGATTAAGGCCAGGTGATTTTTTTTCTTGGAAATTCTGTTCTGACTGCTGTAACTGTTGGAGTTACAGCAGGTAGTGAATTTTGATTGGCTTTTGATTTGACTGCAAGTTAATATTTGCATTTAATTTCAACCAGGAGACAGAACAAAACATAACAAAACATTCAAAGGGGCAAATCCAGAGATCACTCAGGGCAGTCCAGACATATACGGTTTACATACATCTGCTATTTAAAAGTCAAATAAATCAACAAAGATTATTTTTCTCAATAGTAATTCTGCCAGACATACTGAGAAACATGAATAATCATTTAGCCATTAGTCCATGAGTTCATATGCTAACTTCATTTTACTTCAGCAGTTCCTAAACTAGCCACTTTTTAGCTTGTTTAGGGATATCTACAAAAACCTATTGGTGTACACTTAAAATATGGACACAGCTCTCTAATGTTGTTTATAAATGAAAAATATTTTAATATTAATTTTAACTGAAGATGTCAGTTGCATTAGATTTATACTTGCATTTTTACACTCTCTTGAAAATACTTTACCAGAAGAACACAACCTAATGATAAACCAATTTTGTAGCTACCATTTATAGAGAACAATGGTAGCTAATACAGCACCATGCCTGTGTTGACTGATCAGAAATGTACTGTTAAATGTACCATTTTGTCTGTGCTCCCAGTGAGCAAGAAACCACAAACCCATTTTAATTTTACAGAGACAAATTAAAAGAGTCAAGCATCTTCATTATGGTGCAGCTGTCGTAAAAACTGAGATAGAAAACAGAAGTGAAAGTATCTTCAAATCACATCCATATTGGCATCTCACAACTGCAGCCTGATTGTATTGTTAATTAATTCTCTAAATGCACAATAAGCCAAAGAGACAATTTATAAAGCATACTTGTCATTTAATTAGTAAATTAACTTTTTATCTCAAACGTTTCTCCGTTTAATTAGTAGGTACTGAAGGCCAAGATCACACCAGCTGGAGTTTGTAGAAAGAAAAAATTATTTCATTTATCTAGTCAACAACTTTTAGCGAGTGGTCTGTGAATTCTCTTCTGTCTGGTTATTTATGCTTTCGCATTATAAAGCAGAATGCAGAAATAAAGTTTCAAAGATGAGTTAATATTGTAATTCACAAGATCAAGTTTGTAATTATTCATGTCTTCAGTTTTACTTAATTATACTCAACTTTTGTACTGCCATGTTACTCACATGAAGTCAATTAAATGTACAAGTGTTTCTTGGACCAGACCCTCCGTATAAATTAAGGAGATTTGGAAATTTCTCTCTGAGAAGTGACTTGTTACAAGATGCTCTGTACCAAGCACATATGGAAATGAAATGAAAATAGAAATTACTAGCTTGAGACACTGTAAATCTTAAATGGTTCTGCAGTTTTGTACAAACTTCTTTAAATACAGGAAAGTTGCTAAGGGTCACTCTAACCAAAGCGTAAGGTGACCCAGCAATGTTAGATGCTTGATAGATGCCTTTTTCATATCAGAATCAGGAATAGTTTTGTGTTTTCATGATTCTCAACCTTCACCTAAAGTTATGTTTTTTCTTCCAAAGAATTCAGTTTGTTTCAAACTTCTTTTGAAATATGCCTTCTAGGGGTGGAAATGGTGGCAGCTTCCTCATAGATAGAGTCCACAGAGCACTCTCCTAGGAAATGAGCAGTTTTCTCTGCAGACTAAAATGATGCAAATCTGTGTCTTTCCTTCAGCAGAAGCTTTTCTTAGTCACTAGGGGAGGCAGATCTAGATAAATCTGGGGGATGAGAAATGCTCCACACTTCTCTTGTTGAGGTTGTGCCAAAGTATAGGTTTTCGGAATTTCAGACTTGCTCAGAAGAACATGCATTTTGTTTAAGTACCACTTCAGGGATCTAAGTATTTCTGGAAGCTGTACTTAGCTGCCTTTCCCTCCTGTGAAGTGAGGATGATAGCACTTCCCTATCTCACTGGGTGTTTGAAGTATTCTGGAGTGATGATAGACACGTAGTATATCCCTTTCCCCATGCATATTAGGTAGAACTTACTGAAAAATCTTCCATATGTAAAGTATTTAAATGATATCTCATGTTCTTCTGACTCTCTTTTCACTCTCTGAAGCAAATAATAATATTTTTGTCCTAACAATTTTTTCTAGGACCATTTGGTTGAGAAGAACCTGCAGGTTTGACTAGATGACCTTAAAAGTTGATTTTCCCAGCCATGACTCATAGCTTAAGTAAAAACAAATATGCGCACTATGAAAGGAATAAATGATTCTGAATCACTCAAAAATATGGGAAGAAAAATGTAAATCATTTAAGAGAGAAACACTGCCAACTTAGGCTAATTCATTGCTTCTATTTCAATGATAAAGAGGCTTCAGAGTATGGTGCCATGGCTGTTGTGTTGTTTTACAACAGGTTTTTTTCCCTTATAGGAGAAGGATCATGATGATCTGTTCTTTAATAGATATTGACAAAGTCAAGGATTCCTGTTCTTAGAAGTCAAAATTGCCCTAAGAGGAAAATCTTCAGCTATAAGATATTCAAGTCAAACAAACAGAAAAATAAATATTTACAACCCTAAAGCAATCAGACAAAATGCAAAACTGCACATCAGATTGATTGGTCCAATTCTACACAGAGAAAGAATACTCTTAAAAAAATGCTGTAAGTCAATCTGTATTAGTGTTTTAAATCTGATGAAGAACTGAGATTTGAAATATATTCATCTCTACACATACACGCAGCCTATTTTCAGAGAATATTCAGGCAGTACTGCAGCTGACATACTCCCAAGAAGGCAAGAAAATCAGAGGTATGAGTTCAGATCTGCCTTCTAGTTATTTTATAATTCTGCTTCGATATGCATCTTGTATGATACAGTTTCTGAGAGGCAAGTTTTCTTCTCTCCTGACCCTAAATGCAAGCTGGAGGGACTGGCCAGGATCAAACCTGGCACAGGAGTCCTGTGCTCTGTCTAAATATCCTACTTTGGCATTATTCTGTTAGAACCACGCAACAAAATTTCTGATTGTACCATAAATAGCATTTTGGCTTTGTTAATTTTTTTTTTCTCCTTGTTGGTTACTCTGCAGAGTAAAATAGAGTAATTCCAGCCCATGATTTTGGTCAGATGTACCTGTGAATGGGAAATCCTGGTAAACATCATGAACAAAAACTGGAGAGTTACTGGTTATGGAACTTGTACCTGAGGCCCCCTCACTAGACACATGGTATTCCAGCTTAGAGTGCTATGATAATTTAATTATACTCTACCAGTGTGGTGATCCACCCAAGGAGGGAGAAACACTTTTTTTTTTTTTTATTCCTGAGCAAAAGAAGTTCAAATAAATGCAGAAACAGAACTGGTTTCTCAGCAGTTCAGGAAACCAGCAGTCCCTTCTTTCCTGAATTTCACTGCTCCGAAAGCAAAGGATTAGCGGCAAGTTCCTGACACAGGAAAAGTGGAGCCAGAAGGGAGGTGTGAGAAGAGAGCTGGATTTACTTCTTTTCTCACCAAGGAGTACATGAGAAGGGTGTGAGTGGTGACAACCACTTTTAGCATGGTCCTCCCTCCACACCATAAACCATCAACGATAGCGCCGTCATCATGGAAGGTCTCCAGGGAAGAGAGAGCGTTCATGGTGCTCCATGGGATCACCCCCTGCTTGGGCTGGGGAGAGGAGGAGAATGGAGGGGTGGGATTATTTTGAAGTTCTTGCATTTGCAGATGGATGCTGGAGAATTGGAAAGCATTGAAAAATGTATAAAAGAAATAATTCGGGAAACAAAAAACATGCCAGAGTTTGATAGGTTTAAGAGATTCATTATTCTTTAATTTATCCAAGGGACATTTTAAAGAGAGATATTCAATGTGGCCTATATATACTAAAATGCATAAGAAAGCTATGAAAAGTGGATCTTTAATATATACCTAGAATTTGAAGCTTCATCTGATGAGAAATAGATAAGATGGATTTTTTTTTTTTTACCCTAATGGAAGTTTACTGTTAGAACAATACATGTAGATGTGTGCTGAATTCTCCATTGCTTCAAGTCTTTAAATCATGACAGAAGGTTTTTATTTTGCCCTATGAAATTGGCATAGAAACTTAAAGAGAAATCACAGGCTTGAAGAACAATGTTCTGGGACACATTTTCTTGACAGAACAGTCTTTTTTGGCATTTTAAGTCTATTCATTTCTATAAAGCAATGAGCTAGATAGAACATGCAAGCTCATCTACACCTAAATGAAACCTTTCCCTGTTTTAGACACGCCAGTGCTTGAGGAAGCTCCTGAATTCAGATATGAGAAAGACAGGAGGAGAAATTTGTCCGCGCATATTCCACGCAATCCCACAGATGATACACCAATATTGACATTTTTAGCTCCCTGTTGCAGCGCATACATTGCATCTGGAGTGTGTGTCCAGATCTCCTGATCTGCAAAAGGTATAAAACTGTTAGAGAATGTATGGGTTTCAGATACTCGAATGTATTTATATCCCTCATCCTGCTGCTTTAGATAGGGTTTATATGTTGACAAGACTTTATGGAGCCTTTGAAAGTTTTTGAAAATCCAAGACCTAGAATTGTACAACTGTGAATGTCCAGGATAAAAACCCTATTTAAGAATTAGTATCAGCTGTTGTGTGAAGGTATTTGTTATGAAGTTGTGATTCCATAAGTGTATAATTACAAGCTTATTTGTTTATTTATTTGTTTTATTCCTTAATATGCACCCAGATGGTGGTTTCTTGAAATCATATCTGTTATTACTAAGGATTACGAATTTGTCTAATTTCTATATTTTGTTTTATCTCCCCTTTTTTATGTGCTGAAAAAAAATCTTTTCTATTTATTTTAGCTTTTCTGTTCTAAAATGAATTATCTTAGGAATTACAGAATTTCTCATGCAAAGATTTTCTTGTGGCTTTAAAACCTAAAGAAATGTTCTGTGTTTTACTTTATTACTCTCCTCCCCTGTAAGACTTAAACCATAACATGTTACAGGGTACAATAGTACAGATACTGACAACTCTTCCTCTCCCAAATAGTTTTTGACTGGAAGAGGAAATGACGAGTGTAATCTTTATCAAAAATGTGCATAAAATTATTTATTGAATGAATAATAATTTGAACATGGATTCAGAGTTAGTTAGCTATCTGGTTAACAAACACCATACAAAACCAGTTTCTTTTCCAAGCAACAGCCAAACAAAATTTTACATAGTGTTAGTACAGGGCTTGGAAATAAGCAAATTAGATATCAAGTATATAATCGTATTTCCATAAGTTACTCTTAAAAATATAAAGCCTAGTAACTGGATTTATGATCCAGTTTACGTGTGGATTTGTCATAGACTTGCTATTAGGGGCTAAGAACGAAAACCAATTTAAATGCCAGAATCTAGAATAGGATGAAGAAGGAATTTTGTTGCCTAAATCCAAAACAACACACATGAGTGCCCTCACTCATCTGCCACCTAACGTCACAGGCATTTCAGCATTTTCTGAGCCTCTTTTTTTTTTATAATGTAAAATTCTCTCTGAAGGCGTCACATATAGCTTATTAATTTAAAATCAGCTGAGAAAAATGGTCCGACAAAGGGCCACTGAACACCAGACCTAAACCCCATCTTGTTCAGTCTTTGTGATCCAATGCATCTGTCATTTTGTTTTGCACAGCAGCCCAGTTTCATAAGAAGAAAATATGAAGTTCTCAAGAAGAGTTTGTACCTTGATGTTTAGGGCATGGTTGAGGTAGATAACAGCTGTGGTTTAGAAATCTCCCCTTTACAGACAAAGTTGCTGACCTCGACTGCAAAAAGAGGGCATGATCTGGCAGATTGGTGACTATCCTTCAAAGAGAAAAGAAGGACTTGTGACCCTTGGAGAAAGGAGTTTGGCTGCCCATTTTCAAGAGACAGTTCTGAACTTTGGACTACACATGGATAAAACTGTGTCAACCATTAAAAATCTACTTGTCTTGCTCTTTTCGACTAGCTATCTGACTGAGGTTGTTTTGGATTGCTCCCATTATCTCTGTCTTTGCTGTGTGTGCCTTATTGAAGGTGATGGATTCCACTCCAGGGTATGACTTCAACAGATACCATGTAGATTTTAGACTACAAAGACCTTTCTGGTTAAAATGATGAAGACCTAACTATTGCAAATCCTGAGTAAGAATTTATGAAGGAATCTGCATGGCACATTAGTGAATAACTTTCATCCTGAGGTACACCATATATGGATCTAAAACCAGGTAACAGTGGGATATCTTCCTAAATATAGAACCTGCTGGATAATTAAAAGCAAAGGAACTATTTATAATGTAAGCTATTATGCAAGCTTAGTAAATGTAGGAGAATAGAGCTGACAGGTACCTGCCTATTCTTATTTTTCATTGTCATTCTTCTGTGTGATAAATTTACATTATATACATTTTGAGATTCTTATACTCTGATTTTCGAACATTTTACCTGCTCAGCATCTCAGATTTTCTTTATTTACCCACTGTTTTGTCTAATCCAAACTAATTATCACACAAAGGGAAGCACTGTGTGCTCAAACTAGTACCTACTAATCTCATTAAAGAGAGCTCCGTTTTTTCGACCTTTCACTTAGTGTACAAAATGAAACACTGTTTAATGATTTGAAAGGTAACTCTGTAAGAAAAACAATATCTGAAATATTATATTTGCAGAGACAATTCAGGAGAATCTGCTTTATTTGAGCAGCTGACAGAGACAATATGGTTTCCATAAAGAAATGCCTTACACCTCTGGTAATGGGAAGCCCAAGCAGTGTGTACATTGCTACCTCCACGAGAGCAATTTAGATCTCATGGTGGTTGTAAATATTGCATTCCTCTTTTCAGAATAATAACGTTTCCCATCCCAGGGCTCCTTACAACCCAAAGGCTCCCCAAAGCACTGTGTGGATCACACGCACCCCAAAACACCAAAATTAAATTCCCTTCAAGGATGAAGAGGAAGGCAGTTGGCAGTCAAGTTACATCAAAAGGCACAAGGACTCCATTTGAATCGCCAGTTTCATGTAAAATGGCCAGCTGTAATAAAAAAGACCACTTTTGGTACTTAGTCATATATGCTGCAAATTGTATGGCGGAAAGAAGAGTGAGCACTTGTTATGAATCTCTGTTAATAGCCTAGTTCTCAGTATGACAAAATGGATGCTGACATTACTAAACAGGTAAGTGCTAACACAAGTAGCCTCCTGCACTAAGCAGCTGTTTGGATTGCACATCCTTCCCCAGGAACTAGTGTGCAGCCAGAAGTTCTCTAACTCAACTACCTAAGCAAAAACAAGGCTGAAGATTAACTGTACTAAAAAAAAAAATCTCCTTTTTAAGAGCTCTCTATGAATTTTAGTAGAGGTGACCTACAGATGACTGATGACTGGAAGAACACAGTAGAGTAGTTCCTGGAGCTTGACATATTCAGTCTACACTGCGACTGCATTTATTTAAGTACCCGAAAAATAACATTATGTGGCTCCTCTTGTGAGACCTATCCAAGTACCACGATTTTTATCCAAAAGAGAATGTATTATTTTTCCTCCAGCAGAGAGGAATTTCCCTCTATGTCTCATCCTATTACTATTAGATGTATCTCTTTGTCACTAATAGTTTGTGATTGCTCCATAAGGACAGAGATAACTACCTTGGTTGATCAATAACATCTTTCTTCTCATGACTACTCCACCTGCACATGAATACTGTATCAGCCCATTTCACAAACTCTCATATTCAAACTCTTCTCTATTTCTTCAATGATTTGTATGAGAGAGGAGGGAAATAGGGTTTTTAAAACTTTGTTTTACCAGATACTGACTTATTTCCATTTTTTCCTGCATTTCTTCCCATGAAAAAGATTTTTTCATTAAAATCTTTTCCTTGCAGTAACAACCTAAAATCCATTCAAGAACAATAGTAATTTTGGCATGTTACAATCCTGTCGATTGGCCTCTCTGCTCCAAGGTTTGTACAAGAAATAATTTCCTGTGCAAACAAATTACAACAAAAGGAAAGATGAAAGGAGAAGAAGGGACCACAGAGATTTCCTGTGAATCAATCTTAGGTAAGAGCTAGATGCTGCATCCAGATGTCCTAAGCTTCAGTCCTGTTTCTGCACAATACAACCAGCCTCACGCTATATGATGCTAGTAGGGAAGATTTCTGTTTAAGAGGAAGTATAGCACTTTGACTATGGCCTGATGTTCGTGGGTGCTAGCTAACAGATGGTTGTCATCTGTGAAAGTCCAGACAATTTTGTTTACACATCTATGCCAACTGTAAGTACAAGAAAATATGGCTTTTGTGTTTCTCTCTATGTACACAATAATTTACAGTAAATGAAGGTAGCATGTTTGCTCAGAAATCTGGGCTAAAGCATCCCTTATGAGCAGTCACACCATATTTAAGTTTATAGCTGTGTTCTGCGTGATTCTAGTATATTCTGTTTATGAAGTGCTTTGGGGTTCCTTGCAATGAAAAATGCTACGTAAGAGTGAAATACTGTAATATTGGACTCTTGGTTTACATATTTTACTTTTTCAGAAGATTTTCTTTCAGTGTAGTCTGTGTAGTGGCAGTTAAATGAATGCTTACTGGTCTCCTCTAAGTAGTTATCAGTCTTCATTTCTGTAAGTGACCTTCCTTGCCTTCAGACACACAGTGGACCTGACCCGTTCAATTCTTGCAAGTGTCATATAAAGGGCAGCAAAGAAAGCCAAAACTTGGTGTGTGTTTAAATATGTAAAAGCAAACAAACAGGACAATCGGTTCTACTACTCATATTTCAGCTCCCAGAGGCTGAGGAAAGTTCACAAAGTAATTTTACAGTGTTCTGAAGACAGACTTCAACTACAAAGGATGGTCTCTTTGTCTTGAGTATGAAAACACATGAGCTTCCATAAAACTGTTACCCACCTCTGTGCATGCCGTTGCTATAGGAGATCTGTACTGTCCGTTTCTAAGTGGTTAATATTGAGAGAGCTGGGATCAAGAATTTAATTGCATACGAACAAGGTGTATAAGGAAGAGTTTGGCTGACTGATGGAAAGTCTATATGCCAAAGGAAGCAATACATTTAATAGGACCAGACAGGTTTGTACGTCTGCATACATGAAAGTATGTTGTGTGGTAAAAGGATAATCAAGGCAAGAGCTTTTCTACTGCTCGGTGGGAATGGAAAGCTTCCAAAATAGTGCTGAGAGGGCCCAAGTGACTAGTGCCTGCTGTGTGCTTGCCTGCTTCCTACACTGTAAATGTGGTCAGAATGACCCTGAAAACTGAAAAAAAAAGTTCTGTAAAAGGGGGTTAAATATTAATTTCTAAATGCGGGTAGAAATGCTGAACCACACAACCAAAGATCAGGGAATTGCTTGTGAGGCATTAGCTCTGCTAAAAAGGATCTGAGAGTTATTGAGGATAACAAAAATGTCTTGCTGCTGTGAATGTGGTATGTGACTTTGTAACATAAATAGAAATGACATCTGTAGCATAAGTAATTACTCTGATCTACTCTACACTGCTAGAGTATTGAACTGAAATATTTGAGGCAGCTTTGGACTCTACATATCAAGAGAAACAGGAATAGTCCACAGAATATCGACAAGCAAGATCCAAGGTATGCAGACCATAGCAAGAGTTTTCCTGACGGTATATAGCTTTCCCAGTGGGTATAGCTGACATGTGCTATGTCAGGGAAGAGGACTATATGATCTGCTGAGCTCTCCAATTCCAAAATCTGTAGTCTTGCATTAAATGCACTTTATAAGTCTTCAATCTCTCTTTGCATATTCAGATAATCTACCTTTGCTTTTTGATAATAGCTATGCTAATATTCTTTCCAAGTATCTCTCACAAAACTTTTGCATTCAGGAACGTCCTGACTACCCTTATTTTAAAGCTTCATTATCAAGTTTATGAGTATGTCTTCCAGATTTCAGAATTAACATGCTCATCAATAACACAGCCATTTCAATTTTGGGACGCAGCTGAAATATCTACTTAGCTAAAAGTTTAAGGTACTCAAAGAAGGAAAGAGGAGAATGTGAGACTTACAGATTAGGTTTGATTATGACATTTTCTGGGAGGAATTGAAATCAAAACTATTTACAAAAAATGTCGTTTTGAGGTAATTCTGTTTGAACATTTTTTTCATTCTTTTTTTTCTTTCAGTTTCTCTACTTGACTTCTCTTTCTGAAGATGAAATATAATACAAGTTAACAAAAATAAATTCGAAAAATAAAATTTTAATAATATAGAATATTAGAAAAGCTTTAACCCACCTGAAACAATGACTTCTTTTCCGCTTTTCAATTCATGACTGCTTTTAGGATTTCAGAGTCTCTCTTCATGACCTGAGGTTAAAAAGAAAAAGAGAAAGAGGGAGGCAGGAAGGAAAAAGTATTTATTTTTCTTATTCATAGAGTTTGAAGTAAGTTTTTAACCCAGTTGTCCCAGTGTCCATCCAGTAGTTCCTCAGTTAGCCTGGCTTTCTCGGTGAGAAAGAGACATTCAAAATGATGAAAATTAACAGATCTGAAATGAAATCATGTCTTCAGCCATTGATTGTTGCTCTTGATTTATTAAAGGCAAAGCCAAGACAGAAGACCTCTAAGTTTGGGTATCATAATAAAATGTCTGAAATTTGGTTCTTGGCCTGAGACCTTGAAAGACTGCCCTTGCGTAGGGTCCTACTACAAGAGGAAAGGCCTGCTGACTCTACAGAGAATATGTAATCCATTATAAAATTTCATCAGCTATGGAGCCAAGATTTATATAAAGTTAAAATATGCATTCTCATTATATATATCACTATAGAAGTACTCAGGATCAACGCAAACAAAGATTTTAAGGTTTCATTTGTTCCTTTCTAATGCAAATGTTATACTTATCCTTGTAAAAGCAGATTTTATGGTACATGAACATGAATAGACTGACTTGACTTGGCTAAAAATGTTTGGCAGTGAGCCTTGTTCATCACACATCGTCTGAGAAGTATGGCTTTGTTAACCTCATTACTCACCATACTTTTTTTTTTTTAATGTAGTTTAACAGAAGTATATGAAAAGGGAGAAACTGGCTAAATTAGGATAATTTTGTTTCCAACTTTCACAGAAATAAAAAAAAAAAAAAAGAAAAAAAAGGCATCTTAGAAAGCAGAGCACTTGATCATATTTCCCCTTTGGAAATAAAACTTTATTAATATTAATATAATATCTTCTTGTTAGTTCTTTTCTAAAATGTTGCCCCTTAGGTATATATCAGAACTGAAGCTTTGCAGCTACTGCTTGTCAGTTAAATCTGAATATCTCTGCTGGTTTCCCATTGGGTTATCCTTATAAATTATTATTTTATAACTCTATGAGTATATATTTATGTAGAGTTGTGTGTGTGTGCTCTTTTTTATTACAAAAATATTAACTTGCAATGGGATGTGAATAAAGATATACATTAATAGCTTATAAGTCCTGCAGTTTTTTTTTTTTTATATGTTTTAATCTTCCATGCTGACACTTCACTCCCTCAGTAGCTGTCTTGCATATTAGCTTCTCATGTGCTTTCTAAAAGGCAAGGGTAAAATTCCCTTCCTCTTACAGACATCGAGAGCACTTCTCTATTAATAATTTCCCAGAAGAGAGTGAAAATATTAAAAATGTAGAGCATGAATATAATATCCATGGCTGCATTTTTTGCCCCCGTAGGTAGAGCTCACTGAAAACTTTACATGAAAATTGTTGAAATTTGAGCCTTGGTTGTATCTTTTTTTCCTGGGGGGGAAAAAAAAAAGAAAAAAAAATATTTCTGCAGAAAAAATCAATCTGTTATGAAGACACACACACAAAAAAATCTGGATTAAAAAATTGATTTTTTTAAAGTGAAAAAAATATGGATTTTCTAACCAAACCTATCTATAGAAAAGATGCTATTTTGAGGTTTCCATACAAAAGTATGCTTCCTTCCGTGAGATAATAATATGTGCTGTCATGAGGTGTTATATAATTCAGCTCACGAATCTGTAAGATTTTGGATGTGGCAAAGCTTTTGTGCTCAGAAAATGACTATAACATCAGTGTTTTCTTATTTACATTCTGCTATAGTTTGTAGAGTAAATAATTCATTACAAAGACCTTAATGAGCAATCTTATCATTGTAAGCATTTTGATTCTTTTTTCTTCCTGTAGATCCTTGAGCCTTTAAAGTATCTTAATCTGGGAAATAATCAAACTTTTAAAACCAGAGAGAAATAGTAATTATCCAAATCTTTTGGAGCAATAGAAGCCTTTAACTTCATATGAGTCTCCAACAGGTCTCCTCAGGATGCTTCCTTGGGTTGCAGGGAGCAGGGCCATGAGAAAGGGAGGGATGTTTACTAAAAATATTAGTTTCCACACCCTGGGTGAATTCCATGTAGACTGGCTGCTGCTGGAGCAGTCCTCATCTACAGTTTATAAATAGTATACTTTTAATGGTAAAATCTTCTACTATTGTCATGGTACCTGAGGACACTTCACTTGAAATTTCTATGAATCTCCCAATGGACTTCATGCAGTCCGTGTCATTTCTTCCATTCCAGGATCAAAATTTTGCTTGGTGGTGTGTGTAAAGCTTCCCACAAGGCTACGTCTGCCCCTTCTGGGTGGGTGTTCACCTATATTCACATAAAACCTGCATTACGCATGACATTTAGTGCAAAATATAAGCGGAAATTAACCTTAAGGTTCTAATTGAGGTAGGAAAGTGATTCAGTAATAAAATCTAAACCACATCTTGATTGTAATCAAGAAATAGGGGAAAAAAATGATGGTACTATTTGGTATTTAATAAAAAGTAGCACGTACAGCTTTAGGTATGTAATTTCCTTGTGTGGTATTAAAATGAAATGCAAAGCATATAAAAACAAAAAATCTATTCAAGTGCCTTATGGAATCATAAATTGCAATGACATTACAACGAGAACAACATGATTTGCCCAGTCAAAAGCAATTATGTTAGGGTAAAGGGGGAAAACAAGAAAGCTGTGGTCATCATAAACATTGTCAGCCCAAATCTACATCTCTGTGCCTCCTAAGCCAACTTGCCTTACTATTTCACTTGCATCTCAAAAAAAATTATTTTTTTTCCTTGATGAAATGGGCCTACCACGTCTGCAAAAATGAACTTTTTGTCCAGTTCATTCTTTTTAACTGTTCATGCTCAACGGTTATTTTATTGTTTTTCCTTTTATTTCATCCCTGACATGTTCTTGTTGATTGCTATACATCATACTGCAGACATAAGCGCGATTGCATAATGAACAGCTATAATCTAATAAGCACGTTAACCTTCAAGGTAATAAAAAGGCATATTTGTCTCTTATATGTGTGTACCATGTGTGTGTGTGTGTGTATATATATATATACACTGTGCTTTTAGTTTCTTCTTGACCTGTACTTTTGATGTTTGTTGTGCTTTAGTTGAACTCGTAATTAACAGGGCAAGACTTCTTTTCCCTTTCAACGCAATTGCTCTTACAAGTCACAGTCTTGAAAGGTGCTGCACACCTTTATTTGGCAATCATTGAAACATCAGGCTGCTCCACATTTCACAGAAGTGCTCAGCACCTCACCTTGAAATTACCCATAAATAATAAAGGGTTACAGAAGATAAAAAAAATCAAATGCTCTGTCCGTTTGATCACAGCATGAAGACAAGAGAGGTGAGATACCAAGTTAAGAACATACACCAGGCTTTCTGGATGAAAAGGTATTTTGCTGCCATACTTTTTATGGCACCTAGCCAGTCCTTGTACATAAGCACTCCAAAATCTGTTCTCCTCACCAAGGAACATAAGTCACCTACCTTCCAACACTGAGCAATACTTTTTTGGTTTGAAGGCAGTGAGGTCCAGTGACCAGGATAACAGCCTGTGTGCCAGAACATCTGGACTCTTCCTCTCCCAGTTTGTTACTAATTTGGTCTATGACCTAGGACGAAGACCTGGACTGGCTGTCATGCTTTCCACCAGTGAGACTGAAAGCATTATGGTCTGGCTGTGCTGATTGTCTGCATACCAATAAATTTTCCCTCTTGCTCTTCCCAAGATGGCCGTATGGGCTGATATGAAGGCAATATGAAGATAAGGGTATGGAGGACTCCAGGGATTACTCCTATAAAACTGTCGAAACAGCTACTGGGTTCCAAGCACAAGCTTGTAACTCTACTCGCTACCCAGTGTTTTTCTAGATGTACATAATAATGAATTCACCTAAGGGATACGCGTGCTGAGGTCTCAGCCTCTTCATAAAGAAAATGCATCTCCCATTACAAGATTGCTACAAAACTGAAATTATCAAAATAGGAATAGATAAAGAGATTATACACAGAGTATCTGCTGGACCATAAAAATAGGTACAACTGTTCACGAATAGGAAGGTTGCTTACAGGAGGTGTTCTTAAATACTGAATATGGTCTCATTCACTGTTAGTAATTGCTAAATAAAAGAGTAATGTAATGAAAAAAAAAATCATTCTGTGCTTAAGATGCTGTCAGCCACTAGAGGGATATTATGAAAGGGTAAGAAAATAACTGTTATCATTCTCTTCTCTTCTCTTGGGGGCCTATCCATGTGTTGCATTCATGGCGTGGTATATGGTAAAGATTTTCCACATGAGTACCAAGTGTCCTGGCCTTGTTCATCTCTCCCTCATATCCTGGACATGACTTTTGCAAGATTCACAGAATATAAAAGATGTCACTATTGACCCTCCTTTCTTAACATACAGTGTATTGCTTTGAGCCAAATGAAAAAAAAACCCAAACAAACTGTGGTGGTCTGCGGGGCATTAGTGCTAGGAAAAATAACTCACTGAAAAATGAATTTACAGGACATGTTGGTAAATTTGGGGCATACGGGGGATTCTTGGAGAATATTCAGGAATAGGTTAGATGGAGAACAGCACTAGGATCCAACTGTTTTGAGCTCTGCATATCTATCTGTCACTGTTCTGCTGTATTCTCTAAGGAGATTCAGGTCATCTCTTTTTTTTTTTAGTTTATTTAAGTTTCCACAAGAAATCAAAGATTATAGTATGTAATTCACAGAGGTCTTAGGAAGTTTCTAGACATAATGATGACACATGGATTTTCATCCCATGATTCTGGGATGAAAAATTATGCCTATTCTAGAAATCATGAAGCTGTTATAATTAACATGAATAAATGTAGTGTTGATTTTAACATTTCTGTTGCAAGCATCACAATATTTTTATTTTCTTCAAAACTGTGGATTCAAGAATGAAAAAAGATTATCTGTCCACTGCAGCTTTCACCAAAAAGCAGTGAAAGAAGCAGATAAAATAAAAGTCTAGTTAATATCATCTCAGAGAAAAGCTTATATCCAAATGTACCTTACAGGCGTTAAAAAAAAAAAAAAAAAAGTTAAAAGAAAAGAAAGAGGAGAGAGGAAGAACTCAATTCTTATTACCTTGAATGTGTTAAACGTGACAATTTTAGAAGGACGTTATTATGAAATTTGAATACCTGAATTTGGCAGCAAGGTCACATCGCTCCCCCTGCAAATGTTCACAAGTCTAAGATGAATGATGGTAGAATTTTTCTCCATAAAGTCATATTCTTTGACAACACATCACTGTATGTAAGATTTTGCCTCTTCATGGATTAACTATATTTATCCCTGTCCTGCAGATACCAATTTCTGGACAAATCCCTGAGGTTGCACAGAGCAGCTGAGAAATCAGGGTACGTCTTGATGGACACAGCTGACAAATTTTGAAATTACAAAAATCTTTCAGAATAGTTACCAACTTTTTCTGCTTATATGTGGTAGGTCTTGCACTCCGGTCAGCAACCAAACAATGGCACCATGTAACAGCAGCAGTGAATACAGGCAAAACTCCTGATTGGTGACAATTAAGCAAAACTTGAAACTTCACTGGGACAGAAGAGGAGAAATCTATTTCTCTGGTACTGCAATGGTCTGAGCTTCTGAGAGGAAGACAGACTTCATGGAGTTGTTGTGATGGGCTCTCTGCTAAGGTGGTGGCTGCAGACCTCAAAGAACCTTGCATTATCAAGCAGGTGGAGCGTCTTCCATCTACATGGGGTCTCCCACACTTTCCCCAGTCACAGAGGACAAGGTAAGACTGTAATTATTGAAGGGATTCAGTGAGTTGGTTCTGCTTACATTTTCTCTCCCAGGGCCAACTTTTAATTATGTTGACCAATTTCTCAGTGGATGGGGCTATCAGTGACCATCACCAAAAGCCTGCAAGTAGGCACATGTCTTGTCTTTCCCTTGAAAGACAGTTACCACGCATTGCTGTGTTTCTGAGTTGTTTTTGCTAATCATAGGAGTCAATCAGCATGTTTCAAATGTTTCTTAGTAGTTACTAGAGGGAAACTGTGAAAGTACACATTTGGCCTTGAAAACAATATTTCAGGGGCCAGAAGGCATTTAATTCACATCATATTGCAAGGGCACCACATGTTTTGACAGGCCCTGAGAGAGGTAATTCAATGAGCATCACTTTAATGATATATGATTTAGACAGCTATTTTTTCCTTTTGTCCTCTCTGTGACCCTGCTCCTTCCCCCTTTCTTTTCAGCGCTGCCACAGACTCACTGTCACAAAGATGTCAAATCCATAGCCAACTGTGTCCTTGTTCATAAAATAATATGCAAAGGATAGAATTAAATGTGCAGATTACTGCACAGTTCGCAAATTGAGGCAAAGACAATTAATTCAATTCCCTAATTCTACTTGCTTGTCCAAGGCATAGGTTAGACAGGCAGGGCCAGATTTATCCCTGCTGAAAGCCCATTGAAACCAATGGAGTTTAACAGGAAGAAATTTCACTCGGTACAAGCAGCTGTTTAAGAAGGTGGAGTAATGTAGTTTATCACTTAAAATTGGTTCAAACAATGAACTGGGTGTACAGGTAGATCATGTATTTAAATGTGAGAAGAAATTGTATTGCCCCATGTTATTCTTGCCTTACCTCAGTGCTCGAAGCTTGAATGACATTTTGAAAGGCACTGTGCAAACACAGAACAAAAAGGCACCTTTGTATCCTAGAAATCTTCAAATCTAACTAGTAATAAAAAAAGACATTCACTTTGGTCTACCTGAAATTCAAACAACTGGGGTTCTCTCTTCCAGCACATGACGTCACTGAAGGCATAAAAAATTTGAGAGGTGACAAAATAGAAGGGGAGGAGATTTTGAACCTTTACAGAAGATCTATGAACTTTGTGGAGTTCAGACAACTGTTTTTTCTGTCCTTTCACAACTCAGCTGCCATCTGTAAGGCATGCTCAACCCAAACAGAGATGTTGAATCAGGCCTCAGAGTGCAGGTTGGTCAGGATCCATCACGTTCATACGAGTCTGCAGAGTATCAGCACTCTTATGAAAGAAAATCAATAGGCTCAAGAATGCCATGCTATGTAATACCATTATTATTTACTGTTCGAAAGGGCTCTGGAAGGGGCAGTCTGCAGCCATTTCTGGTGAATCTACTGAAAAGGTAAAACAGAGGAGCTTATAGATTATATCCTCAAAACTCTGGCTGCTGTTTTCCTCCTCTCAAATATACATATATTGAAATGAAAGATGAGGTGTTTATGCAACCCTGCAGTTTTCTGCACTGCAATTGAAGAATGTATTTGAGTAATTTAATGTTATTTTCATCTTGACAATGTATGACTCCTCATGACTTAAGTCGCATTTCTCACCTGGTCATGGATAAAGAATTTTCAGAATATGGGGGGGGGGGGGGGTGTTTTTTGTTTTTAATTTCCCTGCATCTATCACTCATCTTAGCAATTTATCTCTATAGCCCACAGGAAAGCGTCTGAATGCTTCTTGAACACTTACAAACTGTTTTACTTTTTACTTATTTATTATTATTATTATTATTTATTTATTTATTCATTTATTTCCTACCAGCTGAGTAAATAGATTTGTTAGTTCATATTGGCTTGGTTGATACACGTAGGTATTAGTGAAACAGCAGGAGGTAACTATCTGTGTAAAGAGCTTGTTGAGGGACAGACAGGAAAATGGTTTTTGCAATGAGTTGCATTCCATGGCTGTACTTCTTGTCCTCGGCCATGTCTAGCTCTCAAAATGCATCCCTTTCTGTTTGGAAAGCGCTAGACCAGTTTATCAAGGGTGGTAAGTAACCGCAGTAAGAGCAGGACTGTAACAGGTAGGAAGAGCAATCTTTGGAGAAAGCAGAAATAGACCTGTGGAAAGTGTTGGAAATTACACAGGAAAACCTCAGCTGAGTTTTATTGCTAATGAGGATAACAACAGGCCCTACAACAAGGACCAATGTTTCAGTGCTTGGTAGGACATGTAGTATTTTGAAAAATTTACTTTTTATATCAGGAGGTCATATGCTAATCTATCTGTCCCCATTCCTGAACACAGCAGATTGCAATATCTGTGCCTGGAGTTACCTCACCTCTCTGTACACAATTGCAAGTGAGATTTCTAAACTCCATTCACTGTGCCAAATAGCTCTCCTTTAACAATGAAGAAAGCCTAAGCTGGAAGACACTTGCATCAGACACCCCTATTTATTTAGATGACTCTCATTTCTAACCCAAAAACTTTCCAAGTATTAGTTATTTGATAGACATATCTCCAGACAGAACATCCTTTCACATGTTAGACCCTTGACTTAGGATGGAAGGAGTTGCCACTTTGCCAGCTAGCTGGCATTAGAGTAGCAGCTCTGCCTCTGGAGGTACCTACTTGTCTTCCTTAGCTATAAGGAGGTCTAAACACCCAAAAGACTACTGACCACTTAGCTTTGTAATTTCTGACACCAGGTGATGTAAATGACATAAATGTCATTCGTATATTTTCTGGAATAATTGTGCTGGGAGCTATGCCTACACCTGTGTTCAGCAGTATGAAGATAAAGGTTCCTGCTAAGAAGGGATGCAAACATGGGTTGCCCTTACGCAGCTTTTTTGGGCGAGGGCCATATCTGTTCTGTATCTATACTGCCTACAGAAGTGTAAGATCATGGTCTACAAAATTCTAAATAAGTACCTGGGAGATACAATCTCAATGCAGACTGCAAGAGGGCAGTCAAGCAGTGATTTTAAAATCTGCAGATAAATTTGCCTGGTCACAAGGAATGTTTTAGATTAACTGTAAAAATGATACAGCCAATATCAGCTTTTTATGGTATAAACATAACTTCCTTTCTTAATGCGATATTCAGAGAGTTATCAAGAAAGCTGGGGTAAACTTTAGACCATTTTCTCACTGTGAAAATGCTATCGACACTTCAGACTGGGTTTTTATAATAACTCCAATCAGCTTCTTACAGAAAATGTGTAATAAAGAGGAAAGAACAGTTGTGTAAAAACATCCAAGGCATGGGCTTTGGGAATGGAGGGAGAGAGTTGTTCTTTGTAACTCATGGGTTTCACCCACAGGAAATAATGTGGGAATGTATCTTTGCACCTCTTCGGGTAATTAGAGATGAATGAGGAGCAGGAGACCATAGGCAAATTTTTGTCTTCTGCCTTCCACTTCTGCACTTCTGCACTTTGATCTCCAGTCAAAACAGCAGAGGTTGTATGGGCGATTAGATACCCTGTTGCAGCTGTGCTGTTTTCACACCATTTCCCCAGGAGAAAAAAATAGAACAAAATTAAGGACAATTAATATCACTGCAAAATTTTAAGTATCATCCTTGTTATTTACTGTGCTTCTGCATGTAACCTTCTCAGCCTTGATTACAATTTTAAATCTTTTTTTCCCTGATACTCATATCTTCACTGGCCTCTGAAAATATGATAGGCTAATCCACATTTAAAATAAGCTTCTAAGTATCTGGGGAGTACTGGGACGTTATACCCAAGCACTTCTGCTGGGCTAGATTATGACTTTGATGGCATCAAGGCAATTAATAGCTTCAATATCTAGATACAAAATGCTCTTGCCTTGTATATCAGTCCACAAGATAATCACTGTAGGGACCCATAAAACCTTATTGTTTGTAGAAGCCAAATTAATGATGCAAAAGCTACTGGCACATGTGATTGCATCACTATTGGTACATTTCAGTACAGTTGGACTAAGATCAAATCAAAGGCACCTCATATCTGCCAATTCTCACAAGGTTGGATTTTTTATTAACATCTGTGTTTGTTTATATGAGGAATAAATATTTAAATGGCAGGGGCAAGATCTCAAAATTTGCTTCTTTTTCTCCCACTGTTTGAAACAAACTCACACGACTTTCATTTTGCATAAATTATAATTTTGTGCAAGTTCCATAGGCAGGGTAAGAAGCAGATACTTATGGCCTACAAATTTCCTTTGCCAGTTATAATTAGGTTTATGTATCTTTTTGACACATAAAACTATGCAGAAAACATTAAGAATTTTATAATTTGCTTATAAAAAAGAATGGCAAAGATTTTTTTTATTGTTGCTATTTGCACTGTTATTATATCACCGTAGAGGGTAGCAGTCAAAACCAGACTCAGGATGGAGGTGTGTGTCAGGTATGGCACAAATCTAGAGTGAGACATAGTCCTTGTCTCAAAGTGATTTCTGTCTAAAAGAAGACGACAGGTGATGGAAACAGGAAGGAGGTTTTAGCATTATCCTGCAGGTGTGGGCAGGAGGAACAAACTGCAGTACAAAACCAGTTACTATAGTAATTCATGTGTGATTTCACAATGACCTAAAAAAATCATAATATTAACTTAAAATTAATTTCAAATGCCATGAGATTTTGATGATTTATGTTCTTTTTTTTGTTTATTATGTCTGTGTGAATGAGAATACTGTAAAAATCTGACAGACATTTTCAGTTCCTTAGATATATCTGAATTAATCAGTGTTAAATCCCCACTGCATATAAACACTCACAAGAATATCAAATGTCTATCAGAAATTGCAGTCAAAGTTTGGATTTAAATTGTTAGATCTTAATGTTTTCATTTCTGCATACCACAATTTTTGCTACATTTGACCTTTTGCCATTTACATTTTCAACCTACTACAGCCCTCCTTATCAGTTCTTCCTAATTGCATTTGCAGTAGTAACACACCACAAAAGTCTGAAAATGTCATTTTGGTACCTGCCGGGACTTCAGTGCAGCACAATTAATTAATAGCAACCCAAGCAAATTTAAGAGTCCAGTCACTGAGCAATCTTAAGACATATATGCCCCCTACAGTGAAGAAAATTATACCAACAAAGACTCTTGTTGTTCTCATGACCGTGAATTATGTAAAAGTCAAGAGTGCATTTGAGGCTAGGCAGGATGGGTCTTTGAATGCTCCTAAATCAAAAAAATAATGATTCACATGTTTATGAAGGGAATAGTAAAAGTGATTCACTTGCCTGCAATAACAGGGAGCAAGACTTGGTGACCCATGTCCCCTTCAGTCCTATGCTGATATGATTTGGAAAGCAAGTGTGAATTGAACCTGGGTCTCCTGTGCTACTGGAGTGTGTGCTAACCCTTGAGATGCTGGGTAAAAGGTGGGACAAAATTTCCACCTCATCCTCTTCTGTTTCACTAGCTCAAACTTCACTTCAGGACAAACTCAAAAGACTGTTCTTAATCTATGTGGGTGAGAGCCAGGCCATATCTCCCAGGTGAAGGTTGCTCGTGGTTCCTGCTACAGCTATTGTTTCAGCCCTCAAGCGTAAACAGATGCTGTAGAATGGCCAATGGGCAGATAAATTTTCCCTAACAAGAAACGCTATTCAAGTTGCTCTGATGAGTCAGGCTGGGGTGGTTAAAGGATCAAGAGGAATAAACAAGAGGCGCATAAGCAAAACTTTGAGTACCTGTCACATCAGTCAAACCCCCGTGGAAAGATGCTGAATTGGGGTGGGCAGTAGCTACGAGCTAAGGCAACATATAAGTCTAAAGCTAAAATTCATCCCCTAAAAAGGGCAGAGAGATGCCAACACAGAGTTGAAAATAATACTTCAAATCCAGGTAGGACAATCTGAGCTAAGGTAGAAGTCATGGGAAGTGGAAGGATCCCATGCAGCAGGAAAAGATATTTTCTTGTACTCTTCTGCTACACGGATGTCATGTAATTTCATTTTGGGGTCTCTGTTTCCATGTGAACCTGCTATTGCCACAGGTTCCACTCCCAGACAGGATAAGGCATTACTACAACGGAAAGAGTGATATTCACCTTCTCCATTATTATATTTCTACTCTGTTTATAGCTGTATAGGGTGAGACTAAAAACTCAATCATTAAACTTTATATGACTTTAAAACGATGGAAAAGAGAACACAACTTTTAGAGCAGCAGAAAATCAAGACTTGAACATTTCTACCTTGATTTGAGGATGCTTTTCAAATCAGAAATATAGCCATATACACGTGCTGACTATTTCCTTGGCTATGAATCTGCTCTTGAATGAAGTTTACAGTCTCCATAAACTTCATTTAATCACTACAGGTCTTAATTTCCAAATGAGAAAACAACAGGACTAATGCTCTCCTCTCCTCTCCTCTTCACTCCCTTCTGGTAAAGATATATCTTTTAACAGTTAAAGGAACACAAAAGGAAAGTCTGTTTTCTGACTTTTCATTCACATGGCAGACCTAAATGAAACATTCCTCATTTGCACTCTGTCAGAGGATAGATGGAAAGTGCCATCTGTAATATAATAACTGTGACCAATGTGATGCAGCCTCAGAAGCTTGGCAACATATTCCTTCAAACTGATTTTTTCCCTTTTTTTTTTAAAGAAATTGCACTTGTTGGTATTTACAATCAATGAACTTAGGCTGGGTTTAAGAAGCATTTTAAATTTATGGAAAAAATAAATTAAAAAAAAAAAAAACTTTGAAAGAATCAGGGAGGACTATACTTCCATTTACTGTGTTTGGAAAAACGCTTTTGTTTTGAAATTGAAATGGAAGTGAAAACCTTTTTCAGGCAGAAGGAGATATTCTGTTTAGTTGAGCACATTTTCATATTCTTGCTTCCCTAAAATCAACAGGTTTTAATTTTCTTTTTCAGATAAATCACTATAACTAAGAACTTACATCTGTATGCTTTGAGTAGATAGTATTTATGTATGTAATCACATCACATGACTATACAAAATAATAAGTGATTTTGTGCCAAATTAATCATTTTTAGGAATCACGCTGTTAGTTTCACAGTGTTTTCATACAAGTTAAAAGCATACTGTTTTAAACTGTTATGTTGTCTGTAGAAGACCCCTGAAAATTAAGTTCCTATTTATGTCTAAGGTAGAGGATAAGTGATGTAAAAATGTCTTTATAGTTTCTCTGTTCTTAAACATTTTGAAGACACAACATAATTTAAAGCTTCAAACACAAAAACCTAAAATTCCTAAGAGACTCATTGTGATTCAGTCCAAATCTTGAGTTCCAGAGTTAGAAATGACCATTTATTGAAAACATAACTGTCCATAAATAAAAGATTTGTTCTTTTTTGAATATTATTGACTTTTAAAGCAAATTTCTAGAACATAGATTCCTTCTCTCCATAGGTTTTAATCTTAAAATAAGAGAGAGCGAAAGTGGCAGGCAGAAACAGATCCACAGAGGAAGATACTCCTAGAATAAATCCCAAGTTTTATTATTTCATGGCTGGTTCCTCAGCCAGTAATAGTTGATGTTATAGAGTCAAAATAAATGGAGTTATGCCAGTTTCCACCATCAAAAGTGTTGGTCCAACATGTCTTCATGTCTTCCCTCTGTTCTCCTAGATTCTGAAACATTCTTTTAATAGCTGTAAAAACCACAGTGCTTGAACTACTGCAGGGTGCCACTGTGCTAGAAGTTGTCAGAGTTGCAGATTTCCACAGAAATATGGTCCTTGAGGGCGAATACAGACTCGCTTACAAGAGAATAACCTTCAATGAATGCGCTGAAGTGACTATGGACTCACTGAAACCTTGCCAAAGTGATCTCTGAGCCATGAACCTGTATCTGTGTAGGGGACTGCATAATCCAGGTTGTGTAAATGGCTACTGAGCTGTTGTGGTTTATCTTTGCTGTACATCTTCCTCCTGTCCAATATCAAAGTTGCATTTAAAAAAGCAGCAGAAGACCCTTACTCAAGGCTTTTAATAGCAGGCAACATATATCACTAGCAACTGTCCTCCAGGGAGCAATGGTATACTTACAGAGGACTAAATTAGGTCTTCTTCTCTAGTTACAATCCATAACTTCTCTGCTTCTGTGGAAAAATTATCTCAGGGGAAATAGATAAAATTAACAGTATGCAGCAGGCAACTTAAAATGAAGTCAAGCCTTGAGTGAGGGTCTTTTGTCGCTTCTTCAGACAATTTTGCATATTTAATAGAGCCTGCCAAAAGCAAGATTTCCCTTCTGATATTCAGCATAATCTAGCTTTCCTTAACTACAGACCCTCTGAGAATTAGACATTCTCTTATAATCTCATATATAATCTATATATAAAAATGTTCACTTTTCCCCTTAATAGCTAGTAAATGGAAGATGAATGGAAAAGGGGAAAAAAGAGCATTTGCCAACCACGTATGTTTAATTATTGTGCCATTATTGTGTGCCAAGACACTGAAAGCTCCAATGTTTTATCTCATCAACAGAAAGATACATTAGCCCTTTGATTGCAGAATAAAGCCACTGCAATATTGTGAAGGACTGCTTAGTTACTGTGAGTTACAGGGTAGCTAGAATGCATCTATCAAATACTATCTCATATAACGAAACTTAAACTTATGCCATTTATTTATCCGTATTGTTGTATATGAGCAAAAGATGAGTAAGTGTTATTTGCTCTGCAAAACTCCATGGTGGGATATCCAAGGTAATAATTTGGACAGTCGGTGTTGTCCTGGGAGTTATTTCTGTGAACAGAAGTGCAGTTCATGTAAGGTAAACTATTCCTCTTCACTTTGTGCTGAGTTAGAAAGTTGTTACTTCAGAAGACAGTGTCATAAAATTTAAATATCATGGGCTTCCTTGACATTGTGATTCATGAGGCAAATAACGGCACCATGAAAAGAGAGTGAAGTAGTTAGCCCATTCAAATGTGAAGTCTGGGATTAAGGATACTGAAAATATGACCATGAAACATCAACGAAAATATCTGACTCTGGCTGGTGGAAGGTGGAGAGCACTGGAGATGGGACATGGTGTTAGTGTCTGTTATGGCACTACAGGAGTTGCCAAGAGGTTAACACAGCAAAGGTGATGTGGTGTTTAATGTGGCAATATTAGGCAAGCTGATGTGATACTTCTAAATTCTGAGTATATTGTGAAAAATCACAAAGACCTATTCCGCTGTTGCTTGCGGCAGTATGTGAAGCAGACATTTCATCAGGCTAAAACCTTTCTACTGAGGTCACCATGTAAACAGTTAATGAAGCAGAAACACTCCGGGGATTCATTGACTGAGCACATTTAGATGTGTTCTGTATAAATGTTCAATTGGCAGTAGTGAAATTACCTCACTCATTCTTTAAAGAAACTGTGGACATTGTACTCTTCCAGCATTAAATGGAGTGTTCATAATTAATTTCTTATTTTCTAAGCCAATGTAACAGTTTGAGTATGACTTTTATTAAGCATTGCAAAGTTAAAAGAGGAGGAAAAAGCCTAGAGGTCATAAACTGCTTCATACAGTTTAGAGTGCAGTAAGGAGTTATTGCTGCACTAGCGCCTGTTAATGTATCTGCAATTTTCTATGGAGTTAACTTTTTTGTCACAGGAATTGCCTCGTAACTGGTTGCTACCAAATGCTATATCACTGTGATACCACTTAACGCAAAAATAGTTTGAGATGTAGTTCATGAGCTTAGGAACGGATGTTGTCTTGCAATATTCTGCAAAGCCCCAAATAGTAGTGAAGCTAGTGCAGTATTTCATGAGCCACAGGAACATCTTACAGCGCCTTAACAATGTCATGTGCTTAACAGTTCTTTAAGCATGTTAGTATTTCCTGGGAAGTCAAAGGCTGGGAAATTCTTTACCCCATTTTCTCCTGCTTTAAAAAAAAAGGTAATAAATGGAGCTGAAGAGTAAAACTGTCAAAGCCTTCGTGGTACTGATTTGTATTATGCAAATCACCCTGTGAACCCTCAGGTTAGCAGTGAACTCCTTTCTTTCACCATCTTCTCTCCATTACAGAAATAGAAGCACACATCCCACAAGAACAGTTCTTTGGGAACAAATGCCAGATGTGGAGATTTTTAAGACCAGGAGGAACTATTATGACTTCTGTGTAACAAGCCATCGAATTTCCACAAAGTGTCAAGCCCTTAACTTGACTGTGCTAAAAACACACATTATGCATGTAATTCATCTTCCAGTGCAGAACGTGTGAACTGTTTCAGTGCTTTTATCACTTATATTGCTCCTCCTAGGAACATAACAAGGGATCAGTCCTCACACTTGGGTTCATCTGCCACATTCCTCCTGAAGGCTTGAGTATTATGTGGCTATCCTCCTTCACACAAGATCTCGATGATGGCATTGCTTCTTGAATGTACGTTGTTGCATCAACAGCTTATTTGAATTTCTCACATTTTAGTTACAGCGTAATTCTTGACATGCTCTTTCATAAGTAAATGACAATTCCTTATACGTGGCATATATATTTTACACACAAAAAGTGCAAAAAAATTGAAAGCATTATTTAGCTTCAGACCCCACAAACAGTACCTTTGAAATCTGTGAGATATGTTGAAATAGGTAAAGTTTCCTGCACTTACAGAGACAATAGCGAAGAGTGACATTCCCATGTCTTTGTAAAGACATCTATTAGGTGAAGTACTGCACAGCTCTTAGTGGGATGGAAACTGTAATGATTTCTGTGTAGCTAACAATTTTTTTAAACGAATCCTGCTATTCCGGTTTCAATCTACATGAGTGCACTTCTCCATGTATTGTACAATGACTACTGGGCCATGATAGGTATTTCAAGAACTGGTAAGTTCTCTTTTAGTAAGATTAAGTCAATAACCTTGTAAGGAAGGCTCTGTATCTTTAATAGGAAGCACTTCATACTAATCTAGAGAATATAATTCATACATAGATGTATTGACACTGTACATATTCCAGTATTCATTAAAGACAGCTTTTACATAGATTATGAGCCAATTTGTTGTGGAAATTAAAATATAAACTGGAATGATTTTACAATGATAGTTTAATGTGTATGTCTGTATTGATGTACATGTCTATATTGATGTGTATGCCTATATTGATGTGTGTGCATGTGTATATATATACAAACATGTACACACTCACACACCAAATCCATATTGCCTAGATGTAAAATATGATAGAGAAAAATCATCTAATACATAAGTGTCTTATGAACGTTCAGAGCCAAGGGGCAGAAGATTCATTCAGGTCTAGTTAATCAGCGTCTTGCTATCTAGCTAGTGCTATAAGAGAAGTCTGTCTCATCTGTTGGTTTTCAAGAACGGGAAGGTTTTGATCCATCTGTCACACAATTCCTCCCATTTCTATTTGGAGAAATATGCAATCTGTTCCATTAATAAAATGTCGCAAGTAGTTTCCTCCTTCCGTGCAGCTCTAAACCCGCTTGACAGGTGGATATTTTGACCTGTACATGGTGCAAAGCATCGAGTCATTTTAGTAAGTGTATGTCTCCACAAAGAAAAGAAAGATAGACACTAATTAAAACCTGGGTAAATCATCTGGAAGACTGGTAGCACACTCTGGCATTTGTTAATACAATACAAAAGTCACTAATTATAGTAGTATTGTTAGTGCCATTGAAGTTATAACAGCCTGTCAGAGGAGCCATTATAAACCACTATATTCAGGTGTTCCTAACGACAACCGTAAAAATTAAAATAAAGCTGAAATTTGGCATACATGATCTTGGTTTGGATCCCTTTTTTCCTTTAAACTGGGTGGGTGGTGCTTGTTGCTGCACATATTTATGTCTAACTCTGGTGTTTTAAAAACCTTAGTTTGAAAACCACTTATAAAATAAGTGGTTATTTTATTCATGAAATAAATACTTTGGGATTAAAAAGATGTCAATTTAAATCCTGGTTCATCTGTTTACTGTGATCCAAGCCACATATATTCTGTTTTGGTCAGGTACTTAAATATGTCTTTATCTCTAAGCAGTTGAGGAACTTAATAGAAATAGTCAACTGGAAAAGGTAGCAGTTTAAATATTTTTGTGCATCTGGTTATTAATTTCACAGTTCTTCAAAACACCACTCGTAAGAATGAGGAAGAAAATAATGTCCCATTTTCCTGGCTCTCTTTTGTCCTTATACACTGTCAGCTCCTTGGGGTAGAAATTGTTCTTTGCCGGTGTTGATACAGTGCTTGTCCCAGTGGGATTTCAAGCCTCAGTCAGATAAAGCACAACGGGAATGCAAATACCGTATAATGGAATGTTTGCAAATATTCCTCATAGTGGTGGCTGTTTTTAGGGTTTTACAGGAAATCAGTTACTCCTGTATCTCTGCTAAAATGGGCCAATTTCACAACAGCTGGCAAAATTAAAGATCCCAGCCCTTAATTTCTCATGGCATGTTAGTTCATAGACTTAATGAAAGAAAACTGTTTACATGTTATACTCATACCTACATTAGAGTGATTAGATCCCATAAATTATGCAGGACACCATTAATAAGTTTCATTATGCATCAGATTACAATGTCCTCATTCCAGCAGCAGTCTCAGATTAATTACATAGCAATCACTGCAGAGCTGACATTGCTAGAGATGGGGGATTACCCTGAGTGCCCCTTGGTGCAAGTAGTCATTAATATGATGGCACAAGGATTTGGGATAACAAATCACCCCTGGCTAGAACAGACCTGAACTCATTAAAGTTTAAACATTGTATGGATTTAATCTTTTATTTAAAAAAGTAAACACAGAGGGGATTTGCCTGATAATAGTACCTTGGGTTTTCCTTTATCTAAATAAATCTGCTTGTGGCAAGAATGCAAGAAAATAACAAGTCTACTTAATAAGATGCATCAGGTATAAAGCACTTGAATTCAGGACATTTTCTTTATCCAACACTTTCTTCCTTGATTGCTTTTCTTCCCTCCCTCCCTTCCTCCCTCCCTCCCTTCATACAAATAGAGAGAAGAACAACTCTTCCTCCCACGTGACTCTAAAATCCAGAGTCAAGAAAGGGTCTGGGCCAGGTTATGCCTGTGCCATCTCTGTTACCCACATCGTATAAAGCATCCCGGTTCTTAGCCTAAATGGCATTGACTGGCTCGCATCCATCTGACCCCTAGGCTATGGGATCAGAAGCATGTCGCTCTATTTCATGCCTGCATTTGCCAGCCAAGGGAGCTAATTGGTTCATTCTAGATCAAAGCCAGTCTGAACTAGCACATATGGATAATTTCCACACTGGACCACTGAAGTTAAACAGGAGTGCAGGTCAATTCAGTGCCGCGTGTGTACCCACAATGTTTTCCTGATGTCAAATCTGTGTGAAATTTCATTTATTTAGAGAACGTGTTAGGGTGTAGAAAATCAAATGTCTTCTCTGCTGGGCTTTGTGGAATACTACTGTGAAACTCAAAAGACTGAGTATTTTGTATGTTCATGGTGAAAGTAGAAAGTGAAAGAAGTAAATAAATATGAAGTAGATAAATTTCCTGAAAGAAGGATTTATCCTGTTAATGCTCAAAGTCCTAGCCAAATAACCTAAATGAGGACTGTACTCATTGGAAACGGCTTGTATGGGGAATGAAGAGTGAGAGATACCTCTATATGGTATCTTAGTTCTTAGGTGAGCTAAACCATCCCCTGGGAATACTTATTTCCCCTGATAACTGTGTTAGCAATGAGTTAAGTGGGACGACATAAGGTTAGTGACTGAACAGAGAAGACAGTTCACCCTTTTATCTTCCTAGAGCAATATGCATCTGCCTGAACCATTTGTTTGTTATGGTATCAAGAACAGTTAGCTCTGTTTGTGTGAATGGTCTCTTCTTCTGCACTAGTCAACAGGTAATATCAATGCCCTTCTGTTATGTCTTATCTGTGAAGGAGGAGGACTTAGAGATATCTCCTACCTCACTACAACTGTTTGACCTCATGCATAAAGAAGAGCCTTACCTATACCAAAAGACTCAGATCAGTCTTAGAATTTCTGGAACCCTGCTCTGTGATATTTGAAAACGCAGAGCCTGTAGACAGCAAAAACAGGCAGTGATCCTGCATTAGAAAAATGTATTGATTTAGTCTTGGTCTTGTACTTGACGAGTCTCACCATCTCCAATGAGACCCAGCTGAGATGCCCTGAGTGTTCTCACCTAAATTCTTCAGGAAAGAAAAATGCCACATCAAACTTAAGACACTAGACACTGAGGTTGAAATTGCCAGGGAAACAGACATATTTCAGGATGCTGAAATGCTGCCAGGACATTTACGCCAATACATTTATTGCTTGAAAGATTTTTACATAACCCTTTACTGGCCAGAAGCTTTGTCTCCGTGCGTCTCCTGCAGATCACTGCCTTCGCACATTGTTCAGGGACAATGAATTAATACAATCCCCAAAAAACCTGTGTGCAGCAACCTTTTTCCTTCAGAGCCTTATTGCTCTTCAGGATATTGTTTTTGTCATGCAATCAACTGAATGAAGAAACATATCTTTAAATATGTTGTGGTGTTAACATCTGCCACTCACTAGAACATCAGGAAGCCTGTCCTAAACAGTTATCAAACACCAAGCTTTTCATATTTGTTCTCTGTGTTTTTTTAAGATAAGTCCTCATAAAACTCAGGGTGTTCCTGATGTTGTTCCTGGTCTTGGCCTGGTTTGTTGTGTTTTGAGGGTTTTTTTAATTCTTTAGATATTCATATTTGTGACTTTTAACTATCCCTCAAGTGTTTTAAAGGCTCTGTTACACCATGTTTGGGGTGGGACTGAATCAAAAAGATAGGTTTCTGAACAAGAAGTTATTGAAACCTATAAAAGTACATCTTAAAAAGAAACCCTTAATTTTTAAAGTGTTGGTGTGGACACAGAGATAATCTGAGGTAGAGTCTGGTTCGTAGTGCCCCAGGGAGCCCTGTGGCAAGGGGAGGAGTTGGAACCTGGCCTCCTTCAATCATCTTTCCACCCACTGGGTAAAGGAAGCCAGGGTGTCCCTTAGTGTGCTAGAAAATTACCCAATTCATAAACATAGGTTCAAACAATACAAGTTTTCAAATTGCCTGTTCCATAAAACACAAATAATTGCACAAAACAGCGTTCACAAGCCCTTTCTGAGGTTACAGAGAAACAGCCAGCGGCATGGACTTTCCTTCCTCCACAGTTTTAGCAGAAAAGAGAGTCATGTGCAAACAAAGCAGACAACAAACAAACCTGAAAAGCCTCGGGATGAAGATATCCTAGGTTACTAGTAATGTTTGTCAAGGATACCAGAGTTGTTGAAAAACAAGGATCTTCCCTACACAAAAACTCCTTGCCCAATGTACCTTGCACCGGCTTGCTGCTGCTTAATCTATCTTCTTGTTTTTGCTTTCAACTTCATGCTTTCCCTTCTTCTTGTACTTTATCACAGCTAAATCAAAACCACCTTGCTTGCCCCCAAAAATCCTAACAGTAGCCCATATCTGTGTTTTTTCTCAGTTCCACAGAGTCAATACGATTAAAATCTCTGGTGCTACTCTGGTTTCATAAGAAACCAGCCATTCTTGCAGTCATGTTAAACTCCCAGATCGTCTGTGGAATAGTGCCTTCCTGTGCAAGACCAGATCCAGGCAACCTGCAGCACCCATTCCTTCATAGCAGGGAATGGGAGAAGCTGCTGAGCAGCATTTCCCAGCACAGAGACCTTCTGGGTGCCCAATGTGCCGGTGAGAAATGCTGTACTCTGCAAGCTCCCTACTTTTGCCTCTCCGAGGACATTTCACGTTCACGGCTGTTCTCCCCGTGGTAATACAAGAGAAGCAGGCTTCTTTACATCCCTCCGGATACTGACATCGAGTGAAGGTAAAAAATTAACCTGTTATTTCTAGCAGCTGATGATGCCAGCCTCATGTATTGTTACAGTACTTACAGTTTAATGATAATTATGTTTCTGAGACAAACAGCCTCACTATCTCTGTTTCTATATTTTCACACTGAAAGGGGTCTTGAAAGTAAGTTTGATACCTGAATTTTCATATCTCCATTAGGCAGACGTAATTGCTGACTTCACTACATGTCTCTGTCTTGCTGTGTCTGTTAAGATTTCAGCTTTATTTCTTGAATAAGTTTCCCCCTGCTGCCTTCACTTCTTACTACAGCTCTCAAGCCTATATCAAACATCTTTTCAGACCTTTTTTTTTTAATTCATTTTTGACAGTTCCTGGCTTCTGAACATTTTTTTTTATGTCTCCCATAAACCGTTCTCGCTGCAAAATAATGAGTAAGGCCATAGTCCTAGCAAAACGGAATGCAGTAGTGCCCCTGCACTTACAGGAACAGACAGAAACGACTGAGGGAGCACTTTGAACTCATCCATAAATTGAAATTTGCCCTTTGATAGTTAGACGTGGTCACTATAAGATAAAATTTCAAAAGTGAAAGGCACATGATAGCTTTTATGTTTTGTGATAAGAAAGCCCAGAGGAAGAACCAAAATGGCCCAGGGGTGACGGTGTTAGTCAGGTCGTCCATTGCATCCTATTTCTTTTTGAACAACACTGATAATGTTAATCAGGTGAACTCATTAACACATATGTGCTTATCTACATATTTTTTTCCTATATGGGGGAAAAGAAAGTATAAGGTTTGCTCAAAAAAAATGTGTCCCCTGGCTGATGGTGCAAAATCTGTTTCTAGACTAGGTCTTAGCCTTTCCGTTCTTCAAGCATAAACCAGGGATAACAGCGCTCCCTTGTCTCTCAGGGGTATTGTGGAGATAAATACATTAAAGACTGTGAGGTGTTCACCTCACAGATAAGTATTTTAGGCAGTGCCCACAGAATTCCCAAATGTTTGCTTTCTTAAGCTCTGTGACATTACTGGAGCCAATGCTTCCTGCTGTACATTGTCTTAACTTTTGCCCCTGCTCAATTGAAATGGGAGTAAAACACTGTCTGTTGGATGGTGTAGTATTTTACACAGATGTGTAAATGTCCCCGTGAGATGCAAGGATCAAACTTTCAGTGTCCGTGGCAGTGTATGATACAATAGTGCAGTAAAAGTGATGATAAAGAAAGCATACCCATGAGAAAAGGGCTTATCGCTGCTTCTTACTTGGACTCAGAGAAATCACTAACAGATTCCTCCAGAGGAGCGATATAGGATTTAAAGAGGTTTGTGTGATGTAAGCTTGAAAGGATCGGAGATGACATCTTCATTGCTTCGATTTTCATTAGCTGCAGGTCATTAAACAGGCATTTGCAGGCATAATTCTGTATGCATAAAACAACTGAAATATTCATTACACACAAAATGAGGAAAAAGCACTCCAATCATTACTGCATGTGATATTTTTAAGTATAAAGATGCAGATGACCAAAGGTCTTTCTCTTGCCCTCTTCTTCCATTAGAATACTGATGTACACCAGTATTTATAGCCAAGCCTAGTAAGTGTCATGACTAAGTTCCATTTTATCATTTGTGGTGTAAGAGATTTTTCACAGAGTGGTGGTAGCTCACCCACAGGAAACTGCATCCAAACAATGGTAAGGTTTCAAAATCAATCTCTGAGCCATAAAGAAATAACTTTTCATAGAAATATAGAATAGTTTGGTTTGGAAGGGACCTTTAAAGGCCATCTAGTCCAGCTGCCCTGCAAAGACCAGGGACAACTTCAACTAGATCAGGTTGCTCAGAGCCTTGTCCAACCTGACCTTGAATGTTTCCAGGGATGGGGTATCTACCACCTCTCTGGGCAACCTGTGCCAGTGTCTCACCACCCTCATTGTAAAAAATTTCTTCCTTATATCTAGTCTGAATGTATCCTCTTTTAGTTTAAAACCATTACCCCTTCTCCTATTGCAACAAGCCCTGCTAAAACAATTGTCCCCATCATTTTTATAAACCTCTTTTAAGTACGGAAAAGCCACAATAAGGTCTCCCTGGAGCCTTCTCTTCTCCAGGCTGAACAACACCAGCTCTCTCAGCCTGTCCTTACAGGGGAGGTGTTCCATCCTTCTGAGCATTTTTGTGGCCCTCCTCTGGACCTGCTCCAACAGGTCCATGTCTTCACTGTGTTGAGGGCTCCAAAGCTGGACACAGTAGTCCAGGTGGGGTCTCACCAGAGTGGAATAGAGAGGCAGAATAACTTCCTTTGACCTGCTGGCCATGCTTCTTTGACACAGCCCAGTATGCTGCCCAGTCTTTCTGGGCTGCAAGAGCACATTGTCAGCTCACATCCAGATTTTCATCCACCGGTGTCCCCAAGTCCTTCTTTGCAGGGCTACTTTGAATCCCTTCATCCCCCGGCCTGCATTGATACCAGGGATTACCCTGACCCACGTGGGGAACCCTGCACTTGCCCTTGTTGAACCTCATGAGGCTTACAAAGGCTCACTTCTTGTGCCTGTCCAGGTCCCTCCTGCTTGGCATCCCATCCCTCAGGTTTGCCAACATCACCACTTAGCTTGGTGTCGCTTGCAAACTTGCTGAGGGTTCACTCAATCCCACTGTCTATGACATTGATAATGATATTAAAAGTACTGGTCCCAATACAGACCCCTGAGGGACACTACCCATCACCAATCTCCATCTGGACATTGAGCCATTGACCTCTGGATGCAACCATCTAACCAATTCCTCATCCACCGAACAGTTCACCCATCAAATCCATATATCTCCAATTTAGAGAGAAGGATGTTGGGTAGACCATATCAAAGGCCTTACAGAAGTCCAGATAGGTGACATTCGTAGCTTTTCCCTTGTTTGCTGATGCAGTCACTCCATCATAGAAGGCTACCATGTTGGTCAGGCACGACTTGCCCTTGGTGAAGCCATGCTGGCTGTCTCAAATGACCTCCCTGTCCTCCATGTGCCTTAGCATAGATTCTAGGAGGATCTGTTCCATGATCTTCCCAGGCACAGAGGTGAGGCTGACAGGTCTACTGTTCCCAGGGTCCTTCCTTCTACCCTTTTTAAAAATGGGTGGAATGTTTCCCTTTTCCATTCACTGGGGACTTCACTTGACTGCCATGGCTTTTCTTGCTCATCAAGGGAGGTACAATTTCTTTGACCTTCCTTTTCTGGCTAACAGACCTATAGAAGCCCTCATTATTCTTTTCATCCCTTGTCAAGTTCAGCTCCAACTGCACCTTGGCCTTCCTGACCCCATGCCTACACAACCAGGCAGCGTCCCTATACTCTTCCCAGGTTTCCTATCCCTGCTTCCAATGCCTGTGCATTTCCATCTTGCCCTTTAGTTTGACCAGCAGATCTCGACTCAGCCATGCCAGTCTCTTGCCTTCCTTGCCTGATTTCTTACACCTGGGGACTGAGAGCTCTTGCGCTCTATGGAAAGTGTCTTTAAAGGTTTGCCAGCTCTGTTCTGCTCTTTTGTCCCTCAAGGCAGTTTTCCAGAGGATCCTATATTGATATTGACTAAATCCTTGAAGAGCTGGAATACTTTTTTCCTAAAATTCAAGGTTCTGACTTTACTCTTCACCTGACCCATATCCTCAAAACTGTGAACTCCACCCATGCATGATCACTGCAGCCCAGGCTAGATTAAATCTTGAGGTCACTGATTAGATCACTAGCGTTCGTGACCAACAGGTCCAGTATAGCATCCCTTCTGGTAGGACTGCCTACTTCCTGGCTTTAGAAGTAATAGAATCACAGAATCATAGAATCATTTTGGTTGGAAGAGGTCTTTAAGATCATCAAGTCCAACCGTTACCCTCGCATTGCCAAGTTACCACTAAACCATGTCCCTCAACACCACATCTACATGTCTTTTAAATACCTCCAGGGATGGTGACTCAGCCACTTCCCTGGGCAGCCTGTTCCAGTGCTTGACAACCCTTTTGGTGAAGAAATTTTTCCTAATATCCATCCTAAACCTCCCCTGGTGAAACTTGAGGCCATTTCCTCTTGTTCTATCACTTGTTACTCGGGAGAAGAGACCACCCCCACCCCCCACTACACCCTCATTTAAGGTAGTTTTAGAGAGTGATAAGGTCTCCTCTGAGCCTCTTCTCCAGGCTGAACAACCCCAGTTCCCTCAGCCTCTCCTCATAAGACGTGTGCTCCAGACCCCTCACCAGCTTTGTTAGTGTTCTCTGAGCACACTCCAGCGCCTCAATGTCCTTCTTGTAGTGAGCGGCCCAAAACGGAACACAGCACTTAAGGTGCTGCCTCGCCAGTGCTGAACTTATCATGAACTTAAGAAGTTTTCATGAATATACATGAAACCTAAATTCAATTTTCTTGTACACTCACACTCTAACTACAAGCTAAATAATCCTTTACCATTTCTTTCCATGTGGCTATTGCCTCAGTCAGTTGAGCTGTAAGCAAAAAAAAAAAAAATTGTAATGCTTAAATATTTAGTATTAGTGCTACAACCTCCAGCTTGCATTGGCGGGAACAGGGAAAACATGTCTGGTGGAAGAGCACTGGGAAAAATCAAAAAGTCCTAAAACCTCCTGCAAACAACATATTTATGATAATCAGTTTTCCCTCAGAGTAGCACATGGAAAAGGCAGAGCTGATGATGCCTGATTGCCTACTGAGAGCTACAGAGCTTGTACGACAAAGTTAGATCCAGTTTGCAGAGCTGTCAGTCTGGAAGCAGGAGCAGAAGTTTGTCATGAGGAAGGGGCGGAGTAAATAAAAAGCTTCTGGCCCTCTAATCTCAAGCAGAAATAAGATCCTTGGCCCATTTTTTTTTAACTTAGCGGCTAAAGTTAGCACGTGAAACCTCTATTTAATCAATTAGATAAAGTGTTAAGCTTTCAAAAAGTCTTGAGTGCATACAGAATGTCTTCAGTGGGAAATTCCTTTGTGTAGTGGTGACATAAGTAGGTCTTGTTTGGGGGAAGGGAAGGGAAGGGAAGGGAAGGGAAGGGAAGGGAAGGGAAGGGAAGGGAAGGGAGGGAAGGGAAGGGAAGGGAAGGGAAGGGAAGGGAAGGGAAGGGAAGGGAAGGGAAGGGAAGGGAAGGGAAGGGAAGGGAAGGGAAGGGAAGGGAAGGGAAGGGAAGGGAAGGGAAGGGAAGGGAAGGGAAGGGAAGGGAAGGGAAGGGAAGGGAAGGGAAGGGAAGGGAAGGGAAGGGAAGGGAAGGGAAGGGAAGGGAAGGGAAGGGAAGGGAAGGGAAAACCCCTCACAATAACACCCACTCCCAGAGCAAACCAAAACATAACCTAAATTAAAATGGAACGGGCAAATGAGAAGGAAAAAAAAAGTCATATTCACAGAAAGTGTTGCATTAGGAAAACATCAGGAAGAAAATGACACACATTTCCATACTGCATAGTGCATGGCTGTGATTTTGCTGTGAGGCACAAAGGACTTGGAGCCTATACAAAACATGTAAGGACATCAAAACATATTTCAGCATCCAAATCAGAAGTGATCCCTCTCAGTGTCAGCTGGCATTTGGGTAAGCATCATCAAGCCAAGAAGGTGAAAAAAAGAGCAACAGTGGCAGGAAGAGATTTCCAGACATTCACAGTGGAATATAATACACTATTCTACCTGGGGTATTGGCCAAGCAAAGACATTTTTCTTCCCATAGGAAATGTTTGCTGTCTTTTCCTTCTGCATTAAAAATAAAACCACATCTAACAGTATTGTCTTACATAACAGAAGTACCAAAACTGCAATTAGAAATGATGTCTTGGTTCCAGCTGGAAATATGGAGAAGACCCCAAAGCTTACTCTGGTGAAATAACCAAATGTAGTAATACCAAAATGAAGGCACACACTGCACCCTAGAATGCATCTAGTGTTACTTCTGTCTGCAGCCTGTCCATATAGTGCAGCGAAGTACTTTTCAGAGAGCAGTCACTCAAATGCCTAAGATGAAGATGGGTATATTCATTTAAGGATGATGAAAACAACAAAAAAAACTCACAAAAAAATCCTTTGGCAGGTTGCTACTAGCTGAAGGGCTCTGTCTTTAATTGGTGTAAATAATTAACCAGCACTGTGCATGGGTGGCTAAGCATAATAATAGAGATGTTTCCTTTTGGGGTCAAGATTATATCCTCTGTATCACCAAATAAACCAGGCAGCTTGTAGGAGCAGGTTGATTCTTACTGAATTGGACTGGAAATGTTCACAAATTGTATTCTGCTAACAAAGATCCTCGGAGCAAATTTTTAAGACTGGAAAAGGGCTGTGGTCTCCAGGGGAGGAAAGTAGAAGACTGCTGGGCCTGTGTTTTTAGGACTGGCTATCAGCACGGCATATAAGTATTTCCAAACTAAGCTGGATGCCTAATCTGGACTTTTCCTGTAACCTGCAGGTATTTATCTGTATTTATCATAGAATCATAGATTCATAGAATAGTTTAGGTTGTAAGGAACCTTAAAGATCTTCCAACCCCCCGCCCTGGGCAGGGACACCTCCCATCAGCCCAGGTTGCTCCAAGCCCCATTCGACCCGGCCTTAAACACCTCCAGGGATGGGGCAGCCACAACTTTCCTGGGCAATTTGTTCCAGTGACTCACCACTCTCATAGTGCAAATTTTTTTCCTAATATCTATTCTAAATCTGCCCTCTTCCAGTTTGAAGCCGTTACCCCTCCTCCTACCACTACATGCCCTTGTAAAAAGTCACTCTCCAGCCTTCTTGTAGGCCCCCTTCAGATACTGGAAAGCTGCTATAAGTTCTCCCTGGAGACTTCTCAATGCTGAAAAACACCAACAGTCTCAGCCTGTCCTTGTAGGAGAGGTGCTCCAGCCCCCTGATCATTTTTGCGTCCCTCCTCTGGAGCAGCTCCAACAGATACATATCTTGTGCTGAGGACTCTAGAGCTGGACGCAGTACTCCAGGTGGGCTCTCACCAGAGCAGAGTAGAGGGTCAGAATTGTCTCCCTCGCCCTGTTGGCCCCGCTTCTTTTGATGCAGCCCAGGGTACGGTTGGCCTTCTGGGCTGCGAGTGCACATTGCTGGCTCATGTTGAGTTTCTCATCAACCCACACCCCCAAGTCCCTCCCCTCAGGGCCACCCTCAATCCACTCCCTGCCCAGCCTGTATTTTTGCATGGGGTTGCCCATGTGATTTAAAAAGAAAATGTTTTAAAAGCGTTGCCAGACAGACACAAAATCTGCGTTGCATTATGTATAGCTCAGCTGGATGGGATGGCATGACTCTTGTATAAAAGAAACCAATTTGGTCAGGTGATTTCCTGTAGTAGTTAGAATTGAAATTATATGAACTCTGATTTGTGAAACACAGATAGAGCAGGGATCTCAAACCAGACTTTTCCAGTTATTCCCACAGCGTGTGCCAGTACAACTGGACCAGTGTCTATTTTCTTTGACTGTATTGCCCAGTGCTGCACGTACAGCACAAATGGCTTCAGACAAAACCTTTATCACCCTGTAACATATAGGAATATTTTCTACATCTTGGAAAACAGTGTTTGGTTAAAATTTTTATTTCATTGAACTGATTTGCAATCTTTCCAATTTGAGCCTTCTGAACCGACCTCCTGACTCTGGGCAGAGCGTGTGGGCACACATGAATATACACACACGTGTATTTCCATGTGTGTTGGCTTCTTTGTTTTCCAGGTGAATAAAAGACATTGAATTAATGGAATTTAGCAGGATGAATTAACAGTTCCAAGGGCAGTCTAACTAAAGCGTGAAGCTTGACTTCGGTGAGACTTACCTCTTTTCAAACAGAAAGCAAGATATGAGCAATCTCTGTGATGTTTATCATGACACTGAATTTCATCTCAATTTAACAGGATCTGCAGGTGTTGAAAATTGACTAAATGCTCCTCATGCAAGACAGTGTGAGACAATAAGCCAGATTCTCGGCTGTGCCCACCTTACCCCAGGTAATGAGAGGCTTTTACAAAGCAAAGTACCACACCTCAAGTCTCTGTGACACTTCCACAGTGGTTTTGAGACTCCTGAGGTCTGCTCCAGGTTATGTTTTGTGGCTTCATTCTCTGTGTGAAGTTCATTGTGTTGTCAAACCCTCATTCCATGAACACATAGAAACCAGAGGATGAAGTCTCCTATAGTGGCTTATGCATTCCAGTTTTGAACAGGTTAGAAGGAGGTGCCCTGTGCCTTTCTGTTGAAAGCTGAGATCATTCATAGCTATCCAGATTTCCTTCTCTTTACTTGATGTGCAAAATGTCAATGGTTCCTTCACTGACACTCTACAATTACATCAACTAGCATGAATTCCCTCTGATCGTCACCTTTGCCTTACTTCACTGATTAGACGGTGAGGTTGTTTTCCAGCTTACTTGAGTTTCTGTGGTGCAGCTCATAACTACAATTTTTCATGCATTACATGGAAATTGATTCTTCACTGTCTTGCAGAATTATAAAGGATACACAGCTCATTTTCTTTAAGGAGCTCTCTCTTGTAGCTTTGTTTCTTTTTCATTTTATCCTTTGCCTGGGCTGTCTGTAACATTCACTCAGCACACCCTTTACAATCAAGAACTGTAGGTCATCTCCTCCACTTCTAATTTCTCCCTCCTGACACCACATTTTGCACTGATCTTTCTGATACCTCCTTCTACAATTCACAAACAAAAAAATACCATTGCCAATTTATGTAGTTTCATAGTTGCTTTAATCACGTAAAGGCAAAAAAGAGCCCATACATATTCCATGGATGTCCATCTCTCCTTTTCACCTCTCTCCTTTCCAATAAGACTACTCCTCTTACCAAACTCAGGATCTGATTTTTATCTTTGATGTTTCTCCATTGCTTACAGCTACAGAAATCTCAGCATGTTTTCTCCAGGCTGTACAAGGTGAACTGCCAACCTCTCCATAAAAGTGCAACGTCACAAGAACATGGAGCTTAAAGGGACAAAGAGACCAGTTTATTCTGTCTCCCACCAAAGTAACAAGATCAAACATATATCTCTGAAGGGCTTTTGCTTTGCCTGTTCTTAAGCACATCCAAAACCACAGACAAAACGGTAGCCTGTAGCTTGTTCCAGTGTTTCCTGCACAAAAAAAAGATAAATTTTCATTTTGCTCCTTGTTTTCTTTGCTCCCAATCAGATTATTTTTAACATTTTCTAAATGACTACACATCCAAAATTATGGGATTTCTGTTTCGTATTGAAAAAAATAACAATCTTCTCTTCTTCAAGCTAAAAAAAAGCTTCCTTATCTTTCCAATATCAGTAATGTTTTCTAAGTTCAGATAATTTTTCCAGCTTCTCAAAATCAGCTTGAATTCTCATCCCTTCATGCAGAGTACTTGTTTTATCTTTTTCCACAGAGCTTCTTGGTACTACCTATATGGGCATTCACCACTGAAGTAAGTCATAATCAAATTGAACACTGTTCTGGAAGAGACTCCAGTTAGACGCCTAGATGCAATATCTTCCCGGTCTGGCACTGCCCTATTGATAGATGCACATAAGAATATGACTTTTGAAGACCAGCTGTGTACCTGAACTATACTTGAAATGTTTTTATTTGCTTGTGAGAATGCCAAGTATAAAGAATATGCCTCACATCTATCACCCTGTCTGTGTATGTACTATAAGGAGAAGATTATTTGATATTTTGCCAAATCTACTACAAATGTCATCTTACTTCACAGAAATATCAACATGTATTTATTTTAAAAAAATCTTTTTACAATTTCTTTGCCAAATCAGTGTTAACAATCTCCAAAAATCCTTTTTTTTTTCCTTTCAAGGGTAGTCAGTATCTTTGACTTCCTTCAGTCATCTAGACCTTCCTGTTTTCTGTAAGTTATTACAAATAAATAATTTTAATGCAGAGATTGCTCTGACTGGTTTCTACAGTATTGCAGAAATTCTTATAGTATACCATATGATTACATTCAGTCTTGAGCATCAAGCTGACAAAAATCAGTGATCTTTGAATCCTTACATGAATGCCTGCTCTCCCAGCAAAATTGTCCTCATGGCTGCCCATCATCTCCTTCTCAAACAGATGCTTCTTCCCATTGGTCACCTAGTCACGTAAGATGTTCTACGTCCTTCATGAAGCTTCATACACAGAGCCCGCTCTCTGAACTGACTCATGAGGCTGTTACCTCCTTTCAGGTTTCCCTGAGACAGATTTTTGGGATGATTCATATAAGAAACTGACAACTTAATATTCATGTAAGGAACGGACGGGCAGAAACTATATTTACCAGGGTCAACAGCAGTTTTTTATAATTTTAACTAATAATGTGCATTACATTTGTTGTGGATGTAACATATATCATACTGATATTCAGAAGGAATTAAATTCCTGAAGAAGGTAGCTGAAGTTGCCAATGCAACTTTAAAAGCGGCATTTTTTTTTGTTTATGAGACCTATAGTCACTTGTCTTTCATGATGGATTTTTAGAATGAGGTTATTAAAAGCAGCTAAACTGACTTTCATCTTATGGTACAGCGTACAAACTGCAGTTTGTTTACAATATTTCTCATTGCACTTGAAATGATATTTTATCCACTGTTGACAAGACTACAAAGTATTTCTGTTTCTGTAGCTCAGCTTCCCTGTTGGGGAAAGAAAACGTAAATACTCTGCTATTTCAGCACTTGCTGCTAAATGATCCTAAGTGGCATGTGCCCAAAGGGGTTTCTGCATGGCAGTGCTCAGCAATGTTATAGCTAGGCAATTGCCCCTTGGAGCAAAATTTCCAGTCCCAGGTTAGAAGTGTAAAACCCCCATCAATGCATTTCCTGCTGAATCCAAGATTTACCTCTTCTTAGCTGTCACCCACGTCAGCACTTGCAAGGTCTCAATCCTTCCTGCGTTCTTGATCACTCTCTTGTTGGTAAAGTGATCCAGTTTCAGACAACATCCCCTCAGCTTCACAAAAGTGGAAGCCTTCTGAACTGGTTATTTGGAGGCCTCTGAGTTAATATAAAAAGCAACCAAACTTTCAAGGTTCAACTACTGATAAGGTCTAATTTCCTGAGAAAATAATGCTAAAGTGTCGTTGTGTTGTTTATCATGAACTGATTTGACTTCATTTATATTGCCTCTTATTATTCTCCTTCCTCCAACCTCTGTTGCCCTCTCTGTCTATGCTTAAATGTCAAGCTTTTTGGTCCGCAGACCTCCCTGCCTTGAATCTTAAGAAAGTGAATTGTAAATAAAAGAATAATAAATACATACAGCCATTCATAAAGTTGTAGGCCTAATAATCCTCTAGGAGATAGTCTGTAAAAGTCTGCCAGATGCAATGAATTGTCCGTGATAATCCTGCCTAGTTATTAAAAGAGATTTCATCTAGTTACTTATTTTTCTCCAGGGTAAATGAACCATTATAAGAGTAACTTCTTTTTGCGGTTTAATGTTTTCATCGTCGATGTTACTTACAACCTGAAGCCATTATGATGACTCACATGCTCTCAGACTTCAGAGACAAATGCATGCTACGTGTACTAAAACTTGGTACATGTCAGTCTCATCAACCTAAGTTGCACATGTCACAAAAAAAAATAAATAAATAAACACTCCTAGAAAAAATACAAAAAAAGAGAGAGTGAATGGTACTTTATGACTCCAGCAGTTGAACTCATAGGATCAAAACCTAAAATGCTTTGTAGTGATGTAACTGCTTTTTTATAAGCCTGACTAATCTTGTTATGGAGAACAAGCAGACAAATATTGTTTTACCATAGAAAGAGTTGAGTTTCTCTATATGTATCAAGCAGCGTGGCCAGCTAGTTGTTTTCTGCAAAATTATAGGGGTGTTTTGTGAAACTGCCTATTGGCTAAAGCCCAACAGTTTCTTTTTCCTTTTTTTTTGCCTTGTAATGAAGTGTTTTCAAAGAAACATTCAGCATGAGTGATCAAATCTGTAATTCCTGATCTTAATGAGCAAGAACAAGAAAATCCTCAGACAAAACAACAGCAGAACGGTTGGGCTAGAAACTTTGGGAAGATAGTCATAGATTGCGGTTGACTTCAAGTGCTTCAGGATCATAATATGTATGAATGGCACAATTCATAGCACCCAAACTGGAAACCTAAAAATAAGTAAAACAGCCCTTCTCACTCACTCATCCACTCACTCACACATACACACGCATGTGCTCATTCCACACCTCAAGTTTTAGGACATTCGTTGGAAATCTAGATGGCTTCTGTGACTAGCAGGTAGCAGGCTTTTTTTTCAGTGAACAGTTGCATATTTTTATAAAAATTTTAATAATTTATGTGCAAGTTCATCTCAAATTACCTGGTGTCAGATTTAAAAAAAGCAACATAGAATTACTGGACATCTAATTGCTCATCTGGAGCACGACAGTGCAATGAAAAGATGCATCTTGCACAAATGTCTGGCTTGCTTTTATGTGGTATCTCCTTGCTTACTCTGATCCTTTGATTCAGGCAAAAAGGTATCACCACTCTTTTTCATTCCCCTGGTTTGTATGCTAGCTCATTCCTGTTTTGTAATGGGAAAAGTTTTGTGGTTGTGTGGCATCCTGTTCTACTGAGCTGCACTATAGACATTTAGTACTTCGTCTGCCATCCACGATGTCACTTCATCCAAAGCAGTAGAGACAACGAGAACAGTTTATTGGTTTATTTTATTATGGTAAATAATACAGTGGTCTAGGCATGCAAGAGTGTTAATGTTACCCTGCTGGCATCCTAAGCAAGGGAAACGATGTTATGGTCTGAAAACTAAGAGTAATCTTTGCTGTTCATTGCAGTAATGTCCTTTGTTTTAAACAGTGGAGTTGATTGGGTAATCTAGTGAAATTAGCCTCCTCAAACTCCTAATGTGCAAAACAGACATAATGATTATCTTGTCTTTTGTAGGAAACTGAGAACTATTGATAAAAAGGCTCTAAGAGAGGCCTTTAAGTCTATTATCATTTTTATTTTCTTTATTTTGCTCTTATTATCTGATGCCAATCATGTGAACACCTTCTTATTAAAGTAGAGGTTTTAATATACGGATGTTACACCTGCTACTAAGAACATTACTATAGCTGAAAGAACTGTGAACATCTGGAGTGAAATCCTGTATCCTCTTAAATCTGCATGATCTTTTTATACCACTTTAAATGAAGGCAGGCTATCTTTCTTGCTTTGTACCAATCATGCAATGTATTTACTTTGGGATTATTAGGTGTAGGGTAATGCCTGGAGGCTGTGAGCACATTTAAACATATACTTAGTGACACTCTGGTAAGCTTATGAAAGAAAGACAAATAACAGAAGAATTAGGCTCAGTGGAACAGAAATCCTGAAGTCCTCTGTCCAACACCATTCTGCACACAAAAAAATGTACTTTCATTTATTTTCACTGTTTTCATAGGTTATTGTCAAGCATGCCATATTGCTATTTGCAGCAATAAATACTAATCAAATTAGTCACCTTTAAAGACGAGAGAATGAAAATGAGAAAAAAGAGATTCATACTAATATCAAGCTTTGAAAAGGGAATTTTTTTAACACTTGAATTTAAGACCTAAAGTAACCTGCCCAAGTCTCTTCAAATGCTACAAATGGAAACTGAAACGAGAAAAGCAATCACTTTGGTGATGTTCTGTGTTTGCCTTCATTCAAAGGAGCAGAGAAGATGTTCTCCATAAGGGAATGTAGCCCGCAGATATCTTTCTGGCAGGTTAATTCACTAAAATCCCTTCTCCTGTAAGGACAAGTGGTTTAATGTTCTGTTCAGTTTAGTTCCAGAGGGGTAATTAGCAGGGGTAAAACAAAGACAGTGAATGAATAGGAATCCTAAATTCCTCCCCCTCTTTAAGGAAGACTTAATCCCTAGAGACAGGTATGTCTTACACGAAAGCACAAGAAAGACACTTCAGAGACACAAGACACCTGTAAAACTGCTGAATTCAGCCCCTGGAGGACTTCTCCTGCAGAGGAGGGTCCCTCAGTAGCATCATGCGCCCGTAGCAGTTTCTGTGCCAGCTGTTCCCAGCTCTTCCATCCACAGGACAGCACCTGATAAAAGCATGGGTTGTCTTCAATCCTGGCATACCTGGACCACCAGGAAAGTTTTCAGTAGAAAATAGTAAGCCACAAGGTCTTGAAAAGTGCTGTATCTTATTCCAGAGGTATGATGGCTGCTACAGGCAGAAGGACATGCAGGTAACTGAGCAGAGGGAGTTCTTGCTGTCACTGGCTAAACAAAGTGACAGACACCCTTTTTTTCTTTCCTCTGTATTTCTTCAGTGCTTTGTAAGACAGCTCAGAAAACCCATCCATAGTCTTATCTGACTTCTGGAAATCAAGCAGAACTATATTTGTTGTCAGTTAAATAAAAAGATAAGCTTTTCACGCACATACACCCCCGCCCTCCTTCCTCAACACAGATCACACTTCATCATTTATGTTTCAAAAATTACGGTCATTAATGTTTTTCCGTTGAGTTTCTGTTTTGTGGAACCTCAAAACCTTATTTACTCAAAATGGTAGGATTACATTGATTTCAGATGGCATGGTATTCATCTTTGTTGTCTGCTTTCAAGCTATAGCTCTAGGGATAATTACTAAATTCATGTATTTCTGAAAACTGGCCTCATTTTTTTACCCACTGTCTACTACCTTCTCATCTCAAACCTAGTTCCCTTGCCCTCTACTCCATATTTTGAGTTTTTCTTATATATTCGTCTTCCTGTCAAGAGCTGAGGGTTGTCTCCTAACTGACGTTTTAGCACAAAAGCCCCTTCAGTGTCTGGATTACCTCCATGCACTGACGTATGAATTAGAGAAGCTAAGAGAAAGGAGTTTGGCACATAGCATGAGAACAAAAATTTACCAATTGCCACGCAGCTGTAGTGGATTTCTTTTGTTGTGCCCCTGGGCCTCAGTAGATGTTTACGAGGAATGACATTTCCTGACTTTTTAGTTTTTTAAAGCCTGCCCTGACTTGGCAGCTCTTGACTTCTAGGCAACTTTGGTGGCATCTTTCCTGTCCCTTCAGCTTTTCAGAAGGTTTTCTGTGTTTTTGAAGAGCTTTTTCCATAGCTGCTTTAGACATTTGCCCTGAACTCTTTCCTCACTCACCCCTCTACCATTTGTATCTTTTTTGCTTATGAATAGAGCTCTTTTTATCCCAGTCTTTAGACTTCATAAAAATCTTTCTCCTTTCTCAGTTGCTGCGAGCAACACCATACTTTTACCCATTAAGGAAAATACATATGTTTTGTTTCTTTTTTAATGGGGTTTTCTTGTCCACCAGCACTTGAAACACTCATGCAGATGTTCTTCATCTTGTATCTTAAGATACAAGGAGACAAAGATGAGGAGTCAACACAGCAGGACAGAGATTGTACCTGCCCTGAGATGGGACATGGCCACGGTGGATCCCCAGGCTTTAGATCTGCAGATATGCCGAGGAACACAATACAGACACCCTTGGCCTGGGCTAAACTGACATAAAAAATGGAGTGCAAGTGAGAAAATTAATAAATGTAATTATCTAATAAGAATCTAGTTAACAGCAAAAATTTAAATACAAGCAAGAACCAAAACGACCCAAAACCCCAACAATAAAAAAACACACCACAGCTTAATTGAAGTTTGGATTTTGAAATTAACTATATTACATTTTTTTTAGAACATAAAATAATGTAAAAAGACAAAGTGGAAACTTCCTAGATAGAGTTATTTAAGTCTAGCTGCAAATCACAATAATTGTTACACTCAGAGTAATTAAGAATTGGCAGAAGAAGGAAGATAACAAATTATTATGCGTTTGTTTTTTACCAGGTCCTTGGCCATAAAATAGGTACAATGTAAAGCCAATCAGAACATAATTTTCTGTCCTATGCTAAGTTAAAAATTTTTGGAAGCCACTGTTTAGTGAAGGAAGTGTGGGGGACAAAAGGATTCTTCGTGACCAACTATCATGGGAGATACAGGTCAGCCAGAGAATCAAAGGAAGGCAAGAAAAATGCTTCTGAATTATAATGTCCGTGAACCACTGTGGAGAGAAATATACTGGGCTTTGGCTTCAGTATTTCAGTCCTGTGCCAGAATATTCTGGTTTTCAACCAAAGGCTGGAAGATTTCCACTTTCATGAGTTCTTAAAGTTTCTTGTTTGCTTTTTTGTTTTAATATTAAACATTTCCACAAAGCAGACTCCTGTTAAAGAAAAGGAACCCAACCTTTACAAACACCTTTATACATTCTATTGTCTTTAGCCTTGGTAAACTCTTTTTTCACCTTCCCTATCCTGTAGTTTTGTAGTTGTTGTTGTTCATTTGTTCAGCTGGCAGCTTCTGGTTGCTTTTATTTTGGCTGCTTTCCTTTTCTTTTCTTTTTCTTTTTTTTTGCTGTGGGGTTGTAGATGTTGTTGGATCTGACTTGATAAGCCTGGTTTGCATTTATCTCAAAGAGGAACACCAGAAATCATGTGCCTATGGCATACGCATATATGTGTATACACACATGTACACACACACTCTGTCTCTCACACACACGTTTGTATGTATTTTCGTATAAAGACATGCATTTATATGTACATATTTCAACTACTGGTATTCAATCTGTTCCAGGAACAAATAGATTCAAGTGTTTCTTCTGCTGATATGTCTTGAAGAAGACTGGCCTTCTTAACAACAAAACAATTGTAAATGTCTTAAGATTAAAGGACAAGCTTCAGGCAAAAAGATGTATGCGCAGGAAAAAGCTATTGCTTACAAGACCATACCTGCCAGAAGGCAAATACTCCAATGTTCAAAGATGGAATAGAGAAGACAATGTATTTCAGTTCTGAGCCCTTTTAATGTATCTCCCTTACACATGCAATCAAGACTTTTGGATCAAGCTGACTGCTTTCTTTCTACCAGAGTAATCAAGCTCTACATCATTAACCTTTCTGTTTGCCTGGCAGATAATCTGGGAGAGTAGCAAGTGACTACTCCTCCGGGCTTTGGAGGCAAGCCAAGACAATTACTCTCACCCTGTTCTTTGAGGTGGCAGCTGCAGTGAGATCAGGATGCAGAAAACAACCACGAAATCAAAGGGTTACAGACTTTGGAGCCAACTCCTCATTCATCTGCCGATCAGCCAGAACTCCTAACTTGGATGAGAAAACCTCGCAGCTCACTCTCCGTGCTGAGAACCACCAGTCAAGCAAAGAGTGCCCTCTCAAAGGTCTAATGTTGGCCCCACAGTCCTTCCACCTGTCTTTATTTGCTGGTGGTGGTAGTAGTAGTAGTAGTAGTAGTATGAATATGTAGCAGAGCCAAAAGTATGCTGTCTTGCAGATTTTGTTCTCCTAATATGTCTAGTTGGATAGTGTTATTGTATAAAGTCTACTGACATTCTGCCAAATGCCAGATTAGATTTTTGAAAATGGTTTGTGTTTAGAAATTTACACACACGGAGGAAAAACACTTCCCCACTGAAATGCCTCCGTTCCTAGATAGTGAAAGTGCAGCTTTTTTGTGCCTGTGATGAATGTAGCTAAGCAGAAGGTAACTACCTGTGAGAGACAGGTAGTAAGAGATGACACCTGAGTCCCTTGTCCAGAATCTGCAGCTTCATAGGAGAAGAATAATTTCATTACTTGAAGGCTGTGATGTCTTCAAAAGAGCTGCTGAAGCATTTGTGAAGAGATAGAATAAATAAATGTACAAAGGGAAAGAAGAATACAGAAAGGTGAAGTAATTTATCCAAGTCATGCTAATCGTGTTGGGCAGAGAAAAGATCCCAGACTCTCTGCGTCCTCAGCCTGTATCCCAGTTGCTAAGCAACTGCCCTGAATATGAGGGTGCCCAAAGCACAGTATACCAGATGTTATAACATTGGCTTTCTGACACCTTCTGCTTTGATTCACGCCATATCTGAGGTCTAATAAAGAAAAGAAGTGGACCTCCTCATCTGTCTGTGACTGCAGATCTTTTGTATTTAGTCTCTTAAGTAAGACCCCCAAATTAGGAGGCCAGTTGCACTGTAAGCTTCCTTACCAGCAGTTCCAGTGGGCGAGCTGTACAGCCTAAGGTCTGAATGATTGCATGGAGGTCTCCCTCTCACCTATCTTAAAGAGGGAAAGGAGGGTGGTTAGGCTCCTGGCTCAAGATGCGTCAGCCATAGGCATAATGTTAGATGACATTAATCTTGGCCTTGCTGTCTTAAAAAGCTGGTGGAATACCTCTTTTATCACAGTAAAACTGGTTGAAATTCTTCATATCTAGCAAAAATAACTGGGAATTTTCTGATGGATAGAAAAGGATTCTTAGAATTACCAAGCCATGTCTGGAATCCTTCAGTGGCAGTGTAATTACATGGCACATCTGCTATAGCTGACTTCTGGATGATTTTCAGTTGGCAATCTGAAGGCATCCATCAAACAGCAAACATAGCTCATAGGCCTAAAATGACAGCCCAGCCTTTCCTGAAAGACATCAAGACCAGGGAGCTGATCTCCAACGATTAATTCCACATGAATTCGTGAGTGAGCCAAAGATCTGATTGTGAAAGTGCTGAAGGGCAAACAGTGAAGTAGTCTGGGCAGCTCTGCTCCCTCTAAGGGTTCACCAAATGGCTTTTGTTTGCATCGTTCCCAAGCGTTACATTCCTGAAGTAGAAACCACAGAACTTTCCAGGGCACAAATCTTGTACAAAATGGAGGTGAGTTAGAGACTGAGGCTGGGAATTACCAGAGCAGAACATGCACTGGAGAACTAGACCTGAGAAATAAGGAATTCCAAATCTGTCTAGATGAAATCTCTGCATAATTCTTAAACACTTCATATATTTTTCAGAACTACCAGAACTTAGAGGCACCTGAAATACTTCTCTGTACACCTTCATAAGGGCCTGTCCTGGAGAAATGAATGTCCGCCTCCCACCAGCAGTTCTCTGGTGGTTGTGGGAGTTCTGCCATTCATGTTGGACTTGATCCTATGTTGGACTTGATCCTAGACTGATGGTTCATCTGAGGCTGAGTGAATTCTGAATGTTATTGCTTGCTCCAGGAGTTATGCTTATACACGTGCATAGACATATACCTTACAGATAGACCTACATACATACATTATTAAATGAAGGTTGAAAAGAAAATAAATATATTACATTCATGGATTTGAAATGGAAATACTGCTTTACCTCTTCCCAGGTGAATGTTCTAAGTATCAAGTTGCAGTCAGGCTTTTTCTTGGCTCTCCTTCTGTGGGTCTCAGTACTGCTGCAGTTCTGGATGCACAGTGGCTTAGACTCAATATGATAGATATATCATATTTCTGAGGCACTGCAGCTTCAGTAGAGCCTAGAAGTTTCATTGCCTTCTTCCTGGGATAGTTGTATGATTGTTTTTTTGGGATTTTGCATCTCTGCGTGGAAAGAGAAAGATGGACAGGATTGCCCTTTGCTTATCTTCAGAGATGTCAGTCTGCATGCTGACTGTACAGGAGGTATAGGTAATCGTGTTAGGCAGATACACTGGATCATAGCTGCCCGGGATCAGGTACCCAAAAGACCAAAGGGCACTTTAGCATTTTAGCTAAGTTATGTCACATTTAGTGACACAGAGTCCCTCTTTGCGTTCTGTGAAAAGCCTTCTCCATTCACCATGAGAATTTTTTAATAACAAGATTAGTTAAGGACAACTATGTATTGAAATAACTTACCTAGGGTCTCTATCTACTTGAACCTCTAGCTAGAAACTCAATAGTTTCCTCAGAGATGAGCTCATGAAGACATTAATGGCTTGATGCAAGATTCATCACAATTTGTCATGCAAAAAGCTCAGCAGATACTGAGAATAATTCCATTTACTTTTAATCTGCTTACGTACTTGACCTTAACTATGAAAGAGCTAATTGTCAGCTTCAGTGAAGCTGCACTACTTTCATCAACTGAGAAATTCATCCATGTGCTATATATATCTTACAGAACAAAATAAAAACCATAAGGCTGAGGGTTAGAAATACCCTGCAAACAGAATTCTAGAAGTCAGCATTTAAAATGTCATTTTTGTAGCACTAAATCAATAAATGAATAATTATTAATGAGTTTCACCATTACTGAAATTTTAAATAGTGTTAAAGTGGATTTTCTTTGTTGTTTAGACTTGTTTTTAAAGGCTTGTCTTCTCTGCTGTTTGCTGTTTTCTGCTGTCTGCTATTTCCGTCGTGATGCAGCAACAACATAACAATGTTGGCTGGAAGCCAGCTTGAGAATAGACTGAGCCTTCAACGGGTTTTTGATGCATGAATATTTTGAGGGGGCATTTAAATGATGTTTGTGCTTCTCACAGTGTGAAAAAACAACACTGCCAGGTTTCTTTGATCTACTGGAAACAGGCTATCATAATACAGAAATAGTTAGCTGAAATAAGTACATTCAGGTAGCTTCTTTCTACTCAACTGTGTATCATTTGCTTCTATGCTCACAAAGGAGGTTTTCATTCAGCTGGGGCAAAGTGCACACAGTTATTGATGGTTCAAGTATTTATTCCTTAAAATGACAGTTCTGAAAACATTTCTCTCACCAAACAGAGAGTGGGAGGGCAGTGGAAAGGAGGAGATAATTGAGGAAGCTGGAAGTGAAATGACGTTCATGGCTGTCAGATGCCATTTCCATTTTAATGAGTGTAAAGACAAGTCTCAGAGAGCAGCAGAGGTTTGGGTGACCACTTACAGTATCAGATATTGTGGGAATTTGGGTTGGTATTCATGAGTTGAAGGAAAGAATATGTCTCTCTTGCTCCTTCCCTGGCATGGACTGATACTGCTCCAACTTTTTGATGTTTCACAGTTTTCTGACTAGCACAACCCAAGGCTTCAATGAGGTGGAAGCTGTGTTGTGTTTGACAGCCTACAAACACAAAGGCATTCATCATGCCTCCACTCCATAAACCTGCAGTTTGAAAGATAAATATTGATGATTTGGTGAAGCAAGCAGTCCGGGAAAGGGGGAGGGGGAGGATAAGTAATAACAGGCTATGTCGGTATAGACAGCCTGGATCTGTACATAGTTTAAAGAAATGCGCACGTTGCCATGCTGGGTCCGACCTTTAAACCACCCAGCCCCGTGTCTTGTCCCCATAACTTGCCAACACCATGTCTTAAAGAATTTGGGACAGTAAACATAGGACATCACATGGATCCTTTGTGTGCCTACTAAATGGTCATGCCTATGCCAAGAAACTCTGTAGAGCCTGTACTGCAGAGTCAGTGTCTGAACTGAGCTTTATGAGTACATTTACCAGTACACATACATTGCTCAAGGTACATGGCAGCCCAGGCTGCTAAGTGTCTGGAAACAAATATTTAGGGCATAGATAAAGTAATATTCTGTGTGAAGAACATGAAGGCTGGTGCTCAGGATGCACAACTCTCTAATATAGAAATCATATTATGTGAACTAACGCCAATATGAGCCACTAGGTCCTCAGGGTCTTTGTCCTCCAAAGCTTGTGGGATTTGGGCACAGGCCTAGGAGAGCTCTTCAAAGGGAAGTTCAAGAAATCTACCCTTTAAAAAGGAGCTTTTAAGTAATTCCCAACAAATATGTAGGTGTCCCTGCTGTGGCAGGGCGTTGGACTTAGATGATCTCCAGAGGTCCCTTCCAACCCTGATGATTCTGTGATTCTGTGATACTGTGAAATATTTGGCTTTTTTACTGCAACTTCAGCAATTCTTGTTATCTGTTTAAACGTTCATCTGAAATGTCCTTTAGTTTTCACTTTCAGTATGTCAGAAAGTTCCCTGGCTTAATCACTCCGTGTAGAAGAAAAGAGCATTGGTTTTTATCTGTTTTGAACTTGCTACCTTCCTTAATTTTATTGCACATTCTCTTGTTCTGCCACAAGCTGGGGCAAAGAGAAGCACCTAATCTATCTTCTCCAAGTAATTTATTTTTACCCTTTCATTATGTCCTTTTGTCCCTCTCCTTTCTCAGGTGACTCTTTCCCAATCTTTTCAATCATTCTACATGACAGATTTTTCTCTTTTCTCTCTTTTTTTTTATTTCTTAAGGTATGGATCATTTCCCTTTGTCACAGGTGAGCCCTTTCTAATTTTGACAAAATTTTTCTTATTTTTTTATTATTTTGTTTTCATGGTAGTGTAATAATACTTCACAAAATCTTCCAGATGAGACCACATTTTGATTTATAGATTTGCTGTGTAGTATTTACTGCATCATTCCCGATCTCAGTTCTTATGAACCCTCACATCTTGTTTGAATTTTTTTTTTTTAAACTACAGCTGCATATGGTGTAGAAATCTGTCTTCATTGATACCCAGATCCCTTTCCTGGGTTGAGACAGTGAATGTAGACCCCTGTCAGATGTACAAGCAGTTTAATTTATTTTTTTCCCTTCAGTATGCCTTACTTTGCAATTATTGGCATTGAACTTCATTTGCCCTCACTTTAGTCCTCACATGGTTTAGCTAAGTCTCTTTGAAGTTCCTCACGGATCTCTCTGGTCCGTGCTAGCTAAATAACTTTGTGTCATCTGCAAGTTTTGCTAACCTCAGTATTACCCTCTTTCAAGATCATTAATACAGATTTCAAACACGAGATCTAATGCAGAACAATGAGGCGAGGCATCCCACTGTTCACCTTGTGCCACTGACTATTTATTCCTTCCCTTTGTTTCCCATCTTTCACCGATTTTCAGCCCATGTTTGATGTACTCCATGAGCACATCAAATAAGTGAAACCATAAGTGTGGTTAAGCATCAGCATGCTTAGTTTTTCTCACTGCTTTGAATAAAATTTGGTGGTAAACACAGTGTGTTTCCTCTCCTTTCTCCAAGAAATCCCCTTTTATTTACTTATTATTTTTTAACAGCTCTAGAAATCCCTTTAGTAGGCCAAGACTTTGGAAACATCTGAGAAAGAAACATGTTTACAGTTATGTATATAGTTCAGCATGTCAAATTTTCAGTTTTCTACTTACGGGGAGACTGTGCCATTTTTGTCTTTGAATGGTGAAGGATGAGGGGACTACATGTAAAGATATTTCACCATGACCCTTTGTAATGATACCACTACTACCTCGAGAAGCACCAGCACATGAGAAACCAGCCCGTTTTTGCAAAAAGGCTAACCTTGATTTTGGCCCCTATCTTGGGAGGAAGATATAAGAGAACTTTGCAGCTTTCCAGACTGCTTTCAGCTAGAAAGGGTGCCGCCTTCATCTGTGCAGCATGATCACTGCTGATGTTCATGCTGTGAGTGCTGATACTGACGTGATGACTGCTAGTTAAGGGAGACAACTTTATATTGGGACCTGAGGTCCCACACCATGCACCTGCTTAGCAGGAGGACTCTTTCTGAGCTTGTTCCTTGTGTTTCTTAGATACCTGCTCTCCATACTTCTATGTAAAATAACTGGATCAAGCTCAACAGTCCAAGAGTGAAGGTCCTGGCTTTGATGACACAGAGCAGCTGGATTGTGGAACCTGGTGCAAATAGTGTCAATACAGCCTATATCCCACCATTTCTGGCCTGTGGTTATCTTCTGGTTGATAAGCTCTGTGCTGCTTCACTGTCTGAAAGCTCTTTCCACCACTTTATTGTGTAAATCAAGCTCATAAAAACTTGTCTCCTACACTGCAGGTACTCCCCATAATTAATATTTTGTTTTTTCAAATGGTTTGCAATATGATCTTAAAAATGAGCTGGTTCTGTAAATAATATTTCCAGTTAACTAATTTGCCATAATATCAAGAGAAAGTGAGTATAAACAATGTATGTGCACGATCAAATCAAATGTGTTTATTACTTGGAAAGAATGCTCATAGAAAATATTTAGTTACGTTCAAGCATCTCTGCTGAGGAGCCTTCACAATGTGCTGAGAAAAAAAGATGTTATCAGAGTGCTGACACTAAGGCTGATCCTACTTCCTCCTTTTATCTTGGACATCTTATTTTACAGTAGCATTTTACATTCCACAAACATTAAGGCACTGAGTGAGTTCTCTGACGCTGCCTGGGTATGTGGCTCTGCACATGACAACACTTCGACTCTGTACCGTTCATTAACACAGAGCGTAATTTGTAGGTTCCTAGTCACTGTTGCAGCATCTGTAGAATGGATTTTATATTTGGGAGGAAGATTATTGTTAAATTACTTAAGGCAATCTGTAGAAAATGCTGAGGAAAATCCCTGTTGTTTCAGGATTTTGTCATCTTAACTTTGCCCATAAAGAGGAATTTACTTCCAGTTGGGATATTCAATCATAATCCCTCTGTCTCTTCTTTAATGAAAACAAACAAACAAGCTCAGGCAAAAGTCTTTATTTTTTTTTAAAGCTGGAATGGAGCTGAATTAACTGTGTTTTTATGACTAATCAAGTCTTAGATCTACCTTCCAACATGTGGGGGATCTGGGTTCAGCTCCCTCCTGTGCCCAAGGAGGTTCAAAAGTACACTGCTTATCTCCTGGAGCAGAAAAATGTCAACAGCAGTGATTCAGAAAGTCTCATTTTCAAATACTCAATATGTCTGTGGTGTCAACACTTTGCTGAAAAAACAGAAGAACTGATTTTAAATCCCTGCTTCAAAGCAGGTAGGATGAGCTTTCAGTAACAGAACTGCTCACTCGTCCGAGTACACCGACAGTTTGTCTGTCATTTACAATGGGGAAGGAATATCTCTGGTTCCTTTCTATTTGGATTGACTTCTTTTAGGTGTTCAGTTCAAGAAGATTAACTGTTTAGCTAACTACTGATAGTGGGCTTTAATTTCTAATTTTTCCTTGGTATTTCCCACCAGAAAGTTTAGTTTATATAAGCCTGGTGGCTTCCCTGATACTAGTTTTAGTCATTTAACCCTCTCTATGTCTTCTGCAGGAACCAAAGCACTCCATCCCTGGTGAAGTATAAAGATTTCTCTAAAATTCAGAAAATTAAATGTGATTTGTGTCTGGAAACATAGCACTGGATTCCCGAGTCACAGCTTCAAGCACAAAGTAATATAGTGACTTCTGAGATCCACTTTAGTTTTTGGCATCTATGCTTATGTCTTATCTTGGACGTTATGAGAAAATAGTGGTATATCTCCATATAATTTTAGTTGAAGGCAAACTTTTGAAGCAACTCTTCTGATTGCTCCCAGTTATTACACATTTGTTCTCATCACAGAAGGATCTCAAAACCTTTCAAATGAACCAAAACTAAAAGATGCTCTTCAAAAACGCACTTGATGCACTGCAGCACCTATTGAGCCCTAGTTCATAGGTCTAGACTAAAGCTATTCTGAAAAAAATCGCTTTCAAATTTAAAATGGCCCTCAACAGCAGCTGTTGTACTCTGCAGCTCTACTCCTGTTACACCATAACCCTTGCTTGTATAGACATAATCTTGAGTTAGGATAGGTACCTCAGTTTATGTGAGGTGTATTCCATCTTTGTCCCAATCTTGTTAAAGTATGGCAATTTTCTTCTTTCAAGAGGTGGATGAGTGTGTCTTTCTCAGTGAAAACCTGATAGCACATCACTCAATTATAAAAGAAAAAAGTTCTTTGTGCAGCCTAGAATGCAAAAATCTATGTAGTCTCTCTACTGGGGAAAAAAAGAAAAAAAAAAGTGTTAAATCAAGTGCCAGAGATGAACTATTAACCAGGTAGGTTAATAATAACTAGTACTAGATCCTTTTCTATAGGTTGAGAGTCACTTAATAAAGAATGAATAGAATCAGTAAGATTTGCAAAACTGGAAGAATTCATACTTGACAAACTTCATTAATATTCTTTTTTTCTTCAGATACTCTTTTTATCACAGAGTTCTTCCCCAAGCCACAATCCCAAAATTAAGGAGTCTATTAAAACACATGTAGTCATTTCTCTTTTCTCTTTCAGGAGTGAAACAAACCTCGGTGGGACTTTTTTTTCCTCTTGGAGAGAGAGAAATTAGACTGAACTAATCAGCATGAATTGTATGGGGAACGTTATGTCATCAGGAGGAAATTCTGCTTCATCTTTGTTTAAAAGGAAATAAAAAATGAGGATTTTTAAAATTACAGAAAGAAAAGGAAGATTAACTGTGCTCTGAATGCAAGAGCTTTCCAGGAGACCAAATAAGTCTTCTATAAACTGATTTGCCTTTCTGACTGCGATTTAGTAGAGTGACACCTAATTTGTTCTGAGAGTCATTGATGCCTCCAACACAATGGAGGATGACAGCTTGCATAACCTCTCTTTCAGCTCTCATCTCATTTATTCCGTTTGAAGTCGAGTTCCGACAAGAGAGAGGCACAGAATTAATATTACCTTAGATCAGCTCAGTCTCCAGAGGGAGCAGCAAAAGCTTTTCTGGAAACAATAAACCCTTTAAACATGACAGGAGGAATAGGACCTTAGGAGGTATCTGAAAGTATCCATTATTAAAGAAAGAAAAAAAAATATATCTATGTGGGTCACTTTGATTCGTTTTTTTTCTCCTTAACAACAAAAGATGAGCTACTGTCAGTTTTACATACAAATTTAAAGATTTTGAATAGTTTGTGGTTAACATCTGTATTATACACACACATACATACATGCATACATATGTTTTCTTTTTTGTTATTGTAGCAGAGTCCCTAGCCATGAATGGTATTTGTTTTGACTTTGAAATTCGCTGCTTGTTTGATCTGGTTCCTTTCCAATTTAAGATAAAAAATCAGGAAGGGAAATTCCCATCACATCTGATAGTTTATAAGGTCAAATTTAATTATTGCAATTTGCATTTAAAATTAATGTAACACTTTTAAAGTAAATCAGAGGAAGCCAAAGAGATAATTTGTGCAGACAGCTTTGTAGAAGGAACAAAAATAAAGAAGCATGACAATTTCTTTGTAGCTGTGTACACTTTAATCTGTGGTCTACAGAACATCAGCATGGGCAAACTGGCACAATTCCATTTGAGCAATAAAACTACAGTGAATTATGCCAGCTAGCGGTCAGACCTTATATATGTATATTTATATATATATATGTGTGTGCACGTGATTGACAAATGAGCTACTTGAGGGGAAAATATATATAGGAAGTCTAGAAATGTTGATGTTAGACTAAAACCTTCACATCAAACTACAACTAAAGAAAAAAAAAAAATCCCCCTGGGGTTTTAACAACTAAGAGTGGACAGACTTAATACAGGGGCTGTCCATTAATAAATAATCTACCCAATGGATAAGCCTTGCAGCATTTTCTTTTTGTGAATTCTCAGCGGACTTTGAATTCCTATCAGCAGACATCCAATTTACATGTGAATCGTGATTTCATCATATCATATCCTGTCATTCCACTAGGAATAATTTCCTGTCATTCCACTGTGAATCATTTCAGGAAAGTACAGATGACTTAATAATTTACAATTAAATAGTTCGTGTCATGCTGGAGCAAACCATGCGAAAAGAATCAGTGTATTTGCCACACAAATGCAAATACCTCTGGGAGATGCAGGGTGGAACAGAAAAGAAAGGAAGGGAGAAGAAGGAAGAGAAGAAGAAAAGCCTATAATTTAATAATGGGCAGTAGAAAGGCAGCATTTAGCAGGACTGTGGAAAAGGAGCCTGATTTTAATAGAAGTCAGAAAGGTAGAATATAAATGAGGATGTTAAGTAGATTGGAGAGAAGGCAGCCCAAATATCGCTTTGTTGGGAAGGGTGATGTAAACCTTTCCCGTTCTGCTGAATACAGGAGAACACTTAACAACCTAGAGGGACGAGCTATAGGCCTGAGATTACACTTGCCTCCTCACTGGAAGATTTACTAAACGAATATCACTTCTCTTCCCCCTCACCCCCATCTCCTCCATCTCCCCACCCCCATTCTTGAAATGTTTTTTTGAACAGGCTTTGATTTTCAGCGTTTTGTTAGAAGTTCAACATTATTTGTCAGCAGCTTTGAGCAGTTCTACATATGGCTTTGTGCTAATCTATTCACTTTGGCAGTGCCTTTTATCTTATTTGTGATGTGTGGCCAGCTCCACTGTATTCCACTCTGACTGGAAGAGCAGAGAGAGCAAACATATTCTTGTGGTCTTAGATACGCTACCATTACTTCTCATTTCTGGATTGGATTCATATTCCTTAACTTTAGACAGTTACAATACAGATGTCTCCATCTAAGATGCTCATCACTGCCTCTCTTTATGGTCTATGAAAAGAAATAGGTGCTTTAAAGCAGGACTCATCTGCCCTGCATTAAACTGCCTAATTCAATATGAGATTTATTTCACTCTAAAACTGCCTATTTCTTTTTGTAGTCTTTAAAAATAACCTATACTAACAGCTCAGATGGAAGCATCTACAAGTTAGATGTTGAAAATTAGGTGCAATTAATGCTACTCTGCAAGTTGGCTTGTTTTGGTAATCCAGATAATGGAATGGATGCTGAAAAGGGTTTTTGAACACAGATTAATATACCCCTCCAAAGCAATGTAAACAGACAAAAGGTGACTTTCTGAGATCTGAAACAAAATCACTTACCTACTAGAAAAACATCCCTTGGGAAAACATTCTACCAGGGTGAGTCATCATGAAGAAGGTCAAAACTTAGAACACAAAACTGGAGGAAGACAGACAGAAAAAATTAGTCCTTTGATGGCGTGTAACAGTCAGGGTAACTTAATTCCTTTCATTGCATTCATTAACTTGTATATGATGAGGACAAGGCAAAAGGTGTCTTACATCTCTGTAACCATACTTTAAACTTGTTCTTTAAATAAGCATGGAGTGAAAAAGGAGACATAATGAAGAGTCAGTGAAAAATGCAGGGTTTCACTATGATAAGCTTTATTGTAAGCTTTGTGTCTGGCTTGTAAGGAGACTTGAACAATTCTGTGCATAAATTCACAATCAATTTTAAGAGCAGAAATCATATGAAAAATTGGTGCCTGGTTAGATACTTTTCTGAATGCAGGGTATGTTAGATAGTGGATAGGTAAATTAACTCCCACGGGAGTTAACTTCCAATTTACTCCGTGCAATGCCTGAAAATGGTCAAACAAGTTACATCAATAAAAGACCTCACATATTCAGTGGAATTTACATCAAAGATCACACAGCAGTTAACAAATAACAATTAATTCTCATTACATCACCTCAAAACAAAATTGATAAAAGCTATTTAATCTGTGGGTGGACTCACAGCCCGGAACAAAATAAATAAGAACAAAATAAAAACTCTGGCTCTCATGGCTGCATTTCAGAAGAGTACATACAGTGAATCCAAGTTACATTCTGTAAGTCTTTCATCTAGCTTCTCTCCAGAGAACGAGATTGAGAAAGTAATCATAGAATCTGTCTTTATAACAGTAACTCCGTGGTTATAGCAGCCCTCCAGGACTGGGAAAGCTATGTTCATTTCCTCCCTGAAGGAATTTAGTCTCTTTTCCCTTCCTACATCTGAAGAATCTTGAGAATTTTTTTGTGCTAAATGACAAAGCTTCAAGAGGGCACCAGGAAAGTGCTTCTGCTCTCCTCAGTTCTTAATAGGAAAGTATCCTACCTGTTCTGTTACAAATAAGATTAGAGTAGAAGCATTCTCTATTCTGCAATAATTTTAATTTTATAGGGAAGAATTAAAGATTGCTTAATTGGTACCAAGAAAAAGGAATAAAACAGCATGGGTGGGTAGGTTCTAGGACGTCCAGCTAGAAATGGACTCTAGTGCTCTAGTGCTTGCTCTTGATTCTCTACCTCACCCAGCTGATAAAAATTCGAGGAAGCTGGAGATGACATTTGAATCATTTTAAGAAAAAAAGGAAATTAAATTTGGGCCACCCACTTTTTAAAACTTGCTCTAATCACCGAACTCTTGTACAAATGTCAAAAAAAAAAAAGACACTTAATTCCTTTGGAGGAAAGAAAAAAAAAAGTCATAAATAAACATGTTCCAGAGAGATTTGGGACTGTAATCATGATGTGTTACGGTACAACCCAGACACTGAGCAAAGTGCCTAAGATTCAGAAGAGGCTAAGGTCTGGAATATGTATTCCTGTCTCTCATGCTTCTTACAACGTAGTTCTCAACTAAGCGTGTTGGATGCTTTTGATGTGATGCTGATCCAAATGCACTGTGCAGGGAGCCCAGGTACGTGACAAACGATTCTAGCTTTTACTGCTGTTATAGGATCTACCTACCAGATCCTTTGATGCATCTTGCTTTTGCAGTTATGTAGCCCTACTGCTAAAGCCTCTTCCTTATTCCTGTATATACATTTTTTTTACCACACACTGAGAGGGAAATGATATGATCTGTATTTGCAAATGTGAACCTGAGGTACAGAGACATAGCAACTAACTTGTCCAACATGACAAAGGGAGATGGATTAGAAACTTTTGCTTCACGTTCAACACCGTTACTGTCTTCTCTGTGATAAGGGATCTTTTTTTGATGTATCAGTATCACTAAGCATTATTCTCAACATCTCCAGCTAGAATGCTAACTTGTTACCACCACATGTGACACACAGGCTGGGTAATTGTATTTCCTTCTCTTGGCAAAGCCTTGGACATACTATTTGTCTAAGATAATATATGTAGTATTAATTATTAGTAGTATTTCATGTCACTGTTCATTTCCTCATTAGGGGGTGAAATACTTAAGTACATGTAGCTACATTAATTTTCATTAATGATGTCAATTAGCAAGTGGTTATAAACTTTTAATAACATTGTAACTATATAAATCCTTATTGGGGTATTTTCATTAATTTTTATCAGCCACATAATCAACTAAATAACGGAATTCTGCTGCGGTAAATTTGTCACTTCCGTCACAAGTCTGTTAAACAGTGTATAGGGGCTTAGGTAATTTTCTCCCAAACCATAGAATTAATGACAATCATCTCAGCCCCTCCCATTTGCCCTGAACTGCCCTTCAGAAAAGCCTGCCGCAAGCAACCAAGAACCAGAAGACAACCCTGCCTTTATGGTTGTTTTTCATCTCACCTCAATTTAGCTGGCTGAATCTTCGGCATCTGACCACTGTTTTTGATCTAGGCCCTCTATACCCGTGCAGAAACGAACAGCTCTAACTGGAGTTCTGTGTTAATAGCTGTTTTGGAATTGGGTGATTCATATTTGGGTAAACTTGAAATATTTGGGGAGGGGAGAGTAAATTAAAAGGTTTGGTTTTGTTTCATTTTGGAAGGCAGGAAGAGATGGGAATGTTTTATCTGCTGAACCCACAAAATACTCGGGTAGAACAGAATTTTTCAGTGACCTCAAATTTAGTGAATTGTTTCACTTTTTGTATTTTTGCTTATATAATTGTTTTCTGGTACAGAAAAACCTACCAAAAACAAAAAGAAAAAAAAGTGTTCTGAAACCAAGAACTGAGATACCCTGGGTAGGATTATGATGCTTATCCTTGTGTGTCTCCTGTCCTTTTACATGATCTGGGCTTCTCCACCCAGCTTCCAGCTGTTACTTGACAAAGGTGCAGGTCTTCAGTGCATCCTGGCTGCATCTCTCAGGCCCACGTAGATCTGTCAGACACTCCAAAGCATTTAAATGGATTTAGACATCTGTGCTCAGGTATCTAAATTGTCATGATGAAATGAAACATTTCAACTCTCAATAAAACAACAGAGTGTGGATTTCTTTGAGAATTCTAATTTTTCACTCAGGCTTTTGTTTTCAGCTGATCCAAATATGCTTTTTTTTGAAGGAGCTGGTTAAGAGTTTACCCCTGAGGTTTCACCTAGCTCCAGCTGTGAGAACAACAAATTCTTCTGGAATGCCTCATTTCAGGTGTCTCTGTCTAAAAAGTGTACTACTATCCAAAAGTAAGTGACAGGACAGATTCAGAACTTACCAGGCTGATGACACACAGGAGGGCAAATTAGAAAATTGCTACAGTCTCTTTAAACGTTAACATCTATTAACCACAATAATTTTAACAATGCTTCTCTGTAAAAACAAAGCCCAGCACCAATTACTCATCAGCTGGAATCCCAGAGGGATTGGAACAAAAGAACTTACAGAAATTAAGAAAAAGATTCTTCTCTAGAAAACAGGCAAGACCAAAACTGGTGTTCAACAAATGCAGAAGACAGCTCTGCTTTATCTAACAAGCACTGAGGCAGCAGGTTAGCAAGTAAGCACAAATATTCATGTCAGAATAAGTGTGGAGAGACTTCTGGAAACATGCATTACATGATGGATGTTCCCTAAGACTTCTCACACAGCATTGCCATATCCATGCGAATATGTTTTAGACGAATCCTCTTGCCACAGGAGCACAAAGACATAATTTTACTATTATTTTTAACCATGACCACATTTTGTCCATTAACTAGGTTTCCTCTTCCCCCCCCCCGCCCCCATCCCCCTGCAATGTAATCCCCACATGCAGAGTTTGCATCCTGCCACCTTCAACTGAAAAAGCTAAAAATCAGATTATTCAACTATTGACACTGTTTTGCATTCACTCAGCCCATCCGTTTAACACCTGTAATATGCTTGCACCCTGTGGCGCTGTAACATCCTTTTTTGTTAATGGAACAGATATCAGCTTCCAAACACCCCTGGCTTGGCAAAGAGAAATGGAGCTATCGCAATTAGCATGAATCAGTGCGTCCAGCACTGTTCTGTGTGCCTCATTTTAACCCAATAGTAATTTCAATAATCAGGTTATGTCTGCCTAGAGCAATTGGAGAGATCCCTGAGTTAGTGCCAGTTGAGCTGATGTATCCACTCAGACGAGTGAAAAGCCACGCACAAGTACTCATTTATGCCCCTAAAGCACAGAAGCTTCATTAGAAAAGGTTTCCATCAGATAGAAGGACTCGCTGATGTGGCCGCAGTGGGTCTGGCTCCAGAGGTTGCTCTGCCCATACTGTCGAGCGACCGCTCTGTGGGATTCCCTTAGACGCTGCACCTTTGTACTTACATTTGTGATTAAATATTAATTCTTCTGAAGACGTCTTGCAGAAACAGAGGTTTTAAGGGAGGTACTAGACAGGGAGCTTGGTCAGCCCACACTCTTTCCATGGGCAGTGGAGAGAGAGAGAGAGAAAGCGACATTTCCAGAGGCTGAGTCAGACCTTGGATGGAGCACATCATCCTGGCGATGCTGGAGTGACCTTGTCTCTCTCTCTTCGTGGCTGCAAAGGAAGCCTGGGATGAACAGGAACATAAATTGAGTGCTTAAATTGGGGTAAATGAGTACAGGCAACAATGTCTGAAAGAGCTGCTGGCTCTCAGACTGCTGTTGGTTTCTTTATGCAACCAGGATCTTTTTTATGTGTTTGTATTTGCTTGCGGATCACCTGGCATCAATTCAAGTATAGTAGTTTAATATTCAATGAAAGAACATGTAAGATGCCTTTTCCTGCACCCTCACATTCTGCAACCGGGCACTGCCTGTTTGTTTACCTCATTAGGAAGCTATATGCATATTTTTTAAGCACCGTCAATTACAAATCACAAACGACTAGCACATAATTGTGTGCATTTTCAGATCAAGGCAGAAACGCGTGTGCCAGTACCTGTTAGATTTGATTGGACAAGGTCACACAGAGGAACATTAAGAAATTGAGACAGAGATGTCAAAGCATTTCCAACGGCAACAACAACCGCCCCACTCATATCAACAGGGGGGAAATGGAAGCATAAACCAAATTGCATCCAAATGATTGCAATTGGAGCACGTGTGTTATGGGAAAGGTTTGAAGTTAGCACATGTGCTGATATAGCAATATGACGATGAAGGGAAAAAAATTCCAGCATTCAGTGTCTTTGCAGCACAGATGGTCGGGTTTGCTTTTCTGGCCTAGTTGTTCATTAAAATGAATCAGATGAATCTGGCTATCCCAAACTGTTAGTATATGTCTCTGCCTTATTATTCTGTGCTTTGCAACAATGATGATACTATACTGCCCATGGGCCAAATAATGCTTTGGTATGGATCACATGATATACTGGTGGTGGGCTGTCAATGTCTTAACTAACAATCCATTCAGCAGTGAAATCTAGGAAAGGGTACAACGCACCAACTGGATCACATCTGTGGTCTAACCATGTTTTACAAAATCACTTAGTAGGTACTACACAGACTGTAAGCAATTATGTGTGATTAATTACAGCATCACAAATGACACCCATTTTTGGGCACTTCTTTGCCTTTCACATTTTGACAGTACTGAGTGATAAACACTAGCAGAAGCATTTTTTATTTTTATGTTCTTTTTTTTTTTTTTTATGTGGCAAAGGATCTGTATAATGCAAAGAACACCAGAGCTTTCCCTTTTTTTTTTTTTTTTTTCTTTTTCTTTTTCTTTTCCTTCCGGAGAATGAATAACAGTTATGAAGAGTGTGGTGATATATGGTCCTACTAGACAGCCATAAAGTGTAAATTTCCAACATGAGATGCCTGTGGGGAGGGTAGATTTTCCTTCAGCCTCACAAGTCCCACTGACACTAATGAAGGAGGCATGTCTACAACACCCCTCACTGAATAATTTACATCTGCACAGACAGAAAGTCAGAAGGCAAAGCTGGAGACACATCAGAGGGCTGGCTTTAAATCAAGTCAAAAGTTTGCCTGTGTTTGTGGGTGGTTTATTATTATAAAAGGAAAGCAATGCAAAGTGAAATTAAAGCTATCTTTTCAGCTTTGAGGGCTTCAGGATAGGGGGGCAGTGCGGGGTTCACCAGGAGGGGTGAGAAAATAAAAAGTATGAGGAATGACTGAAAGATAAAGAGAGGTTTAAGGAGGCAAATTAATTGTGAAGGTTGAATGAACAGCAGAGTGTCATGAACTGAAAAGAAATGTTAGAGTAGTTGTTTTGGAACTTCTTTAACAAGTACATTATTTCATTAGTCAACACAGAGCAAAAAAAATCCAGGAAGGTAGCTGGAAATAACGGAGATTCAAGAATTAAGTATTATTTTTAATTAGTGGCTGTGATTTAGACCAGCAATTAGGACCAAGCTTTCAAAGGAATTTAGATACCAAGAGATAGACAACCAGGGGCATCTGTAAGAATGTATCTTATCAGATTAGGCTCCTAGAGGTATACAACAAAACACAGATTTACATGGAGATACAGCCCTGGGTGGAATATCTGAGGTACAGAAGGAACATTACTCTGTCAGTGCAGCTAGTTCTTTCTGAGCTTAAGATGCACCTAAGATGAGTACCTAGCATTACCATCTTGCCCAAACCTTAACTAATTCCCCATGAGTGACTGACAGAGGATATGAATCATCCTAGATATGGGTGTAAGGTTGGTAGGTGCAAAAGGTTCAAATCCCCACATGGTGGAAAATTCTAAAGGGTTGGATGCCCACTGGTTTTCTGAAAAGAGAACTACTATTTCCTTCCCGGGTAGGTTTTGGTGATCAAATCATTCAAGTCAGTTCAGATCTTTAAGCAGTAAGTGATCTTGGACCTGCAGTCTCTCAAAAGACTTAGGGATCCACCCCTTACAAAACAGTTCCTTCTCAGAGTCTAAGCAAGCACAGACCAAGAGTACCCATGAGAATACACACGCAGGCCCAGGGGAAACCAAACTTTTGGTCACAGTAGATCAATTTGGTATCCACATGATGGTTTCAAATAGACCTATTTTCTGGGCTGGACCCTTTTTACCCAACTGAGGAGACTCAATATGCCAGAGGGAATATTGGACCAGAGGGAACATGCCAGAGGGAATATTGGAATATTTAAGGACAGACATCTTTGATGACTGTCCTTAAATAAGATGAATCATTCTCTGGAGCTATTTTTCTCCACTGATTATAGAAGGAGTTTTGGATAACTAACTTAATTTTGAACACCAAACCTTCAAATACCTTTGCTAGAGAAAGAGGTCACAACTTCTGGAATCCTGTTGCTGCCAAAGTGCTGGGTCAGGATAGAGTTTAGTTATATTTGTAGGTCTGGAACTCTGTACTGTTGTCCCTTGCTCAGATCTGTCTTTTCCTGAGTGCTATGGTGCCCTCTGAGCTAACCACAAAGCTATCTGGTAAGTACCAAACCACTTCCAGATGGGTTCCTGGAGTGCTGCTGCCCCATTTGCTGGTGCAGCAATGCTCTTACAGACCTGAACTGGTCCACACAGTCCTGGATCAGGTTGTCTGCTCTACACCTCTGACTCCAGAACTGGCTCTAAAGTTGATGGTAGAAATACGTCTGTGACACTTCCTCTTAGACATTGTTTCCACTACTCTGTCCCCGTTACTCACCCTGCTCTAGCAAACCTATGTAAAAGTTTCCATGGATTTTATTTTCTTCATGAGGAGGGGTGAGCTCTATAACTTCTATCCTCGTTCTACATTGAGAAGCAAGATAGAATGTGTTAATCCAAACTGAAGAAGTGACCATTGTGTTGCAAAGCTGACACATCCCACATAGCTTTTATCCTGTGCTAAGCAGGGAGTCATCTGTTCCCCAGCTAAGGCACAAACTGATGCTGATTTTTTTTTTAAAATACATTTTTTATTTTTTCCTAAGCTATCGAGCTTGGTGTTAGTTTAGTTGGAAAATGCACCGTCTGAACAGATGGACGAAAAATCTTTCACTGAAAATATATGCCCATCGCTTTAACTGATGTGTAAGATGTTTTTTGCTAGGTAGGAAGCTGCTGAATATGTAGAAAGGTTATAGTTCTGCCATTATCACTATACCATTATGAAATTATAGAGTGATTTTGAATGAAAGAAAATAAACTTCACAAAAAGGTTGGGTGGATGTTTATGATGGCAAATTATCTGACTGTTCTTAAACCAGCTGCTTTCAATAGGAAGTGGGCTGCCTTTCCTCAGTGCACTCCGCTTTGGTTCTGAGCCAGGAACTGGGAAAAAAAAAGAAGTTAGCAATAGATTCAGGAAAATGGGGAGGAGGAATTGAAGTTAAAAGAAAATGAAAATATTGTTTCACTATTTCTGCCTAATTTATTGCTTAGTTTTGATGTTAGTGTCACATAAGCAGGTTTGTCTCCTAAGAGGAAAAAGAAAAAAATCAGTGATAAGGAATCTATGTTTATTTTAAGTGTCATTTGTTTTATTTACAAGCCTAGCATGAAACAGTCAGACAGCAGGCAAGATAATCTATTCTTTCTGGAATCTTAGCCCTGTGCTAAGTTCCTAGGAAGCGATTTAATGTCCAGGGATAAATTTAAGCAAGAGCCCAAGAAGGAGGGCAATCTTTTCTGATGTTTTTTATGTTTTCTTGCTCCTTGACATCTCTCTATAATATCTGTCCGTAATTCTAATCTAACAATATTAACATCTTTTCCAGAGAACTGAACTTTTTATCAACCAAGTGCAGGAATTTGGAAGAGTCCATGGATACACACCTCTTACTTAAGTTTAGGCATCTTCAGTGTAGATAGCTACACTTAAGCTAATTACTCTAGATTCCCTCTACAGTTTATGGAGAAAAATAGCTGCTTGTAGGAGCAATCTGTCTCAATCTATTTAGTTGTCAGATGAGGGGGTGACTGAATAGAAAGCAGCTTTGAAGAAAAATACCTGGGATTTCGGGTGGACAGGAGGTTGAACAGGAGGCACCAGTGTTCCTGTGCAGTGAAGATGGCCAGCTGCAGTCTGGGCTGTGTGAGCAGGAGGTGCATACAGCAGTAGAGTTCAGGATACGCAAGCAGAAGGTGGGAAATTGGGTTTATTTAGCTTTAAGAAAATTCTAAGCGTGATCTTACTGTTGTCTGCAACTACCTGATGGGAGAGTGTAGGAAAGGCAGAGTCAGACTTCTTGAAGATGCACTGGGATTTGAGTGAGAGTAACAAATTCAAGTTGGATGTGGGAAATTTTGGTTGTATATTTGGAAAAAATTCTGGATGGTGACAAGGGTGGTCAAGCACTTCACAGGATCTCCAGGGGGATGGTTAAATCTCCTTTGCTGGAGTTATTCAAAGTTTGACTGGACAATGCACTGAGCAAATTCATCAAACAGGATGTGCTTTCAGTGGTGGTTTGAATTAGAGAGCTCCAGAAGTCCATTCCAACATGCCTGAATCTATGATTTGCACCCTACAAGTGTGTATGGACTTTGCAACTATAAAGAAAGCCAAAGGACTGTAAACAAAATGACTCACTCCTATATAAATCTCTGGTTTATGTCTAAATCCCAGCTTTTAACAGTGGCTTTCAGGACCGCCTCCATTGCTGTGCCTTTCAAAGCAAATGTTAATTCCCCTTTTATGTCTAAATTTATTGGTACACTATCTAACCATCTGCAAGTGTACAGGTTCATAATATCATCAGTGTATCTATACCATGTTAGACCTCTCCGTTACTGGTGCTTGCTGTGCTTGGCAGTCAAACTTATGTATCATAACAAGACTACAAATAGAGATAACCTACTGTGGTTGAGATGTAGCCATTTTTTTTTAGCCAAGCAAGAAAGAAAAACAAAAGACTCAAAGGAAACAATTCTGATTGTCTGGTAGGGCCTTAAATCCCAAGAGAGAGAACGCTTCTTTGCATGGAAAGAAAGAGTTCAGCGTCTCATTCTCCCAGTGATGGAGAGACTAGGCTATAACTAAGAAGGAAATTTCTATTTTACTTCGTAAGTTTTGTTTTCTTTTTCAGCTTTTCTTATTGAAGTGAAGCAAATTAAATTAAGGGAGTTTGGGGGAGAAAGTTCTAATACAGAGGCGTAATTGTCTGTGAAATGGTTTTCCAGTGGGTACAATAACAATCCCTAAACTGAAAACATCTCCAATGAAAATCCTGTCAGCTGTCAGGGATAAATCAGCAGGACTCGACTAGCACAACGCCCAGGAATTGTTGTGCTGGATTAACATCATTGCCTCTATGCCCCAAAATCTCATTACCCTCAGTGTCTCCATCAAGGAATGTCAGAGAAGAGTGGTCAGACTGTTCCACTGCAAGGTGGAGAATGGGTTTCACGTATGGAGTCACTGAGATGTACGGGAATCTTCAGTCTCAAAAGTGGCAGCTGGGGGGAACTAGCATAGAGGTCTGTAAAGCTGTGAGTGGCACGGAGAGCATGAGTGGGGAAAAACTTCCATGGTACCTTCTAATGCAAGAAGTTAGGGTATCAAAGGAGGCTGTCAGAGGGTGGGTTTTGAAGAAACAAGAGGGATTTCATCTTTGCACAACGTGCAGTCAAGATGCCATGGGATGCTGCTGGTGCTACAAGTTGATGTCAGCTCAAGGGGAGATTGGAATCCCCAGAGTACTGGAAAAAAAAAATGGCTATTAAATACAAATACCTAGTTCAAGAACTCCAGGCACTGAAGTTTCTAAGTTTCTTACAGAATTTGACATGTTGAGGAAAGTCTCAGCAGTGGCTTGCTTAGTATTATAGCCCTTCCCTTGGTTTCTGGTTTCCAGTTAGTGAAATGATTTCCATACCATTGTTAGTGACAATGGCCAGATGAAATAGAATGACTATTTGTACGACTAGCAAAAGGTGCTTCAAAATGAATAAAATAAGCTTCTGGAAGGCCAGTGTTTGCCTCAGAGACAAATGAAGCTGAAGTGGCACAGATCTTTCCCTTCATATTTTAGAGATTTGGTGCAACCTTGAAACACAGCTTCATCTTTAGAAAATCAGTAATTTCAGCTGTTTCAAAATCAGACAACAGTGATAAATATGTACTTGAAAAGTTATAACAATATGTTCTCTTTAATTTTCTGGCTGCCATGGCTTCTTTCCATTTAGTGAAACTATTACAGTGAACAATTGTGTTGGGAAATTAAAATTAATAACAGAAAATATTTACAGATCACTGTGTACTTAATTGTTAACATAAATGGTAAAAAAAGACTTTATTCTGTTGGTTGTGGAAACAAAGTCAATACTATATCAGCATCCTGCTGGTATTCAAAAGACAAGATGAAACAAAAAACATCCCAAAAATTAAATTCATAAATCCATATTTAGAAGCCTATGTGTATACCCTAAAAGTTGTCAGCACCACAGAGGTTCCCTGCAGAGTTGGCAATAGCATTCTGGAAACTGTTACGGTACAGGTTTGAGTGGGTTCCTTCTTTTCTGAGCAGACTGTACCATTTCTACAGTCAGTCTAGTGGAAGGCTCTTCCATAACAGATATCTTGAACTTATATCTGTCTTCAGAATAGCTAGGTAAATTTTTTAGGAGCAGTATTTTAAGGAAAACTCATCAACACTTTTATTCCAGTCATGTAATTTTCTTTTCTGTTTCTTTTTATTATTGTTATTTATTTATCTACTTATTCATTTTTAAGGTAAGATTCAGCTTGCACTGATTTTTATATAAATCTAAAAAAAGAAGTCTGTTTTTTCTGTTTTCCCCTAGATGCTTCTGTTACTTACGGCTATTGTGAGAAACATCAAGGATGTGAAACATTTCTTTTTTCTGAGATTTAGCTTATAAAACGAAAAAAGATCTATACGCTTGTGTTAGTCACCTTAGGCTCCCTTTGCTGTCAGTTTAGGAACAGGCAGTCTAGGGTGCAATTCACCTCATCCTCTCTGGACATTAAAAATAGACCAAATTAATCATTATTTTCAAATGCCGATTTCTCCCCACTGATTTTACTAGAAATCAAAAGTCACTGTAGCATACTGAAACTGTGTATGTTTAATGTCAATTTGTTCAGAATGAAACAATTGCACTTTAAAAATCAAATATCTAATTTATTTCCTGTATTTTTTTTATTTTATTATTATTATTTTTGCATAGCATTGCCACTGGAAGAAGGAGCATAAAACATTGAGCATAAAAAGTCCCAAATTACATTGCAATTGTGTGTCAGTATTTTACCCCATTTCAGCAGCAGAATAATGCCCTTGTCTACTCACACAGATGAGTAGTTCAGAATTGGAAAGGACCACAGAAGAAGGCAGTTGCAGCACACAGCACTATCTAAGAGCAGGTCCAAGTTAGAAGTAATATAAACAAGGTCTCCAATTTTTCTGTTCAGCTGAAAAGCAATTCCTTTGCCAGAAGATATTCTTTAACACCTGCCATCTGTTGGTTTTAATTTTTATTGATTTTGAATTAAAATCATACTGGCTGTAAAGGATTGGTGCTCAAATTTAGCAACACATAACAGACCAGACTTCTAACTGGTTCTTTAAAAGTGACTTTTTATTCCAGTCATTGGATGCAAATATTGTAATGGACTTATTAAAACAAAGTCAAACCTTTCTAAGTAACATTTTCATGAGTTAGAGGTGTTGAGTTCATGAATGTGATTTTTACTTTAGCCAGAGCAGTATGTGACCTGTACTTCTGAAAGTCAAGCTCTCAAGTCTGGATTTAATTTAGCCTTTGTAAAATGAATAGATGAATTGTTTTGGCACTTCATAAGCATTAAAACAAACAAACAAACAGATGTTGTTTTGAATTAAAAATAAATAAAACATAGACTCTAAAGGAAACATTTCAGTGGGAATCCCAACTTTTTATTTGTTTTTTTTTGTCAAGAACTCAGAAAAGCTGTTTACTTTCAAATGGAGGTGAGGTGGCAAAGGTTTCCTGAAAAACTGAAGAAACAACCCCAAACGGGCATTTTCACAGAACAATTAACAACACTTAAAGAGAGGAAATAAAGCTGCATGATACCAATTCCATTTCCTTCAACACTCTCACTCATCTGCTGACCACACAGGACTCCCCGTCAGCTGTAAAAGCCATAACGCTCACAGCACAAGCCAGAAGCACAGCACCCAACGTCCCAAAATGCTTGTTAAAATTGGGTAAGAGGGAGCTCCAGCCTTGCCTTCTGCTCTGGATTTTGCCATCCAAAAGTCAGCATGTTGATTTTGTTTCTTTGTGTTCTACTGATAAAATATTTTGCAGTTTGCAGGGGAGGTCTAATTTTTGGATCTAATTAATGTTTGTAGAAGATATTTCAAAGACATTTCCTTGCAAATATTGCAATATAATTTCTTAATGTTATTGCTGCTGATAACGCGTCCTTCTAATAGCTGTTTTTCGTTTTACCTGTTCTACACATCCTGTTTTTAATGAAGCCTGTTTTTCAACATCCTATGTACTTGCAGCCTCTAAGAGTAAGTATGATCGTTTTGTTATTTTTTTTTTTAATAATAGAGGCTACTTGAAGGGATTATTCTAGACATGGAAAGAGTTTTCAACATCCTGAGCCAGGTGTTATTGAGACAATATTACCAAAATCCTTAAAATAAGAACTAGATTCTTGCTGAGATAAATATCTGACCTAAAATTCTGATCATTGGATGTTTAATGAATTTCTATCCATTCCTTTCCTTGACCACCACAATCATAGTATTTGAGTATGTCACACTCAGCTACAGATTTTTTTTTCACATTTCTGAGATAAGCATGAACCACTATTTCCATTCCACAACTGAATAAAATATGGTGGACCAAATTACTTGCCTGTAGTCACAAAGGCCATATTCCAAAAAGGACACAAAACTCAAATCTATTGCTACCCATCATAACTCAGCCTGCCTAGTAGCTAGCCAAATAAGAAATAAAGATGTATATGAGTAGGTCTTTAGAAGCTTTTTTTTTATAGATAATACCCCCAAAACATTTTCAATATCAAGGTGTAAAAAATGTTCCAACACCAAGATACTGGTTGGATGTTTTGCACTGATATTTCTTGGTCAGAGGCACAATCCCATAGAGACTGAGGACTATGCTCTGTACAAAATACATCTTTCAACACTAAATCAGAGCTGTTTATATCAGTGCAGTGCGGCGTGTCTACCGTAGGGATCTCTCAAAACTAACTGGTGACATAATCATAATGATACACCTTTCCTCAGTCTAAGTAACACAGGCAACTTTACAGAAATCATCCCTATATTTGGGGAAAATTTTCAAAATTAGTAGAGAGCTGTGTATCTGTGTTCACAGGCACCAGATTTATATTTGCAAATAGATGATACTTTTCTAGACACAAATCTAATTTCCTTGTATGCCTTTGGATATCTGTACAGATGCATTAAACACATGAAAGAGTGTTTTCCCAGGCTGAAATTCCACGTACCTAATTTGAGCTACGTAAAAATCAAGTATCTGGTCTAAATTAATTCATAAGGCTCCTTCTTTAGTCACTTCTTGAGAGCAACTCATGCCACGTGAAGATCTGTCTGAGATACAGGATGAACTGACGTGTCAAGGTCTTTTCCATGGTGGGAAATTATATTCACCAAACTATTTGTTAAGTAATTTTCAGATGCATAAAACTTAAAGATGATTTCCTCTTTGGATTGGAACTCCAAAGGCTCTCTTTGAAAATTTAGGCCTAAAAGTCAGCTTGGAACTTGCAACCAACCTACCTTTTCTGGTAAATGCATAGTTTTCAACAAGACCTGCTCTAAGGCTCTTCAACCTTAGAAGTAGCATTCACAGGAAAACACATACAAAACATTTTCATAAAGTGTGATTAAAAGATCCAGTCAAGAATTTTGACCAAAATTAATTCCAAGGCCAAGAAGCAGCAAAACTCAGCAAATCTGCTTGAATATTTGCATTTAGTCATGAGAGGGATTTAAGAGGATGTAACTTCAGGCTCAACTTCTCTGTACCAAGGTAAATACAGATAGGCAAAAGGCTTTGCGGAGTCAGGGAGAAGGGAAACAGGGAGCTTATTTGTTTGCTTATTTGGTTTGTAAGCCAGTTTTATTATAACTGAAAACTGTCGAATCAGTTTGCATACTCCAGAGGTCCTCTTTGAATATTTAGTCCTAAAAGTTTACTCGGAAGCTGAAATCAATTTAGAGGGTGGATAGAACACAAAAATAACCTCTCTCTGATACACGCCGTCTTTTAAACAGCATCCTCTATGAGGCACTAAAGCTTAAATATCAACAATATCCCTGAAATGAGGGGAGTGAAAAAACAAAACATGAAGTGCAGAAACTGCTATCAATTCCATTCACAGTGGCAGAATGACTCTAATAGCAGAGACGTTTATGAGTCATAAATTACCATTTATAAATGCAGTGTTTAGCATTCATTTCAATGGACAACATATGGTAGCAACATTTCTAAATAGCTTGAACTGATAAATAGGCCAGTGAAGTGGCTCAATTTGTTAAAATGCTAACACATTAACTACTGCATGTGGTGGTGGCATGTTTGCATCCCTAACACTGTCTGTCTGCTTGGGCCTTATGGAAATAGACACTTGCCTTGAATTTATGAACTGGCACAGTCAGTCTATTTCTCATAATGATTTATGAGGAATCACCGTTTGCAGATGGGGTGATCCATCTATGACTGTGTTAACCTCAGTCCTACCATGTTACATAGCATGACCACATCCCGCACGTCTTAGCCCCTGGTGCCTTGTCTTGAGACACTGGCTGATTTCATAGGGATGTTTGAATCTTATATTTCGTCCTTTTAAAGGAGTTACCTAATGATTTAAACCTGATCATTATTACAGTGACACTGATTAACACACAGCTCAGCCAAAGACTTACCTGAGGTCATCTCTGTTCCTGTAACAACCGTAGTGTTGCATGCATGGCATTTACAGCTGCTGCTTCTTTCACCTTATGCAATGACAAATCTAATTTTCAGTTAAAAAATAAAAATAAAAAAATTCAGTGCTAGATCTGAAGAAAATAGGAATACATTAGCGACTGCAACATTATAGTGATACAAACTCTGGCAAATCTTTATGGAAACTGGATTGTTTTGTTTCTGCTCCATCTGTACCTAGCTTTCTTTGGTCCTGTCACTGATTTTTGAAAACAGTCTTGACACTTGTAAGTACCCCCTCAAGCCTGCAAAATACATTGCAAATTGGTGAACACAGAGGCTGTAGCACAGCCGAATAAAAAATACCTGGGAAACTCAACATGGTAATCTCTTTTTCCTCTTTTTTTTTCCTTTTTCCTTCCCTTTCCTCTTCCCCTTCCTTCCCCCTTCCCCTTCCTTTCCCCCTCCCCTCCCCCTTTCCCTTTCCCTTTCCCTTTCCCTTTCCCTTTCCCTTTCCCTTTCCCTTTCCCTTTCCCTTTCCCTTTCCCTTTCCCTTTCCCTTTCCCTTTCCCTTTCCCTTTCCCTTTCCCTTTCCCTTTCCCTTTCCCTTTCCCTTTCCCTTTCCCTTTCCCTTTCCCTTTCCCCTTCCCTTTCCCTTTTTTCCCTTTTCTTTTTCCTTTTCCTTTCTCTTTCTCTTTTCCTTTCCCTTTCTCTTTTCCTTTCTCTTTTTATTCTTCTTTTTCTCTCTCTTCCTATCTATCTTTTTCTTTCACTATCATTCACAATCACTTTCACTGTATGGCTAGCTATTTTAAAGGAAGAGAATGATCCTTCATAGCTTCATTTTCTCATTGCTGGTCATAGAACTACAAATTCATAGGGCTGTTCTGTGACAGCCTAATAATATAAGTGGTGTAGTTTATGAAATCAGAAACACAGCAGAACAGGTTTCTGCATCCTGATAACACTATAAAAAACTTCTTGGGTATGTTGAATAGGGGGTTAAAAAAAGTGCCTGAGTTTGCCTTGGAAACAGGCTATCACCTAGAACTAACGGATGGAATTCCCATTATCCAACAGAAACATCTACAGTGGAGACCTCGGCCTCCAAATTTGCTAGGGAAAGGTTCATCTTATTCGAAAGTGGATTATTAAACCAGGTCAGGTGAATTTCTTTCATCAGCTATAAAAGGAGTCTAAAATTTAGGTCAGACTTATTCATCCTTTCTTAGTAAGATTTATATACTGATAGTTCTTCTGTTTCAGGATGAGGGTGCCTTAATGATGATGACAACTACAACAATAATAATAGGAATGATGATGATGATGATGATGGTGATAATGATGAAGAGAAAGATGCAGTGGTATGTAAAAATCACAGGTAGACTGGATCCCATTATATTAGGTATCATGTAAACTTTGGGGGCTAATCAAACATGGTAAGTTAAATCAGATATGCAAAAACCACACACAGACACTTTTTAATCTTCATATTCAATGGTGGGAATAGAAGTGGAGTACATCCATGCAGTCACTTGATAAAGCATCTGGTTTCATTTAGATTTCTAAGGGTGAAACTCTTGGTATCTAATCTTAAGGTGAGTCAATCAAAAGGCCTCTGCCTATCTGTACAGAGCAACCTTCAAGAAGAGCTGTTCTGGTAAATTTGTCTTGTCAACTTTTTCCCAGGAGGAGCTGAAAGGCTTGGGTTTATTGAGTGTTTACAGTTTCAAAACCTACGAATATATAAGGGTTGGAAGAGCTATTGATTTTGAAGATGTAACCATTTGAGAAGCAACACTGCAATAGTTTAAGGAAATAGTCCAGACAGCTTTTCAACCTCCACTGTTAGAGAGAATAAAATGAGCAGAATTCAACCATTTACACTGGAATTAGTAAAGAAAATAATGACAATATCTATTTTGCACTGCAAGTATCTGCAGACTATTATTTGTGTTCTCCCTTATGTTTAAAATAGTTTATGTGGAAATACCCATCTTTCATGAGTGGTTACTGCTAAGACAAGCAAATTAGCCAATGTTTGATAAAGAACATTTCTAAACAAAGAAGAGGAATTTGTCTCTGACTGTGTTCAGTTTCAAACATGATCTGAAAGCCACCAATCCATGCCAAGGTGCTCCAAAGGAAATACTGTCTTTAAAGACAAGCTTCTCAACAGGCCAAGTACCCTTACTGGCTTGATTTCCAGAGAAGCTGAGCAGCTCTATCTTTAAACAAAGCCGCTAAGAGTAATAGCTGGTCAGGACCTGAAAAATCAGGCATGGAATAGCTGATCTAAAACCTGTCAGAATGAAGGATTTGGAAGTGTACTTTTTATTTAAGGAATCTCTATGCCCCTTAATATTATAGTTATATTTTTTCTTTATGTTTGCCAAACAGTCAAGAGAGGATTTTCTCCACCAATCACATATACCTCAAGGTGGTATAGAGCTGAGCTCAACCCAAATGTGTGAGCAGCAGCAAATGGTTACAGAATGGGACTTTTCTCTCTTTTATACTTCATAGATTGCCCTATAGAGTCCTTTCACATTGGCTTAACAGCTTTACCACTATACAGCTCATTAGTTCTTGCTATTTCTTAACTGAACAGCCGGGTAAAACATGTTTAATTTATGCTCAGCTTAAGACTGAAATATATTCTCCATAAAACTTTAAAAAGGAAAAAAATAATATAAAAAATGTTCCCTCCAGCATAACCGTCACTAACAAATAATGAACTTGTTTATCATTCCTATTTTATGTCTGATACTTCAGGCGTTTCAGAGCCCTTTTCAGACTATTATCTACTGCCCTTCAAACCCTTCATGTTGTTATCCTCTCTTTTATATCAGTAATAGGTTTTAAGACTCATAGTAATGAATGCAAATATATTGCTGTTTTAGGGCAATAAAATTGTTCTTTAGCAGTTAACTACACTCTTTGCAACAGTGAAAAGCATTTTAAATTAGCAGTTGGAGAAAAGTAGGACATTGGAACACAAAGACAGCATAAGACTACAGCAATCTATTCACTGTTACCTAATGGAAAAGTTAGTTCATTAATGCTCAAGTGAGTTGTTGATTACTAGGGGCTGCAATGTGAAGTTTGACTCCTGTCTAATGCCTTGTTCTCAGCTGAAATGGTTTTCTAGAATCCCTATCTAGAGTTATTGACAGGTTTTAAAGAAAGGATAACAGCAAATACTGTGGGGCTTTTTTTCTGGGTTTTTTTTTTTTCTAGTGGCATTGAGAATATTATTTTTCTAGAAATGCAGCAAGTATTTTTTTCTATTTCCCAGGAATCCTTATCTGTAGTAATGTCTCAACACCAGTTCTGGGAAGCACCTGAGAATGTGCTTATCTCTAAGCAAATATATAGATAAGCCTGATAAATCCAAAGAACTATCTATCCAGCTCCTTAGAGACAAATAGTCCATCCATAATAATAGCATCGGAGTCATAAAGCTGGATTCGGTCTTGCTGTATGCTGGGGAACTGATGGGTGACCCATGCAAAGATATTTAAATCTACACTGCTTAACACAGCACAACGCTCTCCAAGCTAGCATTTTTGTGAGATGATGTGCCCATGAAAAAAAAATAATGCCGCACGATGCAGGAGCTCTACTTCAGGGCTGGAAGCTACATTGCAGCATTAGGATGGTGCTATGCCCACGCTAATAAGCCCTGCTTACAAGCAGGCTCAGCTGGCAGTAATTCAGATCTCTCTGTACTGTGCTTCATTGCACCGTTCAGATCTATAGCCCCAGATTCTCAAAAGAACTGAACTCAGTGGGAATTAGAAACCTACTCTAAATGTATTTAAGCTCCCTCCTGTAAATCAGGGATAATAAATAGCACTTTCAACTTCATAATGGCGAGAATAAATACATTAAAACTTGGGAGCTACTAAGTTACTGTCATGCTGAGGGTTATTTAGTTCTGTTTCTGTGATGGATGGATGAAGTTAAGCATATGTTTTAATTCTTTCCTTGACCATAGTCAGTGCTATTGGAAACTCTTCTCATAACTGATCTGTCAGCGGACGATCTGTTTCCCGGATTGTAATGTTCTATAATTTTGTTAGTGGGAAGATGCATATGAAGCAGCTTTTGCTTCATTTCCTTTTGAAGACACCACGCTGATGGATGGTTTAATTCAAAAGCCAGTTTGTTCTTAAGGAAGAACTCCATATTCAGACTCCAAATCCTGTCACTTATGCCTGTTTAATATCTCCTAAATGTGTCTTTGTTTTTCTCTCTACCTCTATTGCTAGAAATAAAACTGGCTTAGTCATTGCTTCCATTGATTACTATTCTGCCTCCCTTGTTGGTCTTTTAGTTCTTCCCCTCATATTACAAAAGCAATCATTCATCTTCCCCTGTGCTCAGATTTAACTCTGTGTAACAACACATCTATTCTGTGCATATTTTCATTTGAAATGTTGCTTTCAGTGAAAAATGTGTTTTTCATTAAGACAGACCCTTCTATAGGAATAAAATATTTAATTTAAATATTATCTTTATTGAAAAAACAATTTGCCTCCTGTATTGCTTGCAAAATTAACAAATAAGGGGGAAGGAGAGACGATACATCTTGGTTGACCAACTGTTTCTGAAAGTGTTTAGTAGCTAAATACCTGGGAAAATTAAGCTTTGTAGCTTTGGGCTTTTCAATAACCATTTCATACAAAAATGTCAGCAAAAGTGAAACATTATTCATGCTATTTTTTTGCACATTTTTTGACACAGTTATGGGACAATTAGCAACCAAGATTTTTCAGAACAAAGTGCATGGGGGAGATTTTAGTTCTCTCACCTTCAATCTTGGGTGAGTTATTTGTTTGAGCAGCAATATTGCTGGAAAATATGGAGAAAAATGGCCTCCACAGACTGATTTTTGAGAATTGGGATTTGCTGTTGCTGAGGATAGGGGTATGTGTTTCATATGAATTAGAATAGTTTTGCAATGTTTGGGGTTTTTTTTCTTGTGAATCTTATCTGCGGATTTTGTGGTTCCCTCAAAACCTTGATTGAGATGGGGTGTCATAGCAGAGAGGATTTCAGGAACCAGATGAAGTGCTCTGGAAATGGAGGTAGGGTTTGCTCTTAGATGATTCAGTGATGCTCTGGCATTGCTAAGAGTTCAACTTGCTCACTTTCAGCACTAAATGATGTACAGCTAAGATAGGAAAGTCATTAGCCCATTAACTACAGAATTGGGGAAAGAAGGCTATGACCAATTCCAGCACATTTTGCAAGTCTTTAGTCCAGCTAGTAAGCCTGTGGACTCTAAGAAGAGATCAGATATGACTGTTACTCAGTCATGACACAATCTCAGTAATTTTATTTGAGACCCAAAGGGTACACTTAAAGTTTTGTTGGGTTCCATGCAGAAAGCAATATGCTGTTTGTGACTAACTGAATTACCCATGATATTTCTCCATATGCAGTGAGGTGGCCATAAAAATGGACCATTCAGCCTATTCAGACAGGTACTCCAAGTAATAGGGTCTGGCATAATATAGAAAACAGAGAAAACAGACATTAAAAACATTAATGCCTCCAGCCCTAAGCTGGTTGCCACAAACTCAGTTCCATCAGCTCTCTACAGATTCAAGAGGCAAGTGTGACTAGCACAGACATTTTGTTGTGGAAATGCATAAAGCATCACTGCTGCTTTAGAAATATGGAAAGAAGACATCCACAAGAAGTTCTGCATGGAGGCAGCTCAGGCACAGCAAGGTTGATGCTATGCGTGAGTACAAAGATCATGTTAAACCTAAGTTACTGTGCCTTACCTCTCTACCAAAATCCCCAGAACTACTTAATTAAAGAGGAACATGCCGAGATACCCTGGTTCTTCATGGGGACAGCTTGTGTTCCTCATGCTAATTAACTTGGGGTCTGAGCACCATGAGAAGGTGGCTATCTGGTCTTGAAACAACCTCGGAAGCAATATGCTTTCATGTAGTGCTGCGCCAGAGCGAAAGCTCTGCTGGACTCAGCTGGCTGTCACTGTTTCTGTCAGACTTGAGCTGGCTGTGAGAGTGGGATTCATCTCACTTAACGTTAGATGTCTGCACTACAGACATCTACGTCTCGATTAGTCACCCTTGTCTCCCTTTATAGTCAATGGAAAGAAACAAGCATGATTCACCTCATCCTAGAACAGACATCTCAAATGTGGATGAATCATACCTCTAACAGTGTCTGTTTTGCTCAGGCAGTGAGAGGAAATGATGGAAACACAGGGCTGGCCTCAGGAAAGAGATTAGAGCTTGAAAGTTACCGTGAGGCAGCACCTCATGGGAAGGCTTTCCATGGGACATAGAGCTAAACAGAGGCAAAAAACTTATAATCTACGTGTTTATGGTCATATGGCAACTGATTGGGAAACCCAGGAGCTGAAGTACTACCTCCCAGTCAGGAATAAAGATGGACACTTTGGTCTTGGTTTCAACACTAATGGTAAAACCACTGTTTAATCAATGAATTGTATGCATTTGCCTCCTCCCAAGGCAGGTCACTAAGTGTGTTGCATGTCTCCAGGATGACAACATTAACTAGCTAAATGAGATGCAGAGAATTTTGTAAGCTTTAGTGACCAACCTTAGCCCCATTGTTCATTTTTTTTCTTTTCTTTCTGGTGATTTATCGAAAACAGTGAAGCCTAGAGGTAGCAGTGTCCTATGGCTTCTATGACTTAGGTAAGTTACTTCACCTCTCCATTCACTGATTTTACAGCCTCAAAAACTGAGATAACAATTTTCCTTTCCTTTTTGGACAGCAATTTTCCCATTAAAACAATGTTTAGAAGAGAAGGATGTTGTAAAATATCTTACTGCAGATGAACTTTCCCCCCAAATAGTGACAAAGTGCAGTTTTGTCCCATCCAAAAGAGAAAATCCACGCAATTAAATTTGGATGTTCACAAGCTTCATGTTTTTGGGCAGCATTTTCTTCTGACCTGTGTAACATCCGCAAGAAGCTCGGGGAGTCCTGTGGTCTAAAATAATGAAAATCAATGTGTAATGAAAAAGCGTATAAATGTGGCATTCTTCTAAAGCCTGAAACATGAGCAGTTAGTCAGGGATACACAATGTAATGCCCTCATTTTCTCAAACTGGAGCTCTTTAAAGCTTGCATCCCCTGCCTTTGCTGTTGACATTCAAATTGACTTTTTGCATTTCATAATGGTAGTTCCTGTCTTGCTTTCCACTTTATCTGCCAAACCCACTGCTGGGTCTTTCTCAGATGCACAAGAGTCAGGGATAAAGATTACTGAAAATGCATTACTTATTTCAGTCATTTTGCAAAAGTACATGCCAGTACCAGCAAAGCAAGACAGGAAATTGTTAGAATTGGACTACTGTCATCAATTACTTTCTCATCAATTGCTCGATTTTCTGACAAGCCCCAGTTCTTCTTAGCTTTCAGCCATTAAAATAGTAGTAATAATAATAATAATAATAATCATAATGATGATGATGACGATGTGGTCCACTCAGAGAAAAACAAGGCAACCCCCCAGCCCTTTAGACAGGAAAGTACCATGTTATTGTCAGTGAAGGCTATCATCTCTACGTAAGCTACAGAAATGTTCCCAATCCACTGCTCCCAAGCGACAGCAGTGCGAGGGGCTCTTGTCTGCATGTTATCCAGTGTCCTCATTTCTGCAGGATTGGCAGGATTTGTCTTGGGATCTGCTCTCTAAATTCACTCCTGTCTGTTAGAGAAAGAATCAGACACTGAACAAGAACTTACTTGAAATGCAAGAGATGGGGGATGAAAGGCTGCGCTCTCACTCCCCAAACACCAATCCTGAAAAAACAGATTTCTTCTTTGCAGCTTGTAGCAAATTTTGTTTCTCTGAGGAAACACCCACTGGTGTTCCAGTCCTTGGCTCTGCGCATCTAGCAGTGTGCCCTATGACATGAGTCCTTTGGACATGAAACAGTCCCCCTTGTGTAGCTGGAAAATGTCTAGCCTGCGTGGCTCTACAACAAACGGTAAGTAGGTAGATTTGGGAACAGAAACCACACATATTCTATTTTTACAGATGAATTGGGCCAAATTGACCTGTCAACACCACCAGCCTGTATCCGAATAATCCCATTGACCTCAGCAGAGTGTAACTAAGAGGAGAATTCAGCCTCAGTTCGTATTCCCTATGGGTGTACCACACTACATAATTATTGCTGTTTGTTATTTCTATTGCAGTAGAACCCACAGGATCAAATAAGGATCGGGATCCCCACTGTGCTAGGTGCAATGCAAACATATAAGCAGTCATGGTGCCTGCACTAAAGAGCTTACTGCCATGTCTCTTAGGAGAACATTTCTTCGTCTAATAGACTTCTCTATTAAGAACTGTTAATTACCTAATTCAGCCTAATTTTTTCTCTGCTTAGTTTCTTGTATTTCTCCTGCCTAGCCCCCCTAGACCATCCTTAATAATTCTTTTTCCTTCACAGTATCAACAGCTTTCCACACTGTGAAGGCAATTATTATTATTCCCCCTTTTGCTTCTTGATTGTCTCATCAAACACTTCTGCTCTAGTCACTTTCTGCTTTTCAATCATTTCTGATGAAAACAGCCATTTCTCTTCATTCTTTTCATTGTAACAACATCTTTGGATCATTATCATTCCAGCATGGCTGAGTGACACTACAGTTGTGCCTCCTCCCTGGGCCATGATGTCACGTTTTCTTACAGGACTCCCCAAAAGCACATTCACGCTCTCTGTTGCTCCTTTTGTCTGTCTTTTACTACCAGAGAAATGGCTCATTGTCACCCCACAGGTTTCCTTCACTGTTATTGCAACCTAAATATCACGTCTTCCATTTATTGAATGCCTGTTTCTGATTACCTCTTTGTGCGCCTCTCTCCAGAGGCATTAGATGATGGTTTTTTTCCACTGTTCCAGACTGAATCTCATTTCGCTGTTTCCTGCTCATATTTCTAAAGTCTCTAGGTCCCTTTGTATAACTTCTCCATCTCTGCTGTAATTCACACACACAAATCTCAGCAGACCTTGCCTGGAAGCCTCTCTCTGTGCCTTCCAGAGGCAAAGCGTACCCTTTGCAGTGCAGCTACACCTTCAAAAGATCGCAGGCTTGTAGCAGAAGGTTTGACTCCCATAAGTTACACATAACTGCAACTGCAATGCTCTGCTCAATGGTTAGCACTGGTCTCCACTCCACCAGTTTACTGTCAGTACTGCCAGAGCAAGACCCTGCTGTAGGGGGGTTTTTTAGAAATGTGATGCTCAGTTTGCTTATTATAAGTCACATACAGTGCTGAAATAGCGGTCACGTTAGTCCATGAATAAGTTAACATTCTGTTAAACTAAAGTTCCCCATAAAAATTTCTTAGAGAAAGAATATTCTCCAAATGCAACTGCGTTCTGGTCCCACATTTTGTTAGACTAGAGCAAGGCAGGATAGGAATTTTTTCCTCTTCTTTCTGTATATTTTTGAAAGGTTTAAAATTTGGCAGAAAACTTTCATCTTGTAGGTCATTTATCAAACATTATTGGACATCTCCGGACCAACTGACTTTTCAAGAGGAAAACATGAATCAACATACCTGGAGACAGGTGGTTAGACCTCCCAGTAGAAATCTCTTGAACCACTTTCAGATAGAGAAAGGAGTTTTCTTACATCTTCACTGCAAGTGGAGGTTCTCCCCAAAACTCCTTCTCATAACATCAGATAAGGTACAGTCCGTTTCTCATATCTATTTGAAAATAGGTCATGAAAGGATCAAGACACCCTCTTTAGACAAAAAAGCTGTACCAGCTTTCAGAGACAATATTAGCTTGACTTGCATCCAAATTTGCCATATTAAGAAAAGAGTAGATGACAGTACTCCTTTTGATAATGTCTGCAACGAAGGCAAGGACATGTCACAGTAATGATGTTAGTAAGTAGAAGGTACTGTACCTAACCGTCATTAATACTGGGTCTTTTAATACCAAAATTGGACTACTGTTATGTTTTAGCTGTTTCCTGTTAACTATCAAAAACACTGAGGAAAAATATCTTCAGGAAATATAATCTTTTGTCTCAGACTTTCAAAAAAGTGGTTTCAGCTTAAGGGTTCCTCACTCTGTAGTTTAAACTTGTTGCCTAAGCAGTATTATCTTCCTATACCCAGGCTTTAAGATCAGCAAATTCAAAACTCTTCAGCTGCGATTAACCCCTTCCCTTTGTGGTAAATCAAATTACCTCCTATCTACTGCAGTATAAGAATATGAACGTGGATTGTGGCTCAGCTGATATGTGGTAGTAATTAAGATACAGCAACTTAACCATGAGTCTCATCTCTCAGTTGCTTGGTTTCCAAAATGCCTCGGATAAATAGCGGAGAAAACCAAATGGCTGGTGTTAGGCATGTAAATCTGTTACAATGCATGGAAGTGGCAAGGGATCGTGCCAAGATATTTTCTGCTACTCTGCAACACCACTAGAAAAACATAAAATCAGTGACTGAGGTAAGTCTCTCCTTGCTTATCTCCAAACATTTAAAGGATGGCTATCTAAGTCCACTACATTCTCCTTACTATCACTGGTGGCAATTGGGCATGTTATTGTGTGGTTGTGCCATTTTAAAAAATAAAATGGATTTGAAGGAATTTCTTAGTGGATGGACTTGATTTTTGTTTCAAGTTAGCAGAGTTAAACTAGTTTATACCTTCAAAAAAACTGATTGGCTTTGCGTAGCTGCCTTGGTCTTTGGACAAGATAATGTAATGTCTTTTCTATGGGTAGATTAATCTGTTCTATATGTTATAAGGGTAGTTTGTAATCACAAAAAATAAACATTATTAATAGTGTCTAGTGATAGGATGTTTTCTATTATCTCTAGACTCTTAAGACATAACTTCAATATAGTGCTGGAAGCAGTTTTGAACATATCACTTCAAGAAACTAATGGTCTAGGTATAGTGAATTCAGAAAAGATAAGTAAGAAGGGAAGTCAGAAGAGGTCTAGCAAAATGACCTAAGCAGAAAGATTGAATGCATTCAGCTTTTTTAGTCTAGAGGAGATAGCCTAAGGCTGCTGCTGACAGTAGTCTACACACTTGTAGCAGACTCCTGCTGAGGAAGAGGGAACAATCTGTTCTTGATGTTCCTGGCAGGTAGGGCAACAGATAATTTCAGCAAGAAGAAGTTAAAATGGGAGTTAAGGAAACTTGCGTCAATGAAGACAACAAAGTAGTGGAAGACACTGTCTTGGAAATTTTGGAGTTTCCCATACTAAAAATCTTTAAGAGTAGGTTACTCAGACCACAGGAATAATATATGAATACTCTTACCTCGTCAAGGATGAAAGGGACAACCTGAAGTACCCAATAGCCATATGATGTTACTGGTAAGTATTTTAATCCATAGATAATCTCATAATCTCATAAACGTCAAGATCATTCAAGCAGTAATGCACTGTGTATTGTGAATAACACTTTAGAATCTGTCTCAAAGTTAACTGACAGAACCTTTACCTAGCTCTGTGCATTTTTCCCTAATCATAAATATCTTTATATTAGTTGTTTATTCATTTGAATCCACTCACATTAAGCCTGACCAGCTTTTGTCACAACATGTTTTTTGAGATTTTTGGACCTCTTTTTCAAACCTTGCATACCTTTTGACTCAGTAGATGTCACTACATTTTGCGTAAAAGGGAATGAAAAAAATTCTTGTAAATGCACTCTCCTCCTATCCGAAGATGCAGTCCTCCTTGCCGTGGCCCAGTGCTATCATACTCCCATCTGCCTGTTTTTTTGAAGATGAAATCTGAAAGGGAGAAACAGTGTGCTGCTAGCCAAAGACCTGACAGAGAGAAATTGAACCAACAGATCCCCTGACAAGTTGTTTCAGGTTCAAGGTCAATCAGATATTTTCCAGTCAAATAAGATTCTGAGTCCCTGTGCACAGCCGATCAAACTGCCCAGCTTTCTTATCTTCCTTCTGCCTCTGCTTTAAACAGCATGTTTATGGATACCACAGTGGCCCTTTCCACAAGAAAACTCTGGGGAAGAGTGTCCTTCCTCACAATGTCTCAGGCTCATTTGTTTTGTCAACAAACCAGAGTGGTTTTGAAGCCGCTGTGGGAACCACAGGGAAGATGCTACAAACACAATAATGTATTATCGGGGGAAGCATTTAAAGATAGCGAGGGAGTCAGATGTCACTGGGACATGATGCTTCTTGTTTCTATGGTGAGGGTGAGCAAAAGGAAATAATACACGAAAAACACCCAGGTACATTCACTCTTTCCCTTTCATTATTCTATGCATCAGTTAGTCCAAGAAGGGATTTAAAATAATTATTTAAACCTTACGAGTTTTAAAATGGCTTACTGCTGACAAATAGTGTCATATTCTTACTGTCTGTCTGCCTGCATTTCTAAAGCTCATATTTGCACAATATCTATTTTGGCACCTGCATATTGACAGTAATGGAGAGTGATAGTTATCTGCAGAGAATGCAGAGGCAGTGTGATATTCCCCATTGTCTCAAAAGCCCAGGTAAATCAGACTTTAAATAGACTGGTCACCTCTGGGTGAAAGGGGAGAGGGTATCTTACTTTTTACTCCCTTTCTATATTTGGCGTCTTCCCTGCTCTTCCTGATTTTTCACAAGTTATATCTCGTTAATGGGTACAGTCTGGGAAAGAAGGTAGCACAAAATGCACGTGCCTTCTGGTATAAAATGTAGATTTTCAAGCAATGATGATACTTTCTTATTTCTGCTGGGCTTTGCAACACTTCTGTCATTTTCCAGTTGTGAAAATTCAGAATAATACTTGCTTATGATAATATCTAAACATCAACCCCAGAAACATTTCTTAATGGACAATGTTATAGACAAAGAAAATATTTTCAGAGGAATGAACAGCATCATATGAAAGTGAAATTTTATAGTCAGAAATGACTTTTTTACTGGGGCAGATCTTCAGCTCTTCACTCTTATAATTCAACAAGCTGAGCATCTGGTCTGTAAAAAATAGTGTTGCTGGAGTTTGATGCCTACTGCATCAAAACACTTTTTCCCCTAATTCCACATAGTCATTCTGTGATCTGAACATCACACTTTTTTTTTTTCATCAGTAACATAGATTTTTCATGCCCTTGAATCGTATCCCAGATCATATTCTGAAGCCCAGTACTTTCATTTAGTTTGCATTGTGTAATGAAGGACAAACTATTCAAATTACCAACCGCACAATTTTTGATGATGACAGAGCTAGTAAAAGTCCCAGTGTTGACTCTCACTCGTGAAAGTTGGTGTGGCAGAAATGAAAAGAATAAAGAGAGGATCTTACTTATTTTTTGCCCAAGAGAAAAGGGATATTTCTGTGTATACCTTGAAAATAACCCCCACAGCAATGGATACTACTCAACTCGGTCACTTAGAAGTACACATATGCAAAGAAAATCACCCTAGCTTGGAAGCTGGATGTGTCAGACAATCATGTCCACTTGTTTTCATTTGCTATTTTTACAGTGTATGTGGTGTTTCTTCTGTTTATAATGTTAATTATACCTCAGCTGAAGTAAATTACTACAATATGTCCAGTTCTCTCCAGTTTTTTAGGTAATTCCAGTTAGATCAGAATTTAAGAAACCGTGAGTTCACCAGACGCCTTGTGTGGGCTTGCCACACAATATGTAATGCAGTTTGGTGTTTTGATCTTCACCTTTGATGTCTCATGGTCTGACCTTCATGGTTATCTAAGAGTTGTAGCCAGTACTTCATAACACCTTCCTCTGGGTACCAGTTTACATAGCGACCTCTGAAAGGCCAACACCCACCTCACCCTTTCTTACTGCCTGTGCAAAGACAGCTTCTTGGGTCTTAGAGTTCCTCTGCTCTGAAAAGTTACATGGAAAAGATTATACTTTTATACAACAGAAATTAACAAAAGATTACTGAAAGTTTCTTTTGTCTTATATGGTGAGAAAAAACTTGGATAAATATGTAGTTTTCTGACTTAGGCACTACATGATGAATCAGAATAGGATAAGATAAAACAGGACAGAACAGAACTGAAATCAGATAATGCCAAGAAGTTTTTTGGCTTCCCATCAGCACACCCATTTCTATCTCACATCCATTAATCCTCCCTGAGCCTCAAAAAACTGAGTTTATTAAACCACCCATGGCTTTTCAGCATGCTTGTGATTCAGTTCATCCTTTTCACACAGCTATGAAAAATGTAAATACCTTGTAATGCCTGTGTAGAAAATTTGTGAAGAAATAGCATTTGCCACTCCCTGGAAAACAGAATTAATTTCACACAAATCAAACACTGGTGTTTCATTCTGCTCAGGGTGATAGAAATTATGGACTTCTGTAATTTAAAAAACATTTAAAATAAGTTGTCTGATTGGCTTACAAGGGCTGAGGTGAAATTTGTCATTGTTTCAATACTAAATATTCATTTAAACTAAAATTCCCATTGGATTTGTACTTGGTTATTGATGCAATCCTTATCAATGCTAGGACACTGCAGGAGTTAGCCTTTCTTGACTTATTTATGTACTCTAAATATAGCAGTCATGCATCAAATTAGAAGTACATTTATAAATAATTTATGGAGGATGAATAATGGAATCTTAGATGTCTTAATAAATGACTAATCAATTGTTATAGAATCCACAGGTCAGAGGTTACTTCTAAACATGGCAAATAAACCACATGAATAATAAGCTGTCCAGAAAGCATCATCCTGGAAGGTGCTTGTAACTATACAGATAACCATTCAAAGCCATAATATGCATATAACTAGACTTCGTGAATAACACAATAAGAAACAAAATGCAAAACAGAGACATTTATTGTGTGTGTTCCTGCAAATGTTTCATCCGATTCTTCAAGGGGTTCTAAAGCTGGCAAATCAATGAGAGGTTGAAAATTGTCAATGAACATAAGGAAACCGGTCTCCTCAAAAGTGTATTCTTATTTTTCAACTGATTTATGGAAGACATTAGTAATTTACAAATCTTTTATAAGCAGTTTTCTAGTATGTGACTAGTGTGACAGGTGATGCAGCTTATTTTTGCACTGTTACTACTCAGGAATCTATGAACAATCTATATTTATATCTGTAAATAAGGAAGCCCAATTTTCTCAACGTCAATTTCTTATGCTAAATGAAATTTACTCTTTAGCATATATAATTGGTTGATGCACAGATCTGTCACTAATGGTCAACATGAAAGAGAGCAGAGGACCAAAAACATCTGATACAGAGTGTTGTAGGATTGCAGCCTGTCCCCAGCCTTGCAAGGCACCTCAGCTTCTGAGTATCTAAGCCACATCTTACATGACCATCCTGTGTAGAGCAGTATGATCGTCAGCTCATTCCTGCCCAGCAGAGGAAAGAACCAATATTACACTCTCTGGTGACCTTCAAAGCCTCTTCCCTGAATGGCAGGTGGTATATATTGTGTAGCATTGATTAACCACTCTTGAAGATCTTATAAGAACCCAATAATGAAAAGAAAAGCCAGGCATAGGTAGCAAGTTAGAGAGTCTTTAGGAAAATGGAAACTTTAAGATTATGGTTGGTTGCGATTTTTTCTTTCTAAAAGAGAAAAGTATCTATAAGATTAAATTACTTTCATGATGTTTTTTAATAAGATGACAGAATTATTTCATTGTTCAGTCTTCTTTTTGTTTTTCTTAAACCCTGAGCTCTTTCTGAGAGCCTTTAAAAGTCGAGAAGTCTTTAAAACTGTTTCAGCACATTAAATAATCCAAAGGAAAAACCTGAAAGACAACTGAATGTGTCAGCTAAACAGTTTAAGCTCTCCAGCTTCAGTCTCTATAGGCAGCAATTACATTTCGAAGGAAAATGTTTTACAATTGTAATTACACATAATAGGAGGAATGTATTTTTTCCCTTTATCCTACTCCCATGGTGAGTCAATTTAATTTTTAAATACAAGAGACATAATTGATTTTAGCCCTAGATTAGTACTGAAAATGATCTATATGTGCTCTCACTAATGGAACAAGAGAATTGGCATTCCTTGGGGACCTTAACCCAACCCTGTTCATGGCAACAATTATTAGACCCTGACAGGTTAGCTACTAGGAAGAGGGGGGCATAGAATACCCTGCTGATTAACAATCTAGTGAAATAATTAATGTTATGCTCTTCTCATTTAATTATGGATTATTCACAAATATATTATTATTAGAGACCACAAAGGGAAGTGGCTGTGCAGTTTTGACTTCATCTGTGCTGCTCAGAAGGTCTTTTGTGAAGGGTTTAGAGAAACCTCTCACTTTAACTTGCGTCTGAGCATATTTTAAACAAATGGGAAGCTTTTACAATTTCATTAAAGCCTGATTCAACACCCTCACAAATAGAAAGTTTTACACAGATTTTAGTAGGATTATATTAGGCTTAAATGTATAAGACTGTATTGCAATATCAAGATTACATGTTTGCTCTATGTATTAGAGTAACGGGTGAACAATCAGCAACGATGCACCTTGTTCAGTTTCTAATATGTTTTTCTTCCTGTGTGTCAAATAGTTTATATAAATCAAAACATGTCCTTTTACAGGGTGTTATGAGAAACAAGAATAAAGAAAGGACTTTACACTCCAAGTGTATTTTTTTTCCAGCTGCAATAACCCTAGTCATTTTAGATGTCAAATAGTTTATTTTAAATAAAATGAAAGCGAAGTGAATGGGAAAATGTTCATGGCATCTGGGAAATGCCAGCCCCTGTGGCTCACTGACCAGCCAGATTATTTATGGGTAATTTGACCCACCTTTAATCTCAAATGACATACACACATGGGCATATAGACTAAACTACCTTCCTTTAATAACAAAAATATGCTTAGCTCTGCTGAATATTTGCCTGTTTGCTGGAAAATAGGATCTCCCAAATCTCACCTGAGTTGCAGTTCTGTTAGTTTCCAGTTGGATGGTTCCTGGATTTCAGATTTATTTTATATTCTTCACCCAATTTGCACTAACATTTAGATATGCCAGGGCTAGTGAGAAAAAACAGTCCAGACATTCAAGCATGGGAGTCCATAGTCAGACGCCTTGCTAATAAGACTCGTTATTTGTAGTGACATGTAATTAAGTTGTAGATCATAGAATCATAGAAGGGTTTGGGTTGGAAGGGACCTTAAAGATCACCTAGTTCCAATCCTCCTGCCGTGGGCAGGGACACCTCCCACCAGCCCAGGCTGCTCAAAGCCCCGTCCATCCTGGCCTTGAACACCTCCAGGGATGGGGCAGCCACAGCTTTTATGGGCAACCTGGGCGAGGGGCTCACCACCCTCACAGGAAAGAATTTCTTCCTAATATCTCATCTAAATCTGCCTTCTTTCAGTTTAAAACCGTTCCCCCTCATCCTGTTGTTACAGTCCCATGATCAAGAGTCCCTGATGAGCTTTCCTGTAGGGTCCCCTTTAGGTACTAGAAGACCTCAATAAAGTCTCCCTGGAGCCTTCTCTTCTCCAGGCTGAACAGCTCCAACTCTCTCAGCCTGTCTTCATAGCAGAGGTTCTCCAGCCCTCTGATCATCTTTGGGGCCCTCCTCTGAACCTGCTCCAGCAGGTCCATGTCCTTCTTATGTTGAGGGCTCCAGACCTGGATGCAGTAATCCAGGTGGAGTCTCACCAGAGAGGAGTAGAGAGGCAGAATCACCTCCCTCGACCTGCTGGCCATGCTACTTTTGATGCAGCCCAGGACATAGTTGGCTTTCTGGGCTGCAAGCACACACTGACAGCTCACGTTGAGCTTATCCACCAACACCACCAAGTCATTCTCCTCAGGGCTTCTTTCAATCTATTCTCCACCCAGGCTGTGTTTGTGCTTGGGATTGCCCCAAAGCACATGCAGGACCTCGCACTTGGCCTTGTTGAACTTAATGAAGTTCAACAACACTTCAAGTATGCCAGGTCCCTCTGGATTATATCCCTTCCCTCCAGCATGTCAAATGCACCACACAGCCTGGTGTCATTGGCAAACTTGCTGAGGGTGTGTTCAATCCCACTGTCTGTATCACCGACAAAGATCTTCAATCCTTTCGGCTATCCAGAAAATAAGACAGAAAAAGACACTCTAATGAAGGTGTACTGCAGCCTTCCTCACTAGGCTGTGAGTTCAGGATGTTTTTGTCTCTCTTGTTTCTTGTCCTTGACCCTGCACAGAGTTAGCACTTCGTTCAACATGAGACATGTAGTTTATATCCCAACTCCTTTCCCTGTATACTCTTCCACTCTTTTTCTACTTGACTTGCTGTTACTGCTCCAATTGTTAATGGAAAATATTGGCACTTTTACAGGCATTTGGTAAACAATGCAAGTAATGGTGCACATCTTCATTTCTTCAGAGTGATGAGGCCTGATTTTTTGGGAAAGAGCATCCTTTTGACTATAGCAGCTCAACAGTAAGCAGTCTGACCTGAGCTTCACCACAACACATGAGAACCAATTTTGAAGATAACCCTGCTCATTGCAGGGTGGTTGGACTAGATGACCTTTAAAGGTCCCTTCCAACCCAAACCATTCTATGTTTTTATGATTCTGTGATTCTATGAATAAAGCAGCAAGTACCCTCCTTCACAGTCATTCTACATTGTCAGTGAGCACACATGCGCAAAGAAAGTGTGATATGTTGGTGAAGGGGTAAATAAAAACACTTTACACCAAAGGCAACATCTAAGATCTGATCCCCTTTGCTTTGACCTCAAGTGAAAACTCTGTAAACACAGGAAGATGCACCTCAAGCATGTCTTGAGGTGTCTGGCAGTCAAAAAGATTGCAAGACAGCATTTGCATTCAGCAATATTTTGTAGGTCTTCTATGACTTTACAGTTGCAAATTTTGTGCTGTGTTGAATAAAAATCAATCTACATCTTAACGTAAACCCAACATATTAATAAAACCAACAAGAAAAATATGCTGTGGTCTGGTCTGGAATATGAACAACACTGTTCTGAGCCACAAAGAGCCAAAGGACTGTTCTGACATGTGGGCAGCAGAAGTTTGGGCACAAAAATAGCAATAAAAAGCTAGTCCCAAGTTCATGATCTAAGATAGCTGTGATGAACTGCCCTCTTTGGTGTCTGTCTACCTGTCCTCATTGCTTCAGGTGTACTTCAGGACTAGTGCAGCTTCACCGATTTTGGACTGGACTAGATCATGCCTGACCTCCTCAGAGCACTGGAGGAACAGATAGATGCAAAAATGTCTTCTCCAGACGAACCATCAGTGTAGACAGTGGACCACAGATGTTTTGTATCACTAGGGCTACACAATATTGGCAAATGATAGTTCAGTGATACAGTCTTACATCTGCTCAGCATTTTGAAGTCTGTTGAGGAATAGCCACTGCTGACCTATCGTATTCAAACTTTGTTCTCTCAACATGCATTCTAATCGGAGGCAAGCAGCTCCACAGCGTACATAGCAGCCAACGTGTTCAACTCAGCGGGAACCTATAGACACAGCACACGTTAATTGATAGTACTGTGTCAGCTGTTGGTAAAACTCAGCATCAGTCATATGTAGCTTTGCCACAAAAAATGGAAGGACAATGAGGTGTGCGCAGTGGGCATGCTAGTTTGAGCTGTACCATAATAGAAGAGGTAGGACATGGAATCAACTAAGAGGAGAAATTTCCAAACATCCAAATTTTACCTAAAGAAATGTGGAGGTGTCTAATGTGGGAGACTTTAAGCTACTCGAATTCACAGACTGTATTTATTTTGGGAAATGAAGTGAGAGATAGGATGTTTGGTTTTGTTTCATTTTTTTCCCCTCTTACATGGTTTCCATCTCTCAATTATATAAACAGAGAAACAGTTTTCTCCTGTGTGACTGCTCTGCTGACTCCTATCAGTTACCCCAAACAGTTACACATTGAGTGTGGCTCTCCTGCCGTTCACTTGTTTGTGAGCTTGCTGACTTTATTTTGCATACATGCAGGTGCAATGCTGAAGCATTACTTATTGGGGCACCCTTTCTGTTTCCATGGGACATGGAGTACCTGCCTTCTCAGCTAGATCCACAGATTCAGACCGACACCCTCACAGTAAATTTGCATTCTGTAGAAAACTAAACAGTTCCTAGTAACACATATGGGGAGAAAACGGTGCTGCTTACTCTATTCCCACCTGTGCATTTGCACACATATCCTTACTGCCTTGCCCTCCAAATAAACGCAAGGTTTCTGTGGCATGTCAAGGCTGACCAGCAGAGTGCAGCAACTATTTGAAAAGAAGCACTTGCACATTAGTCCTTCTACCCCTTGCCTGAACAAAGAGGAAGCCCTCGGAGGCAGATTTCAAGCTCATATGCACACATATGCCAATTACCAGGACTAGAAATTCCTTAGTGAAGCACTTCCAAAATGCTGCAATAGCAAAGAAATGCGGTGCTCTTCATACCTGATTGTACGTTAAGAAGTCTAAAACAGAAAAAAGGTGATCAGCTGATTATGCAGAACCTGAGAAAACAGACAATGATTGCACTTTTGTATGTACAAATAACGACAAAAAGATCTAAGTATCCTAATGTGTAGCTCTGCATTACAGGGACATTTTTCATCCATTTGTTTATGATGATGGGGAGGAGGATAAGGATGGTAAGTAACTTTTTACAGTTCCAACATTTTACAGACTCCTACAAGATCAGGGAGTCTCTGCTGTTGGGCTGATGGCACAGGATAGCTATTGGGCTATGGTTGTTGCATTCCAAGTGAGTTGGACACACCAAGGGTAGAAAGAAAGCAGCATGTTGAAGGCATAAGGGATACCAGGCCATTGATTCCAGCCAACGTATGCTAAACAGCAAGGATAAAGTAACTTAAAATTAAGTAGGATAGGATACTGGCTCCTTCTTATGTGCCTGAAAATGACTCTGTAAATAACACATGCAAGTTCACAAAGGCTGTATGAAGACTGATAGCGGTCCCATATACTTCCTCACAACAAAAGACAATTGTCCTACCTTTTAAGAAATCATTTTGTGCAGTTTTCTAAGCTGAAGCACGAAGTTAAGCTATGTCAAGGTGACTAGTTTGAAGTGTGATTTAGACAAGTGCATGCAACATGATTTCCCAGAGCAGTTGCATGTGTTGTGAGAAAAATGAGATTTGCTCAGCCCAGTTCCACAGACTAGAGCATCCTCCAAACTGGAGAGGACATACAGTACTGTAGGCAGGCCATAAAATTAAAAGCACCATCTTCCCTCATATTTGTTTAACAATTGAGCCTGATGCACATTTAACAACCAGAAGGAATATAGATGAGCTTTTCAGTGTATTATGACAAAGCTGAAGCCATTTAGCAATTCCCAGTGCATCTTATAAATCAGTTTGTGTGGAGCTCTGGATGAAAGGGTGGAGAATATTTAGAGCTTCCAGCTCTTAAAATGCAGCCTTTAAAATATGAAAGAAAAAACAACTCTTTGGTATAAAAGATCTCGTACACGCTGTGGTACCCAAGATTTATCTTCTCAAATGTGGGTTCTTATTACGGACAAAGTTAATGGGTAGAGAAAGAAGTTCTCAAATCATAAAGCAGCAGGTGTGAGAAAAAGAGTTCAAGTCTCTAGACTCTTTATCCAGTCCTTCTCATTAAACTAGATTGCTTCCATTTGCTTAATGGTTTAAGTATCAGTTTATCAATTAAATTTGTAGCTGAATTTGTCAGAGCCCTTCTGGAGATGTTCATGTTCCAAATCCAAGTACTTGCACTGAAGCTTATTCTTGTCCTCCCTATCTAACATCAGGCTTGTAATTTTTCTTCTTGCTTCTACTGTACTTCATCCTAGCTGCACTGGGGAGTTTCATAGCAGCCATTTCACATTGCCTCTTCTGGAAATTAGCTCCTGTTTCTACAATGTGCACAACTGGGTACAGCTAATAGGTGAGTGCTGGACTGACCTCAAGGTCATGCCTCCAGAAACACATGCACTACCAGGAACCGCCAAAGGAGGACCTCTCTCTCCTTTTCCCGTTCTGTACACTTGCCTGTCGTATTATCAGATCTAATCTTTCGGTTTTTGAGTGAATCCTGGAGGGGTATATTGCCACCTTCAGACTAAAAATCTCAAAAATTTGTCCACTGTGGTAATCGGGAAGCCTGGGTGCGGAAGAGCTTGATTTAGAGTAATAACACTACCTATTTACCTAGGACACAAAAGCCTTTATTTAAGATTTAGTTAAGTCCTGCTGAATTGTGACTTATCAAATGACTTTCAATTATTCTATACCTGGTACTATTGGAAATATTTTGTGGTTGCATCACCTAACCTAGTGATTATCTGCTCAGTTTATTGCTAAGCAGAGTTGCATTCTGTTTGCCCATTGATGGTTTTTAATTATAATCAGAACTCCGTCACAAGCCCTAATCAATAAAGTGCCGGGAAACCTCAGAGGCTGAAAGAGGGAGAAATAATCATTAGATGTTATTAAAGTGATGGCCAATAGAAGCACAATTCTTTGTACAATGGCCAATGTTTCAAGTGCTTATTGATTTGCTTTTCTAACAATTATACTGCACTCAGGAAAGCTGGGAAGGAGGAGGAAGAAGGAGCAAAGTCAAGAAAAAAAAAAAGAAACAGCAAATCTGCAGCTGCTATTCACATCACAGAAGGCACAAGTACAGAATATGCTCACTTAGATGGTAATCTGTTCTCCTAGACCTTTAGAAAGGAGCCATGCTTTCTGAATGTGTTTTCTTTAATCATTCATGTTAAATATTTTATTTTAATACTGCCATCACATACCATGGGCTTAGGGAACATAATGCTAGCCATACCATGATATTCCCATTCCATGCAATGTGATAATTCTTCAGACAGCTTTGCTATGGGAAAAAATGTTCCCCATGCATGATTTATAATAGTTTTATAAGGTGAAGTAATTACATTATCAGATATCCCTGATGTGTTTGAGCAATAAGGCACCTTCATAATAACATACGACATCTTATAATTACCGCAAGGCAATTGCACTCCTGGGGAAAGGAGGAGGCCAAGATACATGTCTTGCCTATACAATGCCCCAAGGATGTTATTATCAGGATATAAATAAATAAATAGAATGAAAAGAAGAAGAAGAAGGAAAGAGCTGATACTGAATAGTGTTGAGTTGTGTTATAATGTAATTCAAGATTTATAAGAAAGGGCAAAAGTGTACTTTCATGCTAGGATATGATGTGACAGTTCAGAATATCTAAACAGCAATTTTGAATGAGCGGAGCTTTTCACAGAAATTAACCCATCTCCTCAGAAATCTCCTTGGCCAATCAAAGCAATTTTGTAAAAAATCAGACTGGACTGGGAAACGCATTAAAATTGTAACATGCTTTTATTGCTCACAAAACTGTTGCAGTATATATTTCTAGGTGATTTAGCACATTCATGATTCTTACTTCAAGGTTTCTCGCTCCTCCCAAATGTTCTTACAGGGCTGTTAACGGAGTCCTGATAAACCTGCTAGTTATGGGGTTCTTTCTTCCCAGAAAGCAATGGGGGAAAAAAACTTTCTGTCATTAGCATCTAGCATGTTTTCTGTCTCTAACTGATTGACTTATTTTTGTGCAAACTCCAATTAGAGACATCTCTGGCATCTTTATACACAGAGGTCCCTTCAATTATCCTCTGTTCCTCTATTTTTGAGACATTTTTTACTTCATGCAAGGCCTCAAAATATTAAGCCACTGGCTAATCTGATAGGCAACTGGATGGGCAACAATTAGGTCCAGATTTGGGTTCTTCAGCTAAAGAAGGGTGTTGAAAAACTAGAGGAGGTCCACTGGGGAGTTAACAAGATGATCAGGATCCTGGGTTACATGACCTATAACAAGCTTAGTAGTTGGGCCTGTATATTTTGGGGAAGAGGAGGCTGAGAGGGGGTCCAATAACAGCCCATTTGATTGGAGTTACAAAGATGATGTTGCTATACTCTTTCTAGAAGCAACAGATGGTAAAATAGCCACAGGTTGTGGTGTAGGAAGGCAGTGCAACACTGGAGCAACTCATCAAGACCTATCTGAATTCTCCAATGATTCACTTTGTTGTCCTCTTCCTCTACCATCTCACAAGCTTCTGGCTGAAGTCAAAAGCACAAGACATGAAAATCAATTTTTGTGCTCTTTCCCACCCAAAAGTCACTTGGTGTTTTATCTCAGCTCAAAAAGATTATGTGTCTTATGTTTCTGTTTCCATTTTACAATTAAACTCAAGTGCTTAATCAAAGGAAATCATGTCTCAGCAGGAAGCCAGAAGTGGGTAAATAGGCTGGAGGGGGCAGGGAGAATCCATAGCTTACCTAGCAGTGTATGTGGTTCAAACATCACCCAGACAATCAGTAAATCAAAGAGGCTTGTCTGCTGCTGTGCATCAGGCAGAGCAGGCCATTAACTTACTCACAATGACAAATGGGGATAGATGGATTTCAGTTTCAGGTTTCATTCCTGAGGTGCATTTCATGGCTCTCGCTAAAGCTTCAAAATGTGCTTTGTTTCTCATCAGAACTTCCCTGACAAATGCTAATAAAGCTATTTGCACTTTAGGAAACTTAACTGTGGAGGCAGTTTTGCCAAGTTCCTGCACAGCATCAGAGCTGCAGTGTAATACATGACCGGTTACAGGTGCCACAGCAAACTCTTGGGGATTTGTATGAGAACACATGAAAATTGTGATTGTGTATCCAAGGAGGGCAACTGAGTATAGAATCATAGAATCATAGAATGGTTTAGGTTGGAAGGGACCTTGAAGATCATCGAGTTCCAACCCCCCTGCCACAGAGTAGTATCTATTCATCTAGTTCTCATTCTCTCTAGCTCCTTCTTTTGTCTTTCCCTCTCCCGTCTTCTTTTTCCGTTGCTCCTTTTTTCATTCCTCTCTGTACTCCCTCCGTTCTTCAACTTCTTCCTTTTGCTCCTTGTGAGAAAGTATCCCTACATTTTTTCCTAAAGAAGTATCTTTCGCCAAACAAGATTATTTTTAGAAATGTCAGCAAAATCCACTTAATGGCTGCTGAGTGCAAACCAGTACTGACATGCATGGATTACCCTCTACTCTGATTTTAATTACCAGGTCCAAACACTGGTATGATTCCACTTGTTGGTTAAAGTACATAAATTTAGACATTGGCATATAGATGACTAAATGTGACCTAAGCATGGAAGTTCCCATTACTGTCAGGGACCTGATTCAGTAGCTTTAACATAAGCACTGAATACTGTTTGAGATGTCCTGAGGCACCCTGCATGATCTCCAGTTGACCACAAATATCCTGTAGATCCTGTGTAATGTCTGCCATGGATAACTTGGATTCCCAACACATTTTTAATGGTAGATGGTGCTATGCGTAGGGGAAAATCAAGCCCCAAGATATTCAGTAGAGTCTAGAGATCTAATCAACCTGAACTAAAGAAGACATCTGCATTTAGTCAAGTAAATGACTCTAGGCCCCAGGGACTGCACTGACTAGATTTCCAATGGCTACAGTGGGAATTGATGCCAGAAGCACATTTGTAAAAACCTGTATTCAGTCCCCTAAACTGTGGTGTCATAGGTTGTAAGTTGAATCCCACCTTGTTTGTCTCCTAAAACTAGGTTTAAACTTCACCGGTTGTGTAGGTTCAATAAAGAAAGGCACATGAAGTAAAGGAATTCAGTTCTGTCACCTTTGCCTAATTTCTCCAACAAATCACTAGATGTGTACAAACAGTAGGGATTTACACATGTGTGAATAGGAAAACCAGTTTCATTTGACACCACTGATACTTGCAAGCATGTGTTAATCATTCCTAAGTATTTCTCCACCAATCATTTTACAAAATCTAACCCTCCCTGAGGTTCTTATTGAGTAGTTGGTCCCTACTCAAAAGAAAAAAAAAGGAACCTTAAAATAAAAATTAAACCCTATGTTTATCTTAAACCATGTCCTTTTTTTGCCATTACAAGGACATAAGTTGATTTTTCAAGAGTAACATCTGCTTTTTCAGCTTTCCTGAAAGGTATTGGTCTTCCACATACATTTGCACATCTGGTCTTAATTAGAACTAGTCTGTAGATATACCATAAGTTATTATTATTTAGTTTGACAAATAATCAATTAAAATACATTTTGTTGTATTTTTATATTTTCATCCTGATTTTTCTGGTTTACAGCCTTCATCTTTCACATTCTTGAAAAAAATGGGATCTCAGTGCCAGTTCAGTAAAAAAGTATTTCACACTATCTCTCATCTTCCTGCAAGGTACTGCAAGAACACACATCCGTGGAAAGTATAACTCAATCATTGAGCTGAATATATCTATTAACAGGCTTATGTGAGAAAGTATTTCATTTTTTCAACTGACAAAGGTTGAGGGAAGTGGGAATAGTTGGTAAAAACACTGGTGATATAACAGAAGGAAATTTGTAAGGAAGCTCATAAGACTTAAAATGCTTCATAGTTAAAGGCAACAAATAAAGGTTCTCACAGTGAACTCATAAAGAAGACAGATGCTGGATTCAATATCTGGTCAAGGAGTTATTTATCAAATCAAAGCCAGCATCTTAACGGGTAGAATGTTCTCATTAAACTCTAATAAAAGGCTCAACCATGATATAAAATCCATGAGACTTTTTTTTATCTTACTAAATCCTGTCAGGAACTTTTGTTATCACGATCACATGCTATCCACATAACTGTTCCAAAAGAATCCTGAAGTTTCTCTGCTCTGCATCATTTTATTTTGTCAAAATTTATTCTTACTATTACAAGAAAATAGTGTTATACAAATAAAATATCTAATAAAAATCCCTTTTAAGAATGTTATGTTACTATTAAATATTGCTTAAAATTAATATCAATTAGATTCTATTAAATTTAATAGGTTTTGAGTTATTGAGTTTAATTCAATTTCAATAAATTTCAATTAAGCCAATTTTGTTTCCATTTTTTATTAATTCCAGGCACTATCAATTATCTTCAATTAATTTCATCTACTTGTGCTATGTTTTCAGGTAATTCTCCATTACTTTCAATTAGTTTCTATTAATTTCAAGTGTTTTTTGTGACTATTAACTGATTTCATAAGAAACAAATGTCCTTCTTTAATGTGGGTCTGTACTATTACTACTTGCCCTCCTGCCATAAATAGCTAACTCGGGGCCAGACCCTCCTATGATGCATACTGGCACGGTCCCAATAGCATCAGTGTAGCACTGTTGAGAGAGAACAGTCAGAAAACTACTGTTTCTTGAGAACTAAAGAAGCTAGTGACTCGATTTAATTGCCATGATGACATGGACATCTAGTGCCATCTGAGATACCCAGTTGGCTCTCCTGTACAGTGTGGGTGTCCCAGAGGTTTTGTATCTGCCAGCTCATGGTGCTGTCTCACTGGTCATTACAGGCATATGTTTTACCAATTGGTCCAAACCCTTAATCAGTCGGGTCAACAGAATATGACTCATCTCGTCCTAAAATAGGATGAGATCATCTGCATTGGTAAAAGTCCAATGACTGTACAGCTCTAAGCCGTATTACTATATTGACTAAATCTCCATTGGTTACAATGAGAATCAAGACAATTAGTTTGAATGTAGACACTTACACAGTAGAAACATGAAAGTACATAAGATGAACATCACTTCAAATGTAGATGGTTTTAGTGGCCAGGAAAGTAGCCTGTTTTCCATGTAGGACAGATGAAGGCTAAAGAAATACCTGTTATTTCCAGTTCTGAACTCAGTGTAAGCTTGTGATGACTACAACTAAAACTTTCAGTATTCTAAGTATGTAGTTATTTTAGGTAAAAACAATGATTAAGAGGGAAAAGGTTCATACGGTGGAATAACATATATGTAACATTCTTGGAGAACACAGATAAAGAGATTCAGGATGCAGTTTGTACAGATGTATTGATTGATACACAGTCAAAGTAGCAGTTACCTTCAAGCAAGCTCTGAGCCACTCACCTTGCAACAGAACCAAAAATCATCCACAACAAACTTTTAATTTGTGATGTTAAATATCCTCTTTAGCATTCTTGCAAAACATGATTCATGAGAGATAGCAGGTTTTACACCCTGAAATGAAATTTCCATAACATTCAAAAGTGAGGGAAAAGTGTAATATAGTTTAGCACCTGGACTACATATCTGTACACTCAGATGGGTTTGAGTCTCTCTATCCATAAGGCACGGCTGCTGTAACGTCAGCCAGACATCAAAATCTGGGGGAAGAACCAAGGCTGGTTGGAGTCGTTGGAGGCTTCACATTTTACTTCACTGAGTTTTGGAGAAGGTCCTACGGCACCAGCAGTCCAAGGTTTTGGTGGTCAGTATTTTGTGTTTATTTTAGCCCAATATGATACTTCCAGGAAGCAGAAACTCAAAAGGTCTCTTCAAGCCCAGAGTGGCTGATCATACTGTACAGACTTAATAACACTTGTGGACAGAGGGTTGCTTATTTATTTTCACCAGAAACATAAGCCAAACACAAACATCTGGAGCTAGGAAGAAATTTCTCTATGCAGCCATACAACTACACAGTTTATTGTCGCTGACATCAGTTCTCACTTCCTCCAAAACTACCATCAGCTACAGATTTCTTGGTTTGGTGAACCACACCAAAACAGTTCAACCTGAAGTTTTTTCATCTAGTGGCAGAACCTGCAAGGGATACACTAGCAGAACTCTGTTTTCAGCAGCTGAAAATGTGAATGAAAAAAGGACTTTTCTGAGTTAGCATATTCAGCAAAGATAATAACATTTTTGATTACGCATATCAATGATCAAAATAAGTTACTCTATTTACTATTACCTCTATTACTGAGGTAGATCTGGGTCAGTGCCTCTTTTCTGAAAACTCTTCCTTTGGGTGGTTCAATTCCATGCTTATTTCAGAATGCACAGATCCCAAGGATGGAGAAGACTGCAAAATAATTACAGATATGTATTGGAAATTTGCCTTTGCTTCCAGATTAAGTTGTGGCATTGAGCTGCTACTGAGAAATAGAAGAGTGAACTTGGAATCACAAGGAAGAATTCTGCTTTTGAAGATGTTGCTGCCAGAAACAAAATAAATCAAACCAAACAAGTTTAGAAAGATGTTCATTAAACATGAAAATCAAAGGAGGAAAGACAACATGTTATCTACTTCTGTATCAGCTGACACTCAGGAAGCTGGTGGGTTTTATTAAATATACACTGGTTTGGAAAAACGTATATCCATTTGCATTATAAAAGCCCATATACAAATGTACTTTGGGTTTAAAATCCCATATGTTGGCTGCCGTACTAATATTGATTCAAGCAAATTATGCCTTGGCTTCACTAAATGCACATATCTATTTCAGTTAGACTGCTCTAATTTGGCAACAGATACTGTATTATTTATTCTGTGGCATAGATCAGGTTATATAAAATTAATGGTTGAACTTCATTCATATGGACTGAATTAAAATGCGTTGGTCAGAATGGAAAAGAAGGAGAAAGAAAGAAGGAGACCTGGGTTTCATTATATTTATGTCTGTTCCAGTATCAGCACAGCACAGTGATGAACAAGTGCTGGCTGCAGTTAATACACATTAATTCCCCCCAAAAATAAGCACTGGCATATTTTTTTCCCATGAAGGTTTTAATTTACAACATATTGCTTTTTGCAGATACCAGTTTAAGTTCAATTTGTTTTAAAATGTCAGATAATATTTATGGATTTTTAATATCACTGGTTTGCTTTGTTGTTAAGTATGCAAGTTTCAGGCAAATATTCTGGATGACTTAGTACTGCTGCTCCTGCCAATACAAAATGCCCATGTGTAATCTTCTCCACGTACATATTTCAGAAATCTCCTATCATGCTGTACTAACCAGCTCTGCTCTGTAGTGAAGTGCTTTCCTCATAGACATCCCATCCCATCCTCACCGCCATGGCAGAAAATTCACCCATTAGTCAGGACTCTGGCAGGTTTGGAGGACAGACAAGAATGTTTACAGAAATTAGTTGTAACATTGATAGACGTTTGCCCCTTCCCATGCCAAGTCATGGATGGGAATCAGTTATTGAACAGCTATGCGGGGCCTGGGACTTAGTGTAAGTCTTTGGAGTGACACTCTAGCTATTGGTGATTGCTATTCACAATTGTGCTGCAAAGCATGAGGCTTGACATACATTCTTCCAAGGACCTGATATGTATACTTACAGTGTCTGCACCCTGAGATGGCATAGGCGAGCTGAGATTCTGCTGTCTTCCCCTAGACGGTGGAAGACAACAACTTGGCCATGCCTCATGCCTTCTCGTACTACGGTTTGTCCCTTTATTTCTGGACTACATCTGTGCACACTTCCATTTGGGCCGTGCTTTCAGCTCCATCCTGTCAAACCTCCCTGTGAAGAGAAGACTCCAAGATATCATGAAGAAGAATGCCAGAAACACATGAGCAGGTTTTCCCTCTGGATCACCTCATTCAAATATTACCATTCCCAGAATATACTCAAGCTGTTCAGCCTCTTGGCTTCACAGTTAAATGAAGAACAATTTGTTCCGGCCAGAGCTGAGGGAAGTGGAGGCGATGCTTCCTTTCCAGTGGTGTTTCCACTCCATTGAAGATTATTGCTATTATACACATTATGTCTAAAGAGAAGGTGCTTCCTCATACTCCCTGTGTGCACTGTGCGCACCCAAAGCAGACTGTGTGTCTCAGGCTCAACCAGGCTAATATTGCACTTCATCTTGTGTGCTCTGGCTGCAGCTTCAAAGAGTGACACATCTGCTTGCCCACCCCTACACCTCCTGGCTTTGGTGACTATATCAAACTGTAGACAGGCAAGCGACAGCCAAGCTTAAAAAAACCAAACCAAAACATAGCACACCCTACAGCTGACGGAGAGCACAATAGTCCATCTGCTGAACAAGCAACTGATGAGAGCAAACCAGCACTTGAGATCACACTGATGACTTCTTACATGAAGTCAAGAATTTGCTTCTCAGTTTCCGAGAATCCCGGTTTGTTTTGTCCACGTTATCAGAGAGATCGCACAGGGGAGCTGTACTTCTCACGAACAACTGCTAGAAGGCAACTCATGAAAGCGGGAGACAGAGGTTTCTTCACTACTGGTGCACATTGTGATAGTTGCTTCTGGAACACATCAGAGTGAACTGTAAACCTCAGCACTTTCAGAACAAAATGTAAAACATTCTTTCATTGACCTCGCTTTCCCACAATAACACCACATAAAATAACAGAGCAAGGAAAAAAATACAGAGAGCTTTATGAGTGCACTTTAATAAATCAATAGGGGATTTAGATACCACAGTGGTAGCTGCTGTATAAATACCCAGACAGGAAGATCCTGTCCTGGAAAATTAGAATAGGCAATTCCTGAACCTGTTATTGTCCAGTTTCACTTGAAGTAGGAGAAAGTCAGTGTTATTTTTTCCCCACTGGCAGAGAAATGCCTGGTGTCTAACTCTCAACTGTTATAAATAAATATATCTCTGTGTCACTTGTGTTAGCTTGATCCATACCACCCGAGACGCTTGCCTGTGTGATCCAGCCAAGAGAAGAGCCACAAGTTGCTTGTATTTCTGATTATAAACAGATACAGAAAGAGCACAGCAGAGCTGAAATTATCTTTCATCTCTGCATATAAGTGAAGAAAACAGAGGAAAATAGGCAAATGGCGTGAAAGATAGCCAAGTATTATTTCTGAGTTTCACAGAAACACTCAGACATTATTTCCCTTCTTTTACTGGTGCTTTTAACATGTTAGAGTGATATTTTTCATTATCCTCTTCTGAAAGAATACTGTGTATACAGCTAAAATAACTGATTATGGGCTAAGACCTAAGGACTGATTATTGCATAAGGCCTCCAAAACCCATCTCTTAGAGCACAGCAAACACACTGCATTGCTAATGCATCTCCTCATTACCATATGATGCCCTTTTTTAACTTTGCAAAGGAGAGGTGAAATGAATGCCATCTACATATGCAGACTCAGAAAAACAGCTTTTCCTTCAAAAAAGGGGTTAATAAAATTGCATTTGATTAAGCTAAGGAGCAGGGATTCCAGGAAGGCAATATGTCAAGGAAGACAACAAGTGAAAAGAGGGTAATGCAGAATGTGAAACCAGGAGTGTAGAATGGTGTGGACAAAATCAAGGTTACAAACAGGCAGGGCAGAGCTGTATGGGAAGGTCAAAAACCAGTTAAGAGCATGACAGAGCAGGGACCAGGTTTCTCGCAACAAAATGGATGATAATGTCAGGAAGGCACGAGGAGGATCACATTGGAAAATAAAAGAGCAATAATATTATGTGGCTGGGAAAGGAAGCTGTGAAGAATTGAAAGTAATTGAAAGTAGAAATAGAGCTGCAATGAATGAAAGAGAAATGAAAATTAGACAGAAGATCTCTAGGAATGTATTAGCCAAAGTCCATCTTTGCAGGCTGAAGGATGAAAGGACAGAAAAAGCTAGTCTGGGACTTAATTGCCACTGTCATAGCTAATGAATTATTAACAAGTAAATTAAGAAATTGAGTAAATCCTTTCTCTGTCTCAGCCAGCTCCCACTTTTAACAGTCACCAATGAAATGTAAAGCTCTTTTTACAATCCCTTGCCCTTCCCTTATGCAATAGCTGGCAACGCACTGTGTTTTGGTGGTTTCCTTTAGATTTGCTAGAACCTCTCCTGTGGCTCTTTTTGGGTGAAATTCTCCCACCACAAAATTCCACACTATGAAGGACTCTTGATAAAGCTGTGCTGATGAAATGTCCATAGCAGTTCCTCCAGTCGTTCTATGGGACAGTCCAGGCTTAAAGGTCATCATTGTTATTGTGAATTTGTTTGAAGATAGTGCCCTAAAACCAAGCTTAATGATGTCAATAACTGTGTGCTACCCACAGACTACAATGCTGAATTTTGTTTTCTTGCTCAGAAAACCTCCCATCCAGATTATTCTGGAGCAAGGAAGGGACACACAGCTAGGAGCCTACTTTTAAACTTTCACCATGACTTCATCCAGAACTGCCAAAAAATGAAAAATTAATACGATAGCCTTATCACATCTTGAAATACAACTGTCCATAGCATTGTTCTAATCTCAGCTATGGACATGGCATAGCCCTCTGTCTTTTGCCTGATGCTTCTACATTGTTTTCCAGCTAGAGGAGACAACAATAACTTTCTTCATATGTCAAAGAAGAGAAGTGAATGGGCACTTGCCAGGGTTTCAGGGGAGAAGAGGTGAGTAGACAATAGTTTCCTCCTCCACTACTCTTACTGTACAGAGGACAAGCAGAGTCTCAGTCACATGATGTGAGAAGTCCTACAAGACTGAGAAATCCTGTCCCATCCCCTATATGTCCAGCCACAGTTTGGCTATTGGTCCTGCAAAAGATTAAGAAATAGATTAATGTTTTTATTGTTTTTTAATAGAAGGAAAAAAAAAGGTGGGTAAAACCCACAAATTGTCCCTGATCATTTTAGAAGTTTCCAAAAAGAGATTTTTTTTATCTAAACATAGAAAATGCTCAACCAAAATGAAAATCTTCTGTCTACAGTTCATTTTGCTCATTTTAGTCAAAACCACTTTTCATTGGTTAGTATTTTCAACAAACATCTAGTGACTATTTTTGGCTTAACTGTGAGGCTGTATATCCGTGCTACCATAAGCCTGGTATATACATTAGGTGTACTTGGCAAAGGTTTTGCTCTGAAAGAATGCACAGAAGGTGTCGTTCAACTGGTCCTTGAGGCAATATAGGCAGAAAAGAGAAATCTGCAGAGTCTCCTGCAAAAAGGTGACGAGAACAGATCACAAAAAAGATGCACAGTCAGATTTAGAGACCATGTTAAACATGAGGAGCTTCTAGTAGAGGCATAAATATGGGCATAATTAACCCAGAGTAAGATCAGCACTCATGGACCAGCAAACACCAAAGGGAGGAATCAGAGGATCTGCTGCTGCTCTGTTTAGCCTGCTGAGATCTGTTGCAGCTCGTGAATGCTGTGTGTTTCTTCAAAAAGGGAGAATAGAGCCCTGAAGCGGTCGCTATCTAATCATGCTGACCAGAAACAAAGCATTGCTGTTGTCAGCTCCAACTGTTTTGTATATTGCTCTTCTCTTTGCCAGCTTTGCGAGCAGCTGTTTGCTCTCTCCCCTGGTGTAAATCAGGAGTAGCTTCAGTCAACACAATGCCATTTCTCTGTCCATCATGTGGTAAAGATCTAATACATTTTTCCTCCTGGGAGAGCAAAACGCAGCCAAGAGTATATGTCAGCCTTGTTTTCCTTGCTCTTACACCAGCGTGTGACTGTTAGCATAAGAGAACTATTTTTTTTATGAGTACCGATGCCTGTCTAGCTGAAAATAAGGAAGAATCAGCCCCATCTGGTGCATCTTTTATGTAAGCACAGTAATATGAAAGTAATGTGAGAAATAGAGTGGGCAGGTATGGATTTAGAAATTCACGATCTAGGAATACACTTCTTGGGTATCATTTCTTCAGCATCAATGAGACTGTTGATATTAATTGTGGCTATGGGTGTCAGCTTATGATGGGACCAAGGAGGAGACTTCTGTGCTGAAAATGAAGTAGGGTTGAGCTGATGGTGTTCTCAGGCCCTCTTGCCTAGGGGCTAATCAGTGGGATCTGCTTATAGTCAACTCCCTGAAAGGAGGTTGTAGCAAGGTGAGGGTCACTCTCTTCTCCCAAGTAACAAGCAACAGAACAAGAGGAAATGGCCTCAAGTTAAACCAGGGGAGGTTTAGATTAGATATTAGCAAAAATTTCTTCACAGAAAGGGTTTGTCAAGCATTGGAACAGGCTGCCCAGGGAAGTGGTGGAATTGCAATCCCTGAAGGTATTTAAAAGACGGGTAGACATGACACTTAGGGATATGGTTGAGTGGTGGTTTTGGAACTGTTGATGGTTGGACTCAATGCCCCTTCCAACCTAAGAAATTCTATGATTCTATGAACTCAAGTGCACACATCCTGCAGTCCAAGTAAAGCTACCTCAGACAACTGACAGTAGTTGAAACCTTAGACTTCAAGAGGGCTAACTTTGAGCTCTTCAAGGAATTGCTGGGAGAAATCAAATGGGAGAAGGCTCTAGAGGGTAAGGGGGCTAGAGAGAGCTGACTGGTATTCAAGCACCAGCTGCTCCAAGCTCAGGATTGGTGCATTCCGAAGAGCAAGAAAAGGGGCAAGGGAAGGAGACCTGCATGGTTGAGCAGAGATCTTCAGAAAAAGCTCAGGTGGAAGAAGGGAGTTTACAGGATGTGGAAAAGGGGGCTGACGACTTGGGATGAGTACAAGAATGCTGTCAGGGTATGCAGGGATGAAACAAGGAAAGCCAAGGCAGCCTTGGAATTGAACCTGGCAAGGGATGTCAAGGCCAATAGGAAGGGTTTCTTTAAGTATATAGGAGACAAAAGGAAAACCAGGGAAAATGTGGCCCCGCTTTTGAACGAGACGGGTGCTGTGGTGACGGATGATGCACAGAAGGTGGAGCTGTTGAATGCCGCCTTTGCTTCTGTCTTCCCTGCTCGGGCCAGCTCTCGGGAGTCCCAGACTTTGCGAGTAACAGAGAATGTTTGGAGGAAGCATGATTTTCGCCTGGTCAAAGAAGAAGAAGTTAGGGATCAATTAAGCAAACTGGATATTCACAGGTCCATGGGGCCTGATGGGATGCACCCGCGAGTGCTGAGGGAGCTGGTGGAAGTCATTGCTGGGCCACTCTCCATCATCTCTGAAAGGTCCTGGAGAACAGGGGAGGTGCCTGAGGACTGGAGGAAAGCCAGTGTCACTCCAGTCTTCAAAAAGGGCAAGAAAGATGACCCGGGAAACTACAGGCCAGTCAGCCTCACCTCCATCCCTGGAAAGATGATGGAACAGCTCATTCTGGGCATCATCTCCAAGCATCTGGAGGAAAAGAAGGTTATCAGAAGCAGTCAGCATGGATTCACCAAGGGGAAGTCATGTCTGACTAATCTGATAGCCTTCTACGATGGCGTGACTGGACAGGTGGATGAGGGGAGGGCAGTGGATGTTGTCTACCTGGACTTCAGCAAGGCTTTCGACACCGTCTCCCACATCATCCTCACAGGCAAGCTTAGGGTTGGATGAATGGACAGTGGGGTGGATTGAACAGTGGTTGACAGATAGAGCTCAGAGGGTTGTGGTTAGTGATGCAGAGTCCAGTTGGAGGCCAGTAACTAGGGGTGTCCCTCAGGGGTCAGTACTGGGTCCAGTCCTGTTCAATATATTCATCAATGACCTGGATGAAGGGATAGAGTGTTCCATCAGCAAATTTGCTGATGACACAAAACTGGGAGGGGTGGCTGACACGCTGGAAGGCTGTGCCGCCATACAGCGTGACCTGGACAGGCTGGAGAGTCGGGCAGAGAAAAACCTGATGAAATTCAACAAGGGCAAGTGTGGGGTACTGCATCTGGGGAGGAATAACCCCATGCATCAGTACAGGTTGGGGGCTGACCCCCTGGAGAGCAGCTCTGTGGAAAGGGACCTGGGAGTCCTGGTGGACAACAGAATGACCAGTGTGCCCTGGTGGCCAAGAAGGCCAATGGCATCCTGGGGTGTATCAAGAAGAGTGTGGCCAGCAGGTCGAGGGAGGTCATCCTCCCCCTCTGCTCTGCCCTGGGGAGGCCGCATCTGGAGTATTGTGTCCCGTTCTGGGGTCCCCGGGTCAAGAAGGACAAGGAACTGCTGGAGAGGGTCCAGCAAAGATCTACAAAGATGATGAGGGGATTGGAGCATCTTTCTTATGAGGAAAGGCTCAGGGCCTTGGGGCTTTTTAGTCTGGAGAAAAGAAGACTGAGGGGGGATCTTATCAATACTTATAAGTACTTAAGGGGAGGGTGCCAAGGGGAGGGGAACTTTGGGGGTGGCAGAGCACTGGCACAGGCTGCCCAGAGAGGCTGTGGAGTCTCCCACACTGGAGACATTCAAAACCCACCTGGATGCCGTCCTGTGCAACTGCTGTAGGTGTCTCTGCTGTGGCAGAGGAGTTGGACTAGATGATCCCCAGAGGTTCCTTCCAACCCTGACCATTCTGTGTGATTCTGTGATTTTGTATGGAGCTCTTGTATGAAATTAATACCATATTAAACATCTCTACATACTGCCATAATGCATGAAAAAGAGTCTTCTGGCTTGGAAGACTCGAAAAATCTGAAGCTTGAAATTCATCCTCACTTAACTGATTTCATGTCAAGGTATCACATCCAGCCTGATCTTCATCAGCTAGAAAATGGCACAACTTCAGAAACTTTTCAGGGGTAACATTTCAACACTCATTTACAGCTATGTGAGGGAGGTCATCTCATGACCCATGCATTAGATAGTACACATATATATGCAACTAATGATAAGGGTATGGGAAGAAAAGAGAAATGTTGACCAACAGCTTGACCAAGACAGCTAGTCTTTCCACCTTCCCTCCTACTTCAGGAGCAACTGAAGTCCTAGCATGCACTAACAGACCTAATTGTGGCTGATGCGAACTGTCTCCTGCTCCATCACAAATATTATATACTTGCACCTGCCTCTTTGCTGGCCCTTTCTTGGAGGATAGGTGCTGGTACCCTGCCGTCACCATTGCAGGTGGTTTGGCAACTCGCTGTGCAGAGCAGACACGAGAAGGCAGTGTTGTCCCAGGCATAGGCACTCCTGCACAAGGGCCTGCTGTGGGCAGTGATCAGCTGTGGGCAGAGTGATCAGCGGTGGGCAGCAGGTGCTGGTGGAGACCTCAGCTTTCCCCGTATTGGGGACACTTGCTGTTCTCTTCAGGCAGGACCATGCAGTGAAGAAATGCATTGCTCTACATAGCAACACCATCATTTCCAGGTGGATCTAAAAGTTGCACCTGCAAGGACCATGTTGTCGTGGCCTGACTGGTACAGAAAAGTTCTCATCTTAGGGGTGGTTAAAAGATAAAGAAAAAAGTAGTGGGAGCACATAATGCATTTTTGCAGTGGGGGAAAGTTAGCAGATGGTTTCCCCATGAGCCACACTGCAACTGCTGTTCTTCATGGTATCCACATGTAATCTAAAAAAGGAACAGCATTTGCAGGTGCTAAAAATTACTCAGGGTAGTCACATCTAATACTGACTGCAAAGAGTCACAGGATTTTCTTGCAGTATTGTCTGACTGGGTAATAAAATAGTTGAGAAAATTTAATTTCTGCTAATGCAAAGTAATGCACAGGTGGAAAAACAACTCTAACTATACATATTCAGTGATGACTCCAAATAAGCTTTGTATCACTGTAGTTCACTCATGTATGCTGAATAGTATGTTCAATTCTGATCACACTGTCTTGGAAAGGATATAGTAGAATTGGAAGAAGTAGAGAGAATGGACAAAGATGATCAAAGGCATAACACACCCTCTAGAAAATGAAAATATATAGTTATGGTGGACATAACAAAGATCTATGGAATCAGAAAAGGTGTGAAGAAAGTGAGGAGGAGAAATACTTCACTTTTTCACAGTACAATATCTGCAAGACACCCAAGGAAGTTATCAGACAGGAAATTGAAAAGGTTTTTTTGTTTCGGTTGTTTCTTGTTGGGGTTTTTTTCTATGTTGCACACTGAACTGTGAAGCTCTGCCACAGATTTTTCCAGCAGTCAAAATTATACATGAGTTCAAAGAAGAGTTTACACATCCACGGAAGTCCACAGATCCAGCAGCTCTTAAACACAGCAGCCCATCTGCAGTTGCCATCTCAGCATTCCTTATAATACTTATGGCTGGAAACTGGAAAGTTGTCCCAGGGGATCACGATGCCCTTTTCTCACACCCTTAGGCTGTTCTTAGACTCTTCTGGGCATCTGCTCTAGCTGCTATTGGAAACAACATCCTGATAAATGTTTGTCCTGATCCAGTATCTTACGTCTCTATGTTATGGGGAAGAAAATAAATATCAAACTAGGCTAGTAGATTAGTTTAGCCCGGATCCTGCTGTTTTGCTTCTCACAGAAATCATCTGGGCCCACAAAAATCCTATGACCAATTGTAAAAATAATTTGCATAAATGATCATGCTCATTTGCATATAGTTAATTCTTTTGTTTCCTTCCCTCAGGGAGTGACAGTCTGTTCCCACTGCAGTAAGTTTGGGATTGGCTTACACCTCACTCACTGAATCATATAGTTTCACCTCCCTTCCCTCTTATTTATTTCTTACTTTATATTGTACTTCTTTTGAGGCTGAGCTGAGTCCCCACCTTACCATAGTTCTACCTTGCCTGATGTCTCTTCACTCTTTCCAAGAAAATTCATTATTCTTGTTTGATGGATATTTGAATAGTCCCTACAATGTGTAATAGCATCAACAGAAAGGATTAAGAATTCTTTATCCTTCTGATACATTTTATAGCTTGTCCTAACTCAAAACCGTAAAATACTTAGAGGCAATGTGCAAAAGTGTTGGGCATAAGGCAAATATGCTCTTGCTTAATCTATCCCTTCAGTTTTTGAATTACATCAAAATGTCCCAAATCATAACTTTTATGAAAATGAGATTGGCCGGCAATTTAGGTGTTTTAAGCCACTTCTCTCCCTCAATAATAAAACTTCTTAATTCAAGCGGAACAAATGTGCAGACCAGATTTTGTAGTTTATTTTCTTTTAGTGAGAAAATGGGAAGAAAATATTTCTTTCTGATCAACCTAGCCCCCTTTTCCAGTTTTTAATTCAACTGTCAAATAAAAGAAAACAAAGAATTTTTTAATGGGGCCCTACCAGGGTTATTATGAGCAAACATACCATTATTGGTCTGTTTTTCACTGTCCATAGGTGGCTGAGGAGGATCAGAGCACAGATCTGTCTTCTTTCCATCAAGATGAAGTTAGTCTCTCCTCTGTGATTGCTTCTGTCTTCTACTCAGCATGATTTTAGATCTGTAATACTAAGATTACAGAAGCGGTCTCAAAAACCTGATAAAATTCTGTCAAAGGCTGAATTTTAAACCAAAACCACTAAAATCAGAGCTGCCTGAACTTTCTTGCTGCACAGCACTATCAAAAAGAAATCACCGGGAACAGGGATCCAACACTCAACTGAAGATTGAAAGCTCCTGTCATAGAGGACTGCTCTGGATCACTGCAGCTATTTTCTGGTCATCAAACACCCATCATAGAAGAGATAAAGTCATTTACAGAGGTGAGTACAATTAAAGGGCACTTCAACCTTAGGAATACAACTTTTTTGGCTTCTTTCCTGAGGTGAGAAGATTACGTAGTTCATGTGACTTTCACACACTGTTAAAATCTGTCTGAGGATATTATGTGAGGTTGTAATTGAGGGACGGACTTTTATTAAATTATTGTTTCTGTGTTCCCATTCATTCCCTTCCAATGATAGCAGATGTGGGGCTGTTGGGCTGATTTTTCATTGTTTCAAAGCATGTGCAAGTGACTCCAGTGAGACATTCCTCCATGAATAAGCATCTTGTGGAGTACATACCCCTGTGCAGTTTCCCCCTGTGCAGATATTCAAACATCAGTACTGAGATGTGTCCTGGGGTCCCTTGTAAAAGATGTGCAGGAAAAAAAGTCACCTGCAAGAACAGAGCAAGGCAGGGTCCACTTCACAGGCAGCACGAGTGAGGCATGAAGTCAGTGGTCACACAAGTCTATGCAAATGTAGGGAGCAAATCCAATTTGGCTAATAGCCAGCTGTATATTTTAACCACCAGGCAACCCCTTCTCTCCCATTAGAGGGTACAGTCATCACCTCTGCAAAGCTAGAGTATCACTAAAGGCACTAAAAAGAGACCAGCTGAGCTTCCCTTCTGTTTCCTTGAGATGTGTGATGCTGTGAAAATACTACAGGCAGTGTGAGCTGGTGCACGAATGGAGCTAACAGCGCCATGAATTAAAACATGGCATTCATTTTAGCTCTTGTGCTAGAAGCCATCACATAAAGAGGAAACCCACAATGATAAATGGACTCCCTCTGTGTAAATTACTGTGGCAGGGGGAGAGAATGTTAAAATGTGTTTGGGACAGCACGGTCAAAATGGGACAATATCTGGTCAGGTACAGTACCAGCCACATGAACCATAGTCTCATTTTCAGGTCATCTCCAATCTGTGCTGCATATCTTCTACAGGGTGTTATTAGTTCATGATAATCACACTCTCTGCAGTTCCTTTACTGCTATTATAAAAATGCTTTTATGTTGGGTAGATGTGTTATTTATTACGTGCTAGGAGGAAATGAAGTTGGTAGTTCTGAATGTTGAACAGCAGTTGGAGCTGAGCTGCACAGTTCCAGGTCCCAAGAACTCTGTCTCCTGTTTCATAATAATAATAGTGATTTATTCCCTGTGCTATTAAGCTGTTTGAATGACTCCATGCAGATCTTGGGGCCAGCATTTTATTTCTGTCATCTAAGCTAAAGCTGTAATAGTAAGGGCTGACGCTCCTTCTTTCTTTCTTTCTTTCTTTCTTTCTTTCTTTCTTTCTTTCTTTCTGTTTCCCTCTTTCTCTTTCTTTCTTTATTTTTTTTCCTCTGTCTTTCTTTCTCTTTCTTTCTTTGTTTTTATCCTTTTCTCTCTCTTTATCTTTCCTTCTTTCCTTCCTTCTTTTCTCTCTCTCCTTCCTTCCTTCCTTCCTTCCTTCCTTCCTTCCTTCCTTCCTTCCTTCCTCCCTTCCTTCCTTCCTTCCTTCCTTCCTTCCTTCCTTCCTTCCTCTCCTCCCCCCCCCCAAGTGTGGCAATATGTCCCATTGTTACATGAAACAATTCCCACATTTGCGCTTCACTGAAACGTACCAAGGTGTTAAGCTGTCGCTAATCACACTGCTTAGAATTCTTCCTATTTGTATGGCTGTGAAGGACCACACTGATGTGATCCTGCCCATCATCCAGCAATCATGCACAGATCATTTTGTACGTGTTCTCCAATGGCTGAAAAGAACTTTGGGGTTCAACATTTATACATTCCTGAATCTAAAAAAATAAAAAAAACTCAAAATCAAAACAAAGTTCTTTGATTTTGTCAAAAGGTTGTTTTGCTTTGTTTTTCCCTTGACCCACAAGGTAAAAAAACCTGTGCTCACATTTGAGTATCAGTCAATCCCATATACTTTGGGTGGGCTTCAGCTCATCCTAATTTCAGAAGGATTCAGTTTACAGGTTAAACCAATCTGTATCTGTGTACAGAAATAAGTTCCCATTTCAGTAAGCAGAGGTCTGGGGTTTCATTTGGCTGCCCAGACTCCATGAGAAGGATCTCACGGTGATGTCTGGAGATGTAAGTGTGACAGTTTCCCATTTTGTAAAGATTGTTTTCTCCATGGCAGAGGAATAGAGATTACTTCATTCCTTCAACGTATATGCCACCAACCGTGCAATGAAATTCCTTAAATTATGATAAAATTGCTCATTTCCTGAAGTGAACACAACAAACTAACAGACACAGTAATTTTTAGTAGATTTGGATTCAATTCAATTTTCCAGATGTTCGCCTGTAATCAGCTTAGGAACTCAAATCTCAGAACGGTGCTATTCACACAACAGCTGTTGCAAATTTTTCTTTTGAATCACACCAATCTAGGAGTGGATTTGTTTACAGGCTGCCTCAGTGTTACATGAGGAACTGAATGATTACATTAAAAAAAATAATTCTCAAAAATGTTCTTCTGACCATTTATAGTTTTGCTTTTACTATATTATAGCTCCATTTTTAAGTAATTTTTCTTATGAATTAGTAAATTCCATTTTCTTCACCAGTCAGTGAATTTTGCCATGGAATTTAACTAAAAAAACCCTTTTTTTTTAAGCCAGCTTCCTGATAGGAAGTATCGGAAGGAAACAGTAGAGTAGACATTGAAGCTGTATTTGGGGTCCATTGTCATAAGTATTTGCATAAGCTATCTTGTTTCAAAGAGCATAATACTAGCAAAGACTAGTACAGCCTTCAGTTCGACTGTATAATTCACACCTTAAATTATCACCCTATGCAGGACTCAATAGCCTTTATCTGACGTTACAGAAAAAAACCATCCAGCCCTTCTCTTGATAAATTATTCCAGTGGTTAGTTATTCTGTGTCCAACCTTGTATTTGACTTCTGGTGTCTCGTAAATACAGTTTTTTTCTTATGCCTGGATTTGTTTGACTGAAGTGGACATCTAACCTGCCTTAGCTCATCCACTTAATGAAGCTGGAGAATAATGGAATTTGTGGGTGTTTATTACTATGTGCAAAATTTATGTCTAATTTTTGCTCCCTAAAAGTGCAGCTCCATCTATAGCCAATGGAGAGAGGTAGAGTGACTTGGTCTCAAATTTAAATATATATCTCTAGATTTATTCCTTTGGATTCAGCTGCATCTGTCTCCTGGTCATAGAAGGAGTCTCAACTCAGCTCCAACTATCGTCAGACAACTACATTTGGATGAGGTTAATTCCCACTTAGGGTTTTATGACTCAGACTTGCAACTTCTAACTCTTCAATTCATGCCTTAGCTGGAAATGAACGCCCCCAGGTTTCCAAATCCAGGCTCTGGGAAAGGTAGATACCTGAAAGTAGCCCACAGGAAAGCTACTATGCTGAGCAGATATAATGCATGGAAATATGGAGATGACTGTAGATGACCAATTGTCGCGTTTGATACCAACTTCTGATTTACAGACATCTCTCTACTGGGAATTTAAACCTAAAAGTCTAACTAAATGTCTCTCTAAATGATTGTTAACTTTTTGTAAGGTAGAAAAATGCAAAGTTTTTGGACATACAAGGAAAATGTCACATATTCCCTGTTAATGGAGTAATCCAAGCAACTAACCATGTAAATTCACTATGTTAGATACAAAATCTTTGTACTAGGTAATGAAGATGTTTTTATGTCAAGTGTTCTTATGAGACATTAGTGAAGTTAGGATGCATTTTTCAAGCTGCCTGCAAAGCTGGTGTTTGAAAATGTTGTGTGTTCTAATGCAAGCATCATATTAATTGATAGACAAAAGTAAATTAAGTAGAATGTGAAGTGCAGAATCAGGGGGTTTATTACAAAGAGGTATACACAGGGAGAAAAGCTCAAGATATCTGAGTTATACATTGTCTGTAATTCATCTTGCTACTAAGCCAAAGTTGTAGGGAATATGACAGCAAATTATTCAGATTTGTTAAAGTCTTTATTATTTATACTATTAAAAGCCTGTGCAATGTGGTAACAAAGAATGTTAAATCTATATTGTGTGGGTTTTGCTATGTCAGTGCAGAGTGCTTCCTCTAATATCTTTCCAAATTTTCCTGTGACTGTTTGGAAGGGTGAATCTCCTTAAAGCACAGGTGTTTAATTGACCCATCTCATCTACTCAAAGAAGACCAGTCTTTTCTTGCATTTCAAGGCAGTGAGCACTAATACATCTGAACATAACAAAGGCTTTTCCTAAAGGTTAGTAGGGCTTTGTTATTTTTCCAGGACACTTCTTCTTTCTGACAAGTTGCATTATGAAAGCTGATACCTGTGGCTCACTTCCTTCTGCTATGTGGAACTATCCAGACTTTTCTAGACCCTTTGTTTATTCTGTCCTTCTAAACTACAGTTCAGTTAGACAGAAAATTTTTCTTCTGTACTATCAATCAGAGCCGTAGAAATTTGGTAAAGGACAAAGACCTCCTGCTTTTTAAAGGATGCTCCTGAATAATCCTCCCATATAAGATTATACATACAAACATTTACATACATGCACATTAAGCTGTGAAAACCATAGAGAATAAACCCGCAGCTGGTAGTCACCTTCACCCAGAGTTTTCAGAAGGGGACTGAGGCTAGAGAGTGCATACATTATCAGGCAAGACCGCTGACAGATGCTGGAAAGTGGCTTGGTGAGTACTCCCACAAGTTCCTCCAGTAACCTTTGGGTGGATCCCATGTGGCCCCATGGACCTGTCCGTGCCTAAGTGGTGTAGCAGGTCATTAACCATTTCCCCTTGGATTACGGGGGCTTCATTCTGCTCCCTGTCGTTGTCTTCCAACCCAGGGGGCTGGCTACCCTGAGAACAACTAGTCTAACTATTCAAGACTGAGGAAGAGAAGGCATTAAGGACCTCAGCCTTTTCCTCATCCTCGGTCACTGTGTTTCCGCCCCCCCTGCATCCAATAGAGGATGCAGATTCTCCTTAACCCTCCTTTTGTTGCTAATGTATTTATGGAAACCATTTTTATTGTCTTTTACAGCAGTAGCCAGATGAATTCTAGTTGGCCTTTGGCCCTCCTAATTTTCTTCCTGCATAACTTCATGATCTCCTGGTAGTCTTCCTGAGTTGCCTGTCCCTTCTTCCAACGGTCATAAACTCTTTTTTCTTTTCCCCCCGAGTTCCAGCCAAAGCCCTCTGTTCAGCCACACCAGTCTTCTTCCCCACCAACATCTTTCAGAGCATGGGGATGGCCTGCTCCTGTGCCTTTAAGATTTCCTTCTTGAAGAATGTCCAACCTTCCTGGACTCCTTTGCCCTTCAGGACTGCCTCCCAAGGGACTCTGTCATCCAAGCTCTTAAACAGGTCAGAGCCTGCCCTCTGGAATTCAAAGGTGTTCTGCTAATCCCCCTCGGTATTTCTTTGAGAATCAAAACCTTATCATTTCATGATTGCTGTGTCCAAGATGGCCTCCAACCTTCACATCACCCACAAGTCCTTATCTGTTCACAAACAGCAGGTCCAGTGGGGTGATTTCCATAGTTAGCTTACTCACCAGATGTGTCATCTGACACACCTGGTGAGCTGACCAGCTTTCAACTTCCACCCAATCCGAGAACGTCCTAGAATATTTCCTCTCTGTTGTATTGGATTTCCAGCAGACATCTGGTAAGTTGAAATCCCCCATGAGAACAAGGGCTAATGATTGCAAGACTTCTGCGAGCTGCTTATGGATTATTTCGTCTGCCTCTTCATCCTGGTTGAGTGCTCTGCAACAGACTGCCACCATGATATCTACCTCATTGGCCTTTCCCCTCATTCTTACCCATAAACACTTGACACTATTGTCGCTATCATCAAGGTCCAGAGAGTCAAAACACTCTTTAAACTACAGCGGTACCCCATTGCCTCTTCTTCCTTGCCTATCCATTCTGAAGAGCTCTGAAGACTGGAGTCTGGCAAATGTTATGCCCATCTACAAGAAGGGCAGGAAGGAGGATCCAGGGATCTACAGTCCTGTCTGTCTGACCTTGGCTCCAGGCAAGGTTATGGAGCAGATGATCTTGAGTGCCATCATGACACATAGAGAACAACTAGGTGATCCAGGCCCAGTCAGCATGGGCTTAGGAAAGGCAGGTCCTGTTTGACTACCCTGATCTCCATCTATGACAAGGTGACCCACTTAGTGGGTTCAGGAAAGGTTAGGGATGTTACAGTATCATAGTATCACAGTATCGTCAGGGTTGGAAGGGACCTCTGGAGATCATCTAAGTCCAACCTCCCTGCCATAGCAGGGACACCTACAGCACGTTGCACAGGACGGCATCCAGGTGGGTTTTGAATGTCTCCAGTGTGGGAGACTCCACAACCTCCCTGGGCAGCCTGTTCCAGTGCTCTGCCACCCTCAGAGTAAAGACGTTCCTCCTCATGTTAAGATGGAACTTCCTATGTTCAAGTTTGTGCCCATTACCTCTAGTCCTATCACTGGGCACAACTGAAAAAAGGCTATTCTCCTCTACCTGGCACCCTCCCCTTAAGTACTTATAAGTATTGATAAGAACCCCCCTCAGTCTTCTTTTTTCTAAACTAAAAAGTCCCAAGGCCCTGAGCCTTTCCTCATAAGAAAGATGCTCCAGTCCCCTCATCATCTTTGTAGATCTTTGCTGGACCCTCTCCAGCAGTTCCCTGTCCTCCTTGACCCGGGAAGCCCAGAACTGGACACAATACTCCAGATGCGGCCTCACCAGGGCAGAGTAGAGGGGGAGGATGACCTCCCTCGACCTGCTGGCCACACTCTTCTTGATACACCCCAGGATGCCATTGGCCTTCTTGGCCACCAGGGCACATTGCTGGCTCATGGTCACCCTGTTGTCCACCAGGACTCCCAGGTCCCTTTCCACAGAGCTGCTCTCCAGGTCAGCCCCCAACCTGTACTGATGCATGGGTTTATTCCTCCCCAGATGCAGTACCCTACACTGCCTTTATTGAACCTCATCAGGTTTTTTTCTGCCCAACTCTCCAGCCTGTCCAGGTCACGCTGTATGGCGGCACAGCCTTCCAGCGTGTGAACCACCCCTCCCAGCTTTGTGTCATCAGCAAACTTGCTGATGGAACACTCTATCCCTTCATCCAGGTCATTGATGAATATATTGAACAGGACTGGACCCAGTACTGACCCCTGAGGGACCCCACTAGTTACTGGCCTCCAACTGGACTCTGCACCACTAACCACAACCCTCTGAGCTCTATCTGTCAGCCACTGTTCAATCCACCCCACTGTCCATTCATCCAACCCTAAGCTTGCCTGTGAGGATGATGTGGGAGACAGTGTCGAAAGCCTTGCTGAAGTCCAGGTAGACAACATCCACTGCCCTCCCCTCATCCACCCGTCCAGTCACGCCATCGTAGAAGGCTATCAGATTAGTCAGACATGACTTCCCCTTGGTGAATCCATGCTGACTACTTCTGATAACCTTCTTTTCCTCTAGATGCTTGGAGATGATGCCCAGAATGAGCTGTTCCATCATCTTTCCAGGGATGGAGGTGAGGCTGACCGGCCTGTAGTTTCCCGGGTCATCCTTCTTGCCCTTTTTGAAGACTGGAGTGACATTGGCTTTCCTCCAGTCCTCAGGCACCTCCCCTGTTCTCCAGGACCTTTCAAAGATGATGGAGAGCGTCCCAGCAATGACTTTCGCCAGCTCCCTCAGCACTCGTGGGTGCATCCCATCAGGCCCCATGGACTCGTGGGTGTCCAGTTTACTTAGTTGTTCTCTTGTTGTTTACCTAGATTTCAGTAAAGCCTTTAATACCATTTACCACAATATTCTCCTGGAGAAACTGGCTGCTCATGGCTTGGATGGGTGTACTCTTCACTGGGTAAAAAACCGGCTGCATGGCTGGGCCGAAAGAGCGGCGACCGGGCAAAAGTGGTGTTCTTTGGGGCTCAGTATTGGTGCCAGTTCTCTTTAGTGTCTTTATCAATGATCCGGATGAGGGGATCGAGTGCACCCTCAGTAAGTTTGCAGATGACACTAAGTTAGGTGGGAGTGGTGATCTGCTTGAAGGTAGGATGGCCCTATGAAGGGGTCTGGACAGGCCAGATAGGTGGGCCGAGGCCAGTGGTGCAAGGTTCAACAAGGCCAAGTGCCTGGTGCTGCACTTGGGTCACAACCACCTCATGCAGTGCTATAGGCTTGGGGCAGAGTGGCTGGAAAGCTGCCTGGTGGAAAAGGACCTGGGGGTGCTGGTCGACAGCCGGCTGAATATGAGCCAGCAGTGTGCCCAGGTGGCCAAGGCGGCCAAGAGAATCCTGGCTTGTATCAGCTTGTGCTGTTTGTGGCCAGCAGGTGGACTAGGGAAGTGATTGTCCCCCTGTACTTGGCACCTCAAATACTGTGTTCAAGAAAGACATTGAGGTGCTGGAGCGTGTCCAGAGAAGGGCAGTGAAGCTGGTGAAGGGTTGCAAGAACAAGTCTTATGAGGAGTAGCTGAGGCAAATGAGGTTGTTTAGTCTGGAGGAAAGGAAGCTGAGGGGAAACCTTATTGCTCTCTGCAACTACCTGAAAGGAGGTTGTAGCGAGGTGGGTGTTGGTCTCCCAAATAACAGACAATAGGATGAGAGGAAACAGGCTCAAGTTTCACCAGGGGAGTTTTAGATTGGATATTAGGAACAATTTCTTCACCAAAAAGGGTTGTCAAGCACTGGAACAGGCTGCCCAAGGAAGTGGTGGAATCGCCATCCATGGAGGTATTGAAAAGAGAGGTAGTTGTGGTGCTGGGGGACATGGTTTAGTGGTGGACTTGACAGTGTTAGGTTTATGGTTGGACTCAGTGATCTTAAACTTCTTTTCAAACCCAAGTCATTCTGTAATTTTATGATTCTAATTAATTTTCACACAGAGAAATTTTCATATTTGAGGATTTTTGTTACTGTTGTTGGTTTAATTTTTAACACATGCATGTCCATAGAAATAAATGGAGCCTGCTTTAAAGTGCACTGGAGTAATTAAATGAGACTAACAAGATGAATGTCGTCATATATACCCTGGTTGCAGGGTAGTGAGGTTCTATCTTCCTTTAGTAACTTGGTGAGATAAAGGGATGTTAAGCTGAATATGATGTATTCAATTCAGCAGGCAGCAACTGGAACAACCAAAACTCATCCAAGAGATAAAGAACATGGTATGGCTTGTGTAATACACATGTTGAACTCAAATCACACTCCCTTCATTCAAGAAAAGCTGCCTGAAGCAATCACTGAAGTAGCTTAGTTTCATTCAGATGTGATATAGACGACACACATACCCATTTGTGGTTCCTGGCGAAGACCCATTACAGCTGCTAAGATGTGCCTATGCCTCACAAGAAGGAGAAGATTTCTGAAAAAGAGCTATCTTCTGCTGTTTTTCCTTTTTTCCCCCTTTTCTCATCCATTTCTTTCTTCTACTTCTCTAAGCCTCCTCCTACATTTCCATCATCAGGTGTCCTCACTTGTTCTTATGCTTAAAACTAATCAATTTTCCTTTTCCCCCCATATATTCTGCCAGAATAACATCTTTCCTGAAGAATGTCCCCACATTTTCTTTCCTTGAAATCTGACCCTGCAGCTGTTCTTCCTGCTCCACATCCTGACCTTGTTCACAGCCCTGCTCCCTGTCTTCTTGTATTTGCTTTTTTTGCTGCAGAATGACCGTTCCAGTTATAAACAAACAGTATTATTTTTACAGTTGAGATGTTGCTCAGGTAATGAATATTACCTGAGCTAAGTACTGCAGACTGTGATTACAGTCAGTATCTTCACATCCCCTGATTAAATGTTGGAAATGAATGGAGCTAAATGAACACTTTTTGACTAAACAAAGCCATGTTAAAAACACTGATTTATTGAGCATCAAAATGCTTTGTTTGAAAGATTTTGGGTTTGACAGACTTTTGCTGTTTCCCACATATTGTTTCTGCCAGACTATGTGTAAACTTCTGGTGGAGAGCCACAAAAACAGGAATCCTGCTTTCTGGTATTCTCTGCTCTGTGATAGGTCTGCTGAAGGGTGACGGACCCTGAAACCCAATCTTTTCAACGTGGGAAGGACCCATGGCAAGGCACTCTGAGCCTGAAGGGTCTTCATCACCAAGTTTCTAATCATGTGGTTGAGCCAATCAAAATAGATATACCCACTGAGGTCCCAAGTCCTGGACAGTCCTTCTCAAGACACTTCAACACCTAAAACTCAAATCGGGTCACTCTCAAAATCCAAATTGTCAAAATTTGCCTCAGAATAGAAAACTTGCCACTTCTGGTGTGCCCTCGTTTAACATGACTCAGATTACATGCACAAAATGATTATTTTGCCCATATGGTCGATGTGTGCAGTTACTATCTACAACAGCAACTGAGTGGTTAGTGGGTGTAAGTTAAGCGCTGAATTGAAAAAACTCTGACATGAATGAAAAACAAATTCTGATAGACATCATCAGGGTTTGGGTTTTTTATGGATGAAATAAATATCCTGTTTATTCACTAAAAAATGTAGCAAAATTGTCAGGATTCCTCAGTGCATAGGTTCATTTGGTAATCAGACAGGGTGGGGGGGTATTTAATGAGCAGCTGGGAAAGGGAAATTTTAGTCTGGTGTTATAGACTCCCTCTCTTCCTCAAATAAACATTAAATAATTCAATCTCCCAGTTTCCTGTTGCAAAATAGGGATAGTAGCCCTTCCCTTAGTAAGGTAGGGAGAATGACCACCAGAAACACCTTATACTAATGCTGATTCTCAAAGCTAGTGGTAAAAAATAGAAATAAATCATAATGGTGTTCCAGAAAAGCCTATGTTTTTGATAGGAGTGGCTTTCATAAGAAATCAGAGCAGAGGGGAGAGGTGTAATATATTTCTCAGTATTAATAACTGCTTCTTCTGCTTACACATAACAAAAGAGATTTTAATCACCGTGGTAATCTCTCTCTTTGAAATGAACATCTCATATTAATCTTTAGACAAAATTGAAGCAAATGAAGGTAAGATCTAGAATATAAAAGTGCCATCAGAATTCTTATTGAAAACAATAAGGATCCTTATTGAAACTATCATATTAAAGCTTCCAGTTGTTTATTTCTTTTTACAAGAGCTCCTTATTTTACGCCTTGAATAGTATTTCCCTACATAAAATTGCACTGTGTAAAGTGCCATTATGATTTCCAACATTCATTTCCAGAGGGGCTCCTACTAGTCCGTAGCTATAACTATGATGAAAAGGGGCTGCGGACAGCCCGTTGCAATAATGCCATCTCCTCATCTATCAAGCCAGCAGATTATATGAGTAGCATCTCCTTAGAATAGAAACTCAGAGATATAATAATCAATGAAATCTGGCATCCTGAGTGCCCACACGAATCCATTGCTATAAAGGATGCCAAATTGTTACTGCTGTACAAAATTTATGGAATTGTAGTCAGCAGGGCTGACACCAGGAAGACAGGCATTAAGGATTGACTGAATATTTGGATGGTGGTCTCTGTTTTTAGAGTAATATATGCCATTATAGTGTAAGTTTTAGAATTTTCTGCTCGTTTCATGCTGCAGTTTCACAATGCAGGAGCTTTAGGGGCCAAATCAGGGCCAGAAGCAGCCGTGTCCTTTCCACATTGCTTTTTCTTCTCTTGATTCAAGCCAACCATTGACAGTATCTGCATGTGTGATGGATCAGGAAACTGAGCTTTCTCCCTCTTGTTCTGAGGGAGAATTTTTTGCTATCACGTTATCGTTGTTTGTAGTATGAAGTTTTTTTAACCGAGACTAGTTTCTTCCTGCAACATGAGCGCAGGAACAAGCAGTCAAAAGCAGAAAGGAGCAGCTGTAACTCCTTAGTCAGGTATTCCCTCCAGACATCTCTGATCAAAACCCTACAGAATGTAGAATTTGGTCTGTTCTTAATCAGCCTAAGATCCAGCTTGTTCTCTGTAGGCTCCTATCACTCTTCAGTGACTTTGGAAGAGACCAAGGACAACTAGGATCTTTATTTAGCAATGGTTGTTGAGGACCTTAATGAGGTGAGATGAAATGAATCTGGCCCTTAGGCACTGATGTCAGAGATACCAAAGTTTCTCCAGCTACCCAAATTCTGCAGCCAGGATCACGAGGTTAGACAGAGCTAGATCAATCAGCAGTATAATACACATAACAGCATTCGCACATTGGAAGGTTATAGGCTCCTCAAGCACTATATTGTTTCCCAGAGAAGAGAGTTAAGTGCATAGTAAGTAACTTATAATTAGTAACTTATTATAAGTAAGAGCTCAGGTCTTTGGCCGTCTGTGATATGCTTGTTGTTGTAAGTATGCCTTATATTTCGTCCTGATGTTCCTGAAAACCTATAGATCTGCTTCAGTTACCTAAACAAAGCAAGTGAAAGACATTACAAAATTACGCCCAAGAGCACTAAACTCTGTGAAAATAGTTCTTCTACATATTAATTGCATTGTTGATCTTTTATGTATTCTAAAGCACTGCATACCTTTCAGCACATGAAATAATACTAGAAGCAAGTTAGGTGATGATCAAAGATGCAGTCCTATCCCAACCCTTAACTTGAATTTGTCTCAAGATACCACAGTTTTCTGAATTGAGTGATCCAGCCCTCCATTTCAGCGGGAACTGCAGTATATGCCCCACAGCGCTGCCCATCACTGTTGAGGGCTGTAGCAATTTACGTTAGCATGGCACTTACAGTTCTCAGAAATACGAATGCGACCTGCAGTGTTTTGTCTGTAAAGCGGTTTTCAGACCAATACCTCATTCACTGACCCACATTACCTTTCATAAGAAGCAAAATATTAGAAGGCATTTCAACCCCAGCTTCACAGTCTAATATTAGATAAAAATATTTAAAATGCCTAGGAAAGGCTTTTGTCCGTAGTCTGAGGTTGGGTTTTGAAATCTTTGCAAACTCTCTCTCCAGGGATGCTGTGTAGAGAGAGCCATCCTTTCAGCTCACCCCTGAATGCACTTTGAACAAGCAGCTGCTTTTACTGTAAGCATGATATTAATGGTCTCTTTTCAAAAGCAGAGATAGTACCCTGGAAAACGTTCTATTGATTTTTTCCCTTTCCCAGTCCCTGTTTCAATCACACTCGTTTGAATGGCTTTCATTTTTAGCAACAACAAGAGATCCTTCGAAGAAAAGTGGTGTCTAGGTGCAGCGTTAAATAAAATCACTGCTCAATTTAAGCTCTGAAAAATACTATTGATATTTTAATAGAAGATTGGAGAACCAGTTGCTGGTTCAATAATAGCTACAAGGAGTTTATACATAGGAATCATGCACAAGGACCATTCTATTTCTTTTACTGCACATGTTAACAGAAAACAGCAGCCTAAATCTTGACTCACTTGATTATTAGATGTCAAGGATCTCAGGAACATGGAAATATTTCATTCTAATTTTCTAAATCAGAAATGTGCACTGAGATATCTGTGTGCAGAGTTCAGAATATAGAACTGCAAATAATATTCTACCATACATTCCTACATACTAATATCTAATACTGATTGCAGAAGAATCTGCAAGTAAGAAATTGTACACACCTGGAAATATGATTTCTCTTCTGACTTTGGTTAGGGTTGCTGTTAGAATCATAATATCATAGAATCACAGAATCACTCAGGTTGGAAAAGACCTTTAAGATCATTAAGTCCAACCATAAACCTAACACTGTCAAGTCCACCACTAAACCATGTCCCCCAGCACCACAACCACCTCTCTTTTCAATACCTCCATGGATGGCGATTCCACCACTTCCTTGGGCAGCCTGTTCCAGTGCTTGACAACCCTTTTTGGTGAAGAAATTGTTCCTAATATCCAATCTAAAACTCCCCTGGTGAAACTTGAGCCTGTTTCCTCTCATCCTATTGTCTGTTATTTGGGAGACCAACACCCACCTCGCTACAACCTCCTTTCAGGTAGTTGCAGAGAGCAATAAGGTTTCCCCTCAGCTTCCTTTCCTCCAGACTAAACAACCTCATTTGCCTCAGCTACTCCTCATAAGACTTGTTCTTGCAACCCCTCACCAGCTTCACTGCCCTTCTCTGGACACGCTCCAGCACCTCAATGTCTTTCTTGAACACAGTATTTGAGGTGCCAAGTACAGGGGGACAATCACTTCCCTAGTCCACCTGCTGGCCATAAGCAGCACAAGCTGATACAAGCCAGGATTCTCTTGGCTGCCTTGGCCACCTGGGCACACTGCTGGCTCATATTCAGCCGGCTGTCGACCAACACCCCCAGGTCCTTTTCCACCAGGCAGCTTTCCAGCCACTCTGCCCCAAGCCTATAGCACTGCATGAGGTGGTTGTGACCCAAGTGCAGCACCAGGCACTTGGCCTTGTTGAACCTTGCACCACTGGCCTCGGCCCACCTATCTGGCCTGTCCAGACCCCTTCATAGGGCCATCCTACCTTCAAGCAGATCGCCACTCCCACCTAACTTAGTGTCATCTGCAAACTTACTGAGGGTGCACTCGATCCCCTCATCCGGATCATTGATAAAGATACTAAAGAGAACTGGCGCCAATACTGAGCCCCAAAGAACACCACTTTTGCCCGGCCGCCACTCTTTTGGCCCAGCCATGCAGCCGGTTTTTTACCCAGTGAAGAGTACACCCATCCAAGCCATGAGCAGCCAGTTTCTCCAGGAGAATATTGTGGTAAATGGTATTAAAGGCTTTACTGAAGTCTAGGTAAACAACATCCCTAACCTTTCCTGAACCCACTAAGTGGGTCACCTTGTCATAGATGGAGATCAGGGTAGTCAAACAGGACCTGCCTTTCCTAAGCCCATGCTGACTGGGCCTGGATCACCTAGTTGTTCTCTATGTGTCATGATGGCACTCAAGATCATCTGCTCCATAACCTTGCCTGGAGCCAAGGTCAGACAGACAGGGCTGTAGATCCCTAGATCCTCCTTCCTGCCCTTCTTGTAGATGGGCATAACATTTGCTAACTCCCAGTCAATTGGGTTAGCCAGGACTGCTGATAGATGATGGAAAGTGGTTTGGTGAGTACTCCCACAAGTTCCTCCAGTAACCCTTGGGTGGATCCCATGTGGCCCCATAGACCTGTCCGTGCCTAAGTGGTGTAGCAGGTCATTAACCATTTCCCCTTGGATTACGGGGGCTTCATTCTGCTCCCTGTCGTTGTCTTTCAACCCAGGGGGCTGGCTACCCTGAGAACAACTAGTCTAACTATTCAAGACTGAGGAAAAGAAGGCATTAAGGACCTCAGCCTTTTCCTCATCCTCGGTCACTGTGTTTCCGCCCCCCCCTGCATCCAATAGAGGATGCAGATTCTCCTTAACCCTCCTTTTGTTGCTAATGTATTTATGGAAACCATTTTTATTGTCTTTTACAGCAGTAGCCAGATGAATTCTAGTTGGCCTTTGGCCCTCCTAATTTTCTTCCTGCATAACTTCATGATCTCCTGGTAGTCTTCCTGAGTTGCCTGTCCCTTCTTCCAAAGGTCATAAACTCTTTTTTCTTTTCCCCCCGAGTTCCAGCCAAAGCCCTCTGTTCAGCCACACCAGTCTTCTTCCCCACCAACATCTTTCAGAGCATGGGGATGGCCTGCTCCTGTGCCTTTAAGATTTCCTTCTTGAAGAATGTCCAACCTTCCTGGACTCCTTTGCCCTTCAGGACTGCCTCCCAAGGGACTCTGCCATCCAAGCTCTTAAACAGGTCAGAGCCTGCCCTCTGGAATTCAAAGGTGTTCTGCTAATGCCCCTCCTTACTTCTCTAAGAATCGAATTAATTACTTATATAACATACAGTCAATAATATATCTTCTGAATATTTTGGGTTGTGACCAAAAAAGAAGTCACGTTCACTGGTTTGGAGACCTCCAAACTGAGGATTCAATTGACACAGCAACACTGAGTTATCATGTGTGCTACATTAAGATCTAGGGAGACGTTGGTGATGTCAACTGCCATGAGTGATTTGCAGAACAACTACACTCCAGGAACTATGGGATGGTGTGAAAAGCTCTGCAGGAAGGAAAGGGGCATGGGCACAGGCAGAAAGGCAAAGCAAGGCAAGGTGGTTTTGCATTTGTGGAAAGAAGCTTGAGAATATATCATAAATGCACTTAATTTTTAATCCCAAAATCCATATAAAAGAAGATCTATATTTTTTGATGTTTTAAAGAAATTCCTGACTTCCAAGGACTCATCATTTTTTAATGGTGGTAACTGAAAAGCTCTACCTCTAAATAAATAGTATAATGTTTCGGAGACAGGGAGTGGAGAAAATAAATATCATACAAACTAGAAGCTGTACGAGATGAGCTAGAAACACAACTTCTACCTATTAAGCCAGAAGCACAATTATATTATGCATAAAGTTTACACAGCATTGCTCATAACACCCATTTAACAAATTCTTTCCTTCCCTAACATCAGTTGTGTTGCACGGAACACTGAAAATTGAAGCTTTTATTTGGAAGGCAAGACAAAAATTTAGGTATAGGTAACTGCTTTAAAATGCTGTCTTGACTTTCCAAACTCTTTTTAACCAAGAATATTGATTTCTCCTTTCTTGTGTTGGAAAAGCATCAACCAACTGAAAGAAACCCTCCATGAAGTGCAGTCTTTGTGCTTTCAACCCTTTGCCCGTAAAGACTTAGACATTTACCTGACGGCTGCTTGCCTTCTTTAACAGGCTATGGTTACCAGTGTGAGCTTCAACAGGAGAGCTGTTACATTTTTATTTCAACGTTATGTCCTACATAAAAGTTGGCAATAAGAGAAAGTATTCTATAGGATACTACTCCCCCATGGTTTCTTTCTTCACACGCTGACATTTTTTACATGTCAACAATGCTCAAGTAAAGGTACCTTATAAAAAAAAAAAAAAAAACACAACAAAAAACAAACAACAACAACAACAAAAAGAAACACAAAAATGCCCAGAAAGACAAAGAGGAAGAGAAAAGAAGGTGGGGGGAAGGGGAACAAAGAAAATAAGCTCAGGCATCTTCTGGTCACAATAAGTAATTCAGATAGTCTCATGGCTTTAACTTTGAGATCAGTTTATGAGAAATTGATTCGGATGTAATAAGTAAAACAGGAATATGGGAGTTATGTAGCCTGATACAGGTATGAAAATTCAGTTCCTTAGCAACATTCACTGTTTAGAACCCCTTTCCTTTGCCTTCAGTATGCTCTTCCCAGCCTGGTCACACCTCAAATTTGTTCCCTGATTTCACTCATGACCTCATTTAGGTTTATTGCAGAGACGGATAGATGGATACAGTTATCAATCCTGTTTGTTACCTATTATGTTTTCAGCTGGAATAATATATCAATTATTTTCTTATTCTGCAAATGAGGATCTTTTACATTTGCTCATGATAAGTAGCACCACTGGCTCAATTTGTTCCAAAGACTATCAAAGAATACATTATATGTAAGCTGATTTAAACTACCGTACAAAATTTTATAGTAACCTGTAATTAAGTTATTGTACTGTTTTTTTACGATATTCCTATTAATAAAAATGAGAAAAATATGTCTCTATTCATGTCCTCTGTTGTTTTGCCAGTACAAATTTCTCTGTAGTACTTTTGCCATTTGTGTCCTTCTTTATCCCGGTGATATAATAAACATTGCTTAGTCATGAATATAATTACTGTGTTTTCCATCATGTGGTTCATAAATTCTACTATGGAAGACTCATTAACATTTATATTTTACATAAGAATTCTTTTTATCCAAATAGTTCACCAGGTGGCTTCTTGAGATCTCTCTTTGAAGAGGGGTAGAGGGGAGCATCTGTCCCATCTGGGGTGCCCCATGTCCCCAGTAGCTGGTTTGGCTTAAACCATGACAATTATGCTCTCTCACCTAAAAAAAAGGCTCAAAACTTTCAGAAAATCACAAAATTGGTATTAAGAATAGCTGTATGATCAGCTACAAACTAATTCACCAGCTGTGAATGTACAGGCTATGCAAACCCATCTGGAGACACTTGAACAAAACAGTTTGACTATAGGTATAGGAACTGTCCAGATTTCTTTATAGTTCACTGAAGGAGTAGTCTTTCTGATAATGTACAGTTTATTATTCTCCTCCCTCCTGAATTAAAAATGCTCAATATTTCCTAAAGCTAAAAGTAAGAGATAAGAAAGAAGGCAAGTATCAGCTGTTACTAGGTTCCATGTTCTCGAAAAAAATGTGTAACTTCTGCAAACACACTGTGAGGTTAGCAATGGTTTCTGCATTATGAGCCAGATCAGGAAAGGGGATGTTCCTTCATGAAATAAATTCTCAGCACTAATCTCTCAGAAAAACCCATAAATCAGCATTACGAAGTAGTCATGGAGAAGGGTGAAATTTGAAGTTTATGAGAATGGCATGGTGAGGCTGTAACAGTGATGACCAAGGACAGAGAAAGGTTTCTGGTAGAAATACTCCTTTTCCCTTTTTCTAACCTGATTGCCAATTTTACAGTCCAAAAACTGATTCTGCACTTTACTGCAATAGGCCCAATTTCCTCTGCTCCTTAAATCTCATTTAGTTGTTTCAAGAGAATATGACAGGAACAGTCCTGAGTCTCCTCAGAAAGCAGTGAATCAACATACAGCACAGAGCAGAGATACTTACTGAGCCTCTACCATTCAAAACACATTTTGAAACTCTCAAATTAGGATGGCAAGTCACAGCTGCAAGGATCAACTTGACAACTGGTGACACCAAGTGCTAAATCTGTAAGGAGCTGGTGTCTTTGGCAGATGACTATAACTCTCTGTAGAAGTCAACAGGGCTATGTAGACATGTTACAGTAATTTCTTCCATGCTTCTGACCAGACTTTTTTTTCCTGCCTTTCAAAGGCAAGTGACATTTTGCCTGTTGACCAGGCCTATTTCCTTCACATAAGTCTGCAATTTCTTCCATTTCATACAGTTCAACAGTCCATCATTACTGAAAAGAGTGCTCAACTCCAGAAAAACTGTCTTTTCTTTGGTTTTTGTCTACATCTTCTAAGAGAAATCTTTGATCTCTTTGGTCCCGTTTAGAGTTCGTTTACTTACATTTTATGGGCTGTATGCTCAGCTGTAAATCGATCAGTGTAACTGTAGTCTGTGGGAAGACTAATCTAAATTAGAGAGGCTGTATTGACTACAATGCAACTGTGCTTCTTTACTTCACCTGAGCATCTGCCTGAATGTTTCAAGTCAACGGGGCTACACTGATTTATGTCAGCTGAGGCATCTGTCACCTGAGAAAAGTATTCCATAGCTGCCTCAGATTATGGCTTCAGACCTTCCTTACTGTAAACACTCTACATGCTCCAAGTTCCTTAGGTTCTTCATGTCTGTGTTCTTGTCTCTTCCAAACACTAAAACATGACTGCTTACTCAACCTGGTAAATACGCAAGTAGCAACCCTTTGAGTAAGGCCTTGATTGAATTCTAATAATTAACGCGGCGCTTTGGACCTGTGGAAGAGTTTTCTTTATCACTCTATATTCTTTGCCAGCTCCCTTTGCATGTTTGAAAAATATATAAACAAGATACTGTCTTTCTAATGATAGGCATCGTTATTGTGCGCTGCTGAACTCCTTTGAGTGTGATAAACTAGGAACAGTGGTTTGCTGAACAAATGCAAAGATTCTTCATTTGGCTTACACAACATCAACAGTGGGTCAGTGCTCCTGAAATACCAGGAAAATCAGTCCTGTAGTTTTATGACCCCTCTTTGCTACACCTGAGGGCACTATTATGTCTTTGTTTTCCCGACCAGGCTCGTAGGAGAACCTGGCTTACCTCTGGTCTCCAACCCTTCTTCCTCGCTAAACCTCAGACCTGCACTGTAGTTATCTTGTCTCCTGTACGGACTCCTCAGACAAACGCTGTGGCTTACCTCCAGCCCTGGTTCCAGCCCTTTCTCCTTTGCTCCTGATGGGACCCACTGGCTGAACCCTTGACATAGTTCATCCCTTCACCATGTCCAGGGCTGTTGACAGACCCTGTCACTGGTCCCCAGTTCTGCTTGCCATGATGGGACCCCACGGGACTCCCCTGTCAGTGACAAGACTGCCTGTGTTAGGTTACCTTCTGCTGTCAACTTGTCCTTCATCACAGGGCAGCCCTGCTCTTGCTGTGTCCTGCTACAGGCAACAGCACATGTTCCATTCAGCCATTAGCAATTTAAACAAATTGCTCTGCTGTGAGAAAACAGGATGTTTTTCTTTTATATCAGTTTTTTCTTCAAGGTATGAAAACTCCTTGAAAGTTCTTCATGTCAACCAGAATTTCTGAATCCTGCAGTTACCAGAGAGGTTCTTCAACAGCTTTGCACAAAAAGGCCATCACTCAGTGAACGGAAGTTCTGTAGTCCTGAAATGTAGAATCTACCACCTAGAAAGTATTTAAAGCATTTCATTTGACTTTTTACTCCAAGGAATGAAAAAGTAACTCAATCCAGCTGCAATACAATAGCTACTGGCGTGGGGGGGGAGGCACCTCGTTGCCATAATGAGGGAAGACAGGAAGAAATGCAAGAGCAAGGCTCCTGAGCCCTGGCCTTGCTTTGTTTGCTATGAAAGAGGTTAGAGTAAAGGATATGACAACCCTTGGGAAAGATGAGGCAATTTGTGAGCTCTAAGAAACATTTAATACTGGGCTCGCTGGGGGAGTTTGTCTTACATCAGGGGGTGAAGTGAGAGGTCACAGGAGCTGCCGAGGACCTGTCACTGCCTGGGTAGTGAAGAAAGAGAATTGTTTCAGCAGTATGGGTTGGAAAACAAATACAAGACTTGTTCTGCTGGCTCTGGCTATCCCTGGTGAGAGATCTTTCATGTCAAAAGTAAACAGTGTCGGTCACCACTGATAGCGATCTATGTCTTTTCACATGTTAAGTATATTTAATTGCCGATAGACACCCGGCTGTTGGGCCAAAACTTGCTTTCATTTAAGTCAGTTGAAATCTGGAGAAAGTCCACGAGAGTAAAAATAAATTCCTCCAGCTTTATGAGAAATGTCTGCGAGGTGTACTTGGCTCACAAACACGGTGAGTGAAGGAGGACCAGAATAACATTGCTTTCTCATGCGTTTTCATCTTGAAATGAATAAACAGTTGAAATATTAAAATGTTTCATGGCATGAAAGCTTCTTAGAAATTATATGGGAAGTGAAATGATTCATTCCTGGTAGTTTTAAAGTTAGCTTTCATCTGTCCAGGCAATGGCAGTTGTATAACAACAGCTGAACATCTCAAATGCCGAGGGGAGTGGCGTCCCCACCTGCACCGTGTCTGTCCTTAGGTAGGCACTCATTTACACTGCCTACTTAGAGCTGGAAAAGAGCAAGTCTGAGGATAAAAAAACATTAGTAACTGAAATTATCCATCTCCACTAGAGTTATAGGCTAGTACCTACTTATACCCTGCAAAAATTCCACATCAGGTTGGACGGGGCTCTGAGCAACCTGATCTAATTGAAGATGTCCCTGCTCATTGCAGGGAAGTTGGACTAGATAAACTTAGATAATCCAACCTAAACTATTCGATGTTTCTGTGATTTTATGCTGAATTATATTCAGACTGGAGGAGTTAGTCAATGGCAATATTTTTTTCTCAGGACTGACCCTGTTTGAAGAAATAATCCCAGTGGCTCAAAACTACTTCATTCCCTTTCTTCTTCCACTCCCTGCTCTGCTAACCTTTGTGAAGGTGGCATGAATCACTCTGTATTTAGATATGGGAGCTGCTAATAAGGATGGCCATTGCAGTGAAAATGAAGAGCTGGGATATAGGCAAATGACACCTCAGGACTACAATCTCAGCTGAGCTCATCGGCTCGTTTTAGAGACAGTTTCATTTTAATTGGGTGTGTGAAAACAGTCTCAAAGCTTTTACATTTAATACTGAGTGAAGGAAAAGCCTTTAATAATGGAAATTACAGCACTTATTAGCTGAACACATTACATGAAGAATTAACTGAGTGGTAACTCTTACTCACCATCTTACAGTACTAAATCCTCACATGTGTAACTCGGCAATGCTGGGCTGAGATCAGGCTGGTTTCCAGGATGTCTGGTTCTTTACAAGTCACCTTTTGAAGGATGTTTCAAGCCCATCAAGGAAAAATAGTGGCCAGCTATATGAAGGGTGGGAAAAGTTCTGTCTCTCTATTTGGTAACAAAACACGCTGTAATTTCAGCTGAGCCAGGATTTCACCTGTTAGCTTTTAAATCTCTAGACATTAAGTTTGTTTCTCTGCCTACAAGCCCTATCAACACCAAGAGTGAGCCTACACTTTGGCAATCAGGGGAGCTGCTCATTTCCTTCGGTCACTCTTATCTGCTGCCAGCGTTTTCCAGAATAACAAAGAACGCAGGACAATTTGTGTTTTACTTCTTTCCAGTTTCTATGGGAAAAGTTGGTCATATAAAATTTTATATCCATGTGCAGCAACATCAAGTTTGATTTGGTTTGCTCACTGCCACGTGTTATTGCCTTGGGAGTAACTCCTCTCTCTGACTTTTGCATGTGCTGCTGGAAGTATAGGATCTCCATAGCATGTCTGAGCTTTTCTGCATGCACCAGGCATCTCAGCACCTTCACTTACACCTCTCACAAGGCTTTTGGAGACTTCATTTATATAAGCAAAGTGCACAGACCTTTTCTGATCCAGACCCCATGGAAACAAATGTCTCTTAACTGCATTAAAGTAAATAAATATAAGTTTAGAATCATAGAATGGTTTAGGTTGGAAGGGACCTTGAAGATCATCGAGTTCCAACTCCCCTGCCACAGGCAGGGACACCTCCCACCAGACCAGGTTGCCCAAGGCCACGTCCAGCCTGGCCTTGAACACCTCCAGGGACGGGGCCTCAACAGCCTCTCTGGGCAACCTGGGCCCGTGCCTCACCACCCTTAAAGTGAAAAACTTCTTCCTAATGTTTAATCTAAACCTGCCCTCTTCCAGCTTAAAGCCATTCCCCCTCATCCTATCACTACATGCCCTAGTAAAAAGTCCTTCCCCAGCTCTCCTGTAGGCCCCCTTTAGGTACTGGAAGGCCGCAATAAGTTCTCCCTGGAGCCTTCTCTTCTCCAGCCTGAACAGCCCTAACTCTTTCATCCTCTCCTCATAGCAGAGGTGCTCCAGCCCTTGGATCATCCTCGTGGCCCTTCTCTGGACACGCTCCAGCAGGTCCATGTCCTTCTTATGTTGGGGACTCCCGAGCTGGATGCAGTACTCCAGGTGGGGTCTCACGAGAGCGGAGTAGAGGGGCAGAATCACCTCCCTTGACCTGCTGGCCACACTTCTGATGCAGCCCAGGATACGGTTGGCTTTATGGGCTGCAATCGCACATTGCTGGCTCATGTTGAGTTTCTCGTCAATCAGCACACCCAGGTCCTTCTCCCCAGGGCTGCTCTCCAGCCGTTCCCCGCCATATTTGTGTTTGGGATTACCTGACCCAGATGTAGGACCTTGCCCTTGGCCTTGTTGAACTGCATGAAGTTGGCATGGGACCACCTCTCCAGCCTGTCCAGGTCCCTCTGGATGGCATCCCTCCCCTCCAGTGTGTCTACCTCGCCAAAGTTTAGGATCTAAGCAAACCAGGACATATGACTAGTTTGCAGTAATACACAAAAGAAGGTGTTTCAGTGATCAGGATTTGAAGTGTGAGTGTATGCTTCATCAGACTGAATGAACTGTTGCTGTTTAACAAATATATTGCGAGTATGCTAGTATACATGTGGAACCGTGTGGGTGAAAGTGAATACTGCTTTGTTGGCTCAGACTCTGGGACAGGTTCACAGACTGTGTAGGTAGGTTTGGTTCCCCTGAACAAAAAAAAAAAAAAAAAAAAAAAAAAAGAATGCTGATTTGTGCTATCTGGCCTTCTGATTTCAGTGGCAGTGATGATTTATGAATTTCATCAGCTGAAATTCTTCAGTGGCAGTGACAAGTGGTAAAGAAAAAAAGTGAAGCAGTGGAATGCGAGATACTATTTTTCAAGATCTATTCTTTTAGCAAGGACAGGTTGGTTGTCCCTGTGTTCTCCTACAGTAACTGCTCTGAACCAAACTACTACATTGCATTTTATACTGCAAAGTCAAGGAAAATTTCTTAAAATAAGGGAAAAAAGACTGACCCCATGCCAGGGCCTGATTTTCTGACTGAACACCAGAGAAATCTGACCCACAGTCATCATTAGAGGGGGAAACAGAAAAGTACAGCAACCTTTGATCTTATGGCAAATGTTGCTTGTTGTTTTTCCTCTTACATTCCTGAAAAATTTCCCTTGAGTCACTGTAACTCTGGAGAAAGGTATATATTGTATGTGAATGAAATTTCTGTCCCTTTTAGTGTGGGTACCTAAGACTAACTAACTGCTGAGCAGAAGCAACAGGTGGAAAGTGTGTATCTGGAAGATATGTTTTTTCCCATACATATCACTGTGATTTTGGTACAGTCAAAAGTCATCCCTTCCCAATAAGAATAATTGATGTGGAAGTCATTTGGTCCCTCCAGATTTTAGAACACTGCTTGATGCTGAAATGTGTAGGTTCAAGCCCTCCTGGAAACCCATACTGGGGAAATATCATATTATTTTTTTCCCCCCAAAGAAGCACCTGAACTCTTGTTGATCACAAATGTACGTGAAAAGTTTTGTCTTACACAGGAAGCCTGAAATCAAGGTACATGGGAAGGCCACAGCATTTCAGATATGACAGATGTCATATCTTAGGGGTACAGTGAATTATTTACTCATACAAAAGGCCGGCAGCATCTCTGTGGAGTACTTGTATTATTGGAGCAACTTCAAAGAAGCTGAAGCATAGCACAAATACAATTATTTTTATTTGATTGAGTCTGCCCTGTAACTGTATTACTTGGGTGCAAAAGTGCTGTTTTAACATCACAGAAATTTGCTCTGGATCAAAATCAAAACTGGTCAGCTCCTCTTTCACCACTATGAAGCACCAAATTAAAAAAAAGAAAAAAAAAAGGTATTTAGATTTAATCACTGTTCTATCCCTTAGCGTTTCTTGCTGCCAGGCCCAGGTATCCATAGTGTTAACTGGGGAACTGCCTGTGTATTCATAATGTTTTTGATGTACTTAACGTTTTGTAAGTGCTCTGCTTTCTGAAGAGCTAAGCAGCCGGTTTGGCCTCAGTTCAACATGGCCATATGCACATATACTTTCCTAGTAGGTTTTGCTTTCACAGCTTGTCTACATGGGGAAGTTAGATTAGCGTATGAATTTACAACACACTAGCTACTGCGTATGGTTGAAGTACAGGCTACAATGAACCCCATGAGCTACAACTTTCTGTTCACCTTCCTGGCTGCCAGGAGAAGCTAAAATTAGGAATAACTTCAGGAAAACTGCCCCATTTTATGTTTGGTCTTGCTCAAGCCTGGTCTATCAAGATTGTATGGAAGATGGCTTGAGCTCATGTTGAAAAGCCACATTGTTCCCCTTCCTTGAGAAAACTCAAGCTGCAGTTATAAATGTCTGCCAAGGCTTAAAGAGGATTTTCAAATGATGTGGAGGACAGTACTGAGAACAAGCAAAGGTGCAGTTGCCACTTTCCACTCATGGAAAAAGTGATAGCTGCATTGCTCTGAGGCCTGTGTTCACTGTAGAAATTGTATGGGAAGTGTTACAAAGACTGAGCAGTGGCACTTAATGGAAGGATTATGTGCCAGGATTATGTATTGGGACAATCTACATCTTCCACCCAACACACATGGGAGTACCCTGAAGCCACATCTGAGTTTAATGATGTTAACATCAGCAAAAAGTCCACTTGGGCAGTGTTAACAAAATAGCCTGGAATAAAATATTTTTCAATTTCCAGCCATTCTACAATATACATGACAATGACCATGTGCTGCAATCAATTATCATGAAAACCAAATCAAATCTTCATTTAAGAGACTTAAATAATGAAAAAGTTAATTTTTTTGTTCTCTTTTAGTACCTTTCCATTGTTCCAGATGGCAAATCAAAAACCCCGTTAAGTCCAATTTATGCTACAGCCCACCTATGAAAATCTAAGTAAGCAAGGCTGAAGAATCAGTACAGTGTAACACTGTGTTCTGGTCCATTTTCTAACCTCTGTCAAACCATGAAAGTGCGAAGGAGGTGCAAGTCTCTATTCGTACCTTGTACAAATGGCTAAACCAGCAACATTTCTTAAAGGCCTGATTCTGCAAATCTTTAAACTGGATACGCAGAAGCACCTTAAGTAAGGTTGAAAAAAAAAACCAAGTCCACACAAAGAACCTCAGTGCAAACGGACTTGTTACATGCAAACTTCTCAATCTTACATTTCAGTTATCACAAGCTGCCTGCCTGTTGATCTAATGATGTGATTTCAAGCAGCCATAGATTCTCAGGGAAGGATCGAGGACAGATGGTGGTCTCAGTATGATATTATACCTTTTTCATTATAATTTCCCTAAATTTGCAGAAGTTTGTGGCTTTGTGTGCAGGCCTTTCCCTTTTTCAGCCTTTGATTCTCAGTCATTGGGGAAAAAGATGTCAATATTCCTTAGCACAGCTGAGATGCCATACCCTCAAGGAATTGACAAACCTCCTCATCCCTTGAAGATGAAGAAAGGGACAACTGGAAGGAACTAGATGGTTTCTAACAAGGAAAAAAAGGTACTTCTGTACCAGAAACTGCTTATTGAAAAAAAGAATATAGCTCCCAAGGTAGGTTCTGTAAAACACATGATACCATGGCTGTGGTTAGATGGCTTCAGGCCAGGCAGAGAGAAAAGATGAGAGATAGGTTAGCTCTGCCACTGCAGATGGTAAAGCAGTGGGATGTGGATTATCTAGCGCAGGAGTGGAGTGAACTCTCCCAGACACACAAATTCTGGAGAACTACCAGTGATAGCCACTGAAAAGTTGACTGTAGCAAGTATGCTCAGACTCAAGAGCACTTACCAACAGTTGAAGGACATTACAGTCAATTGATTTGTATAGTGCAGACAACACCTGAAAATAGCCCCGGCTGTCTAGAGTGAGTTGTTCTGTGTTTGTTAGTTTTGTCTTTAGTTACTGCCTCTTTTATATGCCTTTTGTGTATTGTTCATCTGGAAGTTGAGTACTTTCTTGCTTACACTGTCAGCTTTTTTTTCACCCCATTACAGGGTCACCTATGAAAAGCTTTGAAGGTTTGACTCACAGGCATGGAACAAAATTTGTTTCAGGTGATAATGTTTCCCAGTAGGAAAGTGTTTGGATTGTTGGAAAAGTAGTTTGTTATGAGAATATAAAACCAGTTTCCAAGATGAACAAGGGAATTGTTTTGTTCCTTTGCAGTGCAGAGTTAGTGAGCAATAGCCTGAGGGGGTCAACTCTAAATCAGACTGGATAATTCCCTGCTTTCATTTTGATATCCTTTTGCCTCCATCCACCCCAGCACTACAAAATTATTTTCCTTATTATATATCTAGCTGTGGTCTGGAAAACTAGGATCAATATTGCAAGCATGTGGCCTGGAGATTTAAAATTGGGTAACCACATGATGCAGGCAATGCATGAAACTCCAAGGGTGGGTCATACAGGGAGAGTACATCCTCACTGCATGATCTGGACCAAGTGGCAAGGGTGTGACAAACCTCCAGATGAGGGACAGGGAGCAGTGACTTCCCATACTTGCCCCATCTGAATGTGACAAATATGATCTCTAGGATGGGTCCTCTAACTGGGTGCCATGATCACTCCACAGATAACGGGGGTTACATGATGTTTAAGCCTGCCTATGCAAAAGGCTAATGTTAATAGACCAATGTTAATGTTCATTTTTTGAAAGAACATACTGAAACTGGGGTTACACTCAAGTGACTGAAGTTTACCCTCTTCTACTTTGGGCATTAGAAATTTCACCTTCTTTTTTATTACTTTGCCTGAAACATTAACTTGGTGATCTTACTCACCTTTTAAACTTACCAACACTACTTCTGCTTGCCAGGGGAGATGGATTGATTTTTCCCAACATGCACAGCTCAGATCAAAAGCACACTGTAGTAATAGTTGCTACTAGCCTGTGGACACACAACAAACTGGGGCCCCTGTGCAGATTCACTCATACCCCACACACCTTCAAAGGTCAGATTTTCAACTCCTCCAGCCCTTGGGATTAAATGCAGAGTCTGGCACTGCAACTAGGCTAAAACTTTCTTTAAATCAATACAATTTATTTGGGATCAATGCATGCAGCGAGCTAGCTAGTTTTTCTGGCATAGGTGCCTGAAATTGAGTAATAGTTTAACAGATGTAGTAGTAACTTGCCCCTGTGTCCCAGCTGCCTCACTATTATCACCTGGCAGCTTCTGCTGACAGACTACTTGTGAAGAAAAAATCTGAAATATTGAATCAATTTCACATATTTTTCCAGAACAGAGTTTACCCCCTAGATACTGCTCAAAAGAAAATGCCCTCCTGTTTAGGAGGCTAACAAGAAAGAAGGTTGTAAGGGTTGGCACTGCTGAAACAGCAAGCAATATTGCCTTAAATCACTAGGACAAATATTCACTTCACCTAACTTTAGACTTGTATGGTATAACTGTTTATAGTTGAACTAATCACCTCTTGTCAAAACAGAAATAGATATACTTATGGCATGATTCATTTCACCCTAGTGTAGACCACCAAAAAGCCACAGTCAAGTTAATTAGACCCTAAAATTTTCCCTTGACACTCCACAAAACTTACTGAGTCTGAAAAGCTCATTCGACTCCCAGTCTAGCCTGCACACCTTTGCTCTGCAAACTTTACGTTCTTCCAGCAGAGATTCACTAACCAAACTCTCCCACTACATTGGAGTTTCCAAAGTAATTCATCCCTATGAGTAATTAATAACCATGTAGTTGGTGTTTCCAGAATCTAACCATCCTGTTACTAACACTGAGGTCAACATTGTAAACCATATTACAACATGTGTACAAGACTGTCTTTGAGCAGATTATTAGAATTTTAGGTAGTATTGGAAAAAAGATGTGTTATCAGGGTCCTGTAATGAATCTGCCTATCAAAATATGAGGGATGCACTGAGAAGCAGATACTCTCTACACTCCTAGTGGGACTCATTTAAGATGTCATTATCTTTCTCCAGTTCTTTGCATTTTCTGTGACTGGGTTCTTTCAGCCTTCCTAGTTGCAAAGAAATATGAGTCTCAAGTGTCCTATATGAGACAGACTTGGTGTTTGATGCTCTGGTAGATGGAAGGGAAAGCAAAGATCAAAAGGTTAAATGATATTGTTAACCGTACAGTGAATTTCTTCTCCTGAATCTACAGAGGCCTTAAGAGAACTGCTTAAACTGCAGTCCAAATCACTACACCTTTTCTCAGCAAGGTAGTGTAGGTAACACATAAAAAAATTCTTGTGTAGGACACGGTTTACATTGACTCAGATTAACATTGTTAACTTGATTTTCGTGTTTTTCAAGCACCAGTAGAGAAATAACAATTTTTGTGCTTCCTGGCTTCCCAAAAGAACCTTTTATTAGTTATCTTCCAACTTTTGACTTTTACATGAAAATTTTAAAAGGCCAAGAGATTTTCCTTTTATTTGACATATAATTATGTCACTGACTAGAATCTTTGGGCCAAATTTCATAAAAGCTTGCAAAACCAGTGAAAGTCTCTTATTCCAGTTCCGCAAAAGTATGAGATGTGTAGAATATACATTGTTGAGAAAAGTGTCATAAACAGAATGGATCATGACATGGATTACACTGGCATACAACATAATGTGGTATTGAGTGTCTCTCCAAGGACCTGTCTCCACAAGAAGCTGTTGGGCTGTAAACATACATACAGCTTTAAAGTATATCTACTTCTGAAAGCATAGTGCTTGGATGGAAGTAATCTTACTGAATTTAAAATGTATAAAAGTTAGGAACATAACTTTAACTACTCTGCTTTGTTCCTCCTATCACTAGTAAGTGTGCTGAGCTGTCCTTCAGAGACACCTAAACTTCAATCCTATCTTGAGAAAGGCAATACCTGTACAGTAGCATGTCAAAAGAGAGCAAACATTGAGGCTGGGTACAAATTTGCTCTTCATGAGCTACTTTGCACTAATAAGTGTGCTAAGGGTCAATAAGGAGGAATCAACAAAAGAAGTTCGTATCGTCCCAAAATGACATGAACCAAATCTTCATACTTCTGTCAGGCCCCATTTCTTAGTCAAGGAAGACTGATTTGTGTCATGAATGTGCAGTCTAGAAGGAAAGCAAAGCACCTTACTTCTGTCAAGAACACATTGTATTTCATGTTGTGTGATCTCTCCCTGATACTCTATGGAAAGATATTTGGCCTCATTCCTGTTTAGATCCATTAGGTAAACCAACAGAGCATTTGCAAAGACCGTTTTATAGTATTGTCGTGGTTTGGCCTGAGCCGGCAGCAGCAAACCACGCGGCCGCTCGCCCAACCCCCCACAGCTGTGGGGGGGGGAAATAGGAAGAAAAAGGCAAAACTCGTGGGTTGAGATAAAGGCAGTTTAACAGAACAGCAAAGGGAAGAGAAAACAGTAACAATAACACGGATAACGGAATATACAAACGCGATCAGGGCACCGCCGCTCACCGACCGGACGCGGACCCGCGGCGCCGCAGCCCGCGCTGAGCAGCGACTTCCTGCCCCCTGCCCCCGGCAGCTCCCCCCACCGCCTGGGCATGGCTCACATGGTGTGGAATACCTGTGCCCTCTCCCATCCTTGGGGAAATTAACCCCAGCCCTGCTGGAACCAGGACATTATCCACCCCTTATTCCATACCATCTGTGCCATGCCCAGATCCTACAGTTCCCAATCTTTTACCACCACTTTCCCCTGTCTTTATATATATATATATATACATATGTACATCTATATACATACAGATTTAGTCCCCACCGTCCATGGGCGATCCCTCTAAAATGTTCATTGAGTTAATTTAGTCCATCACTGTGGGCCGCATCTGTGAAAGCAGTCTCTCAGGACAGGCGAGATGGTGTGTGGTGCTGGACTGGTGCATGCTGCCTTTTGGAGCTTGCGGCTGGTGTACCCGGTGTGGCCCATGCCCGCAGTTTGCAGGTTGAAGATGTTGATCTCAAGGAAGTTGCTGGGCGCCAGCTGATGAGGTCAGTTCTTATTACCTCACCGCTGCACTTTACTCTGCTTTATCAAAGTCCATCTGTCATTGGTTTGGGAGATTCTCACTGTAGTACCCTTGATAGCAGTTATAGTAATGATGACACACAGTGACAGGGTTATTTAGCACATACCATCATAAGATTTGATTCATTGACTATTCTCACCTAGAATCAAATCCCCATGAGGTACACATCGGACCTCCCCATCCTCCCGCATCACCCACCACGTGCACCCAGGTCCTTGTGCAAAAGCAATCCCACGGATGGGTTTGCCTTTGCCTGAGGCAGGGCTAACCCAGACTGTCTTCCCTAACATATTCTTCATGTGCACTACAGGGACTTTATCCCCTTCTACTGTATGTGGAAGTTTTGATTGGGCAGGGCCAGCTCGGTTGGCGGATCCCCTGGTGTTGACTAACCAGGTGGCCTTTGCTAAATGCGTATCCCAGTGTTTGAAAGTCCCACCACCCATGGCTCTCAGGGTAGTCTTTAACAGTCCGTTGTATCGTTCTATCTTCCCTGAGGCCGGTGCGTGATAGGGGATGTGATACACCCACTCAATACCATGCTCTTTGGCCCAGGTGTCTATGAGGCTGTTTCGGAAATGAGTCCCGTTGTCTGACTCAATCCTCTCTGGGGTGCCATGTCGCCATAAGACTTGTTTTTCAAGGCCCAGGATAGTGTTCCGGGCGGTGGCATGGGGCACAGGGTATGTTTCCAGCCACCCGGTGGTTGCTTCCACCATTGTAAGCACATGGCGCTTGCCTTGGCGGGTTTGTGGGAGTGTAATATAATCAATCTGCCAGGCCTCCCCATATTTGTATTTTAGCCATCGTCCTCCATACCAAAGGGGCTTTAACCGCTTGGCTTGCTTAATTGCAGCACATGTTTCACATTCGTGGATGACCTGTGCAATAGTGTCCATGGTCAAATCCACCCCTTGGTCTCGAGCCCATCTATATGTCGCATCTCTTCCCTGATGGCCTGAGGCATCATGAGCCCACCGAGCTATGAATAATTCACCCTTATGTTGCCAGTCCAGATCCACCTGAGCCACTTCAATCTTAGCGGCCTGATCTACCTGCTGGTTGTTTTGATGTTCCTCAGTGGCGCGACTCCTGGGTACGTGGGCATCTACATGACGTACTTTCACAACCAGATTCTCTATCCGGGCAGCAATATCTTGCCACAGTTCAGCCGCCCAGATGGGTTTACCTCTGCGCTGCCAGTTGCTCTCTTTCCACTGCTGTAACCACCCCCACAGAGCATTTGCCACCATCCATGAATCAGTATAGAGGTAAAGTACTGGCCATTTCTCTCGTTCAGCAATGTCTAACGCTAGCTGGATGGCTTTCACCTCTGCAAACTGGCTCGATTCACCTTGTCCTTCAGTGGCTTCTGCAACTCGTCGTGTGGGGCTCCACACAGCAGCCTTCCACTTCCGATGCTTCCCCACAATCCGGCAGGACCCATCAGTAAACAAGGCATGTTTCCTCTCATTTTCTGGTAGTTTATTATACGGTGGAGCCTCTTCTGCACGCGTCACCTCCTCCTCTGGTGATATTCCAAAATCTTTGCCTTCGGGCCAGTCCATGATCACTTCAAGTATTCCTGGGCGACTGGGGTTTCCCATTCGAGTCCGCTGTGTGATCAGTGCAATCCACTTACTCCATGTGGCATCAGTCGCATGGTGTGTGGCAGGGACCCTTTCTTTGAACATCCAGCCCAGCACTGGCAGTCGAGGTGCCAAGAGGAGCTGTGCCTCAGTACCAACCACTTCCGAAGCAGCTCGAACCCCCTCGTATGCTGCCAATATCTCTTTTTCGGTTGGGGTATAGCGGGCTTCAGATCCTCTGTATCCCCGACTCCAAAACCCCAGGGGTCGACCTCGAGTCTCCCCTGGTGCTTTCTGCCAGAGGCTCCAGGTAGGGCCGTTCTCCCCGGCTGCGGTGTAGAGAACATTTTTGACATCTTGTCCTGCCCGGACTGGCCCCAGGGCTACTGCATGAACTATTTCCTGCTTAATTTGTTCGAAGGCTTGTCATTGCTCAGGGCCCCATTTAAACTCATTCTTTTTCCGGGTCACTTGATATAGAGGGCCCACAATCAGACTGTAATTTGGAATATGCATCCTCCAAAAACCCACAACACCTAAGAAAGCTTGAGTTTCCTTTTTACTGGTTGGTGGAGACATAGCTGCTATTTTGTTGATCACATCCATCGGGATCTGACGGCGTCCATCTTGCCATTTTATTCCTAAAAACTGGATCTCCTGTGCAGGTCCCTTGACCTTACTTCGTTTTATTGCAAAACCAGCTTTCAGAAGGATTTCAACTATTCTATTCCCTTTCTCAAAAACTTCTTCTGCTGTGTTGCCCCATACAATGATGTCGTCAATGTACTGCAGATGTTCCGGAGCTTCACCCTGTTCCAGTGTGGTCTGGATTAGTCCATGGCAAATGGTGGGACTGTGTTTCCACCCCTGGGGCAGTCGATTCCAGGTGTACTGGACACCCCTCCAAGTGAAAGCAAACTGTGGTCTGCACTCTGCTGCCAAAGGGATTGAGAAGAATGCATTGGCGATATCAATTGTTGCATACCACTTGGCTGCCTTTGACTCCAGTTCGTATTGAAGTTCTAGCATGTCTGGCACGGCAGCGCTCAGCGGTGGTGTCACTTCATTCAGACCACGATAGTCCACTGTTAACCTCCACTCTCCATTAGATTTTCGCACTGGCCATATGGGACTATTAAAGGGTGAGCGGGTCTTGCTGATCACTCCTTGAGTCTCCAGTTGACGAATCAGCATATGGATGGGGATCAGAGAATCTCGGTTAGTGCGATATTGCCGCCGATGCACTGTCGTGGTAGCAATCGGCACCTGTTGTTCTTTGACCCTCAACAAACCTACCACAGAAGGGTCCTCCGAGAGACCAGGCAATGTAGACAGCTGTTTAATTTCCTCTGTCTCCAAAGCAGCTATGCCAAAAGCCCACCGGTATCCTTTTGGGTCCTTGAAGTATCCTCTCCTGAGATAGTCTATGCCAAGGATGCACGGAGCCTCTGGGCCAGTCACAATGGGATGCTTTTGCCACTCATTTCCAGTTAGGCTCACTTCAGCTTCCAATACAGTCAACTCTTGGGATCCCCCTGTCACTCCAGAAATACAAATGGGTTCTGCCCCTCTGTAACTTGATGGTATTAAGGTACATTGAGCTCCAGTGTCCACTAGAGCCCTATACTCCTGTGGCTCTGATGTGCCAGGCCATCGAATCCACACGTTCCAATAAACCCGGTTATCCCTTTCCCCCACCTGGCTGGAGACAGGGCCCCTCTAATCCTGATCATAGTATCCATTACTCACTTGTTGCAGAAATGACTTGGAGGTCCCTTCAAGAGGATCAGAGGTAAGATCAGGCATTCTGCTCTGTCTGGGGGGCTGCCTGCTGGCAACGGGAGCAGCACTTTTCCTGGAGGGATCCCCTTTTGTGATTGTTCTTCCTTGCAACTCACGTACCCGTGCCCGTAGGGTCGAGGTAGGTTGTCCATCCCACCTCCTCATGTCCTCACCGTGGTCGCGCAAGTAAAACCACAGGGTGCCTCGTGGTGTGTACCCTCTATACTCTCCCTCTTGAGTAGGGAAGCGCTTGCTCCTAATGGCTGAGATGCTGGCCTGTACAGGTGGGGAGTAGGACATATTGTCTTCAAGTTGTTGGACCTTCTGAGACAGTTTCTCCACAGCCGAGACAAGGGGGGAAGAGAGACTTTCTTCATATTGCCGGAGTCGGCCAGCCACCTCATCCACCGTTGGTCCCTCTTCGCCTTTCCATTCCATCACTGCCAAGGAGTTGGCATACGATGATGGTGCACTCCGTACGAACTTCCGCCATATGGGCCTTGTGCATTGGACTTCATCAGGGTCTGTGGGTAACTGCGCGTTATCTGGGTCATAGTAAATCATCTCCCGCACTGCTAATTCCCTGAGGTACTGGATACCTTTTTCCATGGTGGTCCACTTGCTCGGACGGCATACAACGTCTTCACTGAAGGGGTACCTTTCCCTCACACCTGACAGGAGTCGCCTCCAGAGGCTGAGGGCTTGTGTCTTCTTCCCAATCGCCTTGTCAATGCCCCCTTCCCTAGACAGGGATCCCAGCTGCCTGGCTTCCCTGCCCTCTAATTCCAAGCTACTGGCCCCATTATCCCAGCATCGGAGCAGCCAGGTGACAATGTGCTCACCCGGAAGTCGGCTGAAATCTTTTCGCATATCTCTCAGCTCACTTAGGGATAGAGATCGGGTGATTATCTCTGGTTCCATCTCTTCCTCCCTTTCCTTTGATGGTCCTGGTTCATCATCATCCCTAACTAAGCGAACTGATTTCTTGGTGTATTTTTTCTTCTGTACAGGAGCAACTGATACAGGCACGGGTTGGTTGTCCGGTTCAGCTGCAGTGTCCGCCACTGGGGTTGGAGCGGCTGCATTGTCTGCTACAGGGGTTGGAATAGCTGCAGTGTCAGCCGCAGGGGCTTGAGTGGCCACAGGGCCTGCCACGGGGGTGGGAGTAACTGCATTGTCTGTCGCAAGGGTTGGGACAGCTGCAGTGCCTACTGGTTTGGTTTCCCCCTCTTTCCCCTGAGGGTGCCGCATAATACCGAGCAGTGTTTGGTAGATACTGGCCAGGGCCGAGCACAGTGCAATGAGTTGTGCATCTCTGGAATAGCCACGGCATTTTCCTTTTAAAAATTCTACCACTTTATCAGGGTCCTGTAGTTGTTCGGGGGTGAAGTCCCAAACCATTGGAGGTGAGAAGTTCTCTAGATACCTGCCCATATTCTCCCACATGCCATGCCACCCCTGACTATCCAGCCTCGGGGCAGATCTCTGGGTGGTAGTCTTAAACAGTTGTTTAACCCTGAACAAGACCTGAAACACATTCAGGAGACATAGCAATAGGACCAGACTGGTTTGAGCATCCAGAGGATATTCGAAATTCTCAAAACCTGGCCCGAAGGAGAAAAGGGGGGCGAAAGAGCCGGGGAAAATATCCCCCCCTGTTTCCCCCATAGATTGGGTGCGATTATTAATAAATTCTGAGAGACGGCGACCAAGGTATGGGCAGGACAGCAATACCGCATAAACACCCCAACACAGCGACCTGAGCAGTGATGTTATCATATCATACGCTGATATCGCACAGGACAGCAAAATGATAATCCTGATCCCTCTCCCCGAGGTAACAAACACCATCACGGGGAGTACATAGAGCACGTAGGAATTTACATAACACAGCCACGCAAACAAACGAAGGAACATTGTAACCAGCTATTATCTAATATAAGAAATATATATAACAAACTCGTGTTAACAATCTCGAGTCGGATCTGTCGTTATCTCAACCCTCTCGAGCCCCACGTTGGGCGCCAAAAAGGACTGTCGTGGTTTGGCCTGAGCCGGCAGCAACAAACCACGCGGCCGCTCGCCCAACCCCCCACAGCTGTGGGGGGGGAAATAGGAAGAAAAAGGCAAAACTCGTGGGTTGAGATAAAGGCAGTTTAACAGAACAGCAAAGGGAAGAGAAAACAGTAACAATAACACGGATAACGGAATATACAAACGCGATCAGGGCACCGCCGCTCACCGACCGGACGCGGACCCGCGCCGCCGCAGCCCGCACTGAGCAGTGACCTCCTGCCCCCTGCCCCCGGCAGCTCCCCCCACCGCCTGGGCATGGCTCACATGGTGTGGAATACCTGCGCCCTCTCCCATCCTTGGGGAAATTAACCCCAGCCCTGCTGGAACCAGGACAAGTATATACTTTGCACCTCCCCCACACAACTGATAGCGAAAATGGAAATTATGGTAAGGTATGGAAAATCCAAATTAGAGCTTACTAGTAGATAACGTGAAGTGTGTGACTATGAGCAAGCATGTATATATATACACACACTGTAAACAAACCCATATATATACACATAAAGTATAGATTCACATAATGTATTAACTTAAATTCTGTTTCTGAAGCATTCTGTTGAGGACATCTATGTTTCTTTACCGACTAAACTTGTATTTTAGTATAGTTCTGTGTCATACTATACAGACTACCAATTCAGGTGGATGCTAACACAGATTTCACAGTATCACAGTATCACAGTATCATCGTCAGGGTTGGAAGGGACCTCTGGAGATCATCTAAGTCCAACCTCCCTGCCATAGCAGGGACACCTACAGCGCATTGCACAGGACGGTGTCCAGGCGGGTTTTGAACGTCTCCAGTGTGGGAGACTCCACAACCTCCCTGGGCAGCCTGTTCCAGTGCTCTGCCACCCTCAGAGTAAAGAAGTTCCTCCTCATGTTAAGATGGAACTTCCTGTGCTCCAGTTTGTGCCCGTTACCTCTAGTCCTATCACTGGGCACCACTGAAAAAGGCTATTCTCATCTACCTGGCACCCTCCCCTTAAGTACTTATAAGTATTGATAAGATCCCCCCTCAGTCTTCTTTTTTCTAGACTAAAAAGCCCCAAGTCCCTGAGCCTTTCTTCATAAGAAAGATGCTCCAGTCCCCTCATCATCTTTGTAGATCTTTGCTGGACCCTCTCCAGCAGTTCCCTGTCCTCCTTGACCCGGGAATCCCAGAACTGGACACAGTACTCCAGATGCGGCCTCACCAGGGCAGAGTAGAGGGGGAGGATGACCTCCCTCGACCTGCTGGCCACACTCTTCTTGATGCACCCCAGGATGCCATTGGCCTTCTTGGCCACCAGGGCACATTGCTGGCTCATGGTCACCCTGTTGTCCACCAGGACTCCCAGGTCCCTTTCCACAGAGCTGCTCTCCAGGAGGTCAGCCCCCAACCTGTACTGATGCATGGGGTTATTGCTCCCCAGATGCAGTACCCTACACTTGCCTTTATTGAACCTCATCAGGTTTTTTTTCTGCCCAACTCTCCAGCCTGTCCAGGTCACGCTGTATGGCAGCACAGCCTTCCAGCGTGTCAGCCACCCCTCCCAGCTTTGTGTCATCAGCAAACTTGCTGATGGTACACTCTATCCCTTCATCCAGGTCATTGATGAATATATTGAACAGGACTGGACCCAGTACTGACCCCTGAGGGACCCCACTAGTTACTGGCCTCCAACTGGACTCTGCACCACTAACCACAACCCTCTGAGCTCTATCTGTCAGCCACTGTTCAATCCACCCCACTGTCCATTCATCTAACCCATACTTCCTAAGCTTGTCTGTGAGGGTGATGTGGGAGACAGTGTCAAAAGCCTTGCTGAAGTCAAGGTAGACACTGCCCTCCCTTCATCCACCCATCCAGTCACGCCATCATAGAAGGCTATCAGATTAGTCAGACATGACTTCCCTTTGGTGAATCCATGTTGACTACTTCCGATAGCCTTCTTTTTCTCCAGATGTTTGGAGATGACCCCCAGAACGAGCTGTTCCATCATCTTTCCAGGGATGGAGGTGAGGCTGACCAGCCTGTAGTTTCCCGGGTCATCCTTCTTGCCCTTTTTAAAGACTGGAGTGATGTTGGTTTTCCTCTAGTCCTCAGGCACCTCCCCTGTTCTCCAGGACCTTTCAAATATGATGGAGAGTGGCCCAGCAATGACTTCTGCTTTTTCAGTAATATCCATTATGCCATATAGATGTGACCTTTTTAACTGTGTGCACCAATAGACTCATTACAGGCCAAGCCCATGTTTGTTCATTCTCTGGGGAGATGCAGCTATAATATGTTTTGTGGAAAGGCATCGGATTGCTAATGTAATATCTGTAGAACGCGATCCATCTAAAACTTCTTGAGCTTTGTTCATCATTTCAAGGGTGAAAAATACTAATTAAATCTGACAGCATTTGCATATATAGTCTAGTAATTAGATGAAAGATTTCTCTCTGTAATTCTAGAGGGCAATAACACAAATTATTAAAGAAATTTGAGAGCCACATGGAGTAAACAGTCACCAAGATACCCAGCAACTATAATAGTCAGTGTTTTAATTTGCATATATAAATGGCTATAAAAGAACTTCTCATGAAAATTGGAGGCCTAAATTACGCAGCCTTTTATTTTGGGCTTGATCCAAAGCTTATAGGAGTCAGTGGATTTTTTTATATTGACTATAATGGCTTTGAATTTGGTTATAATAAAGAATGTCTCTAAAAGTGAATGAAACAAGTGAAAATTGTGAAAGCCCCTCAGACACTGATTCTAGAAATGCCTCTAGTATTCACGCATTTCAACATCACCAGCCAAAGAGAATCTCTCATTACCACTTTTCCTCTAGACTTTTTTCATTTAAGGTGATTAAAGTATGACTAACATTCTATTTCTGAGAAAAGTGTGTCAATTTCATATTGGCTTGGGGGCCTACATTTATAAGTGGACAAATCCTTACAAAAACTTCCTGATGGCAAACCAGAAGAAGCATGGATAGATCGTCAATGAATAGATCTCTGCTGTACTCTGTGGAAGAAGAGCAATACAGTGCCAGAGAGATTTCAAATATGTACAGTTTTTTGCTTTGGAATGCTCTAAGGCTTTAGGAATTCACCAGAGTTCTAGAAATGTCAAATCAGCAACACAATTTCCCAAAGAATTTATCAAAACGGTGTCTTTCCTCTTCATAAACAGTTTGGTGAAGCATTCAACATACTGCCAGTGAACTTCTAGAACTGAGTTTATAAAAGTGATTCTACCACAGAAAGTATGAAAGAAGTGAACAAGACAAGATCCTAGTTCAACCAGATTAAAATGCTACTTAGTCAGAAACCAGTTGCCAATACGATACAGTTGTCCACAACATCCTACAACACTGAATTCCAAAATACGGTTATATCCTGCATGAAAAAAAAAACCCCAAATTTTCTTTTGTTGTTTACACTTACTGCCTGGTATTCCATCATGTTCTCGTGCTGTGACAAACAGTGGAAACTCATTCAGTATTTTGCTTCAGTAGCCAACAATTGATACTCTTCATGGCTTTTTTAAACCCCCTTAATTATCTCCTTTTGAAGACAACTAGTCCTGGTCTGTTTAGACTCCCATATAGAAGTTGCTACAATCCTTCTCATTACCCTTTTTTCACAAAGATACTTCAGTGTATATGTGTATGAGAGCTGAGAGATTTTCATTCATGATAAGCATTTTTTGCCCCCAACTTGGCATTTTATTCTTTTTCTGTAATAAAAAGTTCCTTGGTTTATTCGTCATCCAAATAGGTACAAGCAAAACAGTATTGACTCCTGTGGGCATCCATTACTAGTTATTTAGTTTATACAGGTTTTCAACAGATGGACAGTCCTGCAACATTCATTATTTTTTAGAGATGGTCTTTGTTGCGACTATAAACATCCCCTACAGGCAAAGTAGAGGAGGTTGCCCTGAGAATGGCTGTTCAGTGAAAAGGAATGAGCACTGAAGGATAAAAAAATGAAAGCTGATATAGCCTTACTCAACATGATTCATCATTTTGGGTCAATGGCCACCAATGTCATTAGTTACTACACAGAAAATTCTTTGTAGGCTTCCAAAGTTGTGTGTATAGTTTCTTCCTCCAGAGAATAACAGATACCAGGTACTCATTACCTAATCCAGCCCCTCCACCTGCTAATGCAGAATTATTCTCTGCAGTGTATTTCTGAGGAATCTGGTACTTGTACAGACATACATTTTTGGCCAAAACTTGGCTGTATTTTTTCTTCATGTGCAGTTAGTTTTACCATGGCTGGAAATCTAAAATATCCTTACTTTCCCTGGGAGTTCAGTTCCCGATGCTTTTGTGTTACTTTGAAAATGTTAGTTTCCACTATTCAGCCTATGCTTTCATTTAAGTAATAAGACTCTGACCTGAGTTTCTTATGATTATGGATGCCAAGGACTGTAAAACTGCACAAAAATTAACTTAAAAAAAAAGTTTAAACTTGATCTTCTATATTTCTGTAATAAGCAGTAATGATAATAGAGTTTGAGGGACCATTACTTCAGATTATAAAAGACTGAAGGTCTCCTTTTCAGTCTGTGAAGCTAATCTGCTGCTCTAGGAATGAATGTTGAGATTAAATTGATAAAAGATAATTATCTAGAGCCTACTGTGTCTGTTTTTAGCTAGTTACCATAGGGGACTCAATGGAGTGAAGTCATCATATCAGGGATAAAACCCATGGAAACATGGAGAAATTTAACTTTGAAGAGACCTGTGTAAATCACTTAGTCCAATCTTGCCTAAACCCAGGCTAAATTCAGAGACAGAACGGCTCACTTGTCCAGTCCAGTCAAGTTTTTGTGGACTCCTAAGTTTGTGGAGACACCACAGCTTCTCTGGGCTTCTGTCCCAGTGGTGAACTACTCTTGTTGGGAAGCACTTTTTTACTACTCAGTTGAAATATCCCTTGTTGTAACTGGAGTCTGTTATTTCTTGTTCTTTCACTGAGCTGTTTGTCACAGCACTGAGCTAAGAAGCACCTGGTCTGGTCTTTTCTGTAGCTTTTCTTGGTAGATGATGAAGGACTATGGTAACGTTCTTCCTTAGCTACATTCAATCCTAAAATGAATCTCTTTTGTATGTCAAAGTTTCCTTATCTTCATTGGCTATAACAGAAGCATACAATAACCATATCAACAGTAGACAGACACAGTGTAAACGTCTAAAACTACACAAGATGAATCTCTACCACAGATGAGTTGATTGATGTACCCATATGCTATCATTGCGTGATAAATTCTGGGAAAACTTATTTTGAGTACTGTTTTTATTTGTTCACTAGTTAGAATTTCCTCAAAACATGAAGCAATTGCTGGAATCAATGAAACTTTTCATGCTAAACTTCTTTTGGCTGATGACTGGAGCTGCATGACACTTGAGAAGCATGCATAAGTAATAGTTGTGACTCCAGAATAAAAAAGAAAAACTAAACAAACAAAAACTCACATTCCATAGTTTTACAGAACTGCCCTTTACTAAATTAGTTGTGATCTCTTCAGTGGCTAGACTGATTACAGCCAATTCTGATAGTCTATGTGTCACAGTAAAACTCCTAGAAAACGTTCAGCTGTGTGCCAAATGACAGTATCTTGAAATAACTAAAACAATCAATGTGCCCAGGTTACTCCAGGAACAGCTGAACGCATGTTTTCCTTGGGATAAATCTGGGAAAATGTGCTATCTAGTAGTACATATTTTTAATCACTGTGGTAGCCCTGTCACCAACCTATCAGGTAACTGCTGTAAATAGTGACATTCTGAACAGGCTCTCAGTGTCCATCCACACTAGGATAAGAAAAGCAGTTCAGATGCAATAAGAATGGGACTTTGTTTTGACCATGGCTACAATCCTCAGTTCTAAAACTGGAGGCAAAATTCCTCATGTTCTCCTTCTGGGAAATCAGGACTAGTTGCTGAAATACTAAAATATCAGGAAACAAGTTTTATTTCTATTTTTTTCTAGTTTGCCCAAAATCAGGAAGCTTATGAGGTCCCAGAAAAAGTGTTTTGTCTTTCCTAAGAGTTTCAATCATCTACTATGCCTAATGCAGGTATGCATCTGCTTCTAGGCAGAAAAAGTGCCAAAAACCCTTGGCACCCATCCAGAGCAGATGACTATTAGAAGAGTCTTCTTGGCACTACTTTGTGCATAAATTTCACTTAGTTGCTCCATAACAACGTATAGGACTAGGATGCAACAATCACATGGTGAGTAACAGAACTGAAGAAAAGGGAAATAAGCATTTTCAAGTGTATTAGTACTGAGTTAATCAAAATCTCAGAGTGTTTGACTGAGCTTAAGTGTTTTGGAACAGATTCACCTACCACAGCGCCAATCATTTTAAATGTTAGGACTGTAGCCTAAGCCATTTACATGTCAGTTATCCTCTGTGGTCAAGGAAGAGAGAGAGATGCATCCATAGATGAACTCATCATATCATAAGGGTCTGAGAGGTCTGTATGTACACCTGTTCCTATACGGTCATGATGGAGAGGAGCGAAGGAGCTTAGGACTAGGCACCATGGTGCTTAGGTGGCATTCATTTAGTGGTGGATGTGGCAGTGTTAAGTTTACGGTTGGGCTTGATGATCTTAAGGGTCTTTTCCCAACGTAAATGATTCTGTGATTCTAACAGTTTTATTAGCCAACACATAAGGGAGATTAATCTATATTTTTAAAGTATAGAAATAAAAAGAGAAAATCATTTTCATAGGACACCACAAACTTTTTTTTTTTCCCTAAATCTGGTTGAAACTCCAGACAATGCATCCTTGCAGCAAACTACCAACAAGATCTGAAATACCAAACTAATACTTTTTTCGGCTCTGTGGATTTGAGTGTTCTTCTGGGTGATGTTTTAAACACAGCGCCTGATGATGGGTGTAATTTTTCTAACCTTTCCTACTTTACTTCACAGTGGGGCTTGGCAGACAAACTAGGCTTGTAATTCCCATGTTGTGTTATGGGGCTCCACTAATGCACTGCAGTTACATGTTGCAGGGAGTTACTCCCATGGAAAAGAAGAGGGACATTGATCTATCCACATTTCAGGTAGATTCATTTCAAATGTTTATTTATAAACTTTTTAATCCTCCTCAGCCATTTCAATACAGACATATAGAACCACAACATACAAAAATGTATGAAAATGAATAGAAATTAAGTGTTTCCCTGCCACTTCCCAGAGGGAATATTGAGAACTTCAGCAAAATCAGATTCCCTACACAAATTTTACCAGAACCTCATAGACTCAGCAAGATAACACTGAGAAGCAAGGGCAGTAAAATTCTACTACAAGTGTCAACTCAGGTAATGAGACTGCTTCTCTCTATTAGCTGTATAGACAGCAAGGCTTTGGCAGGGCTGAGGAGGAGGCAGCCTGTACTGTTCATCACCCTCTTGAACTCAGACATAATAGGCCAGATTTGTCTGCTTTTACTTAGGCTGTTACAAGTTAAGTGTTTAGAGTCAGTGAGTAGATCCCTCAGGTCCATTTACATTCGGTGGAGGAAAGTAGGCATGTTCAGAAAGCAATTCATTGCATCTTGTAGGATGAAGCATGAGTCACCCACTGGGTGTGCCAATTTCTCTCTATTCATTTCAAATGGAGCCTGGAGTGGCTGGCGCAGACTTGTGTTTCCAATACTCAGACAATCAAATTTAGGTAAGGAGTACCTTACCAAGGTAGGCTACAACACCAAGGTTGTCTAAGCCAAGCACGGAAGCAGCCAGCCTGGACTGACCTTATAGTCAACTTAAAAATGTCGCCTTCATCTGAGAATCTTTTGTTACCACTCCACAACATCTGAAGTTATTAACAGCTACAGGTTTTCGAAAATCACAAGACTTAAAACTTTGGATTTTTACTTCATTGCTAGTTGGTTTTAGGCCTGTTGGCAGATCCTACTTTTTGCATTACCACAGGCAGCAACATAAGTCTCTATTCTTCTATTGAGTTTATATTTAAAATTACCTTCCTAGGATGTCAGTTTCTACCTCCTACCCCTCAAAAAAAACAAACAAACAACACCAAAATGAAAAAAGACCAATCCAAACAAAAAAACATTGCATTTCATTATGACAACTCAGTGAAATAGGGCAAATTAGCAATAAGAAAAATATTCACCTCTAGTATGCATGAAGGTTTCTATTTCCTCACCCCTGTATTTTGGTTTGTCGCGGGTGTACATCACTGTGTAAACCAACAAAGAATCAAGAATTTTATATCAAAATAAGACGTTTTCAGGAAAAGGATGAGCTTAATAAAAATAAACAAACAAAAGCAGTAGAGGTTTGCTCAAAGGAAGGATTATTCCCCTTTTCCTGAAGACCTTAAGAATTAATGAAGACCACAGTCAATGTTTATTTAGACATTCTGGTTACTATAGTGCAATCTAATATCTTGGCAAATTTTCCGTTAAGATATATGATTACTGTATTTTAAGTGTAATTATGAGTGCTTTGGAAACAAAGTATTTTCACTACTAATTCATCTCTCTGATCATATACATGCATTTTGAATGCCTGTCAAGAAAATTTGAGCAATACATTTCGACAGCAATAACTTTTTGAACAAAAAAGACTGATGAAAAGGTACATAAAAAGCCAGCTTTCTAAGTATTCAAATCAAAGACAGTTAAAGGAATTATGGCTTGAAGTAGCCAGGCAGAGTTTGAATAAAGCACCTTATTTGGAGGAACTATTTATTTCTTTGTATTTTTCTACAATAATAAAAAAATCCTGGATTAAAATTTTACCTAATGAGAGAACAATTTTAATTATTCTTAAAAGCAGTTCAAACAAGCCTCTGCTTGTTTCAGTTTTTAGGAGCTTTTCTTATGAGTGTTCTCAAACTGCTGTAAGAATAAAATATTATCTCAAGGCAGTCACCTCTGCTGTTTATGTTGGTACCATGGTCTTGGTCTGAAGAAGTAAAGATGTGTGATGGGTCTCAGGCTTACGTAGGGCTCAGGCCCTACCACCCTGAGTTGGAAAGGGTACAAACATTGTTTTGGAAGGCAGCTAATAAATAGTTCTTTAGAGCCCCCCCTTGACCTCTTACCAACATGGCCTATGGGTGGAACTTGTCTTGATACTTTTTTCTGTTCTTTTATCGGTATCACAATTTCTGATTTCTGGTTGCATGCAAAGTTAGCTTGGTTCAACAAGATTTATTGTCTGGATTAGTGCCATCTTGCCATCCCTGGTTAAACTTGTGCATAAGAACTGGGTTTCAGGTACAGAATCAGAAAAGTGAGTTTTGGTGTCTACTTGTAAAGATAGCAACATCTAAGTTCTATGTCATACCCATAAGTCACAAGTGATTCAGTTGATTAAATATAGGTTTCATGTGTTATTTGAGATATCTTATTGTATGCTAGATATCTGCAAGATGTTGCTAAATATTTCAAATGATGTTCGTATGCACATTTGCTCCTGGAAAGCCATTGGGAGGTCATGCAAGACATCCTAGACCTTCTGAAATAGTACAAGATGCCTACCTATGTGAGCAACTGAGATGATCCCTGGAGATCTGTGCAGCCCATTGGACTATTGACCAGCCAGCAGGGACAAGACTAATGCCTAAGCGTTGGTGTCCAGTGTCATCTGATTCATTCTCTAAGCTTTACTGACTTTGTTGGCTAGATTTCCCTCAACTCTGAGTGCTCAGGCATCTAATTAGATGGCACACAAATTTCAATCATCTAAATCTGGTGTTGAAGCCTGCTCCTCATAGTCTATAGCAATTGCCTCTGAATTATTCACCCAGTGCAAATGATAATGAACTCATGCTCCCATGACTTAGTAGCTCACCCCTGTGAAAGCAGCTATGCAGCTTCTGAATCTGGGTAAGCTTGGAAATCAAGACAGCTGCATTTACACAGTGTTGTGTCTTAGGAAAAATCCTCAGTCTGACTCCGTCTTCACAGAGCCATCTCAGTCCGATTAATGCCCAGTGTGACAAAACCAACCAGGTGGGTTTTTTTGAGGTTAATAAAAAGTGGGGATAGGGGTATCATAAGTAATGGTCCTTCATATTTGATTTTCTGTACCTGTGCTTCTCTCTTACCCCTATTCTGTAATTCTGTGTATGTGAGTTGTTGCTTGTTACCTGCTTGTATGACTCTGGATGGATGGCTCAAGTTCCAGTAGCAGGGTCATATTATTAATGAGAAGAAAGAAAGCAAAGGACAGGAGTGACAAAAGAAGACAGATGGAGACTCAGAAACAGTCTATAAAAACTTGGGATCTTTTTTTCCAAAACTCTAGGCCCAGGTTCTAACATCAATTTTCTTTTATATTGCATTTATTATTTTTCTGGAAGTACCTGAAAATAAAATCCTATATATATATAGTTCCTAAAATAGGGTTAGAGTTGTTTTTTTTAAAGAATGTTTTATACCTTCCAACGCTGGTCGAGTAAGAGCCGTGCTTCCTCCATGATTCATGGTTAATAGCATACTTTCTTTAGACAGCTTTATTTATCCTACAATAACATACAAAATATGCCCCAACTGGCTTTATTTTTAGCCGGTTTTATGTTGGCATTTCTTTAACAGCACATAGAGGGAGGGGTGCAGGGGGAGTCAATAAAGAAGAATGTGAAAATGTGTCCTTCTATAAAAACCAAGCCTGAAGTAGCAGTTGGACTTTGGCACATGTGTGGCCTATTATTGCCTTCTGTCGTAATCAGCCTTCTGGCAGAGCAATAACATCGAGGTGTTGTTTATACACTATAAAATGCTAAAATGGCATTGTAAAGATTAGCTGGAAGGTGAGGATTGTTTTGAGGCCTTTTTTTCCCCTTTTCCTTTCTATTCTTGCAAAAAAAAGAAATACTGCACATGAAAATTGCTTTCCTCAATACTTTCAAAGACTCTTTAATGGAAAAACTGTTACCTGCAGAGACACAGTATGGCCCATGGCCTAAAGGGGTTAAGAAGAAAAAGACTTTGCTTGAATCCTTAGTTCTGCCACAAATATGTTTTGTGACCCAGGTTCACATCACCGTCTGTGTGCCTCTTACTTCAACCAAAGTTTGATGCAACTGAGCGTTCAGGCACTGAGAGCCCCAACAAGGTTATTCAGTCCCTGCACTACAAACAGTTAAAGGTAAGGAAAGTATCTACATTATGGGGTTTCTATTTTGACCTGTTTTTAGGTAAGGGACAGCAACATGAGACCATCAAGTAGTGTCATCAAAGTCACCAGTTTACATTTTCTACAGAATTTCTTACTTTCTACAGAAGTGGATTCACTATCTCTAAGTTCAGTCCCTTGTCCATACAAGGTATATATGAGGGGTTCTTTACAACAAATTAGTCCTTCCAGTGTGGATGGAAATGAATATGTTCAGAACTTCCTTAGACTAACAGACATCCCCACGATCACAGGGACAAGAAGATCATTACACATAAGTATGGAAAGACATTTACTCTGCGCTTAATTCAGCAGTCCACAGACTAGTTCTATAATGCTACCTTAGGGATACCTTAGGAAGTTCAGAACATCTTGCAGAGCTCACAGATTTGATGCAGAAACTATGGGAAGTCTTCACCCTCCTGGTGGGACAGCTGTAGGACAACCAGGATACAGACACAAAATAAAATGAAATTAAATGTCTATGAACCAAGACCCTCATTTCTTCTCCAGCATTTCACTGTTGAAACTGCGACTGTTGCCTCTGTCATCAAGAAGGCTTCTAGACATGAAGAGATTAAGTTCATCTCAAACCCAGCATTAAAGGCTTTAAAATGGTAGATTGAAGGGTCTTACCTGTGTCTTCCAGAATGCTTTAGCAAAATCCAGAACTGTGTGGAAGAAATAGAGTTGGAAAGTCACAATTTTGAATTTCTAAATATTGAGTACCATTTTCCCAGTTTTCCTCAACATTTTCACTCCTCTGTTAAAAATATCCTGGGTCCCAGCTGGCTTCTGAAAAGTACCAGAGAGTTGGAATGTATTTAACACCTTAGTTACTTTCCTGGGTGAAGAAATTAGGGATATCTTTACATAATCTCATGGGAAAAGAGGTTTTACTAATTCTGTTATATTAATTGTAATTATTACATTATTTTGTGCTGAACATATCAGATGATTTATAACACATGGTGCCAAGACACAGGTTTTAAACTCCGCGTGCTTACCCTGTCTACAGAAATCCCTAAGCTGCAGGCTGCTGAGACCTGGGAAGATGTACCAGTCAAGCAACTATTCACCACTTGTTTTATTTCTTATACTCTCTCCCAAAACATCTGTTACTGATCGCCGTCAGATGCAGGATACTGGGCTAAAATGAGTTTTGGTCTGGCCTAATGATTATGTCTTTGTGTAATAAAAAAATATTTCTATGACATGAAGTATGTTCACATGAGCAGTCTTGATTCTTACCATCTTCTTCTGATCAGGTTGGGAAGCAGGGTGGATTCACACAAAAGCCATGGGCTGGAAGAAGTCTCGGGAGATTATTTAGTTAGGTCTAATTATTTCTAAACCATTTGTGGCAGCTATTTGTCTAACTAGTTCATAACAACCTTCAATAATTCAGGCCCACAGTCTCCCTGGTGTTCATTGCCCTAACAGCTGGAAACATTTTCCTCAGCTTGGAGCTATGTCTCCTTTCATACGATTTAAGACCAGACTGACTCTGCAGTCCTCAGTAGACATGGAAAATGGCTTATTCCTGTCTTCTTTCCAACTTTTTTTCATGTTTTAAGGTTCTCACAATTCTTTCTTGTCATTTCCTCCTGGAACTAACATCTCATGTACATCAGTCTTTTCTGATAGGTCATGGTTTCTACCTTAGGCCATTCCTACAGCGCTCTCCTTGATTTTTCCTGTTGTTCCAGTCTTCTTTTGAAGTCTAAGACCCCAAAATTGTGACAGTATCATGGCTGAAGATTTATGTCTTCAGCCATAGTGGCAGAGGAATATACCCTTTTTCATGTGTTTGAGTACGATGCTTGGTTTTTTTGAGTAGGTATGATTGTGCCACTAATCTCCATGGGACTCTTTCCTTAAGCATAATCAGCTTATGCTAATATTTTCAGAGGAGAGACCACAAATAAACAATGACCAGATCAAGAAAATAGACTCTAAAACATTAAAGACATTATCAGACACCATTTATTTTATTAGCACCATCATCACAGGGCATCAGGTTTCACTTCACACTTCCATGTTGCAAAGGGTGAGTTACATCTCGTGACTTACATGTAGTCCAAGCAGCAAGCTCCAAGGGAGATGGCAGCATTTTAATTAAAATTGATAAAGCCTCTCTGAAAATTAGTCTGGGGAAAACACATCTTGTAGAATACTGAGCTGCCAAGTTTTGGCTGGAGGCTGAAACAGGGTTTGCAGGGACTTGAAAGAGACTGTACAGGGCCAAGGGAGACTGGGAGCGAATCACACTGGTACAATCAGTTCTGCTGAATGAAAAACTACTTAAGGAAAGAAAACATCTTTAATTACCAAAATGCCACCATGTGCAAACAAACAGGCATTGAAGAGTTGGCCTCCCATGTCATATCTAGAACGTACAGAAATCCTTAGTTTATTTTATACATGTTTGATGGTGGAAGATAGCTTGCTTTCCTATCCCTTTTCTCTTCTGGATTCTGATCAGTGTGTTCTCTAGAGCAGGATTAATTCCCTGTATTAGGCCCATTAATGTGGCCTAAACTGTAACTTGTGTCTACCTGCTCAATGTCCGAATAATAACTGCTGAGTTTTGAACCTAGGGGGGGAAGAATGAGGTGGAGGCATGCATCTGCTACTGCAAGTACAAGTTTGGGATAAAGCTGTAATGCAAGGGAGTTATGTGGGAAAGTCTCATGGTTATGACGAGACTCAGCCCTGGACATGTCACCACGGTCTGAAGTTTTTTCCAGCCCTGTGACTGTCTTGCCTCTTCTCACCTTCAGTGTTAGCTGCCCTGAAGATATTTCTCTGCCCTAAACAGCCTCTAACCTTATGTCAACCCTTACCAGTGGGAAAGGGCACTTCTGTTGTCTCCTCAATGCAGAAAGTTGAAGTACAAGAAGAAATCTATAGCTCTATATGCAGTGTCACCTGCTGATGTTCATCAAAACTCATCCTACAGTTGTGGTACACACCAGGAGACGTCGTGTAGCGGCTGGGGTGGGAAGCAAAGGGAGAGTTGCTTTGCCATCCTTGCTGCCTCCCCGTCTCCGCTCATGTCAAACAACCCTTTGGCAGAAGCTCACAGTTGCTATGCAGGAGTGTAAAGCAGGAGTTTTGTGCAGGAGGCAGAAGATTGGCAGGCCAGAAGCATCAGCTGTGCTATAAAAATTATGTTAATGTGCTAAAATGGAATTTATTTGGAAATAACTTCTTCACATTATGGAGGTCTGAGTTTCTTGGACTCTTTAGCTTTTTTTGGTGTGTGTGCCTCTTTCTCACACTCAGCTTCATCTTGACCTGGTTCCCCCAGCTTTCTCCTGCAGACATCCGGAGCCAAGCGCAGAAGATGGGCTTGTGTTAACAGCAGCCACCAGTTGGCAGGATTAAACCACCTACCCCATTAAAAGCCTGTCACCTCTGCTGTCAGCTTTACAGAAACTTTCAATCCCAGTAAAATGAAACACTAGCAGCTGCCTGTTATTGCATATTGTGTCCTGTATTATTCCGTCTGTGCTGTAGTGAAGTTTACTGAGGAAAGAAAAAAAAAAATAATCACACTTTCCCCCTTGCCAGAAGCAAGATGTGCATCTGGAGAAGTTTTCCCAGCGAGCAAAAATTGGATATAAAGCCATATTATGAGGAAATTGCATTTTATCTCATGTTTCCCATTCTGCATGAACAATTATTTGAGTGGATGTATGGGTTCTTTAGTCTGCATGTGCCTGTGTGTTTGACTGCTTGTGACTTCAGACCAGTGCTGGGTTTGTGCAGAATTTGACTGTAGACAAAGACTCCACGTAAATAAATAAATAAATGAAAACACATTCACCCAGAAAAACTACACCATCACCAAGAGAAAAGCCCCTTTTGTCATTGCATATGCAGTAGCTCTGCAGAGAATAGCCTGTTCTTTGTTGCCATCCAAAGAGACATTATTTTATTCGACACCCATGGAGCTGCACAAATGAGAGTCAGCAGGCGTCAAGCCGTCCTCTTGGAAAAAGATTTGGCATCTCCCTCCCTGGCACATCTGGTGAGTTTGAATGGCATTCATTGGCATGGCTTTGCAAAATTAATTACATTCCAAAGCCTTGTCACAAACAATAAACCCTTGTGCCAAACGCTGATCTTTTGCTTTCTGCCAGATGTAATGCATCTGCTTCTCTTTATCAGGTTTAATCCTATTTGGCATTGGCAGTGCAGTAAACAATGCTGTGGAAGTTGGAAATGAAAAGTGGAAGTGTGTGGGAAGGCACTGAAGAGAAGTAGAGGCAGAGGTGCCACGTGGTTAAGACACTTGGCCTGCAGCAGCTGTATAATGTGACGGCATGGGACTCAACCATGGTGAAAAAGGCCTTTCCTCCTTAACCAGCTTGCATCAAGCAGCAACGCGAGGACAGACCCACAGCAAACTGTCAGAAATCTTACTGAATGGGCTTGGTGTTGAGTGTCTTATTTTCCATACCTAATTTTCTCAATGATTTCACTGTATAATCTGGCACAGAAAGATACCTCTCAATGCTGTCCCGCAAACCCAAGGAGGGCTCAGTCCAGAGGGAGAAAGGAGGTGCAGGTAAACTCCTGTCCATTTTTCTTCTGTGCTTACAGCTACCAGACACTAACAGACCCCTCATTTGAGCTATAATGGCTCAGGACGTGCTCAGGCACTTGTCTCAAAGCACTATGAGACCCTAACAGCTCCGGTGCTGCTCAACAGCCAACCAGAATCAGGTTGTCCCCTCCAGCACACACCTGGAGTGTCTCATCTTGTCCAATAAGATGTCCAAGTGGGACTCCAAGATGGCAAACAAAACCAAAAGTGAAAACCAATTCAAACCTGTATTTTTCCCCATATCAGATTTTAATCAAAGCAGTCATTCAAATCCCTTGTCAAATCTAAGCCAGAACTAAACAGGCTCAAAACCAAATTGAACCCCTCTGCCACCACCTCCAGGCAGTGGTCTTGAAAAGATCTGCGATTCTGCCGCATTGGAGTTGTGGTTACTGTTACTCCCCCACAACCCACCAGGGCTGTGTGTTGTAGCTTCCTTCTCAGTCAGCCTCATGTACCTCATTATATAGAAATATCCATGTCCTTTTGCTTCTGTGCTAAATATTTTTTCAGCGGTGCACACAGATGAAGCCTGTGACCCTCTTCGGTCATTAAACTCTATCTCCTGCTCTCTTTACTTTTGCCCTGGTACAACCAGGACCTGAGCTCAACTGCTCAGTTTCTCTTAAATTCCTCAAATTAAGCAAGCAGTGGTACAGCTGGCACTACTGGGAACACAAACATTGACTGGACTGTGACACAGGACCAGGAAAAAATAGCCTGAAGTCCCTTCCTTGTGGGTCTGTGGTCTCTAGTGATGCCTTCATCATATGGACTTTTCATTTTTAAACGTGTTTTTCAAGTGGAATAATTTCTAATTAGTTCAAGGTTAGCAGATTCTGACTGGTGTGAATTGGAGCTAAACCAAAACAGTTTCAGTCACAGATGAGCTGGAACTTAAGTAAAATTTACTGGTTCAATGGTCTCCCCTCCAGGTGTATTGAAATCAAACCTGTATGACTGAAAAAGCAGAAAAGAGAATGAATGAGGGAGCAGGAGACTGGATTTCAATTTACCTGCCTAGTTTGTAACGTTTCCTCTATTTCAGTTCAAGGACATTAATAGCCTCAACTGCCTGGTTTATTTGAAGATCTCTCCCATCTGGGTTAAAACATTCTGTAGAACTTCAATGTATGGACACCAGTTTAGACTCATAACTGCTCTGCAAGACCACAATTCTATCTTTATTTAAGCTTTAACAATGACAGGACATTGAGATCTCGTTTTTCTCTTCCCGTGTTGGATTTTCAAGGATCGGTCACACCTTGGGTATTTTCAATAGCTGCTGCTGGTGAGCCAATCCAGATCTCACCCTGGGAACAATCCAGATTGCACCATGTGCTCCGGAGAAGAAATAGGGCTGAATGAAACAGTTCTGAGGGCCTCCATCAAATATGTTTGTTGTCAAAAGGAAAATGCCAAGTTAAGGGACAGCAGGAAATAGGAAACCCAGGATCCAAGAAGAAGGTACAAAGAAGTTTCCAGAAGTTGTGAGAAGCAGCTTGTTTTATTCTAAGCATCTTAAAATGGGCATGACTGTGGCTTTAACTTTTCAAAGGTTAGTTTTGGAAGACAGCTAAAAGTTTGTCAGTGATTATTGCTAATTAACTTATTTGCTCCTTGTACACAATTCACTGCCGACAAAATCCCCTATTCCCTTGACAATTTATGTTTGGTTTGGAGTTAGAGAGTTGGTGGTCTTCAAGCACCAGTCTAAGACTCCAAAGACCTGATCTCTGCTGTTATCCCCGTGACAGAGTTAGCAGGGACAAGTTACTTCATTGACATGCATTATAGCTTCCCTGTCTGAAACATGCAAATGATAGTAATGGCATCCTCAGTAAATTGCTCTGAGGTCTACAGGTGAAAAGTGCTGTATGACAGTGGCATTGTACGTAACAGCTTTGCTGCTAACACCAATGGTCATGACCTGTGAGGGCTACCCAACCCATGGGTGTGTAAAGATCGTGGCCATGAGGTTCTTGAGACTCTGCAATAAATACACAAGAATACAGACACTGAGTTTCCGAGAAATTCTTCATTAAAAATTACTACAAAAATGCTATTAGTAAAGCAAAATATATATGTATATATAATATATATATGTGTGTATGTGTGCCTGTGAATGTGTATATTATACTACAAGCCACTACAAAATTACCAATAGGAAAGCAAGTGTACATTACAAGGGTAAAGCGAATATCAGTATATTACAAGTTACTACAGAATTCCGTATAGTGAAGCAAATATGTGCTTATCAGCCGTTACTTGTGTGTGTGCCTATAAATATATTATGTGAAGTGTTAACGGCACAACACACATCAAACCACTTCCAGAAGTTAGGCTAATCAACAACAGAAAAGTCTGACTTCAAAGATGACCTGCATCATGGAGTCTGGAGTCAGCCAGGTATTCCCATGGAGGGTCCAGTCTGTCTGGGAGATCTCGTGCAGGGAAGCTCTTGCGGAAAACCCATTTTGGGTAGGTAGCAAGCGACTACCTTTACACCTTTTTGGTGTAGATACACATGCAGGTGTAGGACATCAGTTGCCAGAATTGTTGGTGCTGACTCCTGTTTCCCTGGAAGGTGAGTTTGTTTTAGTTTCATTGTCCTGTACCTATCAAGGTTTCTTTGTCCTGCCAACTACTCCTGCATTAAAGAGGTTTCTGCTGAGTTTAGCAGGAATGTCTCAGGCTCCTGGCTAAGAAGATGTCTTTCTTTGTCAGTATGCCTACCTCCTGGCCTTTGTAGCGACTCCATCAATACATTTCTGAGTTTGTGGCACACAGTAAAAACCACTTTAATATCTTTCCTGCTTCCTGCTAAGAAAGTGCTTTCTGGGCCTGTCCCTCTTTCCACTGACTTTTGTGGGTTTTGGATAGGACCTTGCAAAGCCTCATAATGGCTACAGGGCTTTTTGAAAGCCCAGCTCCTTGCTTCAGAGCTCTGTGGTAACTCCATGTTCAGGGATTATGCACACAAATAAAATTTTGGAAGGTTCATGTTCTTCTCTCACTGGCCTTCCGAAGGAAAGAGCAATCATGAGCTTCTGGAGGGAAAGATAGACTTTTAAGTCTATTCATGCAATGTCGACTACAGTGAGCTCATGGACTACCACCGAACTGATAAAGGCTATGGTAGTATGCAGAATAATAATAAAGACTACAACTTCAAAGGGAATCCTAGCCATCTTAATTCCTACTTCTACTAACATTATTAAACAGACAGATCAGGAAGTTGCAACCCACATTGTGACTTTTTTATTTGATTTGTGTTAATATTTGCATGCAATTTCCATAATCAATTTGCACGCATGCAGTAACTCACAAGGGTCATCCTAGAACATCGGGGGCGGATCAGAGCCACAGACACCCGGACATGAGTTCTGCTTCCAATAAGAAAGTGAAACATCTTCTGCATAATCTGGGAGTCGTAGTCCCGTTCTTCACACTTCCGTTTTTTCTAACACAATCTGTTCCATTATACATTTTTAAATAATGCATCTGTACCCAACTGAACTGTGGCCTTTTCGTCTTCATTAACTTTTCCTCGACACTGTCCAGGCCAGATAATTACGAAAATCCACCAAGATAATTACAAGTAACTAATATATTCTGTCAGTGGCTTTCTTCTGTCTGACATTCCGTGTATAGGCTCTGTTTACTCTCTGAATGCCTTATTTATCCACCTGCATGTCTAGAAGGTCTTGTCCTGGATAACCCGTTGCACTTGTGAGTTTTGCAAATTAATGAAGAACGTAATAAATAGTTTTTCTTTTCCTTTTTCCATTTTTGTTGCCTTCCACCGTTACCAATATATCCCACTTTCCATTAGAAGGCAAGAGTTCTGATGTATTCTTTATTTGTACCCAATTTGTCCCCTTTCCTTCATTTACGTTTTGATTCAAAATCCATTGAAGAGCATGAGAAGACAACTAAATCTCATGAAGTCAGTAATATTCATACTCTGTAACCTGCAGATTGCAGTAACCTGTATAACACAACACATCTACTTGATTTCCCTGTTGTCACTTTCAGACCTCTGTATTTCACTCGGCATTGTTAGCTATACAATTTTGTTGCAATAACTGAATACCTTTAGGAGTTGCATGGCACAGCACTTATGAGGTTTAAAGATTTCCTCTTCCACTGCAGAAAAGTTAATTGCACTGGGGCTGTGCTTTGCTGCACCAATTAAGATAGAAGCTGAAACTACGGCTTAACATTCTGGTCATGTGCATGTAGTCTGATTTGTTGACACCTCCTCAAGTACCTGCCTCCCGCATCCCTTGTTCCTTCCTGAAGCTGTGTAGAGGTGTTACAACAGTTTGCAAACACCGAGTTTTGTTTTACTGCTATGAAGTAAAAGCATTGCAAGTAGAAGGAGATTTGAGAGTTTCTACATATGCTTACAATTGAAGAAGCTCCAGCTAGTTCAATTATACTTGAGCAGCATGAGACCCAACCTCAATTCCCCAGCTTGCATAAACCTGCAGATGGGTATCAATCACTCTGCCTTGCAGAGAACAAAACAAACTTTTGGCATTTGCATCTGTATAATAAAAAATTTTAAAAAAATCAGAACTTTCTTATTATTTTAATATCTGATCATCAGTTTCTAAATAAGAGGTTAAAAGAAGTGGCAGGAGGGAAAATGGAAGAGTGTTGGGATCTCGTATGCTTGATAGTCAAAGTGGAAAAGATGGGTTTTCAGGTCTGAAACAAAGAAACCCTTGAAGTAAACAGCATGGCAAAAACCTACAGCATTGCATCTGACTTGAGCAACCATCAGAATTCGTATCCTAGTGGTATGGTTAGATTAGGAGGAGAAATGGACAATGCAATAAGGTACCTTTGATGGTTTTCTACTGCATACCAGATCATACGTTCTGCTTTCCTGAATACAGCTGAAATCATTTTGGCACTCTCTTACTCACAGAACAAAGGCTCTTTCAGGCAGCAACTCTATCTTTGCCTTCAAAATGCCTTGGAGAAAGCCTCAACAATATTTGCCCTATACTAGAGACAGGGAACTGTTTCATAAAGAAAACTAGGGCTAGATTTACAAGGAAGGCAAGGTTTCATCACTGTAATAACTAATTTTAAACCACCCTTAAGTTCTTCCATCCATCTGCAGGAGCAGAAGTTCACCAAATTAATCTAGTTCACCGTGTTATCAGGGTAGGATGCTAGGCAGCTACATAAGGCAACTATACTCTCCTACACTCCATACTTCTGTGTTAGCCCTTATGCCTTGGTCCTTCTGTGTTTTCACTTTTTCTGGAAAATACAAAAACTTGCCTGTATTTTTAAAAAATCTACATTATCTCTGAAAAATACATATACATATGTATTCTTATTACTCTTATTATTGTTATTTAAGCAATAAATGTTACCTCATTATCACAACAGCTGTAGTCCTGGCCCCAAGAACTAACATTAACATTATCATACCACTTACCCTTGTGAGACTTTCACGCATTTTAACCCTTTCAATCTTTTCTTATTGTTTAACTTACATTTTCCTAAGTCCAACAGTCAGCTTCAATTATACTTGTTTAGCTCCTTAACTGTTTAACTCCTTAACTCCTCTAACACCTTAGGTTCCTAATGTTGTGTATCTAATTTTCTTTGTATTAACCACCCAAAATCACTACCAGCTAAACCTCATCTCACCAGTAAACTAAGAAAGTGTTATAACTTCCTGAGGAATAGGTTAGTGATGTACCCTACTTCATAGAGCAAATTAAAATTGCATGTAGATTTGGGAAATTTGACTATGAAGTATTTGCTTAGCTCATTAGACTGTTCTTTAGGAAAAGGTGCATAAAATGAATTAGCTCCATGAAATAAGAACAGCGTCTAAAACGGCTGGAGATAATAAGCAGTTAGGAAAATGAAGAACATTGGAAGGACAGGTCAACACTCAAACACTGGTAAAACTCAATGGAATCAGGTTGCTAACTCTCACTTAAGCTTTTGTAAATATTCTCCAAAACTCCTATGTAAGCAGCAGTGTGTCAGACAGCTTGGACACATCATGGAGGCAAATTCAGGATAACGCCAAGTGGGCAATTGCAGGGTTTCAGTCACATAAACCTAGGGTAAAATATAAAACCAGGTCTTCTGAGCTTGTAACAGGATGTAATATCCATGTTTCCAGTGAAAAAAAGTCATAGTTTCTCCGTTCACACCTAAAAAAGTGGAAGAAAAAAATAAAACAGCAGAAATAAAGGGATTCTATGGACAGAGGAGGCATATGGGCTGCTGAGGACTCCTTGGTGATTAATGATTGCTGGACAGACCCAAAATCTAAAATGACCAGACAGACCAGTGTCCAGTGAGTGACAGACTATATAATTACTAAATTACAGAGCATAAAACCCACTGACTGCTTCTAATTATAATGTGAAAGGGCAACTTCACAGTTGTGCCACTTAGTAGTGCTGGGGAAAAGCAAAGGAAAATGTTTTAAAGGCCTAATGAGGTGTGTGGGTGGAAGTTACTGCTAGTATTTACGGCTGTTCAGGTTGTTAGTTCCTACAATGTGTCACTATTCGAAAGAGAGAGAGGGGGAAAGGGAGGGAGGCAGAGATGGGAGGATTTGTGTGGGAAGGCATTTTCTCACTGGGCTAACCGCAAGTAAAGATTTTCTTTCCTTTACTTCTTCCTGAACAGATCTGACAATATATTTTAAAAGAGCCATTTAAGATTCCCAGACAGTTTCAGTAATTGATTCAGCATTTTTACAATCCAGGAGACATACTTGTTTATTTTAGCAGGCTGGGGAATTGTTCCCTCGAAGCCCTTAAAAAGCACAACAGGGAAAAAAGAGATAGGGGCCTCAGTATATCAGCAGAAACAGACAGCACAGAGGGACTGCTATATAAAATGCCAGAAGAAACCCCAACCCCAACGACAAAATGTCAGCTGTGGCCTTTCTCAGAATGGTCAAATCCTATCCACCCAGCAGAGTACTCACACAACTGACCCTTTGTGAGCTTCCATCTTCAGAAGGTATATCCTGCAAAAGGGTGGCTCCGGGACCAGTCCATCCTCCACTTCATTGCAGACCACATTACCTCGTCACACATAGCTGACATAGACAACTGAGATCATAGAATCAATCATTGAATGGTTAGAGTTGCAAGGGACCCTAAAGACCATCCAGTTCCAGTCCGCTGCCCTGGGCAGGGACACCTCCCACCAGCCCAGGGTGCTCCAAGCCCCGTCCAGCCTGGCCTTGGACACCTCCAGGGATGGGGCAGCCACAGCTTTTATGGGCAACCTGCGCCAGGGGCTCACCACCCTCACAGGAAAGAATTTCTTCCGAATATCTAATCTGAATCTGCCCTCTTTCAGTTTAAAACCGTTGTCCCTCAACCTATAGCTAAGGAATTAACCACAGTATCTGGCTCACAGTATCTAGTCCTTAATTTAAAAGAGAAATCACCTCCTTCAGTTTTCCAAGAGATATTTGCAGTTTGTTCTGTAGGCAATGGGGCTCTCAGCACTGCCTTTGAAGCTCAAGGGGCGCAGAGGTCAGCAGCCTTACTCTGTGGAAGGAGACTATGCATTCGGTAGAGAAACAGTAATAAATATCCATTTGCTAGTTTGTGGTGACACCACAGGATCAGCTCCTTGAGACCCCATCCAGACTATTCAGCCCCACATGGTCCTTCCAGGGACCTCCTGATGTATTGGTGAGGCTCTAAATCCTGAATTATTGAGAAGTATCTGGCACTAAAAGGGAATAGCAGCTGGAAAAAGTCACATAGATTTTTGTTGTTATTGCTTTCTCTTACTCTTCCAGAAAAATAAGACCCTGCAAACCCGCAACTGTGTGTTGGATGGGAGGAGGGTACTTTGCTTTTATTGATGAGCAGTGGTATCACAGGATTTCTGCTTCTTGAAAAAAAAAAATCACATGTTGCTTTTTTTGTGGTTTGGACTCAAATTACCAAAATTTTTGCAAAATGGGCTAAGCAGCTAACTAGGTACCCTGCAAAGAATTTAGGTGACATTTAAATACAATAGCAATTAAAAAAATCTCTCACAGACAGGTTACAAATTCTATAGCTGACCAGCTCCTTGCCCTTATGATCCTTACAGCACACACTGACCTCAACAGAGTTATTCAGAAGGTTTTGGAAGGGAAATCCAGGTGTTAGACCTCCCCTTCACCTACACCACCAAACAACAGGATCCAGTAACATTCTCAAATCAGTGTTAACTCACACAATCAGAGCCCCGGACACTGAATTATGGCCCCTTTTCTCTGAAAGAGAGGTGGGAGTGCTCTTTACGTGCTTCGTAGATGAGGATTATGGCATTCACATCCCAGCTTTCCTACCAGAGTTAAATGTGCTTCCACCACTTTACACCAAAGTTTCTTAAACAGATGGTTATAGCGGGCAACCTCTGACTCTTCTGTTCTCTGCTACACAAAGAAAAGCACAAAATCCACGGGGTCCCAGATGCGCCAGAGGGGGTTCACCCAGGGAGGCTCCAGGGGTCAGTGTCTGCTTCAAGAATGCTTATTTCATCTTATCCGGTGAGTATTGAATATACAATGCATTAAAAACTCCAAAATAAGAAAAGCTGATTCCCCCCACCTGCAGCGAGCGTGTAAATCACTGCACTGGAGAACTGTACTCTTACTTATTTTCTCAACAGTGGAACGGCTCCAGACCCTTCCCATGAGCTGTAGGAGGAATCACTGTATAATGCAGGTTTCAGAAGTCCACCAAAGATGCTCAACATGCATCTGCCAAGGCCTTGTCTGTGCCTCTCCATCAATCAAGTATACTTTTATTTTCCTTGAATGCAAAAACTAGCTACTTCCCTAATTACTACACAAACTGAGTATTTCTTTTCTTGTTCAAAGTTACACAATTCCTGCACAAACAAGATATTTTTTGATCTAGAAAAATGAGATTTTGAGTCAACAACAAGCATGTTAATACAAGCCTTTTCTGCTTATATTATTTCACAGTATGCTATGGCACATCATTTTGCATGCTACGGCTATCAGTGTGCCACATTGTGACACCATGAAAGACACTGGAACTGCTGTTTACCTACCAAGAAATCATGTCAAAACAAACAAAAAAAAAATAGGTGGAAAAGTAAATTTAAGTGAATTTTTAAAGCTGTGTTCTGGTTTCCTTCTCTAGGTTATTATTTTCCTCTTTTCCAAGGGACAGAGTGAAATGTTTTTTATTTTTACTTTGATGAAATAGCTGTGCTTGACAAAGCTATTAGAAAAAAAATAATCTGAGTTTCTCTCAGTATAAGAAGTCCATTTCAGTAGAAAGGAGGGCTTGGTCCTGGGCTGGGACCCCCAGCAAGGAATAGGAACCAGGAACCCAGGTCAGACAGAGCTCACTGGCATCTCTGGAAGCCAGCTTAGGGACGTATAGAGAAGAGGAGGAATAAGGACTCACAGGACACTTGCTAAGTATAATCCAGAGAAGCAAATGGGCTAAGGGAAATGTTTTGCCCATGGAGTAAATCCTTCAGATATAGCTGAATGTGGGTTGTTTTTAGACCTGATGAAAAGTAGTCTGAGACTTTTGTTTATCTTGGCTTTGGTGGCAGGAGTTAGCTAGACACTTCTACTTGTCGTGACATACAAGGGTCTGGGAAATGTTTGTTTCTTCTGCTGATGAGAGGGTGTTTTGGAAACAGTTTTATGGAAAGTCCAAGCTTCAGTTAAAGCAACTATGTAAGATTTTTGCTCTTTTTCTTCTTTTTTATTTTTTCTTTTTTTTTCCTTTTTTTCCTTCTTTTTCTTTTTTCTCTTTTTTTTTCTTTTCTTTTTCTTTTTCTTTTTCTTTTTTTTTTTTTTTTTTTTTTTCTTTTTTTTTTTTTTTTTTTCTTTTCTTTTTCTTTTTTTTTTTTCTTTTTCTTTTTTTTTCCTTTTTTTTTTTCTTTTTCTTTTTTTTTTTTCTTTTTCTTTTTCTTTTCCTTTTCCTTTTCCTTTTCCTTTTTCTTTCTCTTCTTCTTTCTCTTCTTCTTTCTCTTCTTCTTCCTCTTCTTTGTTTGACTAACCTCCTTAAAGTACAGGACATTTTTACTGTTCACTCTGCAGCTGGGAAAATTGTGCCATGCCACATATTTGGCGAAAGGATGTTTGAATAGCTTGCATGTACTTTCTGAGAAGAGAGGGGGGATTTTCAGTTGTCTGAAAGTCCTGAAGAAGCGTATGCTCTGTTTTGCAAAGTTTTTGATGCAGGCAAGAATTTTGAGATAAAGAACTGAAAAAGCAAAACACATTACAGCTGCAAAGGAATGATTTTGTCATAAGCTTTGAATCACACCGGGATGCAGTATAAGTCACTCTTTCCCCAGTGTTTTTTCCTTTTTTAAATGCTTTAATCCCAGAAGAGGGCCAGTGGAGGGGATGGAGGTGGCTCTGCTGTCATGAAAACTGGTTTATTGGATAAAGGAAGAAACTTTTCATAACGGAATGTCTCCAAGAGAAATTCTTCAGACACTTTGAACCACATCAAGACACTATATTTTATTTTCCACAGGGAAAGAAAGCAGCTGCACGTACAAATTAATCTGGAGTGACTTTTGCTTCCACAGGAAACTCTCGTGTTGAATGTTTGAAAGGGTTTGTATATGGCAATACTCCACACAAGCACTTCACAGAGGAATACAAGTACTTTACTCAAACCAAAAATGCAGCAGAAAGGTGACCAGCTAATATTTTTTTGCTCTCTCTTACTAAAACTTTTCAAATCTCGCTTTGACCACACAGGAATAGATCACGATTTACACACTCTAGCATCTATTTTTCTTCAATATAGTAGTCTTTGAAATTTCCACACTACTGAAACACATGTTACATCTCACATGGCCTAATAAAATGGCATCACACTGAAGTGGAAATCATGCCACAGTTATAGATGTGGAGGACAGGCTGTTCCTAGAGCATGAGCCGTACCAAGAACTGGGGCTCAAAATTTAAAGTGAGTCCTGAGTGTCAAAGAGGCAGAAATATTGAGCTCTTTAAAGTTAGGGAAAATATTGACTATTTAAGTCTGTTTATCTTCTTCTTGTAGATTAAAATTGTATGTGTGCCTCTGAGACAGACTATTATCTTATCTGCTTTAAGCCACAGATAATAAGATTGTCTAAAAAGTACATGTACAAACTCCACTCTGGTATTAATTCTTCTTAACTCAGAGATATGGCACATTCTTTCCAAAATAAAAGGCATACTGTTCGTGAGGCATCCACACATCTCTTGCTTTTGACACATATACATGTATTGCACTAATAATCAGATATTTTGGCCCCAGGGTGCCAGGACAAGCTCTAACAGTCTTGCCAGAATAGATAAAATTAACTTTGACACTTTCTCCATATTCATATAGCTATGATCAAACAAAAGTGGTTTTTTTGAGAAATATTTCTCCTATCACAGACAAAAGTGAATTTGCGACTATTTTCTGTTTGTCTTTGCTACAGAAGACTGGACATTTCTTTCTTGATCTGTATATAACCCTGGACAGTGTCAGCCATATATTATAGACTCTCTAGCTTATTCCCCTTTAACAAACCTGAGCACCGGCTGCTCATCAGTCCTGCGTGCACAGGGGAAATGACAGACTCTGTTCATAATGCAGATTTAGACAGAAGAGATTGTAACATCACATTTTCCTCTTCTATGCAACTTCTCCTAATGGCTGTCAGAAAGGCATGGTCTACTACACTATATCTACATTTATTACTGCATAGAACTAAAGCAGTGACTAGCTAACAATTATTTTGGTGGAATGTAATTTTAATTTCATATATGACATAAAAATTAGACCTGGAAAAGTCTCACTGAGCTATTCAGACACCCTTTTATTAGAAGCAAGAAGAGAAAGGAACCAAAACAAACTACATGAAGTTTCCACAGGAAGCAAAGAACAATCCAAAAGACAGCAAGCCTGCCAGAAAAGACTCAAAACATTTGAAACAAAATAAAGATAAAACCAAAGGCAAAAAATCATTTAAAGACAAGTGCACCAATTAATTTCTAAGGAGTTTAACATTCTCCTGGAGCATACCAACAACTTGATTAGAATGAACAGCAAACACAGACCACTGCACTGTAGGTGGGCTTAGACAAAATAAATTTGAGTAATGTTTATGTCAAAAAATATCTAAAACAAAACAAAACCCATGCATTTATTTTTAATAATATGTTTAGAAGGAAACCAGAGGATGATCATCTTAAAGGTATTAGGCCTAGACACAGGAAAACTATCCTGTTTCCATCTCTGTCAAATAAAGCCTTTCAGCTTGTAGATGAAGAATTAACTCCCACTGTGCCTCAGTTTCACACATTACAAGCAGATAATATTGTTTTTAACATGGTCTCTGAGTCATTTGGAGTGATACATGTTGTTTATGCTGCAACTGTACAGTGCCGAGGACATTGATGAATTTGATCATCATTATTGCATCTGTGCACCACCAACATAAAAGCAAAGTATAGGTTCAAATTTCCTATGTCCAAATCTCTAGTACCAATATAGACCATTCTGTTCCCTAAGGCAATGCATCACTTTTACAGTCATCAACATATTGCATTTGAGCTATCACCTCCAGGAGAAAATAGTGCCTCTGTGGAGTACTATACTTGATAGCATTTTTTTTCAGATTTCAAATAAAATTATCAGGAATACTATCAACAATTCTGCAAAAGCTTTAGCAAAGCGGGAAAAGAATGGTTAAAAAAATCCTTAAAACTTCTGAACCTGCTAAATTTGAAATAATGTCATCACTTTCTACAAATATACACTTGCTCTAAATAGACTGGATTTTTTTCCCACAGCTCTTCAGTATATTAGCATTTCTTATGGTGTTTGCATATTTGCATAGATGACACTGCCCACCCTTTCCTGAGAGAGATCCCAATAGCACTTTCTGGTCCACTGGCAAGAAACATTCTGTAATAGATGCACCTACCCTGCTTTCGCTTCCAGGCAGAAATGCATCTCCTCCTAAACACTGGGATCCTTTTGGGGGTGCAATTCCTCAAGCTTTCCACATTTTCTTTTCCACACATTCTCACTTCCAAGAACACATTAGAAAATGAGGTGGATGGGCAAGATGACAAATAGAGCAAACTTGCCTCAACACACTCACTCGTGCTTGAGTTCCTCATCTCTCTCTAGCTCAGCGGTTTCTAGGGTCCTTCCTTGCTGTGCAGTATCAGCAAGGGGGTGGTGATTCCCCCTCTTTAACCAGTGCCATAGCCTTTTAGATGGCTCTCCTGGGATAAAGGAGCTGACAGTCTGGCTCTCCTCAGCTCACGGATGCAAAACTGTGATCTATTCCTCTCCTGGGCACCTTTGACATGAATATACAGGAGAGCTGTTTGCACCACCTTCTCTAGAGGTCCTGTTTTAAAAGAAAAGGCCTACCCTGACTCAGGTCTTTGGAAGAGACACAAACCCCCACCCTTGAAGAATGAGTCTGAGCTCTGAACCCAGAGCAGAGGGAGATAGTCACCTACAAGCCTGAGCCAAGAAATCTGCGACCTGCTTCTAGCCTGGCATTGGCATTGACTGCAGTCATTGTATTGAAGGACCTAAATCTGCCAGGCACTGTATAAACAACTCACGACCGTGATGCAAACGCTCTGTGTGGTTAGGATCGGGTTGCACGATGCTAATCATGGTAATTTATGGTCTGGATATTGCACCCCTCTGTCACGTAAATCTGTGTGTAGGGTAGCTACACAGGCCTAATTCCAGGTTTTGAACTTTTCTCCAGTTGACCCAAGGCTGAAATATTAGCCTTGCACAACATCAAGTGTCTAATTCCACAAAATGGGAATTAGTGTCCCAGAACACTGCAAAGCTCTTGAAAATGTTGGCTTTGGCTTTTGGCTTATACATGAGATCTATTTCCAAATGCTGGGAAGGTATTTACACTTGAATTACATTCTCCTTCATGAGCTGTGCCATTTGAGTTGCCTAAGGTATGCTGCTTTCGTTAAAATAAATCTTTTTTATTGAAATGAAGATAACTACCAAGATCATGAAATAGGAAGGGAGACTCTAAAGATGCTTAAAAGTGATCTATTGCAAATGATATGAGGTATGTAAACTTTAACAGAAGTGATTTCACTCAGACATGAATTATTGATACCTGCTGTGTGCAAGGTGAAAAAAACAGATGTGATAAACAATGCAACAACTGTGACAAGGAAGCGTTTTATTGTTTGTTATTTTATTGTTTATTATTTCCCGATTTGTAAAGAAGATGAATACGGAGCAGCCCCCATCTCCGTTCTTCAGTAGAAATCAATCTGAGAAATAATTAAAATGATTGAATCCTTGCAATGTTTTCTGAAACAATCTGTAGAAAACTGAGCTGAAACTGGGTCTCTGCAACTTACATATATTTCCATCTACTCCTTTTCTAAATAGAAAAGATATCCTTGGGGCGTGAATCAGGGGTATGAACTGATAATTAAAATGTAGAAACCAGAATTAGGGTCAAGGCTACATTCCTGAACATTCTGCAAAAATGTAAATAGAGACAATTCAGGTCTTTGCCTGCACATCTGCTCCCCTTTCCTTTTTAACATGAGATTAAGGGGATATCCACTGAAGGTGGACTTAGAATCTAAAATATGTTAAAGAAAGTGTATTTCCATACAGTGCTCTGAAATCGGTGGCAATAATTCCCTGGTCTATTATTAAAGCCAAGAATTTCAGAGGATTACAAAGGGTCTGGCATGTATTTAGATAAAATATTCAGAGTTCTAGAAGGGTCGAAGCTCCCGTGCTCCTTGGTGTGCACCAACTTTTAACTTCTGAGAATCACGAAGAAAATTTCCCTGCTCTCTGAGCAGATTTTGCCTTAATTGCAAGGTCTCTGGCCTTTCAGAGCAGGTGGCCCTGGCCCCCACTGGATGATCATACAGCTGCTGCTTCTGCTGTTCTTCAGTTTTATTGTCCTTGGAGAAGAAATTGTTTGCTTGATGAGCTTCAGCTTTTTAGAACTGCATGTATAAAAATGCTTGGGTATAATATGTTCTTCTTTACTGCAGGAATTACACAGGCAAATAATCAGCTAGAGCACTAACGAGGTATTTGCATGCATAATTAAACACTTGTAGGCACAGTTTTATATGCAGCTTGAACCTGAGCCTGACAACTACTGAAGAACCAGGTAACACCATTTTGGTTGAGTTCCTCAGGATTGGTATCAGTCTCTCTCTGTTTCTGAAGATAAGATCACTATCTGCACATCAGTCTTTTTAGGAAAGATCAATAAAGACACAAAGACGTATTCAAGCTAACTTCCAGCTACGTCCCTGTATCTGGTGCTTTTGTTTGATGGTGTATGGGAGAGTCCTAAATCAAGGACATTAGTTGAACCTTTGAATTCTCAGACGTGTGTATTGTCCTCCGACTAAGCCCAGGGGTTAAAGTAGACATTAAACCGTCTGAGTAAGACCCTTTAAAGTATAATCTTTCGTGTAATGTCCTGATATAGACTGAACAAATGTTCTGGACACTCTTTGCTCCCACTGACGCTCCCGAGAAAAGATTTGGTCGCCGTAGGCAGTCTTGGACTTTGCTGCAATATCAGGTTTTTCCAGCATGCCTTTCTGGGAACTGGCCCTTTACATTTGGAAACAGCCTTTTAACAGCTGCTTTGCAAACAGCTACGGCCGTCTGCTCAGTTTATTTACTGCAGTCATTCTTTATACTTGCTTCCCATCACTTTTTCCTTCTGAATTGTTAAGAAATGGCACACGTTGGCTTGGGGAAGCAATGCAGCCTACAGGCTTGAACACTAACTGGATGAAAAGGAAACCTTGATTTTCTTCCAGGGTTTCTGTGTGTTGTGAGTCACTTCACTTACCCATGCCTCTATTTCTAGCTGTGGAACGGGTGGTGCTATATCATTTTTAAAGCACTTTTGAGATATCTTGATGAAAAGTGCTCTGTAAGAATTAGGTAATATTTCTGTTTACATCAGCAAGTACTTAATGGTGTAAGAAGCAAATTAACTGTGCATTGTGTTTGGCAAAAGCCATTCTTAGCAGTTCTTTCTCCTCTTGCATTAGGAAAACAATTAAAGCAAGTGATTAACCTCCCCTATGCCATTGATTTGATAACGGGCTCTGATGTCCTCCCTTCTTACTGAGCTGAACTATCCTAATCATGTTTAATTTCTTTTTATATGCAAACTGTACTCATGGATCTAAGAATTTGTATTGAACCTTTATAGGTCTGATACAAAACATGCTGAGATTAGTAAGAAGATTCCAAAGTTTTCAGTAGTTTTTGGATGAACACCTCTTTTTTTTTCTCCTTTTTTTTTTTTTTAATTTTTGGTGGTGGGGGGAGGTTCCATTGGTTAAATTATCTAAACGATATATTCATACTGGAAATTAGAAGATTTCTTTGGAGATTTTTGTGGACAAGATTTGGAATAGGAAATATCCTGCTACTTCACTTTCCATCCATAATAATCCAATAAAATTGTATAAATCACAGGTAATGCTTCCTTTCTTTAACAAAAGTGTTCAACCAAATTTTAAATCGGTAACTTCTTTCTCAACTTTTATTAATTTTGAATTTTTCTTAAAAATAGTTAATGCAGTCTGCCTCACCTCAAAATCCCTCCAAATAGTCCTTATACCTACGATTTTTTTTGGAGCTTGCTTAGAAGTGTAACTTGACTTAGTTGAATTCAACATTAAATTTCCATTTTCATAAAAAAAAATATTTATTTTGTTTACTAATAGTTATTAATACTTGTTGGGTTTGGGCAACTCTATTCCATTTCCTAATATCCTAAAGACACAGTGGCTGAAATATATATAACCTCTACATGTGTGGGAGTAAAATTTATGGATGTGGATGGGGAAATACACACTCATTGTATTTTACACATAAAATCAACCGTCTGACAGAACTTACTATTTATTAAAAGTATGTAGGATTTTTCCATAGAGATGATATTAAAGGTGCTTGTGCTCTTTGTATTAGAGAGTGACAGCAAAAAGTCTGTGAGGGAGATGAAAGGGTCCCTATGTTTGAGTGTGTTTCTTTCATACGGGTACCTTTCCAGGTTCCTAATAACATACTCCCAGGTATCCCAGGGGTTGGCATATCATAACCTAATCCTCTTCAAGGGCCCCTTTCCCTTGAAGAAATAGGTATTAGTAATATGAGCCTGCATCAGTATTTCTCAGTCCTTCTCTGAGCTGGTAGCTTTCCATTCCTAGAGAACCATCTTATAAATTCAGCTGCTGCGATGCTCTGCATCGTCTTTTCCCTTGACACTGCCTGATCCTCTGGCTTCTCAAACATCTCTTCTGTGTCATATCTTGGAAACTCTTTTCCTTGTCTTAGATATTGGTGAGGTTTCTTTTTCTGTTTCTTTTATACACTTACTGTTTTCTTCTGCATTCATTAAGGCAAATCTGCAGTCAAGCAGCTGAAGGGTTTTCATTCATGTGATCCTCTCCTTATCTGTCTGATTTCTACAAGAACATTCAACTTCTCTATTTTTAACATAAAATAACTCATGACAGAGAAGCCCAAATCCAGGCTTTCTCTTAAACAATATTTTAGCTCACAGATGTTCCTGGGATGCTGCCTTGCAGTTTAATGGTGTCAAATAGGGATCAGAACTTGACTCCTGCCTTTTAAAGCATCTTTTTAACTCCTTTTTAAAATATCTTTCATAATACCTTTAGATGTGGCTAAGACTCCAAGCAGGGTTTAATATCATACCATCTTGCAAAACATTTAAACTCATAGCAGTGAAATAGTGATCTGTTATCTATCATTACCCCAGTTGGTAGCAAATATAGATTTTATACCTGAGATTACATGTTCAGCTGTATTCTCTAACACAGTACTATTTCTGGGTAATAGGAATAATAATCCAGAACCAATATGTGATTTTTTTCAGCAGACACAAACAAATCTATGCCAATTGTTGACCATAAATCTAGTTCCACAAATACATTCAATCTTTCAATGTCAGAAACTTATTCTTCTTTTTTTATTTCCCAGCATTTTTCATAATATTGTTCTCCTTGATGGGAATTTGACTTATTGACTTGTTTTATCTGTATTTCCTTTAGATTTGGTTTTAGCTTACATTTCTATGTGTCTTCATATATATTTGATTATAGCTTTGTTCTGCCTAAATGTTCATCACTTCATATGCTTGCATGTGAATTATATTTTATATATACATCTTTCCGCATGTGTGTTCAATATAATCATGGTTTTTGTCTGTAAGCAATCTCTACAAAATCAAATTAACTTTCTCCCATTATGATTTGTGTGCAAAAGCCCAACCTAGAAGTCCGAAGATATTCACTAGTGATTAAGGAGTGTTATGGTCACTAGATGTAGCTGTCTTGAATAACAGATATGGTGTAACATCTTCTGTCAATGCTACTGATCATCTCAAGTGCTAAACGCACATTGCTTCTGAAATCTTCATTTTTCAATACTCGTGTGTGTGCACACTGATTTTTTGGTACTCTCCTATAATGGATTTGCTTTACAAATAAATGAAACTCTGTCTAAAAACAAGCCACTGCTTTGATATATTTGCTTCCACACTACATTTGATATTTCACATTGCTTGAATTTTATTTGCATTTTTGAAGATTTATCTTTGAATAATCTGCATTTATTTTGCCAGTATGTATATCTATGAGTCTGTGTTTCCCTCTAAAAATTTGTATTTGTTCTGGCTATACTATGTGTCTATTGAAATAGATTTTTTAAAATTTAAATCACAAACAAATGACAAATGTTTTCTTCCTTTTGGGGATCTGATCTAAAATCTGATTTTAAAATAGGGATTAGGGATTTCACAAACCCTGAAGAATTGCATGGTTTATTTAACCATTCTGAATATATTACAAATCTCAAAATTTGAGTCCATTTTTGCATTCTTGTGAGAAACTGGCACTTCCACATTTCAGACCTTTTCAAGGAGTACAGTACTCTTTCAATGTATCCAACACACTCAGGTAACTTTAGTCTTCATCACCTAGTTAGAGGCTACTAAATTCATCCAATCCTCTAACCCATTGACAGCAAAAATGCTGGAATTTCAAGTCAGACTTTCAGTTCTCAATGTCTATAATCAACTAGGTTAATCAGTTCCGGATTAAAAATTTACGGTAAGAAGAGGAAAAATTTTTTGAAAGGTCAGGTTTCCCTGGACAAAATTGTTTTACATGGACTTGAATATTTTTCTCTTGATGTAATTATTCAACAGAAACTTGAAATTTTGTCAAATCTGTCCATAGTATTTGCGTGTTACCTTTGTGAAGTAAAAGACCTACCTCTTGAACAACTGCTTTGAAATCCTTCAAACATTTTAGTCTGCTTTTTTGAGAGGTTTTGTCTTTTGCGCAGAAATCTTTTAGGTAACCAAAAACCCCTGCATAAATCAAAGGCTATCCTCAACTTGGAAAACAAAGGTGCCCTTTCTACAACTGTTATGGTACGTACTGAGAGGCTGCATACAGATCTACAAATAGATCTGGAGATAAAGAATCTCAGTTCTATTAGCGCTAAAGGGTTGTTTGGAACTTCTTTCATTTATTAATAAAAACACCACCTTACAAAGCAAAGCTTTGATCATTTGCTCTTCTGACAGACTGTAGACTTCATTCGTTTAGGTTTCATTCATTCTTGCGAATTTTGCAAGCTAGAAATTGCAGTTTTTTTAAAAAAAATGTTGCTGCCTTAATATTTACAAATAAATTGGTGTTCAGGTCGCAACAATGTACTGCTTGTCATGTTGGTTCCATAGATAAAGCCTTAACAACTAAATTCTGTAATTACTCCTTATTCTCCTGCGAGGAGAATTCACTTTGCAGTAAAAACACTGCATATGTATGCCATTCCAGGTTCTGGTATAAAAACCCCCATTAACCTTGGATAATCCCAAATCTGTAATATTTTTTTCTTCTGATAAGTCTTTTGCAAAGCTAAAATCCTAACTGTCGGTCCTATGTCTAGGTAATGAAGAATTAGGACACCATAATACTAATAGAGGTATTAAACTTCTTACAAAATTTCAAAGCTTTCTAGAAAAATATATTTTTACATTTGATTAAAACCAGCTCGGTTTCCCTCTGTCCTGTTGGAGGACCAATGTTTCACAGCAATAAATCAATACTTGTTGATCCATACTGTTTCTGCAATGGAGAGGAATTCTCTGGAAAGATGGAAAGCAGGAACTCTGGTTTCCTGCACTCTGACAAGCTTCAGACCAATTTGCTGCTTTGCAGGGAGCATGCTTGTACTCTATCCAGCTTTATAACCAGGGTAATTAGGACAGACAGAGTCTCAGCTGAGATAACTCTGTGGAGCTCCACTGGGCACTGAAATTTGGTCCTATGCCAGCTTACATCAACCTGAAGATATGGCCTTCAGGTGATAAGTTGTTAGTGGCAACTTATTCCCATGGTACAAGGAGTTCTGGCTATTAGCTGAACCTTTACTGCTATTGACTGGTATCATATTTCCAAAATTATATTCCTGTTACAACATTAGTTATTCTAAATCATTTGAAACAGCCATATAAATATGTCTGGAGTGGTATGCTCTGGAAACCTAATCGATATGGTGTCACATTAAACAGTGAAGAAGAGAGGAGTAAAGGGAATCTCTAATTACAAGGAAAAGATAAATAATTCTGTGCAAACATGTGGAAACGTGTGGTGGTTGTCACATAAATAACTGAATCATAGGTATAAAATGGCAGTATTTTTCCTTCCCAGTTGTCACATGGCTGTGCTGGCCATGGGTCTGGACTAATTTTCACCTCTCTTCTTGTCTGCCAACTTGTTAGACCTTGTAGCCTATTGCTGTTTCTTTTTTACAAGCCAACAAACTTCCTCGTATTTATCAGAGGCCATTCATGAGGCCAGTACCTACTGTATCTGCCTTTCAGCAGGCATCTCAGTTAGGCTGGTTGTCTTGTACCATCTGCAGACAAAGTGACAAACCCTGTGATGGTCAGTTTGTCCTACATCACCGCCAACTGTAGAAAGCACCACATGCTCATTTTGTGGTTAGTAAAATCAACTGAACTCAGGTTGTATTCAACTGCTGTGTAAATGTAGGATGGAGATAGGCTTGGGGAGTGTGGAGAAGAACTGACCAGAGTCACTGTCCCTCTTTTGTCTCTTCACTGGTTATTTACAACACCACGTTATGGAATTATAGCAAAAAGGGAGCCCTGAATCACCCAGCCCCCAAATCATCCGTGTTACATATGCCCTGATGTCCACCACTACTAATTTAGCAGATCTCATGTTTCTCCTGTCATACAATCATTTCATTCTTCCCATCAATATCTCAGCTGTGTTGTTTTTGTGAAACTTGCAGTTGTTAAGCACCTCTTTGGTAGAACCTGTATTCCCGTGACACGAAGGAATCAGGGATGGGATCAAAGTCTACCTTCTGTCATGGGTGAGATGGAGCAAGCAACAGCCCATAGGGATCTGGACCCTAGGGTTTATGTAAGAAACAGTGAGATGTGAGTTTGACATGAACAGATTATCTTACACCCTTGCTTGCTCACTCCTCCAACAGTGTTTGGATCACCAGGTCTCAACTGCCCTTCCCCACAGGGAGGTGGTCACTGGCCCAGCAAGGTTGGGCAGAAAGCCCTGCTGGTCCATGCTGTTCCACCAGTTATATCTCTGGTGTTCAGGTCCCTGGGCATCACCCAGCATTTGTCCAGAAGCATCTCCCTGATCTGCAGGATCATCCCCCAGTTCCTGGATCCTTCCTCCCACCAGGATCTTCACCTTCTTCTTTCTGAGACCATTTCTTCCTTTCAGGAGCACTTATTTTTTCCTTTTTTATTATTTTATTTTGGCACCACTTTTATTTCAGGGCACCCAGTCCCCAGCTTTCCCAGTCTAAACAGTCTGTGTGCAGAAGCACACCACATGATTAGCCTCCAAACTGGTGGATCTGTCTCATGTCTCCTTGTAAACTAGAGGACTCAAGAAATGCCACTTTTATTTAGTCTAGGTGTTATCAAAATTTACAACTAGCCTGTACCAGGTGTAGCTAACAAGTAACAGTCTTCTGTTTGTGAGTTCAAAAGATAACTTTGGACATCGCTCATGCAGATATACATGTAGATAGAGATATATATTCACACACACACAATTATCTCTCACCTGTTTTCACAATTTAAGCCATTGTTTTACCTACGACACCTGCCAGTAGAAAAATATCAGATTTTCACAACAAAGATGGGAAAAAATCCCAGGAGGAACACTGGGAGTTTATTCATTAGAGGAAGACTGAAGGGACACGGACAAATATAAAGTAAAGTGAAATTAATAGATATTTTAAACCACAAAGTTTCAGTTTTCCACCCTGGTCCAAACAGTAAAGACACTGCAAACAACAAATGGAACAGTTTAAATCTCTGTTAAGAAAAACAATACCAAAAAAAAAAAAAAAAAGAAAAAGAGAAATAGAGACATGTTTTATTAGCTCATACAGATGGCTCATGGGCTCTGGCTTAAGCCATAACATAACATTACAAACTGGACCCAGATCTGCAAAGGTGCTGTGTACCAGCAGCATCCTCGGGTGCTAATAAGCCCATTTGCTAGTGCAGAGATAGGAATATGTGCATACTCACAGATTTGGAGCCATATGCTCAAGTTCGTTTTGTTTTGTTTTGTTTTCCCCCAAAGAGCACAATTTTTCCCTCTCTTCTACTCAGCCATTTTTACTGACATAAGTGGCTTATTCTCTGCTCTGGTCTCTCCTTCCAGTTTCAGAGCCTTTCTTCTCGAGGTGTCACAGCAATGCAAAGGTTAAGTCCCCTCCCTAGGCGGAGAGGCACTAGAGATACTTGAAAGCTGTCAACAATTTCAATAGGAATCTTCCTTTCACAGTGAAGGACCCTGCTTGTCAAAGCAAGCTGTTCAGCAGCTTGGATTCAGCCTACTTGATCCAGTCTGTTTACCTCTTAGGATCGCTTGCAGGGTGGGTGTTTGCTCTGCACTTAATGCTGGCCTCCGCTTAAAATGTTACCAGTCTGGTAGTGCAGGTGAGTAATTCACTTGATTGTTACACTAAAGATAACACCAAAGCGCTCAATGTAAGTGTGGTTCTGTCAGATGAAGATGCCCTGCTTCTCAACGCGGCTTATTTTGATTCCCATGCCAGCCCTTTTCAACCAATTACTGCTACTCCCACTAAGCGGGAGCCCAGTTATTATGGAAACCACGCATTCTCTAGCACAGGGGTGACAAACTCTTTCTTATTTTACACTCACATTTGATCCAAAGGGGTTTAGAAGCTAATCCTGTGAAAGACTATTCCTCAAGTTAAGTATGTGAATAATTGTGTTCCATTTTTGGAACTCAGAGGATAAATATTTTCTTGGATAATAATCCCCAACAAGGTATGCACTAAAGGTGCTATTGTTCCATTGTAACACTGTTGTGCAATCAGGTATTATATTTTTTCAACAGTAAGCCTCTACTTGCACAAGCAGCCTAAGAAAATAACTTATTATGCCATTCAAATTTTGCATTTTGAATTGCTACAAATCAATCTTCCTTGAATTTTAATGATGTCATCCACCATACTTCATTGTTGCAGTACTAACATCTTAACTACCTTCTTTATGAGTCATTAATTCAAGCACAACTCATTTTTGCGAGAGGTGGATGGTGTTGGCAAGGTGGAAAATTTGCTTTCTAATACTCTACATCATTTGGTGAATCAGCAGGATTTAGCTCCTCTTGTGCCATATACTTTCTCTGTTGTCTTGAGCAAATCAGCTGAGTTTGCATTCATGTCCATACTATATGTCAAATTTAAGTATCTAACATATGCGTCACATATGAGCTAGAAGATGAATGCCATTACTGTCGGTGGAAACCTGAAGCTCAACTAATCTGTCTCATTTGTCCAGAACCATTTTGGATGTCTGAAAATATCTACCACACATGTTTTCACGGGTTTGGTGGATATAGCACAGGTTCCAGGGAACTAACCTTTCCTGTAGCCTTTCCTCAGCAGCAACACAAAGGAGGTGATCCTCTTCCCATCTCCATGCAGAGTTGACTTCATGCGTGCTTTTTAAGGTAAAGCTTTATGATTAATTGTGGGTACTTACATGGTTGCTGTTAGAGTAGTATAGTACATGATTACCTGAGTGCCTCTCTCCATCACAGCTCTGGGAGATAAGAAAGTATTAGATGTGAAGGATGAAAGTCAAATTTCCCTTCCATTGTCTCTTGTCCTCATTCTCCCACCCTCCCATCCCCTCAAATATCAGTGTCTGATTTAATTTTCTGCAGACTGGGATTTTTATCACAGAGTAAGATCCCAGTGCTCAATGTACAGGGAAGAAGGAGAGTTAAGACAGTTTAGAAGGAGATTAAAATCAGACAGCAAGCTGAGCAAAAAGTAGCCAAGAGCTTCCCAATGGTGTTTCTACACACTGAGCAGGTAAGAAGTCTCAAATTCTTCCTCTCAGAAGCTTTTCTCTATATTTGAAGGAGATGCTTCTGCTCACAGGGAAGCTGCAGTTCAGAGCTTTCTTCTGCAGGTAGATGCCTCTGATCTTTCCTTCAAACAATTGAACAAGATACCCATCTCCTCTTTCAAAGCATGTAGGGAAGAGGGGAACAGAACAGCTCCTGAGTTAGAGACTCTCAAAGTGAGAAGGGGGACTCCTAGACTCAGTCCCTACTTCTGCTGATGTCTAGCTTGCTCTTGGAGATAGGTGTCTCTGGCAGCTGCTAACTATCCTGAGCAGAGTCGTTTTCGACCCATCAGAAAAAAAAAAAAAAAATCTTGGCCCAGAAGAAGCCTAAAGGTTACAGTATTTTCCTTTGAGGGAAAAAAAGAAGTTTCTGGCTCACGTTCCAAGAAGTAGTTAGTATTTTACATGCAATAATCATGGGATGAAGAAAGACATTTGAGACGTTAGTGCCACAGTAAGACTATCAGATTGCTGTAATTCATAAAGCACTTTAAAATGGGAGAGTACACTTGTTGGGAAGAAAAGATGGTATAGCTAGAAGAGCTCTTGGTTATGAATTGAGAGACTTGGGTCTGTCCCTAACTCAGGCGAGCCTTGGTGAAGGGGTACTCCCTTAGTGGTGGTGATATTCCTGCTACAGTTCTGTTCTGATGAGAAACACAAACATAAAGCCAAGCCACACTGAATCGTAAATCATAAATTCACAAAGTCAGTTCAGTGCTCTGACTGAGAAGTTGCTAGAATAGAGCACAAGTAAGGCTTAATCCCCTATGCAAGCAGTCTCAGTAGCATTTCAGACTGTTTTACTCCCTAGCAATGTGTTTTCTGAACAGGAACGAGAGATGACTCAAGGCACATCCCTAGCCTCATACCAGAACTACCTCAAACAGAATATTTAGAATATTTAGAATATTCATTCCCAGTGAGCATAATGATTTTGTTATTGCAGTACATGATACCCTTCTTTCTGCCTAGAAACAGAATTCCTTAGTTGTGTTATATGCTCTATACTGATAACAGATGGTGGTAATTTTTTTCTGTAGCCTCAGTTGAATAGTCTTATGTTTTGGAGAAGGAGTTCTGTAGTGTTATTTCTGCAAACCACAAAGTCGTGAAGTGTTTTTTTTTTTTTTCCCCAAGCTGAATGGAAGATAGATTTTTTTTTCTGCCTAGGAAATTCTACACTATTTAATGTAGAACTCAATAAGCCTTTTCCGACAGCTATTATGATTATTTTTTAACTCAAGCCATCATTTATTAACGGAATGTATCTGGCCAGCTTAAGTGACATTCTTTTGATATTTTTTACATGTGTTCTAGTCTCTTTTTTTAATATGTATTCTAGGAGATAATGGTAGTCTATAAGATTTTCTAAAGTCAAATCATGTTATATATGTCACATGGGAAACATTTATGGTACATGGCATGATAGAAAATGGACCTTGTTAGAGCATCACGTTAGGTAATTACAGTTTGAAATATGTACAGTATTATCCCCCATAGATGATTAACCCACTTTTAAGGGGTGATAGGTGTTATTAATTGACCTGTTCACTGAACTCTAGAAGGTGTTTGGGAACGTGCATATACCACAAATTATGGTTCTACGTCGTTAATCATCCAAGTCTCCTTCATGACTCAGTAGACGTGGAAATCAAAAGGCAAAAGGCTAACAGATGACCCATTCTTTTACGGGCCCACAGATATATTACAATAAATAAAATTGTTCAAGACACAGTTCAAAAAGAAGTGACCTTTCTCTGTGTTTCCTGTCAGATTTAACCATTTCTCCCTTCCCACCTCTGCTTTCTTTGCCGGAGCCGCGGTCTCACTCATTACTTTCGTTCTTCACCAATATCCCATCTCTCCGTCTCTCCATTTCAGATCTCTCCTCCCTTTAACTCTTTTCATCCTTCTTTGTGTTGTGTTTTCATTTCATTCTGCCCATAACATGTGCCACAGAAAGCTGACTGGGGTGGCTGTACCTGGGGGACTGCGCTTTCCAACCAGTTTCATTTGACAGTTCTCAATGTGCAAAGCAACGAGGGGAAAGGGCAGAAGAGCAAATAGTGTACATGCACATACAAGTGGATGGAGGTCCTTGTCAGCTCAAGAAATTTGGTATAGGGCACCCGTATGCTCCCCTGTGTACTGTTACCTTGTTAATGCATATCTTTCCATGTGCACTTTCAGAAACAAAGTATAACCACTCAAATGTATAATAGATAAGGGAAAGACAGCAGACTGAAACTAATTGAGCTGTTCCTCCAGCAGAAATGCAAGAGAAGAGGTTATTAATATTCTTCCTAGAGGCTTTGGATGTGCTCCAATATGTGATGAGAGATCTGCACCTGTATCCTTTGTGAATATTTAAGTATACCTTATTGTGGTGTCAGGACACAGACTTTTGTTCTGTTTGTTCTGCTAATGGGATTTAGCTTCATCAAGTAATGTTCAGCATGAGTTCTTCTAAAAGATGCCTGTATGGTTAAACTATGGTAACTCAAATGACGAGTTAAAGACTTGACTGAACACTGAGTGTTGCTTATGAAATAATCATGACTTTGAGATGATGGATAGACTTGATTCCCTGAATTTCCAGCTGAGATTTTCAGCAGGAGCTTCATTAGACAGACATGGTCTGAGCCTGTTGTAATCCAGATACAAATGAATTTGAAGAACTAACTTAAAACTTTCGGATCTGAATAATTTAGATTGCCTGATTGCTCCCCAGACTAACATCTTCATTCCTGTTTTGATGGCAGAGAGGACTGGAAGTGTCATATTGTTGTACCCAGTTTAAATAACTTCAAGAAACTTTCCCATCTAATCAGGGAAAACCAAATTCATATGTTTTAAAGATGAGCAAAACTGTGTAATTGTGCCAGGAGAAAAAATGTTACTCTGAAGACTGATTCTTTTCTCCAAACAGCACAGGGGACTGACTTGTGTAGAGATGATATAAGAGAGGCCTGGCTACTGAATCGTCTGAGTTTTTACAGCATACTGAAGACATGCAGAAGAGTCTGAAGTCATTAGCCTGGTTTTAGCCAATATTCTGAAGATGAGGGAACTCAAATTTAGCAACCTCTGAGAGATTTGAATCTCAAATATCACTTATAAAATTGATACTACTTAAGGCAGTCTTCTGCAGATCCCGAGTCCTTCTGTTAACCTTAGCCCCAAATAGTTTAGAATTTAGAAGGCAACAAAGGGTGTACAGCCCTGGCAGCTCCTCTCCCCTCCATACTCCACTGTGTACTACCCAGTGCAAGTTTATCCTGACTCACTAGATGCATTAGTGTGTGCAGCTGTGCTTCCCACCGCAATATCCTCAGCAATATTTTCACATCTTGCTATAAATGCTATTATTTATCACAGGTAATTTAAATATGCAGTTTTGAAAGAAACACCTGTTTAAAGCACAGTCTAATTTAACTATATGTGTGTACATATGTATGTGCACAAAAAGACTTGCTTAATAAGCACCACAGCATTTTACGCATCTGTTTATAAGCTCATGGCAGAAGTCCTACCAAACATCTAGAAACATTCCACCTAGCAGGATTCCCTAAGAAGGTGGAACGGAAAGCTCATTTGGTTGTCCAAATGTGTGCTGCAGCACAGGTATACAGAGAGCTAAGAGAGACCAAAGTGCTTCCTACAAACCATTGCCCTTCTTCATCAGATGAGACAATCCTGATGGATCCTTGTTTAGTTGCTCTTCAAGACCTTCAGTGATGAAGACTTAACAGATCCTCTAACTCATGCACGCCAGCATTTCACCACCCAGACCTTAAAAGCTTCTACTTTGAGTCTTCTCAACATCTTCCTTACTTAAACACATTTGAAATTAGTTGTTCTTTGACCTGCTCATAACAACCCCCCAAAAAAATTATTTAAAAACCCAGCTAGAGCAGAAATTATTGACTGTACTAGTGGTAGTATTTCCAGCTCTCAGTTTCTTATTTCGCCTTTTTTATCTAATGATTCCTTAGCACAAAATAAATAAATTGCCCTCACCTTCTAGGGCTTCCCTGGGAACTCTTCCTCCACTGGTGCGGAGGAGTCAGTCTCTGCCTTGGTTACTTTCTTCCTGTCTCTTTTGCAAAGAGAAGAAGAAAGGGGAAAATACCATCTGGTTTCAATTTTTTACTACTGATGCCATTCTGAGAACAGGTCTGGTGACATTTCATAGCCTTTTGCTGCCCCAGTCTGGATATTCACTAAGGCAGACTTGATCTGATTTTGAGTTTGGGAAAATACAGCAATTCCAAACTTTTGCCCCATCATGGGCAAAAATCATACAATTTTAAGAGGGAGGTTGGCCATTAAACCACTTAGTCAGAACACAATCAGCTCTATCTGGTTAAGACATCTTCCACATTTGAAGCCATTCAAACATGGAAAGATCTCTCTTTCAGCTAGCAGTTTGTTGAACACAAACTGGGATACGTACAAGTGTGTATGTGTATCTCCTGTACCTAATTTCAAATTCAGTTTGTTTTAACCTCAGCTTTATTTCTGTGTTTACACAAGCCAGTATCTTGAAAAGCACAAGACCATGTAATGTAAGCCTTGCAAAGGTTCAGACAAAGCTTTTGTAACAAACCATAAATCATCCTATAGCTCTGACAGTCCAAAAGCAGAAATCTTCCTGAGGGGAAGCAGAAACACAAGGAAAAGAAGCCTAAAACCAAAGATATGCTTTGACACTTTCATAGAAAGTATTGTTGTGATTTTCTGCCTCGTCTCTTCCTTTCATTGCTTGTAGTTGTATAACCTGATTTACTTCACCCACAGATCTCTGAAGCACTCCAAAGGAAACGAGGTTCGTAAGTATGCTTATTTTATGTACAGAAAGACTTAGGGAAATGGGAGTGAATAGCACATCAAGAAGTTCGACAGCAGGTAGATAGCTACATCTGGAAGAAAACATGCACAAGTTCATAGGCTATGCAGTTTGAACCTCTCCCGTTTCAGCTTATGCTTATTTCATCTCGTCTTCCTGATCTGCACCACCAAGAAAAGCCCTAATCTTTGAATTTTCAGTAATTTTAAAATCACATTTTATGGAAATTTCCATATGATGGATCTGGAGGTACACCACATTTGTACCCCTAATGTGGGATCTACCAAATACACAATAAGGGAAACAAGGTATACCTAAAAATGCTGTTAAGTGCCTGGTCCTACAGAGCATTTTCAAGGAGAATGTAGCAGATGAGAAGATTAGAGCTGGAACCAGACTCAGATCAAGTCACAGTTAAGGTAATAGCTAAGAACATTTTGGATCCTCACTCCCTGCAATCACATGATCGCCACATCTCAATACTGAGAGTATGTAGAGGAAGGACAAGTAAGGGAGGTCCTACTATTGCCTGGCATATCTGATGCCTAGGAATAAGGGTATTCTGACACTCCTTCTGACCAGAAAATGGCAGATCCTCTCACAGGTCTTTCTTCATGAGATTGGGGGATGCCTACAAATGAGGAGAGCCAGAAAGAAACATAAGTTGTCGGTAGTTTTAATAGGATTGTTCTCTATCAACCTTGAGAAGGAGTGAAAAGCCAAAGAAGAGCCAAGAGGAAAGAGGAAATTAAAGAAAACTGCAAATGGAAGAGGAAGAAAGTGGGAAATTTGGTGGAGAAATGCAACAGGAAGGCACACAAAAGCAGCAAGGCTTTCAGCCTCCTGAGTGTTCACCTATTTCCAGCTCTACCTCTGCACCCATTGCCATGGAGTCTAACCACCAGTCCCAAGAGAAAAGTGTTTCTGATGCTAATGAACTAGAAACTGCTTTTTCTTTTACGTTCTTTGTTTTCTTCTGGTGCCTTCATCCCTTTTTCCACCACCTTCTTCCTCAATTTGATTGACTCTGCAAACTGTGTTGCAATGATATTTGACATCAAGCTGGAGTCAATAAAGAGAATGCATGATGTCATTCGTGCAGAATGCCAAACTACTATAAATCTCACACGACATAGGAAAAAGTCTTTGATATCTGAAAACTTAGATTTTGGTGACTTCACTAACCTATGTATTACATCACCCTCTTCAAGTCTGGCGTTTTTGTCTTATCTTTGTAATAAATTGCACCACCCTGGGCAGTCAGATTTGCTTGTGTGAACTTATGCCATATTAAAGTACGGACATTTTCAGGTTGAATCTGAAAAAAAGCAAAAGCAAAAATTTTAATATATTTTGTATGTATTTATTTACAGAGATTTTTTTAAATCTAATTTGGTTGAAATTTTGTAATCCAATTTTTCTAAAATATGTTGGCCTCAAATGGCATAATCAAAACCTATATTGGAAATATTTTGGAAATATGAAGGGTAAATGGCAAAAATCCTGTGCACAACAACATGTAATAATTTCAAGGGATTTAAAATCACTTTTTAATTTCGGTCTATTTACACTTCCAGTGGAAATCTGAAGCATGTCAGAGCATACAATAAAAGATGCAAAATCAGCAGAAAGAAATAATATTTTAGTTAGAATAATTGATATAGTCAAGAAACTGTGAGCCAGGTTGTAGGCACACAAGCCCTCTTTCAGAGCTAAGATAGAAGCAGCACACTTCAGGCTCAGTGATTACTGTCTTGTTAATTTCTAGGCTACCTTGACCATTTTTTTTTATTCCTAAACCCCTAAATCCTAAACTGGAAGCTTTCTGGGATAGTATGATTTAATTTTAATATGTTGTTCCAGCCCAGTGACAGTATATTTCAAAGTCTTGCTTATTTTAATGCAAATAATAGTAATGTCCAACTTGCAATTTGTCTCTTTGGTTTGAATCTAAATTAATTCTTATCAAAAGAAAAAAAAAAAGCAAGGGCATCTGGTAACAAATGGCTGAAATGATGAGTGTCCTGCACATGTCAACAAAGGGGAAAATAAGGCAATGAAAAATTTGTTTATTCTGCTTCTCACAAAGCATTAAATCTGCTATGGGTTTGAGCTGGTGCATTTAAAAAAATACTTACAGGTTAAGGAAAAAAAAAGTTGATAATCCTGTCTAAACACCACAGGTATTGTAGTACATTTTTCCTGAGTAAATAGCTGCAACACACAGGTGTTACCACATCACTTCAAAAGAAAAGCAAAAACTGCAATTGCAGGAGTCTTGCACGGTGGATTCAAATGATTAGTACCAAAACAGGCTCCTCAGAGCAATTAAGCAGATGAATATTTAAGAGCTGTCATTGCCCTAAAATGGCAGTGAAATGCATATACTTGAATGAGTGGATCCCTTTGCTAAACCAGAACTGGAAGTAATCCAGCCCAGTTAATGCTCGCTGCACGACACCTGAGATAATCAGATGTGTGCCCGATCTTGCAGATCACCAAAGACGCCTGTCACCTCTGCTGCTGCCCTGAAAGGTCATGCCTGGAATTTTCTTTGTGCAAAGTCTAAAATAAGAGAAATACTTTTGTTGCCAATAGAATTGGTAAATCAGAAGATCAAATGAATGAAAATAGGAAAGAAAAACAACCAAAACTCTTTTATATATGATACAGTTTTTAATTGCATTACTTAACAGAAGAAAATAATTAAGATTAGTACAGACACCAGGGCAGTTTTGCTTCCAGGCTTCAAAGTGCCACATATTCCTCTTTACTATTCTTTAAAACTCAGCCTATCAGTCTTAAGTAAACCCCTGCACTCCTCTGACTCTGGACTTGTTCTGCCCTAGGTCATTGGGTGGTGTTGAAAATATCATCTCACGCTGTATTGCTCCACTAAGCATCCAGAAAAACCCAAAACAGAAAAGTCCAATAAATTGGTAGTCTGTGTCTACACACAACAGGTAGAGTAGGGATTCCACCACGTGTTCGCCGTAGTGTGAGAGTGATAATAGCAGGTCTTGTATCTTTGCAAGAAAGGAAGTAAAAACAATAACCGCTTAAGATACCATTGAAGAAAGAAAAAGGAAGGATGGGCTTTCCAAAGGCTGGAGCACCTCTCCTATGAGGAGAGGCTGAGAGAGTTGGGGCTGTTCAGCCTGGAGAAGAGAAGGCTCCGGGGAGATCTTATTGCGGCCTTCCAGTACCTGAAGGGGGCCTACAGGAAAGCTGGGGAGGGACTTTTTACTAGGGCATGTAGTGATAGGACGAGGGGGAAAGGCTTTAAACCAGAAGAGGGCAGGTTTAGATTAAACATTTAGGAGGAAGTTTTTCACTTTAAGGGTGGTGAGGCACTGGAACAGGTTGCCCAGAGAGGTTGTTGAAGCCCCGTCCCTGGAGGTGTTCAAGGCCAGGCTGGACGGGGCTTTGAGCAACCTGGGCTGGTGGGAGGTCTCCCTGCTCATGACAGGGCGGTTGAAACAAGATGATCTTTAAGGTTCCTTCCAACCCAAACCATTCTGTGATTCTATGATTTTCACCTGATAGGAAGAAACACAGCTGGGGTGGAAGATATTGCATGAACGAAATGTTTCTTTTCAGTAGTCTTGATTCTTTTTTTCCTCAGAATTTTCAGGACTTCCCATGAAATAATAATTTGGTTTATTCATTGAGATTGTGCAGTGGGAGGAAAATATGAGAATTTAAGAACCAACCCTGTCAATACAAAATACAGCACAGCTAAATTGGTTGATGTCTAAATATGGACCATTACCACCCTTCTGAAAGGTATTGATCAGTGTGAGACAGTAAGCAGGTCTAAAGATGGATTGAAGAGAATATGTTCTTCCCATTTTGAAGGACTTTAATTCCTATTCTCAGTGCTGTGAGTGTATCCTTGCACTGAACCCATATTTATACTCATTATAAACCAGCATTTGATGGCTCTGCTACAGAATTCAAAATGTTGTAAAATCTGCAACTGGTTTATCACAGAAACTAATAGCCCTGGCCATTGCTAATAAAATATACTTGTAAAATACTTTGCTTTTCAGAAAAGGGTACACCCAACTGTGTGTTCACATATGTGTTCTCCATGTTAAGTGCACAGGGTTTTGAAGTGAAAGAATGATTAAAAATTGAGCGTTCAGATGCCCAGCCTGCAAATTATTTCTCAACTAGCCTGTTCTCCCCTCTTAACATATCCCCCTGAACAGCACGTCTTCTGGAGTGAAGCATGAGGAGAAAAGAGGAAAACGGAATAAAGCAAGACTTTCTGTGCTGTGACAGCTCTGCAGGGTTGACTCTGTGTTGTATTTCCTTTTGCTTGGGGATTTTGTGCATACAGCTCCAGCCGGCCCTCTTCCTCCGCTATGCACTCCCACATTCCAGTCCGCGTGTTTGTGGTGGACATTATCAATTTGTCTGAAGATTTTGCTAATTTACTACGTGTTTGTGTATGTCTGGGTCTTAGGAAGTTTTGTGCTGGAGACAATTCCCCACCTAGCAATTCTACTGCAGCGTGTTGTGAGATACCCCGAAGGTGTACAGACATGCACAGCCCTGATCCCAGAACTACAGAACATTCAGCTTCCCTGCTGGTGGGGACCCTCACCTCTTGAGGCCACCCAACATGTGAAGGCTATATTGAAGGAAGGGCAGTTTCTGATGACAAGCCCTGCCTCCACAGAACTAGTGCCACCAAACTCATTGGATGCAACTGCCAGATCTTTCAATAAACCTGTTGTTAAAAATGATCTCCGTGTGCAACACAAAGTTTATTCTCATTACTAATCAACCCAAGAAGATAAGGGACTTCAACAGGAGCCATAAAAAGCGACTATAAGAACCTCTTGATTGAGACCGTATCATTTCCTAATTTTGATGTCCTTGGCTCTTCCTCTACACTCCCACTAATCAATCATTAAAATGCTGGTGTGTGGAGGTCCCGGTAACCATTTGACCTGTTCTTATCAACTTTGCCCTCTCATGAAACTGCTCACTTCCCTGTGATTTGTGTGGATCAATACAGCAGAAAGGTCACAAAAGCACTAAAGAGAGGTGCCAATCAGGGAGATGTCAAAAGAAAAAGGAAGTTTGACATCGGGATCAATCAGGGGCTGCTCAGAAGAACTTGTCAGCTGTGATTAATGGTACATTGCGCATTGCTGTCATTTGGAAAATGCTTTAGAACTTTTTAGATCACTGTGTGGAGAAATTGAGTTTAGGCTCTTTTGTCATCTTGAAATTTAGTAGTTACAGGGTGCAGAGTGGGCCAGACAAGCTCTTTTCTTAGCAAACAAAAGCCTTGTGGTGTCATGGCTGAGTAAAACGCTCCTAACTCTGTTTGGGTAAGGGACGGCATGCAATTCACACAGCCCTGGTGAGACTCTGCAGCCCACCTCCCTCATGCAGTGATTAACTGGGGGACTGAAAAAGTGTTATTCATGAAGGAATGCTCCGAAACATGGGTGCATTGCTAAGAAATGGAGAGGTGGCATTTCACAAGCAGATGTATTTGTGTTGGTCCCTTTCTTAGCTGGGACTTGCCAATACCCAAACCCCACAGGAGACTTTGGTGCTGTGACAGTGATTTCTGCAACTTCCAACACCCTCAGAGGAACTCCTCAAGTACAGGTGAAGATCATCGGAAGAGCTGGACCACTGTAAGTTCAGCTGTCCATAAATCACGCAAGGAGTGTATCAGCTAGACTGGTAGTTTTGCCCTTGGTGTAGTAGCAGCAATCAAACTAGAAGGGAGTTCCTCTGAAAAAGCTGAGGGGGGGATGTGTTACCAAGGTCCCTTTGGGAACAGAGAGAGAAAGGAAGAGTGAGAGAAGAGTTGTGTCACTTCAAAGCCTTTTCAGCACTCCTGTATTCTCCTAATGTTCTTTTATTTTTTTCTAGGGAAGAGACTACCCAAACTTTGTGCATGGAGAGTCTGTGCCATGGTTGACAACACAGACAAGCCGAAAGTATCCACTGGCACCATCCCAGGGAACATGTCTTCCTACTACATATTCAGCAGTTGTGATTAGGGTCCCTTTGCTACTGGAGGAAAAATGCCTGGAAAACTCAGATGGCCTTTTCAGTTAGGCTATGGTAAATTATGGGTTTTGATTGGAAGTATTAATCACTGAATTTTCCATATGACTGTGTCATGTCCTCTAACCTGTGAATGATGATGATAAAACAGTGTTACTGTTGGTAAAGAGACATTCATGATCTTACATCCACTAGTAATTCCTCTGATGCTGAGACCTGCAGAGCTTGGGAGGTAAGGATATTTCTGAGCAAAGGTACCTTCCTTCCTATCTCACCAACAAAAGGCAGTTAATTTTTCTGTTTCCCAGGGCAGCCGCTAAGGTAACCTTCCCCAAAACCTCCTTAGTTTTTATCCAAAATACCTGAAAGGCTTTGTCTGCTGTGTGCAAGACGTAAAATCATAGAATCATAGAATTGTTGAGGTTGGAAAGGACCTTTAAGATCATCAAGTCCAACCATTAACCTACCCTGACAAAACCACTTCTAAACCATGTCCCCAGGTACCACGTCTACCCTTTTTTTAAACACCTCCAGGGATGGCCAATCCACCACATCTCTATGCAGCCTATTCCAATGTTTGATAACCCTTTCAGTGAAAAAGTTTTTCCTAATATCTAATCTAAACCTCGCTTGGCGTAACTTGAACCCATTCCCTCTCATCCTATCACTTGTCACCTGGGAGAAGAGGTCAGCCCCCACCTCCCTACAACCTCCTTTCAGGTAGTTGTAGAGAGTGATAAGGTCTCCCCTCAGCCTCCACTTCTCCACGCTGAACAACCCCAGTTCCCTCAGTCATTCCTCATAAGGCTTGTCCTCCAGACCCCTCACCAGCTTCGTTGCCCTTCTCTGTACATGCTCCAGCGCCTCAATGTCCTTCTTGTAGTGAGGGGCCCAAAACTGAACACAGTACTCAAAGTGGGGTCTCACCAGAGTCGAGTACAGGGGGATGATCACTTCCCTAGTCCGGCTCACCACACTATTCCTGACACAGGCCAGGCTGCTGTTGGCCTTCTTGGCCACCTGGGCACACTGCTGGCTCATATTCAGCCAGCTGTCAACCAGCACCCCCAGGTCCTTTTCTGCTGGGCAGCTTTCAAGCCACTTTTCCCCAAGCCTATAGTGCTGCATGGGGTTGTTGTGACCCAAGTGGAGGACCCAGCACTTGACCTTGTTGAACCTCGCATCACTGGTCTCAACCCATTGGTCCAGTCTGTCCAGATCCCTCTATAGAGCCTTCCTACCCTCAAGCAGATCAACACACCCATGTAGCTTATTGTCATCTGCGAACTTACTGAGGGTGTATTCAATCTCCTCATCCAGATCATTGATAAAGACATTGAAGAGAACTGGCCCCAACACTGAGCCCTGCGGAACACCACTTGTGACCGGACGCCAACTGGATTTAACTCCATTCACCACCACTCTCTGGGCATGGCCATGCAGCCAGTTTTTTACCCAGTAAGGAGGACACCTGTCCAGGCCATGAGCAGCCAGTTTCTCCAGGAGAATACTGCGGGAAATGGTGTCAGAAACTTTGCTAAAATCCAGGTAGATAGCATCCACAGCTTTTACCTCATCCACTAAGTAAGTCACCTTAACACAGAAGGACATCAGGTTTGTCAGGCATGACCTGCCTTTCACAAACCTGTGCTGACTGGGCCTGATCACCTTGTTCTCCTGCACGTGCTATGTAATGGCACTGAGGATGATCTGTTCCATCACCTTCCCAGGCACCGAGGTCAGACTGACTGGCCTGTAGTTCCCTGGATCCTCCTTCTGGCCCTTCTTGTGGATGGGTGTCACATTTGCCAACCTCCAGTCAGCTGGGACCTCCCTGGTTAGCCAGGACTGCTCATAAACAATGCAAAGTGGCCTGGTGAGCACTTCTGCCAGCTCCTTCAGTACCCTCAGTTGGAACACGGTGTACTTTGTTGTAAGATGAGCTTGTAAAAGAAACTCAGGCAACATTGCTGTAAGTATCATACCTTCTCTTCTTTGTCCCAATAAAAGGAGCTCCTTGTTGCCATAGGTGTCCTTGGGTTTCTCATGAGTGGCAGAAGACTATTGCTAAAAATAATGGCTTTAAACTGGAAGAAGGCAGGTTTAGATTAAACATTAGGAAGAAGCTTTTCACTTTAGGTGAACCACTAAGGGTGGTGAGGCACTGGAACAGGTTGCCCAGAGAGGTTGTTGAAGCCCCGTCCCTGGAGGTGTTCAAGGCCAGGCTGGACCTGGCATTGGGCAACCTGGTCTAGTGGGAGGTGTTGGAACTCAATGATCTTCAAGGTCCTTTCCAACCTAAACCATTCTATGATTCTATGATAAAAATGGTACCTCTCTTACAAGACTGTCTTGCTCATACATGGTAGGAAACCTTTGCCTTTGTTGGTGTAGTGCCACCAAATTTCCACCTGACCCAGACCACTCAGAGTTGATAGAGAAGTCCTGAAAAGATGTTGTCCTTAAATTCACAGAGAGATCTATATTCAGGTGGTATTCACATCATGTATAGTCTATGAAACCTGCAGTAATTTTAATCCAGTTTTTTACAGCTTATTTCAAAAGTTTATTTCAAAGTGAGTTATAACAAATGATAACATAATGGTCCTCAAGAAAGAGGGGGAAACTAGGGCAAAAATTCATGGTGAGCTCCCCAAGGTATCTCTACAGGATAATGACAACATCACAAGTTGTCTGTTCTCACCCTCAGGCCTCATACTTTTGAGTGGCTAAAGGTCTGTCCCAATCTGTAGCACAGTGTTCCATGCGCTACCTGCCTAATGCTTCCATATGGTTTTGGCAAACTAAGTTTTGGCACAGTTTAAATCAAATCAATCCAGTTACAGAAATTAGTTTTTATTTGGCTTTTGGTTGTCACTTTAGTTTAGTGCTACTTTGAAGAACTTCCTGGCACTCAAAGTGATAGCCGTATTCACATTTCCATTAATTACGCTATATAATTTTGCAAGTATAGTTGCATACAGTGGTATCTCTTTGCTGCATTGGACAGAGACTGTTTAGGCTACCTACTGTTAAGTTAGGTCTCCAGAAGTGGAGTTTTCTATAGCTATGCACTTTTCTGTCAAGAAATTCATGCTCTGAGACTAGAGTGTGCAGTCTTAGATATAGGCAGAAAGTGTTGATCCACATCAGAATCCCAGTTAATCTCAGATGATCATCCTGAATATAATCACTGTGTCTGTGGTATATTCAGCTCCAGTTATATGTATGTAGCTGTAAGAATTTTTATAATGCATTGTAGAAAATACATTTATTCCCCATACTAACAGTGTAACACAACCAAGATTCTGCTGAAGACGTGGGTGGCAGTGCATCAGGTACGTGAGATAAATGTCAGATTAGCCGACAGTTGCATGCAGTTTAACACATTTAATACACTAATTTAGATTTAATGTGCATATCAGAGGACTCTATAATATTGGCACAGGAAATTGTTTGTCAGAAGATATACAGACATGCAGTACTGTTCTAACTAGCCACTGATCAAAGAAGCATAACAGGTTTGTTTTTAAAAGGCAAGAAGTACTGATGTTTTGATATTTTGTCTGCATCAGATATTAGTCTTTCTAATTCTAGCTAATCTTTTATTTTTCTCACCAGTGCTGTAGAGTTGTAAAGCAAAGGAATGCCGCACGAACAAAAGTGCTCCACAGGTCTTCAGACTACATCCCTGCTGGTAGGTTTGTCCAAGCTGTGCCACACTACTGCACACTGCTCAACAAAAGTGTGGCTGGGACCTTTGCCTCACCCTCCCATCTGCAGTTACCACTGACAGCAAATAAAGTAAGGCTGGTAATTTCAGCAGTCACAGCAGAATGAATGGGGGAGAAATAAAATGCTAATTTAAGCTTCAGACACATTACCCATGTTTACTCTTATATGCTCATTTTCTTTGTCACTGTAGTGCCTTCCCCTGTTCCACATCTCACCAGGCTCTCCTGGGTGTTGCACACAAGCTGTTCCTCCCTCTTTGACCATGCTCTGATCAACATGATCTACTGATGCCCGTCTTTACATTGTCTCATGGTCCTCACTGCTGGGCCTGATCCCCAGCACTGCTGTGAAGAGGCAGATGGGACCTGAGAGGAAAACAGATGTTCAGGAGATGCCAAAATGGGACAAAAATGTCTCTGCCTCCTGCAACTCTTGTTCCCAAATGTCTTCAAGGATGTTTGCTTGCATATGTGCCCTCACCTTCCTAGAGGCATTCAGGTCCCCACAGGGGAACTATTAAAAGTCATACTCCACCATGGAACATTGACCAGCATTTATCAACTTCCTGATTTCAAGTTTCAGTCAGAAGTGGGCCCAGTTACTGTCCTCTGCTGTGAGTCAGGTGAGAGCCCAAAGCCCAGGTGCTACAGGCAGTTGTCATGGCAGGCTGTCATCATAGTTTGGGGTGCATCGCTGAACTTTTATGTTTTCTTGTGCCCAGAACAGGAAGATGGACCTTGGGTTTGTCATAATGTTTCAGATGCCTGCTGTTGTTTTGGACGTGGACGTCGTCTGGTTACAGATTATCCAAATCTCTCCTGTGAGGTTTTGTTCTGTCTTTGCAAAAAGTACAGTTCTTTCAACAAAACCGATCATGCAAAATATCATTAAATGGATAATTTGGAATACTGAAGTAAAGCCTCAGGGTAGCTCAGCTACCCTAAAATTAGGTTTTAGACTATAAATTTCATTCTAAGCCTCTGTTTTTTTATCTAAAATCTGGCAGTTCTTGAGCAGAAACATGCAGGGAGGTTTTGCTTTTTGCTTTTCATTAGACTTTTTATTACTTTGGAATGGAGGACAGTTATAGAAGGTGTGCATTAAAAATGGAAGCACAGAAGTAATGCATGGAAAGGTGAGGGGGCTATCCCAAGATCACGCAGCAAGGCGGTATTAGGGCTCTCAACAAGCTGCTGGACTCAAACACACTCTCCTTTATTAGGCTGTTCTGACTCTAAAATTTCCCCCTTCATCTGGCTCCATAATTGGCACTTCTAACCTAGGGGTTTAGTCAAAAGCAACTTGAACAGTCATTTTGATTTAATGAAGTGAAGGGCTGATAGGAACATCATCAACCCTCTAATTGAATGAAACCTTTCCTTTAAACAGTACAGACATTTAGGCTGAGTTCTGCAACTGGCAAGAAAACACAGAAAAATTAAAATTTCCTTTTTCCGATGGATTTGTTTCTGAAGAACCATCGTTAACATGTTGACAACTATTTTACATCTTCTTCCCAGCTGTGGCAGCTTCTTGGCTTTCTTTATCAGAGTTGCTTGGTCAAATCTACTTCTCTTTTCTCTGAGGGAAACTCATGTTACTTACCTCCATAAGAGCACATGTGCACCCTCTGGGAGAGGGGCTTGACAATAACGCTACACTACTTTGCCCACTTTCCTTGTTAGTGTACAATTTCATAGGTTTCTGCTCATTGAGCTAGATCCACAGCAGGTGTAAACTCCATTCATTTCAGTGAAGCTGTGATGGTTTGTGCCAGCTGGAGATAGGGTTTCACTGAGTTTGGTGTGCAGATTTTTCCAAATAGGAAAAGAAATGTTGAAAGCAAAATGAGCAAAACACTGCTTGCCCTTTTTGCATTGGCTGTTCTTGGTTTTGTTTAATTTCACAAAGTCTTTCAGACCTAAATGTCACCAGCTGTGGCAAAAATGGCCTCCAAAAACTAAGACGACAAATTGTTAAAACAGAGCTAAGAGTCATCCCTGTAATTGCTGTTATTCTTGGGTTTAAGTCAATTTTAACCCTGATGGCCTGATACATAAATATGAATAACATAGATCCAGGAATGAAAATGTGAAAATGTATAATTTTGTGCACTTTTCTTGGTGATGTGTATCACTGGGAAGTTCGAGCACTTGTGCGTGGAGACTGCACTGCTCAATACAGCAATCTATGATATAACTAGGGCACTGTATTCTCTGTATTGTCGTCCGTGGTACGGCTCCAGGCTATACTTACCCCTGAACAGTGATGGGCCACAAATGTATTTGCTGTTTGCCTTTTTCCTCTCCACCTTGCTCTGTTTTGTCTGTTTAGGCTGGAAGGTGGGGGATTTTCTCTTGCAAGGCATGTATGACATCCTAATATCGCTTCAGGTTCTGAGACACAGAACAGAGTAATCCTAAATAAATTTAGATATATCCATTGTGACCCCTCTAATCTGTTTCTCCCTCCCCTGCCCCCTCTTCCTGTTGCTATAGTTATTTCTTTTGCTGCTCACTGTTTGCTTTGCCTGCAGACCTCAGAGCAGCTCCACTGGTTCCTTTCTTGACTCACTTAATCCCTGGTCTCACTTCTCTGCAGGTTTCTTCTCTCTATTTTAAGTCAGGGAATGGAGGCAAAGGGGGGAGGGACGGGAAAACCATACGGTCTAACTTCTATAATTTTATGTTTTTACTGCTTGGAATGTATGATTCATGCACTTCCACATTTTGTCCTTTTTTTTTTTTTCCTAGAGAGACTAGCTTTAATGATCATAAACCTCTGCAGCTAGGGAGGGAGCAGGGCCTTGCCAGCTCTCAGCATTCGCAGCCAAATCTCCCTCTGATTGTTTAGATTTCTTTTCAACTGTATAAAGTTCCTAGGTGGGGTAGAGGGAGGAAAACGGAGGCCTCAGAGTCCAGGTTTCTACAGCAGTCCGGGGGAAGCTTTTTCTTTTTGAAGTGAAATTACCTTTCCCAAAGGTTTGTCCTGCCATCATCCATCATTGGACTAGTTTTATGGCACAGGAGAGTAAAAAAGTTTTCTTCCAAACTTCTAAGACAATTCCTGTCTGGACCAATTGAGCTTTGGTCCAAATGAGCTAAATTCTGTGACAGCTGCTTTTGGGGTCTCTCCGACTTTCTGGCTATTCCCAAAAAATAAGGTGTTGAAAACCATCCTAAGATTTCCCTGAATCTCTCACTTTATGATTTAACTTTCTTTACTTATCACAAAGGAAACTGAAACCTAGATCTTCAAACAAGAGGTTGTCCTCAGTTATCCAGACTATGGACTTAATGGACTTAATGAGACCTAAAGATGTCCACCGTCATCCTAAGCAACCTGAGCTGACCTGGTACAAAACCACAAATACTTAGAGGTGCCGCTATTCAGAATGGATGCTCACGGTCACCACATTCCGCTTGTCCTTTATTCAAAACTGCCCTTATGCCTGAAGCAAATGGTCAATTTGAGGCCGCTGGATTCAATAAGGACAAAATGTCATCTATTTCTCTCTGAGTCTGCAGTTTTCTGAAAACTCATTCTAAATATGCCTTAGAAATCCCCATGAGCACTCCATATTACCTGCAATTCTGCTTTAGAGTCCTTCCTCAGAAAGCCAAGAGTCTTGCAAGGATTCAGGCATGTAAAGGAAAAAAGGAAAAAAAAAAAAAACAAAGGAGGAAGAAAAGATCAAGTGCCCTTTCTCCAGGACTTCATTTATCCTGCCACTCTTAATTTCTAAAAGGACATATGCTTTTATTTTTCTCAGGAAATATAGGCTATCTTCACTTTCTAAGTTTTCCTTTTCCTACTTTTCATTAACATCATCAGAATTTTACCCTGTGGACTTCTTGTTTAATATTTCCTGTGAACTATTTGTTACAGAAAAGTCACCTGGTTTCAGATTTCTCCCTCCTCTCCCAGACAGTCATGCCCATGAAAATCCTTTTTCCTTCTTTTGCTGTTCCGTGGGCTCCCAGCCTGAAGCAGGCTGGACCTGTCCTGTATCTGGGTATATGCTGGTATGGTGCTTTGACCTAATTCCACTTGGGTCTTGTGAGGTGCGCTCCCCTGCTTACCACTCTAGCCGATCCTTTTAGTTCCTCCGGTGTGCCAGATGTTCCCCACATTGTGTTCTCCCCGGGTGGATTTTTAGGCAGAGCTCTCCTTCCTCCCAGGCTCGGCCGCAGCTGTGAGCTGATAGAGCTGCCTCTCCCCACTGCTGTGAGCTTTAATCGGGTTCTAAAATTTCATTATCAGAGTGATCCATTCTGGAAGATATTTCACGCTCCCCAAGCCCCAGGCAAGTCCTAACAACCTTGTTTAATATTCCCTTCTTTATTTTCTTCCCTCCCTTTCCTCATTTTTTTTTTTCCTTTCTCTTTGATGACGTTCTGCAGGTGCTACAAGGCTCCAAGGTCTGCATCTCCCAAAACTGCTGCAGTTTTTAGCTCTCAGCCACCATTCCAGAAGCCATTCTCCTTTTCATGGCCGACAGCTGGTCTTTTTCAGGAGTCACTGGCGCATAGTCAGGGAACTCTGATCATATGCCTTGTAAGATTCTTAGTGGCTGACATCATTTGCCAAACGCCAGCTTTCCTTGACAGCTTTTTCTGGTCTTTCCAGCTCCACACATACTTGGCTGCCAGGTATAACTCCCCATCATTAAAATTTAACTCTGGGCTCCCTCATCACAAAAAGGGGGTATGAAAATGAAGATGGAGAGTGTAAAAGAAAATTATTTGAAATTTTCCCTGCAACTTGTGCGCATATCACCCCCCTGAGATCTCCAATAGCTGGTATATGCTACACTAGTGGCTAGCATCATTAATAAATGCACGGTAGCTAATGAAAATGCAGTGATGAGAACTGTAACTGACCCTATCACTGCAATTATTGTCCATAATAATTAGTTTACAGTTACAGGAATACATTAGGAAGTGTGACTACTACTACATTTGTCTCAGAAGATAGAAGAAAACCTAACTCCTGCTTTATATAATATGGCTTCTGAGAATTTACTGCCAAAGGACACCAGTAGATGGTTATCTCCTGAATGTCATTATATCACCCCAATGACCCTGTATTAGGCCAAAAGTTAAAGTCTCTGTCCTTTCACAGTTTGAATTAGCAGCCTTTTGGTTAGAAAACAGAGGCTGTTTAGTGTAGGCAGTGAAGGGTCATTATTTCAAAGACATCCTAAATTTAGTCCTTGCTGCTGTGATGACTCATCCAGTCATATCGTACTACAGGATGTAATGAAAAAGCATCAGAATAATGCAAAGTAATTCCCTGCTCCTGTAACTCCTCTCTGGCTACACGTTTTCTGCAGCTCCTTGGCTTAGAGGCTCCACCAGCCTGGACTTATGTTCTTATTTTTGCTTATTTGCACCAAAGTATTCAGGAATGTTCACTCCAATGCGAGTAGATAAATAAAACCAGATGGTCTTAGGCCCTCCCCAATGAACCATCATGGTCTAAGCACACAGAGAGACCACAAGTCAGTATACAAAACGCAAGGTGGATGCAGAAGAGCTATTAAATGATTTGTGCTCCCTCTCTAGGGCTTAGAGTTTAATAACGTAATGACACCTTGTCATGGTGGAACATCTTCCCCAAATCAGCACTGACTGGAGCCATGGCATCCATACCATGCTGCAAAGTGCCATGTGGGCCCTGAAAACCCTCCACCTGTGTTCATGCACCATTGGGCAAACTCCCGTCTTAGTACGTGTAAAACAAAAACCATGGCCAAACTTGTTACTTTGGTCAACGCTGTCTTGGAGATCTTTGAATAAGACTCTGTCTTGTTGGACGATAAAGAGTCAAACTGTGAGTAGCCACCTAGTTTACAGCAGCTGGCCTATTTCTTCCAGATTTTGCCAGTAGACTAATTACTGTTGGTCAAAAGCATGGAATTAATTCTACAAAATGAGAGTGTTCAGTGTTTCGGGTTTTTTTTTTTTTCCCCTTAATGGAATAAAAATCTTGAAAGTGTTATAATTTTCCAAATGATTGTATTAGGACTGACAAGGAGAAGGAAACCATCAGGACCTGCCTCATCCTGTAATAAGGTCAGTCCAGAACCTGCTGGTACCCCACAAGAGTCAGTTGAGTCAGTGAGTGAGACGTTGAGGCCCCCAGTCTTACGTGTTTTGACTGTGGAATATTCTCCATCAAATATTAGTTATCTAACTTTGTTTTCTGACTCAGTAACCAAACCTGTCCATGTAAGACAGTGACTATTGCAGAAGCCCATTTAGGCGGCTCCATTCCTGGGCAGTAAAACACAACAATGTTCACCTTTTTTTTTTTTGTAGGAATCTGTGAAGGAAGAACAGCAGTTCAGAAAATGTTCTTCAGAACAATTACAATTGTAATTGTAACAAGTACAGGAACCACTGTTCTTGAGAATAAAAAATTGAGTACAATTTTCTTATTAAAAAAAAATAAAAAGAAATCCACATTTTGTTGCTTTAGCAACCTTTAACCACATCTGAGAAAAGATTATTCATTATTAAAGCTTTAGTAATTCTAGTGCAACTACCTAAAAATAACATCCCCTTCCTGGAAGGCAAACCTGAGTCCTGAGTACCTGTGACCAGTTCTCACCTAAATATTGCTGAAGATTCCATAAGACACAAATTCTGGAACAAAAGGGAAATTAAAGTAGCAAATTCAGTCCTAACAATTCAGTCCTAACAATTCTGACATGTTATCTCCTGCTGTGCTGTCACCACCCAGCAAATTCATTACAACGTCTCTTGTTATGCTTCAAGTTACTGTCATGGGTGCATGGCTCATGAGCTTTAAATGAGATGTCCTTGGTTGAACAGGTCTATTTCCTGAGCAAGACAGGTTGGGGTTAATGAGAATTATTTGTTTCTGCCAAATTTGTAAAATCATAGGATATTTTAGGTTGGCAAAACCTCAGGAGACCTGTAGTCTAACGTCCTGCTCAAAGTAGGGTCAACATTTAATTCAGCCCAGTTCCTCAGGGCTATGTCCAGTTTGGTCTTCAAAACCTCCAAGGACAAAGATTGTACAAACTCTCTGGGGAACTTTTTCCACTGATCCACTGTCCTTCTGCCAAGAAACATTTTATTTTTATCAAGTCAGAACCTTTTCTGGTTTAGTTAATGGTCATTGCCTGATAGTTATGTACCATGCATCTCCATAAAAAGCTTCACCTTGATAAATTCTTCTATGGTTTTGGAATGAGTAGTTCAGTGTGGAAAGTGGTAAACTTATGCATAAAACATTTAATAGTTTCAAAACAAAATATTTTGATACTTTTATTTTAAATGGTATATTATCACTAAACAAATGAAAAAGAAATGGAAATTGTACAGTTTGGGTCATGTGAAACATTTAATTTAAACCAAAAGAGAGTATTTTGTTTGGCTGTTTTTCTATTGGACAGTAAATTGAAAAAGTATATATTCACAAAACTCTAGGTAAGCTCTATGTTTATGGTGATTTAGGAACTGCTGGTGGAAAATTGATAGAAGTTATTTTCTGTTAGCTAAATAGAATAATACAACCTTCAATCTACAGCTATGAAGAGCTGTAATTTGGAAAACACAACATGTGATAGAAATGGATTATGGTGCTGTTCCATTCAGATGTATGACTTCACTGTTTCTGTAAACCTTGTCCTTTTAATGTGGATTTAATAACATCGGGCACCACAAGGAACTAGGTTCTTTTCAAGTTGAAGAATGCACAATGTTTCCATAACTGAACCTCTTAATTGCTGAACAAGGAGCAAAGCCCTTTCCTGCTTTGGATTGGAAAGTGTTTTCATTTTATGTGTGTAGTGACAGAATGTATAGACTTCATGTCTGGGTATAGGGATGGAAAGTAAATTCTAATGTACTTTGAAGTTTATTATAGTGGCACCGCACAGGTCCCTCTTTCTCTAGCACTGCAAAACTGTGCTTCCATTTCCTTACACCCTTCCAGGATAAAGGGATATTCATTTTTTCTATAAGTATCTGTTTGGATTATAAAATGGTCCATAGATGATTTCTTTTTCAGACCTGGAACTCTCCACTTGAGAAAAATCTGATAGAAATTACTTCCTGGCCAGTCCCTTAGTAGAGTAATGACACAGGGAGTATAGTAGCCATTGACTATGGGAAATGGTGAAGGAAACAACATTGTCTGGATTTCCAAGAGGTTCTTGGAAGAGTACAAACATTTGACCCACTTTTGTTGTTTTGCTCAGTGCTAATGGTGGCAGGATCTGCAGTTAACAAAGTGGAAGAAGAGAAGTGCCTAAATTGATTGAACCCAGAACAGCAATAGCTGCTGAACAAAATAATGTTCGGTCTGGATGCACCCGCACGGAGAAGATATGGAAGAAAAAGACCTTAGTTTCCAAAAGGGTGTGATGCTCTGGGTGGGCAGATGTTTGGGTTGAGGGCAACAGACGTATATTTTTGTTTCAGAACAGTGTTGTGGCTGATACCTTTTGCCTAGTTCCTACCACAGCTGTTGGAGGCTGATGCCAATTTATCTGATCCAAAAATAAGACCTCGGACGTACCAAGGAAAGATCACCTTGGAGGTATTCTAGGGGTACTTTGCATTTTACACTTTTCCTTGTCATTTGCTACCACCCAGTGTTAAAGTAAGGAGGTCAATAACAAGAGACCTTTGACTTGACTCTTTTTGGCCATTATGTTTTTGCTCTCTCCTTATCCCCTCTTGTCTCAAAAGTGCCACAAAATTATTTTGTGCAGTGCAGTTTATGGTGTGTGACTCCGCTATGTTGATCTGCAGGCTGGAAGAAGGGATGCATTTGATAATTTACATTAGTAGGGCACAATCATCATTTGCAAAATCAGTAGAAGAAAGTTGATTTCCACGCAACGTGCAAGCTCTGAAGCCCTAGGTGGATGTTATTTGGGTAGAACAGAAAATAAGGTGTTTTCCAACCACAGAAAGGGCCCAATACATCACCTCTTCAGTCCCAACCCAGCTGGCAAGACTGTAGTCCTGGCCACATTTGTGTTTCCACTGATGCTGCTCCAGCGGGTATGAGTCTGACAGCACACCAGTGCCATCTGCACAACTGCTCTACAGGACTAGTGCTTCCTTCTGCCTGCAGCAGTCTGAAAGGATTAAGAAACTCCAGATAAGGAGAAGTGCAAGGGGACACCAGTATTTTTCCCCATGTTTGGGTAAAAGGGGAAAATGCAACTCAAATGTTTCTGACTCCTGCAAGAATTGTAGTAGCTCAGATCGGCAAGGCAGATTTTCTGCCACCATCGATCAACTCTTTAATTCCTCTCTAGACTTTGAGAGTATTCAGAGGCTGTGTTTACCAAAGAATGAAGAGATCTGTAACATCCTTTTACTCTCCTATCACCATTTTGTGTGGCGTGTACCCTGAGAGCCACAAAACTTACTTCCTTTCCTTGTCCCTAACCCATTATCACATCAACTTCCAACCCAGGAAATAGACTCGCATCTTCCCTCTATAATAAAGGATTTTGGTTCCAGGTAAATAAACACAACACCCCACCCCTCCCCCCCTAGATCTGAGTTGCTGATTTTGTGTAAATGCAGTCTTTATTGAATGGCAGAGGGGCTGTGGCACTGATTCCTCAGGTGGAGTCAATCTTGGTCAGGTGAAGGTAATAAATTCATCAGACACTGATATGAACAGTAGAAGAAGCAGGGGGAGGTGGAGGAAGAAGAAGGGTGGTGGGTGAATGTCAGGAGCACTGCTGGGGTAACTTGGCAGACATAGCCCTGCTTCCTGAATTTTTCCTGAGACTCCTTTTCTCTCCATGGCCACCTCATGAAATGAGGCATTCACCTTCTTGACTTTTGCCACTTCAGTCATAGTAATTTAATCAGTTAGGATTTCCCTACATGCAATGAGGAGACAAGAAGACTTAGAGGATAGTCCACCCTTTCCAGAAATAAATGTGGTAGATCAGCTCATGGAGATGTCTTGACTCCATTGATTAAAGAGGAAGCTTCAGTGATTGCTCAGACAGGTCAACTCACTTTTAGGTGGATGAAATAAAGATTAACAACTATTCCTACCCTCGTTCCTTGGGTTTCCCAATTACTCAGAAGATGAGAATAACACAGAGAAGAAATGAGAGAATAAACATCAAAAATGAAGATAAGTATGTAGGTAAGGGCTTATTGGTGTGGAAAAGACCTACCATCCCTCTTCGATGCCGGTCTATGGAGCAGGATACAACATAAGCACTGTTATTCACACTTGCTCTTTAGGGCAAGTGTACTGCTTACTCTCTCTTGTTTAAACGTTACAGCCACAAAATGAGCTAATAAATTTCTGGCTGACAAGCCTGACAGAGCAATAAGTAAAAACAGGAAAGCATCTATTACATATTACCCTGAATTTATCAGCTCTCCCTTCAAAAGGGGAAATAACACAAGGCAAATTGTGGGAAGTTTTTTTATCTGCTAGAAAAATATGCCCTGTGCCCCAGTCAAAAAACAAGCTGTTGTGAAGTAACCACATTATTTAAAGACACAAGTCAAACAGGAAGAGGAAAACCAAACAAGCATGGCTTGAAAATTTCCCACAAGTGAGCTCTGACAGTCAGAGCAGTGATGGACTTGCTGACAGAGCCTGGGCTGCGGGAAAACCATAGGCTTTTCCAGGGCCAGAGGGCTGGGAAGGGGAATGAAAGGGACTCTCTTCTCCTTTGAATATTTGTCTCTGGCTATACATTTCTTGTGTTTGCTTTTATTGCTGTTTTTAAAGTCAAATCAATACGTCAGTAACTAAGATTTCATCTCAGCCTCCAACATGAGGTCACTTCTGAATATCCAGGCGTGTCTGAGATACCACCAGTTACCAATGCAAGAAACCATGGGCAGGATTTCTTGTGGTGGGCATGCATGTTTAAGCCACACTCCTTCAAAGCACTTCAGTCCATGCTCAACTTCAAGCAGATGGGAATTTAGAACTGAACACTGCACAGGACTAAGGTTTTGGTCCCTGTGAGCCTGACAGCTGGTGAAATGGGCTATGTGGACAACCTGTTGGCAGGAGCCATTGAGCAACATAACATGAACCATGCCCTCTGAGAAATTTAGTGATGGAAAGGGTTTCTGCATAGCTAATCTGCCATTGGGATGGCACCACCTCTCACTCCACAGTCTATTTTCAGGGTGACTACAGAGCTCATATTTGATGTCATGCTCCTCATTGCAATGCTTAGGGTTAATTTTTTTCCTTTTCAAAACCCAGTCCTCAGAATAGAAACATTTATAAGCATCAAGCTGACAAGCACTAGCACTCCGGATTTTTGTTTGCTTTCTCTTACACAAAGACACCACTTTGCAAATCCCAAAGATTTGCAAACGATTCCTGATGAATCATCCCTATCCAAAAGAATGAGATGTTAAAAGTATTTTCTATGGCAGCATAGTTGCCAGTTCACTTTCTACACATTTTCCTATATGCACAAGTCTTCTCAAAGGGTATATTCTACCACATTTCATATTAAAATAATAGCTTATGAAATTTATAGGCTTTCAGGTCAGAAAGGGCTATTATAATAATCAAGATTAACCTGTGGCATAAATTTATCTAACTACATGACATTACCCAGAGATTCCTGGATTAGACGAGATAAATTCTTCCCACCTGTGAAAAGAAAAAAAAAAAGAAAGCAGTAACTTGTCAGCATGGCATATCTTATATAAAAGAACCAGTCTTGATTTTAGAGAGTAAAGTGATAGGGTATGAATTAATTCTTGGCAAATTATACTGTTTCAATAATTCAGACTAAACTCAATTCCAAACTGAATGTCAGATTTCCATTTTGTATTCCCATTTTACTTCCAATTTGATATTGTAATAATTTCAGTATCCAGTTTACTGTGCCTTTCTTTGTCTGGTAGACTATCATAACATTTATGGACTAATAAAAAAAAGCCTTTTCAAATTACTGCAAGAAACACAGTCCCTCCCAGTATGCATCCTGGCTCTGTAATACAATGAACCTAAACCAAAGATGCAAAGAGGTATTTGGCCTGGGAATCAAGGTCTATATATTAATATTGCGGCATATAATATGGTTACTAGATTATATTTTGAAAAAGACACTGGAAATCTGAGTTTATTTTAGAACTGATTTTGCCAACAAATGAATTTATAAGTGTATTCATTTCTAGGGAGCCTTCCTGTGCTTTGCTTCTAAACAGAAGTAAAGCCATGCAACCCCGAGCAAAAGATCATCAACCTCCTGACATGAATTACTTTACTGACAGTTCTCTTAGTATATGTTTTCACATTTGTCGGGCTGCTCTGACAAGATGTATTGTCATGTAGAACCAAATTAATACACAGGGAGGCTTTGTCATTAAATAAATACAAGCTGATTTCTTTTATTATGACCATTAAGAGAGCTGCATTTGCAGTACAAGCAGCTACAGCGTTTTCTGAGCTAATATTCCTGTGGCACATGGCTAACTCATAGTAACCTGGATCCTGAAACTGGGCCAATGCATTTATTTAAATCCTCAGGGAAGACACTGCTTCAAATCCAGGTGCTTAATGGTAGAACCATGTGTAAACTGAAATGCACAACATACATTCATCCTGCTATTAAAGCAGCACATTAAAAGGAAAGGAATGAGGAAAGAAAGTCATAAAAAACCTCAAGAATTTTCTTCTTACTAGCAATTCAAATACTGTGGGTGATGTTACATATGACCAGCATTTTACCCTTGAATCCAAGCTGACACTAAAACACTTCTTGGAGGAGAAGCTAAACTCAGCTCCTGATGTTAAGAAGCCAGAATAAAACAAACGATCCAGTCCAGTACCTCCGCTCTGACCCTGGCTCAGGAAGAGATGTAAACACATGCTTCACTCTCCCGGGGTGCACTAAGTGCCCTTGCTGCATGTTTTCCTGCCAGCTGCTGCAGAGAAACACACAGGCAGAAAGTCAGAAACCACAGAATAATATGCCCAGAGCAGAGCGAGCTTCCCCGCAGCCAGGTAGGAAGAAAGTTGGCGAATTAATAGTTAAATGCTGTAAGACAACAAGGTGCATCACTTAGACCCAAATAAAAAAGTGCTGGAACTCTGATTAATCCCAGCCTTGTGAGGCTTGCCAAATTTTCCAGCAGCAAAGGAAAAGCACATAAGCGTTTGTAGAGCTGTTAACACTGTTTGAGTACCAGTCTCGGTGATTCAGCTGGGATGAGATACTTTACCTAGTGGATATCTTAGATTCAGAAACTTTGGTGAAAAACTGCTGGGACAGATTTGATAACAAGAGATTAGTTTAAATAATGCCTCTGCAGATTCTGATTAGAGCTGAAGAGGTGTCCAGACCAAGCAAATCTCTAGTTTCTTTTTCACTAGTTTCATTGCTTCCTTCTCCTTCTGAGGGAGGAAAAACAAGACAAAAATATTTTTTTCATGGTATTTTGGCACTTCTGTTTCCTGTTGTGGCCAGAACCTAGAAGTTAAGAAACTTGTGACTGAAACAATTGAAGTAGCACTGGAAAATTCAAACAGGAAGCAAGATGCAATTTTTTAAACAGTGAGGGCAATTAATCACTGGAACAGCTTTGCCAATGGATGTGGTGGATTTACCGTCATGCGAGTCTTTAAATCTAGTCTGTCTTTCCTTCTAAGTGTGATTGCTCCAATTTAAGGTATTGGTTTTAACACAGGAAACACTGGGTAAAATATTCTGGTTTAACTAGATTGTTACAATGCTCCCCCCTGGTCTTAATGCTATGGAAACCTTTACAAGATGCATTTTAGGACATGTTCTTTTGCAGACTGGGGTGAATATGTGGGATGTGAAGAAAAGAGGTGGATATCATAGAATCATAGAATGGTTTAGGTTCAAAGGGACCTTGAAGATCATCCAGTTCCAGCCCCCCTGCCCTGGGCAGGGTCACCTCCCACCATCCCAGGTTGCTCCAAGCCCTGTCCAACCTGGCCTTGAACACCTCCAGGGATGCGGCAGCCACAGCTTCTCTGGGCAGCCTGCGCCAGTGTCTCACTACCCTCACAGTAAAGAATTTCTTCTGAATATCTCATCTAAATCTCCCTTCTTTCAGTTTAAAACCATTACCCCTCGTCCTATCACTACATATGCCCCACACTTGCAGTATCTTCATGGGTAGGGCACTCCACTGAGACGAAGACTGTCAGCATTGAAGTCTTTGCTTCAGGTCAGGTACAGGTAGGGACTGAAAAGAGTTCAGTTGCTAAACAATCATCATCACCCATGTTCAATTTACTGGATTTAATGGCACCTTTGTCATGTTAGGAGACAGTCATGTTAGGAAGTGCTGAATAAAAATAGAGTTTGTTTTCAGATCCATAGTTACGTGCCTGGCTGATTACCTGTCCTCAAGGGCAATCCTAACTCATCTCCTGGGCATTCGCTATGGCTAATTGAGGCAGCTCCTTGCTGGTGGCCACAGCAGCTTTCATAGGCATCTCTTTCTTCAGTAGCTGATAGCAAGATTCTGAACTTCTAAGTTACAGCTGGATGTCCCACAGGGCACAGGGCCTTGGATAAATGTTGCAGTTTTGGACATTTAGGTAAATAATCACTAGAACTATCCTTTTGCAGGTATTTAAAAGCCAATTACTTCAATAGCAGTTAGGCATCCAGACACCTTTAACACTCTGTGACTTAAAAGCCATAAAAAATGAACCTTCTGGCCTACAAAATATTGATTTTTTTATCTTATGATAATCTGATCTCTTTGGGTGGGGAGAAATTTGTTTGAGCTAAATATCTGCAAATGCAGATAAGGCTTGCATGAATTGAAAGTCTATAGCTAGTTCATTGTGAATCGAAGGTATGTTTGGACAGAAAACCTCCCCAGGTCTTGAAAACAGTGCCAGTAAAGAAGTGTACACCTGCATAAAAGCACCCCCTCACACAGAGAGTAATAGAGGAAGGAAAGACTTTCAGTTTCACTAGAAACAGAAATGCCTGTTTCTACTCTCAGGGAAAAAAAAAAAAGCAAAAGTTTTGTGCTACTTCATGGAAACATCTGGGTGAAAGAGAACAGGAGGTGTCAACAGAAGTCAAAATAACAACTCGTATCACATGGTTTTGATGTGAATGGTTTTGACACATTTATCATACTTGCCATTCTGAAGGAGCAGGGTTAGACGTATGCCAGGTAAAAAAAGCAGCAGTAAGAGACCTCTCTTTTTAGAAAGAGGCAGCCTCACTTGAAGAATTTAAATTGCGTTTCTGAGCATAGCAAATTAGCTGTAAATGCAATTTTATGGTTGTTCTATGGAGAAAATGTGGGTGGAGCAGGCTGTAAAAAGAGAGAAAATAGGCAAATTGGGAAATAAAGACACAGACTAGTTACAACAGGAGCTGAAGAGCTCTAAAGTAAAAGGTTCCTCTCATCTTGTTAATCTTGTATAAAAGGCACAACATTTATTTTCTACCAAGATTTTCTTTGTGGCTAAACAATTTGTTTTCTACCAGCTTTGAAGGTGGTTCATTTTTATGAACACTCAAACCAAAAATATGAGCCAAATTCTTACAGAACTGCAAACTTTTCTAAAATTATTTGCATACAAAGTTACATAGTACCTATCTCTGCAGTATCTAAACAGCAGCCTGAAAGCAGAAATAACAATATATCGGGGACTCATGGGGAAAAAGGTGTTTTCCAACTTATTAAGGTGATCAGTGGACAGTATTGTAACCTGGTGTTGTTCATCTGTCTATAATCTAGGTTTAAAAGTCCATGGTATTCTTCATAGCTTTACAGCTGGCTTGAGTAAGAGACAGAGGGTTCAACTTTACCATGAAATAAATCAAAAAGAAAGCATAACAACTAAAGCCACCTAACTGGTAGCTCGGTTTTGGCTCGGCTTTTGACCACTGCAATGGACTCTATCCAAGACAATTCTGCAAGACAGAGATTTCTAAGCAGGAATGTGGATGTTACCCAGTCACTGTCACGTAGACCCTGGGCCAGAAATTGGTCCTTGACTTCTTTTGTTTGGCAGTATAGACATATCGATGACTCACTCAGGTATGAATAACTCTCATCATCTTTATCAACTACATTTTCTTGCATGCTTTCTGTTGAGAACCGCCTTTTCATTACCGAGAATGAATATGAGTTCCTATGAGAGATCTCCAAACAAGCTGAAAGTTAGCATGATAAAAAGGCTTAGCAAGAGCACTCCCTGAAAGGACACAAAATGGAAGGAGGCAGAGAACTGAGTGGAGGGGTATAACAGCTAATGTCAGAGATGAAAATGAGGAGAAAGGGTTACATAAAAGGAGACAGCAGAAGAATCCAGACCTCTGACTCCAGAAACCGTTTAGCCATGGTTTTTCTTGGGAATGCAACAAGGCCAGCATTGCATGCAGCATGTCTATCTATTTTCCATCTGGGTACTATTCTACAAAGAGTGGGATTTATTATAATTTCACTTCATTAAACTTCATTTACTTCATTACTACAGTATCCAGTGAAGAACTATACATTTCTTCTGATCAAAGAAGGAGCGTAACTGTTGTTTCTTTCAAGCTCTTCCGTGAAAAATACTTCCCTTTTGCCCTGCCTTCCCCCTTTTTTTCTTCTACTAAAACTGGAAAAAAAGGATAAATTTGAAAACCAAATGGGTTTGTTTACCTTTTTTATTATTATTTTTAATGTCATTTAAAGAAGTGGAGTTTAAATGAAATTCACAAGCTTTACTTTGCAAAAATTTACATCTGGGATCTGGGGGCTTTTTGTCAGATTCTTCTCTCCCACCTCAGGTGTCTACAGCATAGGTGTTCGCAACCAAGTCAGTTGCCCTAGAAAGGTAGTCTATGCAGTCAATGGAGCTTGCAGTGTCCTTTATGTAACCAGAGTTTTGTATGTATTTCATAAGATGAATAACAGATTCATTGACTATATTGACAAGCCTTCTTCCAAATATCAGTGCAACCTAGGATGGATAAGCCCAGATGTAAATACCTGCAGGTGACTTAGGTATCTGAAGCTAAGCCAGCTGTGTCCAACCCCCTCTTTTCTTAGGCTTCCCTCATGAAGCAAAGAGGAGTGAGAAAGATATTTGGAGTGCTATAATTTGACTCATACTCTGAAGAGACTTATCTGTTTTTATTGCATGTATAAAGGTCCTGCAGTGAATATTCCCTGGCCTTTGGAGCTATGTTTTAATGAGATGAATGGTACCATTTCTTCCAGAAGGTATTTCTGGGACGAAATCTGCGGTAGGTTTGCTCAGATGGGGGTTAAGAGCATACATATTTCTCTGACAACTGCAGAGCAAGGGCTTTGATTCACTTTGTCTGGACATATTAGACATAATTATTCTAGTTGTCAGATCAAGAAACATACATTTCTGAAAGGTAACTCAGGTCACAGGTGGGTTTGTGCATGGTGTAAGCATTTGGGGGTCTAAGGAAAGGTGTACACCAGGGAAAGACGTGCCCAGCAGTGTCTGAAATGCTCCCCTGAAGTCCAAGTTCAGGTGTGTTATGTGCAGAATAGGGCTGTGTAGCGTGTCATTGGAGCAAAACACACTGTCCAAATATTGTTTTTAACAGCAGCCAGAAGAGGAAACAAAACTCTTAGACAACTCCATCTTATTTCATAACAGATAACAATACAGCAAGGGGGCACGTTTCTAGTTTCTGACTTTATGTATGATGGTGCCTCTCTGTATCTGGGATGTAATCCAGAGAAAACAGAAGGAAAAAATTGCTCAATTACACTTAAAAAGGTGTCTTAGAAATATTAACCATTAAATAAATAGCAGCAAGCATTGGATTTTACTAGAGAAGGGAAAACAGTCCCACCTGTAGCAATTTAGTTCCCAAGCTCAGTATTTGTACTGTGGAAAATGTTACAAATCTGTATGTGTGCATGCGTGGTTGAATGTGTGTCCGTGTAAATAATATATTTTCTAAATTTAGTAAAATTTTCTATATAAATGCATACTGCACGCAGAATGATACTTTATAATATATTTGATTACTATATGATATTACTTTAGAATATTAATACTATATTAATATATCTCATAATATATTAAAAATGTTTTAACAATAGCTGCCTATTTTAAAGGCAAGATTGGATTGCCAAAAGAAAATAGACCAAAAATACCAAACACAATTCAAAATACTGAAAAACGGAAGATTCATTCTCCTTATGATTCTTGGGATCGTTTTGATCTTGGTTACGGTCAAGTGAGCAAAAAGACAATGAGTTTCTTGACCTTTCTTCACAAAAGAAGTCAAAGTTGTGTTTTTCACTGAAAGAAATATAGAACAAATGACAAATCAAATTTATTAATTATCAAGAGGTGGCAGAAATGGAGTCTGGACATATCTATTCCATCTCATAATGTGATCTGTTTTCTGTGCTCCTCCATGTGTCAGCTGAATCTTCGTATTGCTACGGCCACCCCGTCTGAGCTCAGGGTGGCACCTATGCTCTATCTCACAAACTTCCTTCGCTCTCAACAGAGATGAGCTGACAACAGCAGCAGGCAGACATAGAAGTTATACTTATAGAGTGTTACTCTATTTATAAAGGTGTTACTTACTGGGTCAATCCAAGAGGGAAAGATATTCCCAAACTGGACATTTCTCTGTGAGATTTATACTTTTCCATTTGAACACCCAAAACTCTTGTTTCTGGAATCTCTTAAGCATCAGATAATGAGAGTGATGAGTTATACAAAGCCTTTTGGTTCCCTTCACTTCCTATAGGAGTAAAACCTGCTAAGGAGTAATCTTTGGGACTATTACAAAGGACTTTAGTTTACTACTGATCTCCTGTGAGACAGGTAAACTCGGGGCTCCCTGTCTGGTAGAGAGAGTGGCGAGGCCGTGGTAATTCTCCAGGCTGAGCTCTGTAGCTCTGGTGACTCTGATGAGGCTCCTGTTTCCAACATGTTCATGCCTTTCCAAGGGATCTGTTTTGGCGTGTATCTCTGTAATATCTGTGATCTTTCAGGATGGCAGTTAGAAACGTACAAAATCCAGCCATGTATATGCCTACCTGGGGCAATCTTCTAGCCTTTCAAAAACAGAATTAGGTATCTGCCACTACCACGGTCTTTAGCTTTCCCATACAGCCCCACCAATACTCATGGGATGATGCCCTCAGGGCATTTCTGTGAACGGTTCCCACTGAGCATCTTTTTGCCTTTGTCAATCAGCATCTGTATGAACTCACTGAACCCTTTTCCAGGCATTCCCGGGTAAGATTCTTACTTCAAAAGGGTTAGAGATGAGATCCATCTAACTTAGCTTTAGCCATCTAAGAGTGAGCTGTCTATGCCAAATTAACCAAGGCTTCCAGCTGGCTTGCTGAGATATTCAAACCATTTTGAGTAGGACTACACACTGTTGTGCACATGACCTTCCTGGTTCTAGGATAATAAAGAAAAATATTTAATGCTAGGGACTAACGGTAAGCATAGGTTCCTTCCTAGGGCTGAAAAATAAGAGCCATTTCCTTGCTAAAATATATTAGCAAACCTTTGTACCTCTGGATAGGGGAGAATTTTGTCTAGACAAAAACAAGTGAGGTATTACAAAATTAGAAAGCAAAACTTCTTTTTTTTATGATTAATTGATGCTCTGGTATAAATGGCTTCTTTCTAAGGAGACACTCAGCCATGCGGGGGTTAATGTCGCTTCTCCCCACCTTCCTTTACAACTTAAAACTTAGGAACGTGTGCACACTTATGCATGCAAAAAACAAAGCCACCGCTTGCATTATAATCTCCTCAGGGACGGCCAACTGGGAAAGACAAATTTAGCAGTGTACTTCTGGCTTTTTTACATAGTGTAATGCCATTAAACTCGACATCATGTAGACAATGCACATTACAACAAAATACTGATGCTGTTTATTAGCTGCCTGACTTTTTTTGAGAGGAAGCACATGTCACATTTGTTTCAGACAACCGCATCGGGGTCCCACAGCTCTGATTAAATATGTATCCTTTGTTCAGCTGCATCGGAGTCAGTTTTGGCCTACATACGCATTTCGTTAATATTTTAAATAGGAAAAACAACAAAGAGAGGAGAAATTAACAGTTGCTGAACTTCTCCAATTACTGCTAATCACATTTACACCCTGGGGTTTGCAGAATTAGAAATCAATTGGTGGCTTCCCCTTTCTACAGCAGGCAGTAAATGTGACAATTTAGAAAAAGGACTAGAAGACATCTCAATTCAGCCTGGATACCCTTGTAAATATCCCCCAGTGAATTTACTGCTTTGGTGTTTGATGTGACACAAAGATTATACGGCATCATTTACTAAAATGATAAAGTATTCTGTGTGATTGATACTGAAAAAAACCGTAGTATCATTCCTTTTTATACATAAATATATTTTTCTTGCCATTGAAACTGAGGCGTTTGGAAATTACACCCCAAGCAAAACTCTGCAGTGAAATCTTGCTGGAACATTTGATGGTAAAACACTTTTTCCTTTCAAGGTTATGAAAAATGAGTTCTGGGAAAGAACTGCTCTAAATACGATGCTCTCTGATTTGTTGTATGAAGGGAATAGCACTCTTCCCAGCATCTGATGGTGGTTTAGCCACACCATATTGGTAAGAGAGTTACTGTCAGTGTCACTTAGTATGATCTTTAATTGAAGAGTTTCTTCTTAAGTGTTTAGATAAACTCAAATTGGCCATGTACGTGTTTTGAACATCATAAATGATGAACCAGCAGGGTCAAGCAGTCCAAAGCTGCTTACAATTCCTTAATCTGGGAAAAGCCTTAGCGGGGGGCTGTCAAAGCACATTTTGCAAAGAGTGCATGTAAACGCACATGCACTTATAAACACATGGCCACAGAGCTAAGCTCACATCCACTGTTTCTAATTGAAGGCGGAAAGAAAGAAGATCATCTGAGCAGAAATCAGTATTTGGGGAGAGAAAATAACCCTGTGGACTGTTCCCTGAACGTGCAAGCAGGAGATAGGAGAACAAATGAGTGTGTCTGGCAAAAGGCTGATAGGGAGGAAAACCATCATCTCGCTGAGCCTTTTGATTTTTTGAAATAGGGCTGAAAGTCCTGTTTTCTAAGAGAATATGCAGTCTGAAAGGCTTTTACAGAGTTTATCTGTGCATGTGTTTTTATTCTTTACTGAAACCAAAAAGCAGAGTGAGGTGAAAAATAATGGTGAGGTGAGGAAGAGGGATGAGTCAACCAAAGCTTTCTAAACTCGAAATTCGGTTCATGTTCGCACTGACTGAAAGCAAAAAATCCAGACAACTTCTTTGTTCATTTGAGACATTAAATCTACCGGTCAACAATAAAGCTTCATTGTAGATCTTCTCTTATGTTATTTCATGAATATATCCATTAACAAAGTTCAAAGGATTTGCTCAACAAATGATCTCATGAAATATTCAGCCAGTTACATAGTTTTAGAACTATTTATCAAAAAAGTTGCTCAATGGGCAACAAAGACATCTCCAATAACATATATGACAGGTATTGCTCTGCAGTTTAAACAACAATCCTTAACAGGAATGTTCTTATTTTGAAGGCCAAAATTTTATGTGATCACTCGAAAAAATTATATAACTGACCTTTTACAAACTCAGAAAATTTGAGGGTCAATTTCAGAAAGGCAAAGATTTCATCATCAGACATATATTTCTTTGAATCAGGGGATTCTTTTTTCCTCCTGCTTTATATAAAATAGCACTTTTTTTCCCCTTAAGACCAAAATGAGATGGTTGAAAAATATTCTGTTTGACTTTTTAATAGTAATTGAATAAACTGTCACTGAGTGCACTGAGAGAGTCTGATATTTAAGATTACACACTGGGTCCATGATAAAATTTTAATAACTTACATAGTTACATGGATTTTTTAAAAATCATATGCCAAGAATAAATAAATCTCAGAGAAACTGCTAAACAGTTGAAAGCTAATGTGATTGAAAGTTCTGAGTTTTACTCAAATCTAATATATAAGGCAGTTTGTGTTTTGATCCTTATAATGTCATCTCCATATGTCTCATATTTTTTCAATTGAGTCTCTTTCATACTGTCTGTGAGTCAGGCATGCCATCTAAAATTCAGGTGTGAACCATTCTAACAATACTAAAACTGAAACTACTAAAGAAACAGTTGTGAGTTTCTCATATAACAAAATTATGAGGAAATATGAATGTTTCGCAAAGTATACCTATATGTCAACACACATTAGGTATAGCCATGACTTTTGTTCTCAGAAGAGGTGGCACATTCTACCTTAAAATTTGGGCAAAACTCTGTAAATACTTTGCCTATATTTGTTGAACTGTTCATGAACCTTTTTGAATCTTTCAGCAAATCTAACCTTAGTACGAGATTTCCTAACATAATTTTCATTTTCTAAGACATGTCTTACTCTGTAAACTGAATCTTAATGTCTGATAATGACAAAGACAAGGAGGAATTTTCTTTTTTTAAACAACCAGTTCAAATCCACCTCATATATGTACTGTATTTATTTTACCAGCCCACATGAAACTGAGGTGGTTGTTACTTGTAGCAGTTCATCATCTTGTGACCTAGTCTTAAGGTGAGAAAATGTCACCACAGTCATCACTGGCTGATTCAACAACATGGTACAGGCTCATGTGCCGGGGGGGGGGGGCGGGGGAGGGGCGGAGGTAAGTGATTGCACAGACCACACTTTGCTATTTTTGCAAATTTAGAGAGAGTTCTGGACCCATGGTATGATATAAATATCATTTATGCTGATCATTAGAAAGCTTTGTCTTGATGTTTTGTACAACAGCTAAACACCTAAACCCAGTGCTTTGCAAAACAAATGAATAACTAAGATGAGGGCGTGTCTGGGACAAACTACTTCTTCCACCCTAGTTGCTATATGAAATATTGCTTATAGGCTGGGACTCATCTCACTCAACTATGGATTCAGTATCTAGTTGTCTAATTCGGGGTTTGACATCTAGGCTCCCTCTGTCATCATGGAACAAAATACATCCAAAGTCTCACAAGAATCTTCCTGGGACAGAATAAACTGCTCTATAAATGTGTCTCTTTTAGATGTCAAAAGATTGGGTGAAATGAATCAATGCCATGTAGACAAAGAAGGTGGTTTTTTTCTTGCATTTCTGTCTCTTACAGGGCATTATTAGTATTGACTCTGGAATCGTATCCTATATTGTGTCTGAGAGCAGTGAGACGTTTGGTCCTTTGTACCTAGGAACGGGAGCACTGGAATCAGCAGCCAATTGTCAAGACAAATCCTTTGAACTCATGGGTTTGATCCTGAAAACTGGCAGAAATCTGAATGAGCTCACAACCCCTGTGGGAGGAACACTCTTTTACAAAGCTTGGGCTGATGCCATAGAGGGCCATAGACGTGATGACTGTGTTTTGTTAATGACCCTACAATTCTCTCAGGAGCAATATTAGTGAGTATTATGAGTCAATGTTTTTTAGTAGTAGCCTTATTATTTATATTTGGAATTACAGGAACGAAATGGTCAAACTTTAAACTTCAGCTAAGAAAATAAAGAGCTGGGGAAAAGTTTTAACCAAAACGAAACTTTTCTTTTTAATCTCATTTATACCAGTACAACGTGGTGTGTTGTTCACAATGAGTGTGTCTGTAATACTGCATTATCAGTTTATGATATTGTGTCCCCTACCAGAGCTGACAATTTGGCAGGATTCTCCTGTTCTTTTTGTCGGAGGTTCCAGAATGGCCAATAAATAAAACTAACTATTCCCTGGAGATATTGAACTGACAGGTTTTACAGGCAGTAACTTCACACACAATCAGAGCTAGGTCACTGCATGGAGTACCACCGATCCCTTTTTTCTCTTCAAACATTTTGCGCTAAGTTTCCATTATTGTGGTACACGTCCCCCTCCTCCCCTTTGCGGCTTTTGCTGGTACTACCTACCTTGAGAGTGTCTGGAGGCACAAAAGGTGTATGCACACTACGTCATGGAGTGAAATACAGATATATCCACATCAGTGCCAACCTTAGTAAACACATCCTTGCGGGTAAAGGAACTCCACGATCTTGTCCCAGAACTGTCTAATTGAGTGATTACAAGCGTATTTTAACATTTCCAATTTAAATGCGGCCAACTTCTGTGTTTGTTCTGCCTTGCCCAAGTTAGATGGCACATTAAAATGTACAATCCACTTACTAATCATCTCATAGCCCAAACAGATAGGTCACTTGCAGGATAATGCAGTACCTTGCCCTCTTCCCTTTATCTAGTCAACCTCTTTTCCTCTAGTAAACTGGGAACAGATTTCTTGCTTGGCTAATTAGCTCTAAACTGCCTTCTACCATCTCATCTTCAGGCTTGCCCCTTGAATATTATGTGCGTGTTAGTGAGATAATGAGTACAGATTTCAGATTCTCTGCATTTTCCAGGTGGAAGAACCGAAACAGAGAAATGTTAAGGTTAGAATTTGCCTTGCTTAGCTTTGAAAGTCTTGGAGTTAGATCCCTGAGCTAGTAATTTCAGGACACTTTTATATTCATAAAGCAGCTGCAGAAGGCAATTATTCGACTTACCTTATGGTGAGATGAATTGTCTTTCCTCATTTTTATTAATTATAAAAGTCTATTATTATCAGTGTAAATACACACCTTTACTGTGTGTAGATAAAAAAGTCATCAAAGCAAGCGTGTAACTAAAATGGTAGTTTTATTCCTTGACAGTATTTCAAAGTAGGCACTTCCTCATCTAAAATCTTTCTGTTAAATTTTACCCATCATCATTCTTTGGGTGCAAAAGTATACTCCTGAAATACATTTTAAAGTGGGTGTAGCTTAATCCACTAGGATTAAGACAAGACAAGTTATAAAGTAGGTGGGATATTTTTAGATGTTTTTGTTACTATTATTTGCCATTACAAAGGAACAGATATATTGGTAGGTGCCTTGTAGAAGATGTGGAGAAAGCCAAGTGCTTGTGTGAAGGCACCTGCACTGTAAATGTTGACAACACAATAAGTACTCTGGGATTCACCTATACTAGAATATTAAGCACACTCAGGACCACACTCTGGCAAGGGAGGAGGATGTCATGAAGAGCCTACATACTTATTGTTAAGGTCTTTTACCCTACAGACTAGAAAGACCACCAGCTCCCTTTTAAGAATCGCCCCATAATATTTAAATTCCCAAATTCTTCAGAGGAAGTGCTTGGGATAGTTATTTGCCAATGGCCAATACCACATCAGGGAAAATTCCAGCAGTGTGCTAGTATAGATTTCACTTGATTGATCCTGAATCAGCAGTAGCATATTAATGAGAAAACAAAGTTAAAACGCAAGCAGGATTTTGGAAGGATTTGCATTATCTAAGTAAATTATTATTCATTTTCCATTTAAATTCTTATATTCTTGTATTTTTAAATTCTTATATTTCACTTTCCATTTAAATTCTTATATTACATCCCCAACACAGTACTATTGTTAGTGATATACATCCTGGAGATGAGGAACTGGTCACAAAGACATGAAATGACCTTAAAGTGAAGTCTGGAATTGAAATTGTATCTCATTCAATGCAAAATATATTTTAGACCATATGACTTCCCTTTCATCTGCAGACTTTCTTTAAATTCATTATCAGAATCAGAAATTAGTTGTTTTTGAGGCACAGCATACCATACTATGTTGACTGTTCATCTAATAATGCATGAAACAAGTGGAAATAAGGGAACAAAAATATGTAGAGAACTGGTTGTTAGAAAGTGAGTAGAGTAGGATGGATCAAAAATGTTAAAAAACATAATAAAAAATCAGAAAGCGGAGAAAGTAACTGATTCAGTAAGAAAGAAAAGATTAGGAAGTTCATGCAAAGAAACAAGTAATAAAATACTACTAGAAGTAGCTATAATCATCCTTAGGGTTAGCAGAGTTGTTGGAAGAAGAGACTAGTATATAGGCAAGTAAGTAGCACCACTGAGGGAAAAGAGTAAAAGAGAAGGAGGGAGGAAAGAAAGATGTGAAGAAGCCACTGACTGTAATCCTTGATGATAGTATTAACTGAAAATGAGAGCTCATAGAGGTCATTATTCATTTGGAGGTTAAAGTAGCTGACTTCAGAGATTCACAATCTCGGTTTTCTACCTACGAGTGTTAACTGGCAAAAAAACTTTCTAAAACAGCACCTTTAAAGCAAAAGATCTAAAATATTCACAAGACACTAGTAGAAAATTCCAGGAGGTGCTGTCTTTGTAACGGAAATGTAGACAAAAATGTCACAGCATTCTGATACGTGGGGACAGAATTACAACATGTATCAGCGATACGTATTAAAGCACAACTTCTCTGGGACTGGATGGTCTTAGGAATGGGTTCTTGTGAATAAATTACAAGACCATCATTATTCAATAACGTATAATTTGTGTTTTAATCCAGAATGCATTGATTTCATTCCATTAATTACTGAGAGTTTTGGATTAGCTCCTGGACGGAATAATTTGACTCCCTTTGCAAGTAACTCCTGAACAAAGAAATGAAATACAACTCCTGAGATCACTTAATACAAATTATACATCTAAACCTACTTAAAATCTAATAAGACACCCTTAAATCAACACTAGATGTGTTTAGCTTGAGACCTGAATTTAGATGGCTTTCAAGTTTCTCTAATGTTCTGCTTCATTAGAAATCAGGGTGAAAATGAAAATGAACTGGTGATGGAAACTCTTTTTTTTTCCCCCTCAACTCAGTTCTCTGTTGGATAAAATGTGCTCTGATTGCTTTGAATAAATAAAAAGAAAAACAGGGAGCTGCAATACAGTTTGCTGAATGCAAAGTGTAGAGGCAAACCATGTGGCAGGTCTGCAGAGGTTAAAATGACCACAAAGGGCACTCACCCTGAAACTTTATCAAAATCCTGTAACACTTACAGATGCAGGTAAAGGAGCTTTGAAGCAGGCTATGGAGGAGGAAAGAATTGCTGTCTAACACACCAGAGACAGGGGAAATGAGAGACCAAATGGGTTGCTAAATGTTACTGCGGAAAAAAAAAATATGGCAGTATAAAAATTGTATTTTTTTTTTCTAAAATAAAAATAACCTTCCTTCAAGGTAATTCAAATAAAATCTAACCTATATCTGGACTGTGGAGACTGCAGACGTTTAAGTTAGGTCCTTGGTGTCTTCACTCAATTCAGCAATGTATTTTCCATACATAAGCATTTGCAAAGGGACAGAAGGGGTAGCCACTGGCTGGTGGCTTGCTTGAAATGGCTTTGAGGCAATTGTAAAAGTTTCCTTAAAAATGTATATTGGAGCTTCCAGCTCCCGTAGCTCCTTTCTGCATGCTTGTTCAAGGATTGTGCCAGAAAACCAACTGCACCGTCCCCTTCAGAAGCAGGTGCAACAGCCCGACAATAATCCAATAAAAATCCTATTAGCTGTGTCTCCATGACACTCCTGGTATCCATGGGACCCACAATATCTTTAATGCAGACAATAAATCCAGACCGTTTCCTCCTTCAATTGCTCCCAATATGGCTCCACTCCTAGCACTGTTCAGCTAACCTTTTGTTGCCACATTTTCTCATGAATGCTGAATCACTCTCTAATCTTTACAATGAAACAAGTGGAGTCCCCGCTAAGAGAAACACATCAGTCAGTTTTAGTTATCCAAACGCAATTGCATCCAGGTGCATTGCTGTGGATTACAACCAGCAGAGACTCAGCACTGACTGTAAAAATATCATTTCCATGTCTACAAAGTTTGGGAAAGGCTTTGTGGCAATTACTGTCTGACCAAAACATCCCAGATTAACCCCAAAATAGCCAGACCAGAGAGTACATCACTAGGTTAAAAGGGTGTCTACATGTGGATAGAAGACATATGGTGAGTTAAAACAAAATGGTGTGAAACTGAAGCAAAAACAGCTTAACCAAAAATGCAAAAAAAAAAAGCAAAGTAAGAACAACTGCAGGGAGGAGGTGAACTGGCAATACATTGTCTTCTGGGATCTCTTAGGAGTTACGGATGCTCATAGAGGGCTGCTGAAATACTGCTTTCTCACTCACAGTAGCTGAATCCAACCCAAGAGTTAAGTACTCATGAGAGGATGTGGGACGGTGTGGAATTGTTAAATGAAAGAGAAATTTATTGCTTGAACCTATAGTCTACTGTGGTAATTCTCAAGTTAAGGCTCACCTCTGTTGGTAGCAGAGGAGCCCCAGAACACAGCACCCATGCACACCAAGTTCACAACACCACCATTACTAAGTGTGCAGGTTATATGCATGGCATGTGCATGACCAGGAGATAGATGAGAAGCAGAGCCTGGAGTACTTACAGACCATTCCAGAGGCTGATCTTTCAGAGCAGGAAATTATTATCCTTCATCCCCGTGGGTCCTGAAGACCCAGTGCCTGGGAATAGATTTGCTGGGGTGAAAAGCTAAGTTGCAACTCAGCTATTTGCAGTCTCGTCCCATCCTGTCAGAAAGTTTGAAGTGAAGAGTTTTGGGAGAATGGATTTGAACTCTGTGTTTATATGCTTACTCTGTAGAAGAGGCAAGTTTTAATATGTAGTTAAAAGAACCAAATGATTGTGAATTACTTAGTTAAAGCACAGGACTACATACAGACAGGCTATTTAAAATTCTGTGCACTTTGTTGTGATTTAGACTACCTCTTTAATTACTTTTTATGGCTGGCTGCTTAGAATTGCACATTGTTTATAGACCTATTTCCACACAGGTTTTGTCATGTGATCCAGTTTTGAGGGGCATGAAATAAGTTTTGTGCTCTCATTCCAGTCCAGGCTCAGCAGCAGCAGTTTAGTGTGAGAACAACCACCCGAGAACGAAGAGAGGGCAGAGGAGTTCCTCCTGGGGCAGAGCTATGTTCCCCTGGGAATGCCCTGGGTGTAATAAGCTATAATGCTCATTATATACGGTCAATGAAGTTATGTCCATGACTGCAGGCACATGAGCAGTGAATATTTGTCCAGTGAGGTTGCCTTGTGGTTCTCCCTATCCTGCTGTCACCTCAACAAGAAAGAATAACCTGCAGCAAGAAGGTCATAAGGCTCCTTGAAAATAAGTGGAGGGCTGGACTTGTAGGCTGCTCATATTCTCTGTTTGAACAGAAACATGTACACAGAGCAAGTACACAAGTTGCAAATTGCAGCTCAGTGCAGAAAACCAAGTTTTCCCAAGTTAAGAAAACGTGATTATTGGCATCTGCAAAGTCCATGGATAAAATGGAGCAACATGTTGGTTTAGTGAATTGAATTTAAACTAAAAAAAAAGAAAAAAAAAGAGCATGAAGACTTAGAATTTAAAACTTACAAGTCATTTGCAGAAGAGATCAGAATTGGGGCCACGTGGAAAACTTAAGCTCTGGTTGTCTACTAAGTTCAGTGTAATGATCCTTACAGTATTAACAGTAGTCTTTTAATGTAGTACCTAAAGCAAGAGTAACTAATGGACTAGGTGCTGGTTAAGCATCTAAGGGGACAATCTCAATTCCAAAGGCCTTTACAAGCTGGGACAGACAGTCAGAGGGACTGAAGAGGAAGAGGGATGCCAGCAGAGAAACTGGTTTAAGTAGATGCACAGTGCCCACATTGCTAAAGTGCTGGAAGACCTTCGCTGTGGATCAGAAGACCAGATCAGACATTCTTGGTCACAAAGGCCCCGATTCTCATATTGCCAACCCACAGCAAGTCCTTTCTAATCGTGTGAGGGTCCCATCCTTCGCCTGTTAGAGGGTACTCCTGAACTCCTTTTCTTATCTGTACCTCCTGTTGTTTCCATCAAAATTTATATGTGGTCAGCTCAAACACATTTCCCGTGTAACTGTAGTCCTTTCAGTTCTCTTTCTTTGCTCCTTAGAGACTGCAGTCATTTCCCTGCCACCTTTGTTTTCACTGGGCTGAGCAATCCTGTGAGATTTCATCTCTGCTTGTTGAGTAGTTCCTCTTTCTGAGAGATCCTCTGGTCCCTTTGCTATTCCTGAAGCCCTCCTCTACATCATTGCTGGACTTGAATCACCTCCCTTGGTCACAGATAACCAGAAGTACACACTGCTGCAGTCCAGGCTACACTGACATCTTGAATTTACCGTAATCCGTAACATCTCTGGGATTAACCTCAGCTTTTAGGAAAGCAGTCTCCACCATCTTCTACCTACAGCATGGGCTCCATACATCAAGGAGGCGAGAAGAAAATGAAGGCATTTGTATTGGAAGATAGGCTAATGGGATGTCAAATCGTTCCACTTTTTATGAACTTTACAGATAATGACACGTTATTAGCGAAACTCTGAAGAGAACTGAGGAGACAAGAGACAAAGCCTCTTCCTGGAAACGAGATGAGAGGTGTAGTTGGGCATCTTCATACTGAAAGAGGAAAGGATTCGGTGTTTCTTCCTTCTTTGCATGTGTGTGCATCCGCATGTGTGTCAATGATCTCTTACTGGAGGCATTAACAGAAGATGTTTGCTTTGCTCTACCTTTATTTGGTTTGCTGAGCTCTGGGGATACTCACCGTTCTGCCATTTCTGTTAAGGGGATGGCAATCTTGGCACCCAGTGCATTCAAAAGTCAGGGACAGTAACAGCGTAAATATTTTTCAGGTAAGGTCTCTACATGTCAGTCAGTCAGACCCTTCACATGAGCGTAGTGTTTGCTCAGGGTTTGTGCAATATGTCCATTTTCCTGCCACCTTAATAGTATGCAGGGACATACGTGGATGCGCGTGGCAGGATTTCCAAACACACACACAGTTACTGCGTGAAGTTCTTTGAGAAACTTGAGAATGAAAAGTATTGATTTGTTGTAAAACATTACTTACCTAACATGCAGAATGTGCATACGTGCAAAATTTAATTCGTTTTCTATCTTCCCATCCTGCACAAAGATCAGCAATACCTTAGTGCTGACACCTTTAATACAGTATTTGCCTCGGTGCATATTTAAAAATAAAGAAGTTATTTGTTTATAAAGCTTTGCAAACACTGTAAGGTAATAATAAAAAATCTGTTTCTAAAACTTTACATTCCCAGTGTCATCCATCCTGATGAACTTCGTAGTTCATAGTTCTTTCCTTTTCATAGCTGGCTTCTCTCAGTCCCATCTTTTCCCTCCCAGATATACCAGAAATGAATAACCCCAGCAAAATATTTCTTCAAACACCCTGCCAAATGTTATTCAATACCATTTTTTTAATTATTATTGTGTTTTCCCTTAGGCTTAATACAATCTTAAGAATCACCATTTGTTGAGCTAAAGGTGCATTTTGTCACTAAACCCATCTCTCTGATACAGTTCACATCTACCCAATGTCTTCTGGCATTCCAACAACAAAATTTTGGACTTTTCTGCTCTGCTTGTACTGAAATGCTGTTTCCTATGGCTGTTCTTGTCTGTACTTGAATGACAAAAACACGAAAAGCGAGTAAAGTAGTAAGCACAATCAAAGCATACAGGGGATCAAATATTTTTAACTGCTGCACAAAAAGAGTCTGACATAACCTAATCAGAATAGGACAGATGTTTAATTATTCAACGATTCTCATTAAGCCTTGACTTGTCAGGGAAGGCCAGGCTCCCTAAAATCCCTAGTTAGTACCTTTGGGTACATAACAAAATTACAAAATGCTTAGGGATTGAGCTCCACTGGAAGAGGGTGGACAGATTTATTCAAAACATCTCTGGAGGAGTGGTGTACCTTCCAAACCAGATTAGTTATTTAAAGGCTCACTTTAGATTGGAAAAAAAACCTTTGGTGGATTGTCTTCTCTGACTGAGTACTTTAAAACCTATAGAAGTAATGAAAATAACTTCTGAGAGGAATATTATTTTCCTTTTTACTTGCTCAGGGTGTTCCTACTGACTCTCTTTCTCAGTCAAATACATTTTGGTCACTTTTACCACTGTATTACACATATTCCTTTGCAACCATCTAACAACTAATTCCTACCACATCCACCCTGCTACATAATACAGGTCCTTATGGCTTGGTCTGTAGACACAGTCAGGACTGGGATATCCACACTCTTTTCTCTTCCCATTCAGGATGGAGGTCTAGATCTAGCAGCCAGGGCATAAAAATATAAGATGAAATGTAAGAATAAAAAGTTAAACCAAAGCCTTATCTAGCCCGTTATATTATTCGCACTAGCATTAGTAGCAGATGCGTAGGAAAATAATTTGTATCTGAGCAATGAGGCAGTAGAATAGTGCTCTCCTCTTCATATAACTTCCCTTTTCCACCATCTTATGAACTTTCCAAGCAGCAGATTGTTTCTCAATGACTATAATTAATAATTAATATCTGACCCCCGCAATATGTTCTGGCAATGAATTTATCGTTTAACCATGCATTTTATTCCAAAGTAATTCATCATAAGATTTGCTTTAAACCTACTGCCTGACGTTTTTATTCGGTGCCCTCTGATAGTTATTTATTAACTGTGAAAACACTAATTATTATTTACTATGTACTTTCCCCATAAAACATTCACGATTTTATGGACATTAGTCACAACCCACCATCCACTCTGTTTGTCTCATTTTGAAGCTGTTAAGAGCACAGCCTAGCGTCTCCTCAAATGGAAGTCAGTTTGCACCGCCATACCTTTTGTGCTATTCTATACCCTTTCTGAGACTAATTTCAAATACAGACAACCCGTGGACCTATACAATAACTAGTATTTTTTGCGTTATGTTTTCTAGTAATTTCTAGTATTTTATTCACATTTTCTACCACTTTTGAACAGGTGATGATATTGTCAATTGTGTTCAACACTGACTTCAAGATCTTTTTCCTGAGTAGTAATTACTCTTTGTGCTATGCACACTTTTTTTCCATCCATATGCGGATACTTGGAATTTATCAACAAACGGAATGGTTCAGCTTGGCACATGACGTTTTCTGATTGTGGGGAGGAGACCTAGCCAAAATACTTCTCAGTGACCAGAAACATTTCCACAGCTGAGTACAGCATTCCTCCTTGTCCTAGCTGACATGCTGCATAATTAGACAAAATGTAAACCCTATGGAGCTTTTCAAATTTCAATGCACTCAAGCTGTTGTTGATCTTGTTAGCTTTTTTCAAAAGGTCGTTATAATGTTGTGGTGGGGAGGAAATGTCCAATAGGACTTAGAATTCTCTGTTTCATCCCACTGGTGAAACAGCACCAAACAACTGTCTCTCTTTCTTTGGACAAAGACTAAAATCTCTGCTGATTCTTTTAATTAAGTTTTTATGATTGTTGTTCACTAGGAACAATTTTCAAGGTCTCTTTGAGACCTGCTTGTGAGCTTGAGCAGAAGTCTGGGAAGATCTGCTCAGATTTTCTGTAGGAGATTTTATTTGCACTTACCAATGCAAATAAATTATGAAATCTCTTAGAGGTCTACTCACTCGTTTTATTAAAACAGGGGTACCACCAGGCTTCTGAGGGAGTCTGTCTCCACCTCTCTCCTTTGCATGCCTGATGTGAAGTCCAGGTGGAAGTTCTAAACCACTTGCTGGCCCCATAGACGTAGTCTGCTTCTGTACGTAACCAGAACTCCTTCAGCCTTGTAAGAGCTGTAAGGTAATGCTTTCTGAGCATCATCCTTAGGCAGAGCTTTGAATGAGAAACCACATATAAAAGATGAGATCACAATGCATAAGTCGTCTGAAGAAAATGGACTAAAGTTTGAAAGGGATCCAATTAGATTCTCTAACACCTTTTAAATGTACAAGCTGCAGAGCTATCCAGCATGGGTATTTTCCTCCACTGCATTAACTCTTCCTTTCCAAGGCTGAACTTGACAGAGTAATTCAAGCCTTCATCACCATCAGATAGGTTATTCCCATGCATTCTCAATGAACCCGCATTTACATTGCAAAAAAACTGTTTGATCACTATACACGCCAGGAAAACACTGGCAAATTAAAACCACAGTGAGATTCTTCCCTCCTAACTGAAAATATCTGTGGTATCAGTATCCATCTGCACAAGTTATCTGGGTTCCCACTACAGATGAATGAAATCTAACACCATTATCAATAGCATTCAGGGGCAAATTCCTCTGACCACATTTAGGCATGATTTCAGACGAGATTAATTATATCCTCAATTTCAGACAGTGACTAGACAATGGGAACCTGGAAGCCTAACTCAGACAGACACACATGCACCAAAGGCACCTCAAGGCAGGTGAGAGAAACTGCAACCCTGGTCTCTAAACACCATCTCAGCTTGGGGATAAACATGACATTTTGAAGACCGATCCGTGATGGAAGAGTGGAATGTTCAAGCCTTCACTCCCTGAAGGTGTGACACAGCAAGGGGTGAGCAGAGAGGATGCTGAAGTTTATCTCCTTCTGTCTACCATGACACACGACATTTAATCAGCCCAGTAACAAGCAAATCACTTGCAATCTCCACTATTAAAAATATGCCAAAATGACATGACCGTTCACACAGAGGGTTTAATACGTCGCTGATACAGACAGATATACACTGAGGAGCCAAGAACTCCCTTTGAGGAAGCCCTGATTTCCTAAAGTTGGCTATGGAAAGGTTTATTTTAACCACCAGCCAACAGTACTGGTAGTTTAAAGTCTTTGGACATACATGAGTATTTATAGGATCCCTGCAACAAGTATAAACTATAAAATGATTTATACAACAAATGGAAGCAACCAGATGTATATATCCTCTGTTTATCCAATTTACTCACTGTTCCCTGAAATTTGTTAATAATAAAGTCCTATTCCTTTCCCTCTTCCCATATGCCCCATTACCAACAAATAATGAGACTTTAATACTTTAATTAATAACTTCTGGTAAGTCATTTATCATAACATTAAATAGCATAAAGAGCTAATTAAGCTGCTCAGTGAAATTCCACTCTAACAGATGCCTACCTGTTTATATACAAAAGGCACCCAGATTCCTAAGAAATAGCTAAACATCTTAAATATCTTCGCTTAAACAGCAATCTTGTTCTGATGTGGGTTTTTGTTTTTGTTGGTAAAGCTGCAGTCATAAATAAAGCTAAATGAGCTCAGGAGAAAGCAACTGTTGACTAAATTAGCTTTTATGGGATCGATATACAGTCCAAACTTTTACTTTAGATCAGTGTCTCAGCTTCAGCTTCAGTTTTCTTTGACCAGGAAGTGAAATTTGTCAGCATCCTACGATGCGCTATTTAAAATAAGTTCAATTTGTGGGCAGGTTTGAGAGCCAGAATCTCCCAGCCTCAGCTTTATTAAGGTGCTTCTTTATCTTTTTTTGTTTTAACCTGAGATCCTTTTTCTCCACATTCAAAACCCAACATACTCAGAAGGGAATGCTGTGCAATTCTTCCTATTACCATACCAAAGCAATCCTTCCTGCTTCATGGCTTAAACTAATCTTTTAAGTATTTGGAGTTGAGGAGGAAATACTCCTCAGGGCTACTGCTGTCAGAAGTACTGCATGCATATATCATCTCCCTTTCTCTGAAATACGCATTCCTTGGTCACTCTTGAAGACAAGACCCCACGAGGAGCAATCACTGTGCTCTTTAGAGTTCTTTCTATTTCCTGAGAACAAGAATAAGAAAATAATTCTTTCTATAATTAACTGAGTTGTATCTAAATATTCCAGTCAGTGGAGGCAACTGAAATGTGTTAGGAGTGGAAGCTGAAAAAATTATGACAACTGTGAGCATTACAGTGGGCTGTTTCCCACCTCAGCCATACTCTGGGTTTTCTGTAAGGACTTCCTATTTATTTCCTTGGGAATTAGTTCAACCTCTAACAGGTTCACTTTTTTAACATAAAAATTAAAAAGTATACCTGAACAAGATATACAGCTCAAATAGCATTTTCCTAATTATGTCTATCAAGCATGTTTAATAAGATGTCTATCTTGGTGGCAAAGCTCAAACTCAGCTATTTAAAAGTCATTTGTTTGAGTCAGTTCTTGAGTCAACCTGTAAGCAAATCTTGCCCAGATCTCAACAAGGTTCCAGATGTATAGGCTGGAATATATCTGACCAAATTTAGGCACTGAAAATGGAATTAACCACTTTCAGTTTCATGCATCTACATTTACCACGGTCTCATTTTCTTGTCAGTGGAGATTGAACCAGTATAGGTTTAGGCATTTCACCCGCCCATGCAGACATCTACTTTAGGATGATTTGAACCATGCCCTCTACTCTGCTGACTATAAAGTGAGCTAAAGTTGGTTGGCTAGTGAAGTCATAAAGACACCTGCCTTGTGGATACCCTCATTTAATCAGATGGAGATGCCTCCTGCATTACAGGTATCACTCCAGGTATCGCCATTACAGCTGGTGGGGACAAAGAGGAGCTTTAAAATGCAGTTCATCAAATCCTAAAGAAGACATTTAAAGAAGGTCAGGTGGATCAGGCTTTAAAACAACCTGTTTCTGTTGGTTGACTGAAAACAGGCTTGAAACTAGTTCAATTACTGCTTACATGTCTAAAGCTGAAAACAATGTCTTTTCTGAGGGCACTGTGCTATGGCAGCTTGGCAGTTTCTCATGCTGAAGGCAACATGGAGCTGCCTGTCAGAGCCAGTGCTGGTGTCCTGCTCCTTGCTAAGGCAATCTCAGCGTTGGCACCCAGCAGACCTCAGTAATACCGAGTGGCACTGGATTCAAATTCAGGAATGATGTGCAAGTTAAGGTATTTCAAGAGACAACATCCCACTGATTTTTCCATTTAGTGTCATGTATGGAAGCGAATGGGAACCCCTTCACAAGATCTCAGCTTGCTTGGATTAGGACAAGGGTCTGCGAGTAACCTGCCAATTGCATGTAATAGATCTCAGCTATAACATTTTGTGGTTGCATGATAAGAAGCAGGTTGTTGCCCCAGTCCTGGTGGTTGGATAGATGAGTGTGATCCAAAGAATGCAGGTTTTGCACTTGTAAATTCCAACACTGGGGAAAATTTGCATCAAATTTTTCATGCCTTTGCTTTCCCGCCCTATTTTTCAAAATATAACAAGGAGAAAGGGGAAATTAAATTACTATTTTGGAAGATACTTTCAAGCTTTGATGCATAAGAGTTTGAAAAAGCAGGTAGTTTAAAGTCTGTTTCTGGTGTTACAATCTGTTATTTTCTGGTTCTGTCAGAACTGTAAATGAAAACTGGGATTCATTCTCACATTTTTTCGCTACTCAATTAATGTAAAATCTATTTTTTTCTACATACTGTACTAAATCTCTTACATTTTGCTATTATTCTTTGTTACCACTATAATATTATTTAATATTATTTTTGTTGTAACTGTTAGAATTACTATTCAGCCAAAAATGCTACAAAATCAGCCAGGCCTGAGACCTTTATTTTCCTCTAGTCCTCATATTTCTTACATATCCAATTGCGCTTTATGACATCAAAAACTTGAAATTTCTTGTCACCACCCTTAGAAGATAACTTGATGCTAGACTTCAGAAAAGGGGAGGGCGAAGCCAGGGGACCAGGAGGAACACTGACCTTGAGGGAAAAAGAAAAAAATGGTTTGATTGAAAACAGCCTTTAAAATTGTCCAGGGACAAACCCCTCTTCCTTTTTTTTTTTTTTTTCCCCGGGTGTGTGTGATCGTATAAGTTGAGTGCAAAAGCGAAAAAGAAAAAGCTCTTTTCCTTCCCATGCAGTGAGTTCCTGACTTTGATGCCCACTTGACAGCCAACCGCTTATGCTCGATGGGGCCTCATCATCGCTGGACCTCCAAATTAGCTAGAAACACATCTCTCTGTTTTGACTGGAGCCAGATTGATTCCTCCACACTTGAAAAGGCTGTATTTTGCTTCCTGGCACCACTGGACAGGTTGCAAATCATAACTATAGTAATTAGCGAGCACGTTTCTGGATATTAAGCATGCTGGGGAGGAGGCGTCAGGTACAGTGGAAGAGGGAGAGTGCGAGGGGCAAGGAGAACAGGGGAGAAACCGAAAGGGCTTTGGGCAGAATGCGATGATGGGACTGCTATCTGCTGCTGAGTGAGTGCTAAATTTAATATCACAGCATTATTACAGCACGTTTGCCACACTACCATGAAGCATGTCTTTATTTTAATCCCTTTTGGGCTTAGGGAAATGCAACAGGTTTTTGAGAGAGTCACTTGTATGTGCTTCAACAGGGCTGTCTACAGCAATAGGGTTTTTTCAGATTCTGCCCATTACCTAAGTGCACAGGGGAAAAGCCTCCTGTGTGTCTCTTGGTCTCTGCAGTGAGAGGCAAGCAAGCCTCCGCGCTCTCTCTGCACGTCCGGTGGCAGGAAATCACGCTCCATCTCGCGGTGTTTTGTATTTCGGTTACGATTATTATGGGTTCAGAACACACCGGCAGTGGCTGGCCTTTCTCCTCTAATTACCATGCACGCACACCGCTCCCCGTGCTGCTCAGAATAAAGAGCACTTTGTTCAGCAGCTCCTCCAGCCTTCCCCTGCTGCCTGTCACCAGCCCAGAGAAGCTCTTCTATTTCTTATTGCCCTTTACCTTGACGCTCCACACCCAAGGCTTGTCCAGGCTCCAGAAATACTGAAAGCACTCCCCAAAGACACAGTTCTCCACGGAGGCCAGTAGTGGTTAGTTAACCCATTTGTATTCCACCTTCCCTTTTTTTTTATTAAAAGAAGAATAGTAGGGACCAGACTGGAAGCCAAAAGTCCAGCAGGAAGGGAAAAAAATAAAGCTTATCTCAGGGAAGGATAATTGATAATTAGAAGAAGCTTTTAGCTCGTGGATGAGATGCTTGTTTTATTTTGTTCCCTCCCATGAACAAAGAACTCTTTATTTTAAGGAGAAGGAGTGCTGAAAGGTTACTGAATGACTCCAAGAGTAATCAGTGTCTATTTACACTAGTGACATGCATCAAGCCTGCAAGGCTTGTGAGCTCAACTGCAGACCAGAGATAGCTATGTAAACTCCCCTCCCAGCTGTTCCCCACTACTATCAATGGCTAAAACCCAGCCTTTTCCTCCTCACCACCCCAAACACAGAAGCTGCTTTCAGGAGGATTTTTAACCTCCTCTTTGAAGGTAGCATCACATCTGCAGTGGAAGACAAAAAACAGAGTCACACAGGCGCACTTGTAGTTTTACAGAACAGCCTCAGAGATTCCTGGAAGATTGTTATTACCATATTTCACAGCAATTGGTATCACTGTGACCTAGAAGCTCAGATATTCACCTTTGACCCAGGCATGATAAGAGGCATAGACAGCATTCCTCTGATAGTTAAGGTAGAAGAGTTACGATGGTGCACTGAGAGCAAGAGAAGGGGTGGCCCCACTGTGATTTAGGATTTGTAAGCTCCTTATGATGAGAAGAATTCACAATGAAAGATGTTTTATCATTGGGAGCTAAATCTTCCTGACAATGCCAGCTTTGTGCAGCAGTGGAATGGGCTTCTTCAAGAATAAACCCAGCAGGATGTGTCCCCTTGGGATCCTAATACAGGGGAGGAAAATCAATGGTTAGCACAAGAGCTCTTAATTTACACACCAGGCAAGGGGCAGCAGCTGAAAGAAGAAAGATGATCTAAATGCTGAGCTGCCTTTGTTTAACTAAAAAATATGGTGCACCCCTGATTTAGTTAAATTAAGGCAATGTTTTTGGTTGGGATTCTTGACCTGTGCCAGTGGCGTAAGATGATGCACTGAAGCCTGATTTCAAGTAGTGGAAGGGATGCCCATAAAGAGAATAAATCCAGGGTAATGAAAATGGTCAACAGCATCACACACATAGACAAATCGGTGGTGTACAGTTGGAATCCAGCCCTCTTTTACAAGCAGCTGCATTATACTTACTCTTACCGTCATGCAGAAAACAGTCCTTACCCCTGCAAAAGATGTAAACCCTTCAAAGCCTGTGAGGAAACTGCATCTACTTTCTTGATATCCTTCATTGTGACCCTAGAAACCAGTAGGCAATTCAATTATCTGTGCCTCAACTTCCCACTTGACAAAATTAATGTGATATTTTGTGTTTGAGATTTGAATCGTGGCTCTGGGGGCAAGGGAAGACCAGCAGGTGTTACACACCTTGACTTGAGCAAGGACTTCCACGCAGTCTCCCAGAATACACTTATTGACAAATTGCTGAGATATAAACTGAATAAACTTTCTATGATGAGTGTGCAAAATTTATCTGGATTAGTAGGCTTATAGGGTGGTGGTCAGTGGTACGAAGTCCAGCCTGTGGCCATCTGGCAGTGACAGGCCTCAGGGATTGCTTCTGGGGACAATACTGTTCAAGCTCTTTACTAACAACCTGGACAAGGTGATGGGGTGCCTCCTCAGCAAACTTGTGGATGATACCAAGTTGGACCAAGAAATTGATATGCTGGAAGGCAAAGGTCTTGTTCAGAGGGACTTTAATGGCCTGGAGGAATGGACTGGCAGGATATTCCGAAGTTTGAATCCAGTATCTGGAATGGTGTCCTGGCAACCGCATGCAACGGGACATGTAGATGAGCCTCAGCAGTCCCTTTCAACCTGAGTTATTCTGTGATCCAATTCACAGGTGGCTTTCAACCCGTAAGAGAACCTGGCTAGGAGTGGACCACCTTTTCTCCCATCCAGATCATTAGTTCTCATTTTACCAGTTCAGCTGCCTGAACAGCTTCTGCCATTTCAGAGCATACAATGAGAGAATAATTATCCACCAGGTACCACAGAGCTACAAGTAATAACAATTAAAGTGGATAAAGGGCCTTGATTAAAAAGGCAGGTCTTCTTCTACGAGCGCAACATATAGCGTGTTACAAACCTCTGCATTTATCAGGAAACAGATTGTATCTGTACCGTGATTATTGTAACTGATGGGTGGCAGTATATACTGCACTGGAATTTAACCATGCTGTACGTATAATTACATCTGTGACAATTTCCTGTCATAAGTGCAAGGCCTTATTGCCTTCAAAATACAATGTGCAATACTGGGTGACGAGAATGGTTACAGCTGGTAGGCTAACATCCAAGTTTTCTGCGGTTTATGCAGCAAGCCTGTCTTGAGAAAATACATATTAAATGTTTCTGGGTTCAGCACCTCCCCCACCTCAATGCCTGAAACCTCGAAGTTGAGCTCCCTTGCACAGGGCCAACACACCAACCCTAAGCAGGACCACCACAAGTCACCCGTTTTTCAGCCACATTCGCTCACCGTACTGTAGCCGTCTTGCACATCACCCTGATGGGATGAGTCCAATTCACCCAGCTGCACTGCATCCTAACTAACCAGAGAGAAGGGTCCACCCAGCTTACTGGATGCTTCACTGTAACACAAAACAGATAAATACTCCAATTCATGTAGCTTGGGAAAAAAAAGCCAACCTAACAAACAGTTCCTGTCATATCCGCAGTCCCTAAAGGCATGGTGTGTGGTATTACACTGCTCTGGAGACGGATGATGTTCGTTAATGACAGGCAGCAGTTTTCCCACACGGCTTGAGATCCACTTTTGTCTTTTTGGATGCCAGAGGCCACAACTTGTTTTAAACCCTCCAGCTAGATCATATATTGGATAATAAACTGGATCTTACGGAAGACCTGGGTCTCATGATGAAAAGTCAGGCTGCAGCAGAACCAGGAGCACGAGACCTTCCTGTCCTCTGTCCAGGTCACTTTTTCTGTGCCAGGTTGCTGCAGGGCCATGATGAGCATTGGTGAGTAGGTGAGGCACGATGAAAGGAAGAGCATTTAGTGACAAAAATAATCTGTGTGTAGCTCTAATATTGCAAAAATCTTTTTTTCCCCTCTAATGAATCACACTAAAATTGTAAAAATTGAGAACAAGAAGACTTCAAAAATATTTTAGTTGAAACCACAAAATAATTTATTCTCGATGAAGTAAAATACTGTATTTGGCTTTTACATGTAGAAGGTAAGAATGTAATACATGTATGTACACTACAGGAATTAGTATTGGCATTACATTCCTTTAATTTTTTTTTTTTAAGTAATCAAAATCTATTTAGGAAAAAAAGTCAGAGGAAACTAAGTGAAATGAAAATTTTCACCTGACATCAACAACTTCAGTTGATGTCTTTCACCTTTACCTGCCCAAAATGACTGGACTTTCAGCCAACCCCTGGAATATTTTTTCACTTATGAAATTGTATTTTCCAGAAGATACTATCTGGTTAAGAAATTGACTGAGAGCTGAAGAAGTAGGTGGCAGGAATATGTTCATGAAAAGGGTGAAATCATGAAAGATGAACATCTGTATTTTTATTGGCACATAGGCCTTTTCTGTACAATTTAGTCCTATACACTTAGGTAGGCTCCTATAGGCGTATATGGGTTCTTTTTTTTTCTCCCCCTGGTTCTTTCCTTCCCCCCCCCCCTCCAGTTTAGAGTTTCAGATGCACAGCCCTTTTTTGGACCTGACTCAGATCATCAGTTTCATTTCTTCTACATGTGCAAACCTGGCTGTGTGTTTGTGCAGCTGGGGACTGCTCACCTCCCTGGCTGTGCACCACGGTCTCCTTCCCACTGATGTCAACAGGTCCCTCTGTTGCCTTCACCAGGAGCTAAAGGTGTTCTTGGGTTCATTCAGAGGCAGGGCTTCTTATGCTCAGAAGCGCATAAAAACAGCTCACAGGCTTGTGAAAATGTGTCTGTATCTATTCAAGGCAGACCAGTCATTTCTCAGTATGAATGCATAATTTCATTCATTGGTTATTTAATTATCAGAGAATTCTTGTTTCTTTATTAAAACATTAACTTTGACAAAGATGTTATTGCATAAATAATCATGTAATTAAAGTACTTGCATTGTTTAAGCCCACTGAAAAAAAGACTGAGCTAGGAACAGATAATTATTTGCTCTAATTCGCCTATTAAGTTGCTGGGAAGTCTTTTTTAAAGTTAATATAATGTTATTATAAAAATGGACCTGAGCCATAAACCTTAGCTATCAGAGCAGATCTGAATCACAGCATCTGTAAAGTCTGACCATTTTCAGATGCTGCTTTTTTAATTCAAGCCACAATAGATTCAAGTCCAGTGGTGTATATGGAGCCAAACATTTCTGAGGTGACAAGAGGAGATTTTGTAATCTAATACCTAGAACAGCCTAGATGATGTTTTCAGATATGAAGTAGTCCTTGAACGACAGTAATTTTTTTTTAAAATGCCGGTGAATTTAGTAAATAACTTGATACAGAATCCTAAAAGTAAAATTTCTCTTAAGTTACAGAAAAAGTGAAAGGCAATAAATTAAGATCCTCCACCCAGACCTGTCCATGTATCCCAGTTTTGAGGCTCATTTTAATCCCCATTGAAAACAATAACACTCTCTTCTCGTTTGGTTAGTAGTACCAGTTTCACCACTGCAAAGGAACAGAGGCTTTACTGAAAAAAAAAAACAACCAAAAAACAAAACAAAACCACAAAACAAAAAAGGAAAAGAGAAAAAAAAAAAGAAAAACAAAAACACCCCACTGATTTCCTTGCCAGAGTGCCAGAAGGAGAGCTAACCTCATCAGCTGCAGCCACTCATCACAAACATCTGACCATTGTGCAGATATTGAACAGCCACCTGGTGTCAACAGTATTACTGCATCAGTGGCTTGGAATAACGTACGTATCCATACCAATCCAGAAGCCATATTTACCCTTTCAACCTGTAAGCTGTACACAAAAAGTTCATATGGAAAAACCGGCTTTAAGCTCCCCTCATAACATAGCTTTAACAATACTCTACTTTGGTACCTTTAGGACTTGAGCAACAAGATAGATATCTTCATATATGTGTGTATATATATATATACACACACATATGAATATATATAACACACCTTAACTACCATGTTCAGTTTTGGGCCCCTCATGACAAGAAAGACTGAGGCGCTGGAGTGTGTCCAGAGAAGAACAACAAAGCTGTTGAGGGGTGTGGAGCACACGTCTGATGAGGAGCGGCTGAGAGAACTGGGGGTGTTCAGCCTGGAGAAGAGGAGGCTGAGGGGAGACCTTCATGCTGTCTACAGCTCCCTGAAAGGAGAGTGCAGCCAGGTGGGGGGCAGTGTCTTTTTCCCAAGTAGCAAACTATAGGACAAGAGGAAAAGGTCTTAAGTTGCACCAGGGGAGGCTTAGGATGGATATTAGGAAAGATTTCTTCACTGAAAGGGCTGTCAAGCATTGGAACAGGCTGTCCAGGGAAGTGGTGGAATCACCATCCCTGGAGGGATTTAGAAGACGTGTGGATGTGGTGCTGAGGGACATGGGTTAGTGGTGGACTTGGCAGCATTAGGTTGATGGACAAACTCAATGATGTTAAACATCCCTTCCAACCTAGAAGAGTCTATATATGTCTGTGTGTATATACATATGCATACATATGTAGGTATGTGTATGTATATACATGTGTGTGCGCATAGCAGATAAAAAAAAAAAAAGAAAAAGACTGAAACATATGGGCAAACTTCACTAACCTTTGTCAGAAGTAATGGAAGGAGTTTTTGTTAATATTGTGATTTGGAGGGGTTCTTTTCATCACTGCTTTAAAAAAAAAAAAAGTGGTATAACAGTCAGTCAAAAACACAGTTAATCAGCTTTCAACAAGATATGTCATGAACTGAAAAATTAAATTAAGCTAAAATAACCCGAAATGACCTATGTCAGTTCTCTGCTCACCTGCATTAAATTACTTGTACACCCAAGAGCTTGCAAGATTACAGCTTTATAGCAAATAAAGCTGGCCAGAGCCTGAAGGAATTGTCCTGTCCTGTGTTTCTCAGCCTGTAGTATATGGACTGCTGAGTGTCTGGAAGGTGTCAGAAGGGGGTTTGCAAACCAACTGCTGAATTTCTTGCAAGATGACACAGGAGCACAGTCCCAGGAATGCAAGAAAAAGAAAAACAAACAAACCAACCAACAACCCCCCCCCAAATATTCCCTCCCCCCAAACAAAGAAAAGCAAGGAAAACAAGAAATGACTGAGTACTCAATGGCAAACCCTATTCCTAAAAAGTTTTTGTCATAAATATAGCCTGTTGGAGTAATGCTTCACAAGATGATCCCTGGATTTTTTTATTTTTTTAATTTTATTTTTTGTCCAAACAGAATAGTTGATCTGGATTTTGAAAGTTTGGGAAATACTGATCTATTCTGTCCTTAAACCAGCTTCCCTAATTACATGACCCCACTCAGAACCACTCTTTCTCCCCACCATCCATGATGCCAGAATGTTTCTGGTCTTTCCTTCTACTAGTACTTATCAGGTGTTCCTCAAAAGAAAGTTTAATCTTTCTTTTCTGATCTGTGCCCCAAAAATTATACCACCTTGAGAAAAAAAGCTACTGACTCCCCCCTCCCATCATGATCCTTTTACCCTTTATGAAACAGAACAAGCACAAAAATCATAATCCTCCACTAGGAAGCTTCAGAATAGCTGTAACAACTTAGTTATTATCATGTATAAAATGGAAACTATGAAACATGACAACAAATTTGTGATACCATAAGTACTTCCTGCTTTTCTCCCAAATTCAGTACCCATGTAGAAGTGAGATACTGTAGCCAGAAGCATGAAACATACATAAAATAAAGTCTGTGACTGGTGTTCTGGCTTAGTCAGTGATGGGAAGACATACTCTCTGCATTTTTGCTGTCTTCCAAAATGCCTTTGAAAACAGAGATGTGAATCTAAAATAATGGGAGATTTTCACGGCAAAACTATGTTCTAAATAAATTATTAGATGCTAGTGAGGAAACATCACTTCACAGCTATTAAATCAATGGCCTTTTGATTCAGGCTTTGCTGAGGAAGGTCATGTTATGTTAAGGAACAGTAACTATGAGTGTCTAATAAAAGCCACTGGTGTCTCGTTGGTTGACTTGGCAGCTGTGGAAACACAGTGACCTTGCAGCAGAAGGTGAGAGCATGAGGTTGCACCCCCACAAAGCCTTAGCCATAGGTAGGTTTATTCACATGAATGTTTCATTGTTGACTTAGCAGCATTACTCACAGGAGCAACATTATTCATGTGCTTAATGACCGAAGAACCACAGTTTCGTACGCTAGCTCACACCTTTAACCAGCAGCTTGCTCCTTGGCCTTTCTTTTGTTCTATTTTCCAAAATGCAGAGACATACCAGTATTAATTGGAAAAACACCAGGTACAAGAGCCAAATTTAAATGGACATATCATTACCAACCAGCAGGACAGCAAGTGTGTTATTATGTAAATACATAACTAACCTTAACACGAAGTCTAAAATTATCTCATGGAAAGTCAATGGGGTCCCTAAGCGTTTGCCAGGCTGGAAGCTGTGACTGGATGGACTACATTTACAGACATGCCTGTACTGTTACTTCCCCCATACCAGGAGTGCTCAGTAATTTGTTAGGTTTAATGTCTTCCTCTTTGATGGCATCAGTCTGTTTCTGTGGTGGGAAGCCATCATAACCCGGCAGCCAGTGCTTCTTACCATGTCTGTTGGAAGGGAAGTTCACTGTGATGGTATCTGCCTCAATTAGTCTATAAGAAGTTCCATCAAAAAAAGGTGGTGAAATTATTGGGAAAATTCATGTTGATTTTCCTTGACTTTAGAGCAGGCTGTTAAAATGTTGTGGCGCTCAGAACAAGACTGTCAAATGATATACTTCCAGCGGGTGCCATTAAAACAGAACAAATACTGCTTGTCACCAAGACCCAACACGAATCTTCCCATTGAATTTAATGGGCTTCAGATCAAAACACATCTGCAGTGTTTTCCATTTCAACTACAGGAAGACAGTACAAATACAGTCTCATTCTTGAGCAGTATGGAGTACCTATTTCTTCCCACCAATACAGATAAGACAGTGAAACTTTACTCTCCTCCTTCCTCTCAATAGGAAAGGTATGTGGAACAGTGGGAAAACTACATTATCAGAGGTAGCACTTCTCCCAGTATAAAGCAGTGTGATTCTCTTGTCTTCAATAAACTGATGCAAATTTACACCAAACAAGCTCCACTATTTAAGTCTACCTAACTGAAACAGCTCCTGCACAAAAAAGAAACCAAAACCCACACCAACAAAAAAACACAACGCCTTATAATGACTATATTAAAAACAAATCCCTCTGCTGATGGATATATTTCTATAAGCCTCCCTCCATTTTCCATACGGATATGCACATTGTGTAAGTTATTATTTTCCTCATGATGTCTTGTGCATAGAAAATGCAAAGCTCAGGCATTACTAAAAATCATAAAAATACCAAACCCAACAATAATAATAATTATGGAACCAATTCGACATCATGGCAGCAATAACTGGTTTTGAAACTCTGCGAGTGTAAAAGTCTTGTTTGTTTTATGAGCCTGCACACAGTGCTAGTCCTAAAAATAAGAAATGTTCTTTCCAGCTCAGATTTCATAAAGAAAAAAAAATTACATCTTTAATTAAGATTTATGGCATTCAATAGGACTCAGCAAGGATAGAAAAACTGCTTCAGAGCGTAAAAAAATAACAGTTAAAAATGGGGAAATATGATTAAGTGTCTTTAATTCCTACTGCCTCCTTTACGGGGTTTCCGATGGCCTCAGGCAGAAATAGGCACTTATTGTCTTTAAAACGGCATTATTCTTGGCATAAAATGTTTATGGATCAAGATGAAACTCGTTTTGAGAAATAATAACACTGGCATGAGTTGAAAGGACCTTGCCTTTGGAGGAGAAAAAAATTAAACATATATTTAGTTTAATGGAAAAAATGTACTTAAAGGGAAACACTTTGAAAAAAAAGAGAGAGAGTTTCATGATGAAAAATATGGTTTAGACATATAATACTTATGAGACCAGGGTGATTTGCATCTCAATAACGTGAAGTTAAATTTAAATCTCAGTTCAGCCTTAAAATGGAGATAACGATGACCCTTAAAAGGAGAATGAGACTTTGCAAGGAGCACCATTAACTATTTCTAGGCGACTGTGTTGCCTTGGGCGATCAAAAGCTAGGCAAGGTAAAATCCTTTTAGGGCTCACACTCTTAAGCATTCAGTACCTATTTCTGCAGATTTAACTGCAGGAAGCAGTGGATGCTCATGACTACTGGTAGTCAAACCCTAGGCTGAGTCTTTGCAAGCATAGTCTTGGTGGCACTGCAAGCTACAGCCAAATTCAGACAGAAAATACAGTATTAAACACATGACCCCCTCATTAAAGATTTCACATATGCCAGATCCATGAGCCAGTTTGAGGCAGAGCCCTGCGTGTTCTCAGGTGGTTCTGCTGCCCCAGGGGAAAGATCACATGAACCCACATACCGTCACCTTTGTCAAAGTTTGGAGCTGGTCAGGGTTTTTATAAGTTGGGCTTACAGCCCAACTTTGTCTCCTGTGAAGGGGAAAGAGTGACAATAACTAGGATTTTTGCTGGGCCCTTGGATCCCACAGCATTTAGTATTATAAGGAACGACATTCACTTGAATATGATTGCTCGCACAGCTGCATGCTGAGAGATGCGAACTAAAACCCAGATTAAAATACAACCAACCTCAGACAGAAAACATGGTTCAACATGATTGAACCAGGAGGACTGATGAGGTGCTAACCAATTCCTTTTGATCTTGCTAAATCTTTGAACCGCAAGTGATATTAAGGTACCCTCTAACATCCTACCTTGTTTCAGAAACATAGTTAGACCCTTCGGCTCAGGAACTGTTAACCATTCTCCAATGGGGTAAGATGGCAACCTTGATGTGACTGGGTTTTGGGATTGGGTTATGGCTGTAATATAGATGGAGCCTGAGGGAAATGCAGAAAAATAAAATAGCAGCAAGCAGCATATTTTCTCCCATCTGGCAAAATTGTGTTCCATTAAAAAAGTGTTTCATGCAAGTAGTTAACATCTAACTTCATTGAAATGACACCATAAAATCCTAAAGAATAGACTACATTCTTTTATGGCCTCTTTTCCTAACCAATAAAGGTGAAATACACTGGATGCTCAATTACTAGCCCCAGGAAAGACAGACAGCCTGAATACTTTTCTAGCCTAAGAATGAGACCCAAAAGAAAGGAGTCCAACAGGACATGTAGATATTGTCCCACAGCCTTCAAAGCCTTGGTGGAGACCTCAGCCAGGTTTCCACATCTCAAACCACCAAGATCCCAACACGACTCAACACTACCCTGGCAGGATTTTTAAAGAAGGTCTTCTTGAGTTTATGTCATCAGTCTGTACTGAACCTCAAACAAAAGTTCGGGGGTGGAGAGGCTTTGAAACTTCAGGTCTCCTTTTATTTGAAGCTGCATAGCCATGAGGTAAAAAAAACTAGTAATAGAATAAAACAATAATAAAAAAATATTAATTGGCACAAAGAGAATGGGATAGTGGCCACTTAGACCAGTTAAGTCAGTCACTGGGAAGTAGGAAAGATAATAATCTCAAAATAATACTAGCACTTTACACAGGGCAATATTATCATTTGGGGGTTTTGGATTTAAAATTAAAGTGTCAACAGCAACCAGCTGCCTAATAAACAAAAGTTCTGACAGGTACAGCAACCAAAATGTGTGTTATGCTCAGTAAGTACAACTCACCTGAAGGACGATATGCATAGGGGCCATTCAAAAACGCCTGACAGCATCCTAGAACATGATTACTGATTTTGCCTTTTACTGACAAGCAAGTCCACATTTTACTTGAATTTTCACCTTTTCTAAATAAGCGTCCAAACACTGACCTTAGTCTGGGTTGCAAATGTACTGAGACTTGTACTGAAACTAATTTTCATTTAGTTCCTGAAAGTCTCTGTGGGACTGTGCTGCTCAGCACCTAGCCCTTACTAAGGCGACAATCAGACATTTCATATTTACCAAAAGACACTTATTTATAGGGGAGGAAGGTCTGGAGAAAAAGGAAGTGGGTGGGTATGTTTTCTTTTGTTCTGTAACCTCAGCCCCACCACCAAAATCAACTTCCCGTACCAAGAGTAGATGTGATTGTGAGCGTTGCACCATGAACTTGAATTGCAGAAACAGAATTTGGAAATTCTAAGAGAACTTCAGCTTTTTGCCTCTCAGTGACACAGCAAGACAGCTTCAGACACTGATCTGAGTGCTCTGTGGTGGGTCGAGGCACCACAAGCGGAAGATTAAATAGCACTGATGTTTCATATCTCTGCCTCTGCAATATATCCCATTCTGTTTTTCCCATGACGTTTTATTCCTGCTTTTCCCTCTCTTTATGACTTAGAAACCTATAGAGGCGAGCTTGCTTTTTTTATTTTTCCCCTCAGTCAATCTAGCGAGCATATAGGAGGCTTAAAAAAAACCCAAAAAACAAAAAACCAAAAAAACTGAAACCCAAACCAACCAAACAAAAAACCACCAGAAAAACTGCAAAACCCAGAAGTACACAGCACAAGATCATTGCTATAAGCTAAAAATACAGGGGGACTACAAAACAGCCCAGCTCACAGGCTTCTGTGATCACACATCTGAGGCAGATCATTAGCATCTTAAGGAGTGGGTGATGCTTGCAGCCTCTCAGTTAAAGCATTGTAACATTAACTGACAGATTGTGGCAATCAAGGCATTTTCCTTGCATATGTAAAAATGAAAGTCATGTAATGGTTGCAAGTTCTGCACTCCAGGGGAAGTCGGCGACATTAGCACCAGATAATCCTATGGCTGAGACTAGGAGCCTTATGATCTCCTCCTTTGGGGCTGGCTTTTCTGGAGGCAGCAGTAGGGGCAAAAGCATTGTCATAAACCTCCTGGTAACCTCTTTCATAATGGAAGGGGCAGAACCTAGAACCAAGGTGGGCGCTAATGTGTTAACTACAGCAAATGACAGAGGGAGACAGAGGGGATACTGCTTTGGTCTGCCAGCCTCGTGGTCACTTTGAAGTAACTGCTCTGCCACCCTCCCCTACTTCTGATGGGAAGGGAGGTTCAGAGGATAAAGTGTTTTAAGCAAGATGTTAGTGACAGGCATTGGGAATGACACTGGGGAGAGAGGCTGGACCAAATTCCTGCAAGTTCATGTATTTTTTACAAGTTCATGTAACTATATGTCTTGAAACTTATGATTTTATCTCTATATGATAATGGATTTTTTGAAGCAGAACAATATTTGTGCAGCATAGCGTATTAGGGTTTACTGGTGAATTACCTTCCACTTAAAGCTGGCATTTAGCTTCATCCTTCTAATTTGAATAATACAAATTTACACCACCTAGTTGTGACACAAGATCATATTGATGTTGGTGGGATATTCAGCTAAATCCATGGTTAGTTTAAGAGTTCATGTTTGTGTGAAAAGAGAACCTTTAAGACATTTCTGAAGTCAAACTTTATTTTGGACACTTTTTGCTATCATATGGCTGCATCCAAACTTTGCAAATACTTAACAATTCATGACCAATTTCCTTTAAATGTACCCTTTGAGCAATTGACATTGTATTTAGCAAAAGCTACAACTTTGTTTTTTCTTTCACCTTCTTATCATATTCACATATACTTTCTCAATGTGATCACTGTCCTCAGCACCTTCTAGGGAGAATTAAGCCTGCTGATGAGAAATCACAGAATTGTTTAGGTTGGAAAACACACTTAAGATCATTGAGTCCAATCACACACCTAACACCTAACCACTAGCCCATGTCCCTCAGCACCACATCTACATGTCTTTTAAATACCTCCAGGGATGGTGACTCCACCACTTCCCTGGGCAGCCTGTTCCAATGCTTGACAACCCTTTTGGTGAAGAAATTTTTCCTAACACCCAATCTAAACCTCCCCTGGTACAACTGGAGGCCATTTCCTCTTGTCCTATAGTTTGCTACTTGGGAAAAACAGGCCACCCCCATCTGGCTACAACCTCCTTTCAGGTAGCTATGAAGAGCATTAAGGTCTCCCCTCAGCCTCCTTTTCTCCAGGCTAAACACCCCCAGTTCCCTCAGCCACTCCTCATAAAACTTGTTCTCCAGACCCCTCACCAGCTTCCTTGTTCTTCTCTGGACACACTCCAGCGCCTCAATGTCTTTCTTTCCATGAAGGCCCCAAAACCGAACGCAGTACTCGAGGTGGGGCCTCACCAGTGCTGAGTACAGGGGGATGATCACTGCCCCAGTCCTGCTCACCACACTGTGGCTGACACAGGCCAGGATGCCGTTGGCCTTCTTGGCCACCCGGGCACACTGCCGGCTCATATTCAGCCGGCTGTCCACAACACCCCCAGGGCCTTCACCGCTGGGCAGCTTTCCAGCTACTCTTCCCCAATCCTGTACCGCTGCATGGGGTTGGTGTGACCCAAGTGCAGGACCTGGCACTTGGCCTTGTTGAACCTTGCAGCATGGGCCTCAGCTCATTGATCCAGCTTGTCCAGGTCCCTCTGTAGAACCTTCCTACCCTCAAGCAGATCAACACTCCTGACCAACTTGGTGTTGTCTGCAAACTGACTGAGAGTGCACTTGATCCCCTCACCCAGATCATTAACAAAAATATTAAAGAGAACAATAAGGAAAAATTAATCAAGCTTAGTGCTAAGGTCTCAGATGAGATTGTGACAAGGAGGTGCCCGAAGAAAAGGTGGTGTTTTTTTCCCCCGACTTTATTCTTTCCAAGGGCTTGAAGCCACAAGTATATCTCAAATATCACCATCATTTCATGAAGGTCTTTGCTGCCAGGTTCTCTTTCAAAACTTGGGAGTATATGATAAATGCTCCAACCAAAGATTAGTTGGTGGAGGGACATGTCATATCTTCCCCTGATTTTTAAATCATTGTTTTATATCCAGAACATATTTTTAAAGAATATACCTTTATTGAGTTAATTATTTTAATTATTTTTAGGTATTTTTTCATTTAAAAAACTAAAACTTCTCAGCCTTGTTCACAAGGCTGAAAAGTTGAATCTTGATTCTAAGAGTGTTGGGGGTAAAAAAAAAAGAAAAGAAAAAAATGTTACTGGTACCCAAGAATGCTACCTATTTTTCAGCCCTTAAATGGGAAAATAGCTTTCTAAAAACTACGGTACACACAAAACTGAAGAACCTCCTTTCTTAGTAATATCTTTTTAGTATTGCACTTCCAACAACAGGACTGTCTTATACAATAATTTTATTTTTTCTTTTGCCTTTCTTGACCTTCCTATTTAATACATCAAATCAAAACAGCTCTGCTCCAAAAAGACTGCTCCAGAAATAGCCACTGTTTCCTGTATCTCCCTTTTTCTAGCTTGTAAGCATTCTCACATGTTTTTTTTTTCATTGCTTATAAAAGACAACCATGCTCCATCAGCATGCAAACACACAGAAATAACAAATAGATCAAATTTACAGTGGTACAGATTGGCCTATACTCAGATGATTTTCCTGAGACCTATACCTCTGCAATTCTTAGGTACTGGATGCTGTTTACATGTGCAAACCTATGAAGATATAAAGGAGAAAAAACTTCTTTACCTTAGAGATACTGAAATTAAATTATACTAAGAAGATAACATGAGCTAAGGAAAACTTGGATTTGCATATCACAGGTGAAAGGATTTTTCACATTCCACTTTCAAAACTGAAATGAAATACAAACAGCTCCTAATTTTGGTTTTGCTGTGATAAAGTAGAAACTAAAAGGCAAAAGAGGAAAATGGAAGTCAAGAACTGAATAGATCACAGAAGGAGGAGTGGTGAGAGGTAAGAAAGTCTTCACAGAGGCTCTCTTGAACCTGGCTTTCCCAGGCTCCTCCTGAAGACAGTGTCAAGAGAGCTCTGAGGGGAACTTGGTCAAGCACATCATGCAGAGAGAGCCTGGGAGAGCAACCTCATCTGACCTACATTCACCTTCCCCATGTCTTGTGACTTGAAGTAGAAAAGCTCCTTCTCATCCCTCTCAAGCCTTGCTGCCCTCTTTCTGCACAGCTGCCCAACATCTCCCTCTTCCACCACCTCTTGTCTCCCCAGAGAAGGTGAGGGGAGTCCTTTCGTTTGTGCCATACAGCATGAAAAATATTCTGCAGGTATTCAGAGAAATGAATTTGTGTTCAGTTTTTCCCCTGGAAAGATGCTTTGTGTCACAGAGGACCCAAATAGAAGGATAGTCCCTTCTTTCTTTTTGCACACGCTTCTAGGAAGCTTCAGACTGTTGAAAAGCAAACGTAGAACATAAAGTCACAAATACTCACTGAAAGAAATATCACATCCCTGTAGGAGGCCAGTTACGGCCCATCCCCTTTCCTGGAACTGACTTGTTTATCTGGGCCTAGGTTCAAGTCTTCTGAGGCACTGGATATCCCTGAGAGCAACCATCCAGCCACATACCCCGGTGCAATACTCAAAATTCACACTCTGTTGGCTAATTAATTAAGTAATGCAATCAGGAAGCAGCAGAACAACCAGGTGACTAGTGTGAGTAATAGATGCAGTGTGTGTTTTGAAGTCTCAGCAATGAATGTCCTCCCCAGCCCCTGCATGAGCTATTAATTACTTCACAGGTGGTTTTCAATAACGAATGCGTGTGAGAATGTTGTGATTGGCTCATGAGCATTTCATGAACCAAAAAGAGCAACCCACAACCAAATAAACCATCCAGCTTAAATGATTCACTCTGCTCTGTTATTTTCTATAAAAAGCTTTAGGGAGCTGGGATCACACCTCTTTGTATAAATAAATATCTTAGTACATGGCTATTTGGTTTGATTTATGTAAATAATAAAGAAAACTTGGGAGAAAATTAGATAAAATAGGGAGCTAAAGGAAAGTATGTCAGGTGATTTATAGTAGCCAGCATTACATGATTCTGCTCAACAAACATCCCTACATCCAGTGCAATATGTTTCGCAAGAAGATCACTCCTAACACCCTGTTGAAGTGTCTCTGGCAGGCTGTGCTGCTCAGCCTGGATGTGGTGCTCCAGCAAACGATGACTGACATTTACATAGCACCTTTCACCTCCAAATCCCAAAGCACCTGACAGATTGTTCAAACTGATTACAGTCTCTGGGCCAGATTCTGCTCTCTGGTGCATCAAGGTACAGGGAAGGACCCTGCCTTGGTAGCCTGGCTGTAACCTCAACTACATTAGTGAAACTCCACTGACTCAGCTCATCTTACCAGGCCACAGAACTCCACCGAGTGTACTATTCACTTCTGTACTGCAAGTATGCAGATTTCAAACAGCCCACCCACGTTTGTGGATAGGTCATGGCAAAGAAGCAACAAGGATTGTACTTTTGCAAGGATTTTGAGTAAATAGTATTGATCTGTTCAACAATAAATCCAGCCTAAAGGCTATAAAAATCACAGAGAATATCAATGGCTTACGACTGGACCCTTACAATACGTGGGTCCTGTTTAATATCAAAAGATAAGGCCCCATAATCCTGAAAATTGACAAGTGCCACAACTCCCACCTCTATCAGCAAACATGAAGATTGCCAGAATTTTGTTCAACTCTGCTTTTTTCGTGGAGATGAAGTTGCAAGCATTGCAAAACATGAACAAGTCGTATTGGTCTCTCTGAACTCTGAGATTTATGCTGTGCAGTCTTGCACACAACCTAATTTAGTCTTTCTTTCTGCAAAAGTACAGAACATGCTTGTTATAACGTAATAGGCTGCCCAAAAGCTGACCTTACACATTAACTAGGAACCTGAAGTGTAAGGCTGATATCAGGCCACCTGATAGAAACAAGCATCCATCTAGGCATAGAAAGGTCATATAATAGGGAGTAAGATGCCAGACGCATGAATGAGGGTACAATTATTTTGTATAAGCATTTGTAAGCACCAGTGGCTAGATTCCTCATCCTTCAACTCACCTGCAGGAGCAATTCATCCACATCCCAGGGATGGATCAATGAAGTCTATCTTCCTGTGTTGTTTTCTACCACTTAAATGACATCTAGGTGGAAAACATATCTGATTGCTTGCATAGGACAAAAATGTATATCATAAGGAGGAGGTGATGAATAAGACTTAAAGCCATGTTTCTAACAAGCCCAACAGAAAAAGTACTATCAGGAAGGGATCTTCAAGGCTTGATCTTGGAAGGAGTATTTATCATTCATTGCAAATCCTCATCAGGGTAAATACTTCCCTGCTAATATTCAACACACACATTAACTATTGCTAATCACCATTGCTCTGCATGTGACAGCAATTGCAGTCTTCGTTACTCTGATCACTGAGAGATAAACAGTGCATCTGTAACCACACTTGTTTGCAATTGCTGAGTGCCTTCAAACAGCCATGGAGCTAGGGCTGAATTGGCCAGCTGTGTATTTTAATCATATTGCACACAAATCTCTTCCTAAGATTAAAAAAAAAAAAAGAAAAAGAAACAAAGGAAAAAAAAAAAAGGCAATAAGACCAAGGGATCAACTCCAAAGGGCAAAAGAACCTTAGCAGGTAAGGACAGATGGCACTTAAGCCTCTTTACACGGTTGCCTATTTACCCTCGGATGCTGCTACTTAATAACATTGACAGAGGAATAGTTAACAGAAGCAAGTGATTAATTAGTGGGTCAAAGGCCATTTCCACTTTGTTCCTTTTATTTACCTGAGACAAGATCAAATCAAATAAGAGCTCCTAGAAGAAGACTTACAAGGGAAGCTGCTAATCACGATTCACGTACTTGGTATTCACACAGTGCTCTCAAACTCTGTAAAAAAAATGTTTGGCTGAACGGATTGCAACAAGCCAAGCAATCTATTGTAAAAACAGGGGCTCCTGGCTAGCTTTCCTGGGAGCTTTTATTCTTTGAATTGGAAAGACCTTATTGAGTCTGGAGTCCCACAGCTCTAGCAAGTGAAACAAAACAGATGTTGCCAGAACCGTATGTATTATATTTGACAGAAAGGAAAGTTAGCCCAATTTCACATGAGCATGTACCCAGGAATAAAATAAATTGATTCACAGCATTTGCCAACAGACAATATCCTCTATTCTATTAACATGTTCCACCCTCTTAATGAAACATTGGATTTACAGGTCCTGCTCTCAGTTTTGTAACAGATTGTCTCATAACCTTGAAAACATTAGTAAACCTGCCTGTAATATCGAAACAATTTTTTCCTTTGTTGGGTTAAACACCGTACCTTAACACAGAGCAAAAAGGGGCCTCATTCCTATCAGTGCTTCAGTAAGACCTAGAAACCTCATTGCATTTATTGGCATCAGTGAAATATTGGAATACCAGTGCTTGTGCTAGATGCAGAAATGGATGTACCCATGAATCCAAAACCTCCCTTGAACGATCGGAAATTGTTTTCCAGTTGCACATTTCTAGGGTGACTTCATGTCTATGGCAGGCCAAATAATAGAAATCCTGGATTCAGACATGCTTGGAAATTTGTATCTTGGTCCAAAACCAAGTGATGTGGGACCACCTTCAGGTTTTATGAGATTTGGGCACTGAAGGTACCTGCTGCCAGAGTAAACATGGGAGGCGTGGGAAGCAGTTGAGATTGGGAGCAGAAGCCGCGTTCCTTTGGGCTGGGCTGCAAACCCAGCTCAGTGCCAGGTTCACTAGGGACCTTGTCAGGGTCTCACCCTGGGCTGGTGTGCAGTTCCACGTGATGTTGCTGTGCAAGCAGCCAACTGAGTTGTGAAGCTTGTTCAGTCTTGAAGCTCCATCCCAAAACAGAAGGCACTGAAAAACTGGGCTCAACGAACCACGGAGCTTTAGCCCCGCTCTGGAAAAACTCGGGGCAACGGTGTTTCATTCATTGGAAAGAGAGGAAATTCTTTGCATGCATTGCTTGAACCTTCAAAATCCTGGACTGAGACCAGAAAGATGAATCACAGACGACAAGACCACCTCTGTGGGCCAGGTAGGCTCCAGGTTTATTTTCTGTCTCTGTCACATATTTGTTATCGGATATAGGTAAATCCAATAGAGATTACCTAGCTCTCTGTGCCTCCATGTTTCATCTGGAAATACCACAGTTATCTGCATCTGTTTAAATATAAAAGCTGAGGTGCTCAGCTATTGCCATCACAGACCCCAGACAAGTCCCTCAGGCTTCAAGTTCTGGATGCAAGTCTGACCACGCACTTTTTCAAACTTCGAGAGAATTATGTCCCATCACAGTTACATGGAGAAAAACACTCAGATTGACTTACACTGAGAGGTCTCACATACCTCTTGTCCCCAATAACATGCTTTAATAGCTTGGAATTTCTTTTTTATTTGATTTTTTTCCTCCTACTTTTGTTTTGTTTTCTCTCTCACAATTCACTTAGTAAATGAAGTCTTAAATGCTTCTGGATGTAATGGGCTTAGAGATTAGCAATATAACAAACTAAGTCAGATTCAGGAGGCTAACTATACTGACTGTACAGATCCTTTGGTTAATCGAGCTGTCCTAAGGATGAGGTTTGACTCTGGTGTGCCATAATAAGGGTGGCTTGAAACATAACCTGGACCACCACCCAGGAACCATGACACTGGAAAATAGTCCACAAGTCCTTTTTTCATTTGATCCGCTTATGCCCCATGTCTTTTTCATGCACGTGTTTGGTTCCAGACTAATCCAGATTTCCTGGCTGAAGAAGACCTGAACCATTTGGCACCCAGTCTCTTGGCAATGACAGCACCAACGCAGCTCTCAGCATCGTTTCTGTTGTTTCATAGCCTCATGGTTTTTAGTGTCTGAAGAGGACTGAAAGTAATTCTAAAGGACAGCGAGCAAAAGTTTAATCAGATAATTGTGACAATGTTATCAGCCTCTAATTGGCTCCATAGAAGAAAATGTAATTATCCCACTTAGCCCCAAAAATCTGCTAGCTGTTGATAGGCTGAGGTTTCCAAGAAGCCCACATGTTTGAGACAACCTTGCCACATGGGAGTTTGTGTTTTACACTCAGAGTTAACACCCATTTGACGAAGGGTAATGAAAAGGAGAGTGGGAACAAATGTTTGAGTGAAGCACAACGGCAGGACTTGCAGCCTACAGAACCATTCTGGCTGCCCCTGCACCTGAGTGTCAGCAGGAGAGCTGGTCTCACTTTTAGCCTCAGCAAATGAGTTTTGCTTAGCGGGAAGAGAAATACAAAATTGGTATCAGTTCTAGAAATTTCAGTAAAATCAGTTGTGCTAAACTGGTCCACATTAAACACTTGCACTAGAAGATTAGGGAAAGAAGAAAAAAAAAAGATAAATCTTGAGTGTGGGAAACAGAAGTCCACTCATCTGAGAGCACAGGTATCAGGAGACGCTTTCTAGGGTAGAGAAACACGGGAAGAACAGACTATGTTTCACTCTTTTTCTACCTTGAAAGGTCATGTTTGACTGATAATGGCATTTTCGATCCTTCCAAAGCACGTGTAGGCTGGAAATGACATCATCTTGCCTGAGGGAGCTTTATTACACCTCCTTGGTTTTGTGGCACTCAGCAGTACGTATTGGCAAAACTGAAACAGACGAACACTTACCCATAAGCAACAAAACATCAGGTCTTCCAGATCCACCAGGGGGTGTGACCTGTGGCGTTTTCCACAGGCTTTTGCTCACCCTGCTTCCACACCAGATGCCAGCAGAAACCACGAAAACAGAAGACGAGGCACTGTTCAGACAAGGAATGCCTTGCTATGTAGTGTCCCTGTTCACCACACGCAAAGCATGCGGGAGACTTAGCTCTCCTCTCCTAGGTTGATGCTCCTCCTGCCACGATGGTAGGGTCCTAGGGGTGGTACGGCTCTGTTTTTGCCATGACTTTTGGGTTCGGCAGATCTTCGAATTGTACATTTTGCCTGCAGCTGTAGCGATGCTTTGCAACACAGCAGCTCTGACTCCAAGTGATCACAGCTGGCGCATCTCTTTGAGCTGAATTGGTGAAAGACAGAGTAAATGACAGGTTACTTCAATGCAGCTCTTAGCAAGAACTTATGGGGATTATTATGAAGGAGCTGGAAAGGCATCACTGGAATCTGCTTGTGGAGCTGACAACTGAGCGATAGCTTTCTTTGATAACTTTTAATCACTGTGTTTTCTACTTATGCAAATTGCAATAATACCCTTGATGCTCTGGATTTCTATAGCATTCAGGCTTGTGGCAGTGACATGAAGATTCAGAGCTGGATGCTCGTCTGCCACTAACTTGCTTCTGCATCGAAGATGTATTACATTTGGCAGTGACATACATTGATTCATGTAGTACATGTGTCATCAGAACACGCATTCAGAAAGAAACATCCCACAAAATGCCACTTTGGGAGACTTCATCCTAGTTTCATCATGGTTTAGGGTTTGCTCACACTGCAGACTGCAGGTAAGCCCCTGCTGTATGCCAAAAAAAAAAAAAAAAAAAGCATAGGGGCCTAATTTACCAAGATTTCTGCTAGTCCTTCACTGCAGAGAACAGGCAGAGCAAGCCTGTGCCTACCTGCAGTACTCCACATAAATATGAACCTGTGTGTCTAGATGGGCATTTCAAACCCCAGCACTTTTAAGAGAGGGACCTTCATAAATCTCATTCTCAACTAGGTGGTACAGTAGGTTTTAGATGCCTAAATTACCATACTGGTTTTCAAAAGAGGATTAGGACTCCTAAGTCACTTAGGCAGTTTTGAAAATGCTATCAAGGATCTTTGCACAGACGCAGGGCTTGGTGGATATCATTACCTGGTACAATATCTTCTCACGAGTGACATGGAAATTACCTATTTATTCCACTCTGGCTCCACCATGGGATTAGTCCTTACACTATATTTACCGGTGGTTTGTCCAGTTCAGCCTTCCATCGGTTTCTTTGAAAGATGATTTAATAGGCCCAGGGACCATAATGCTCTCAGTAGCTGTGGTGCTATTAGATCATACTGCTACTAATTGAGACTTAATACATCCCCTTGCCGAAAAGAATGTATTGTGGGTGATTTTATCTTGATATTCAATCTAAACATTCCATCTCATTACTCCCAGCCTTACCTACTTCAGCCACCCTAAATGATTACTCTGCCTGTTTTCACCTATGATAAAGATGTGGACGGTTATCATATTCCACCCACTGCTCCTCTGGCTGTAATTAGGCCAATGTGTAAAGTGAGCTGGATCACCCAAGGTCACAGGCTTGGCCTAAAAGAGAAGGTCAAAAGGGGGAAGGGGAGCACTATCAAGGCAGTGTTAGCGACGAGCTCGACTCAGAACGAAAGTGAGTCCAGCATCTGTAACCCAGTTTATTTTTATCTGCTCTGCTCTTTTTATTTACGTGCCTCTTTTTTTCCTGGTTATTTGAACTGATACCAGGGTGTGTATATCCAGCATTAAGGATGTCTGACCGCCCCAGACTTTGCGGGGTTTTAGGAAACCTGGTATAAATTGGATTTTTCTGGCTTGACACAAGAGCTGTCAGTGTTAGCAGTGTTACAGGGATAAACATGTCAAATTTAAGTCAAGGTCCACACTCAGACATCCACTCCTAGATTTGAATTAAGCACTCAGGCAAGCTTCACAGGTCTACACCCTGGTTTGGAAACACTGGCAAGGGGGATATTTAGGGGACCATCTCTCAGACATGGGCACACATGCTGAAATCAGCACAGTGCTGATGCTGAGTGAGATTCATTAGCTCAAACTTCAGCAAAGAGGCATATGTAGGGCTGAGCTCACGGGCTGAGTACACCAAAACAAGGTGTGCACAGTATCAGAGCTCAGTTTTGTTGCCCATACACAGATGTTTGTTGGCATCGGAGGTGTCCTGGAGTATCCCACCAGGTTTTAGGGGTTGTTCCAGAAGGGCAGAACTCCTATGCTATATCCTTCAGGCCCCTGGAGATACCCCAGACACTCTGACATATCAAAGAGCATTAGAAATCCATATGTGGATATCTGAATCAAGATCACTGTCATACTACTTCTACAATAATAAATGTACAGTCTGAACTCTGTCTATGTATATCATTTTGCTGTTTGGGGCTTTTCAATGTGTGGTGGGTGGGGTTTTTAAGCAGAATTTTCATTCCATGGGAAATTCTAAAAAGAAAATTTTCTACAAGCTTGATTTTGAACCAGAACAAATTTGGAAAAACAACATTTCTTCCAGGGCAGGAAATGTGTTTTCTTACCAGCTCTATTGAGTATAAAGCTACTGATGGGTGTAGGAAACAAGGTGCTTCACTCAAGAAAAACAACCAAAGTTCCAGAGTGAAAAAGTCAGACTAGATTAGCAAAAACAGCTTTTGTTGCGTTTTCACGTATCGCAGGTGCTCCTGTGAGAGCAAGAGGAAGTGTAAAAGAAGAGGAAGAGCAAATAAAGGAACGCTAGGTATTGGATGCAAGGCACCTGGAGAAAAGATGAGCCAGAAAGAGTATCCAGAATTCAAACCAAAGGATGCAGTGCTTACGGGGAAACAGTCCCCAGGGTGATGTAAAGGCCAGGCTTTGTGAATCTTTGTAGCTTGCGCTGCTCTTTTCTGCTGCTCGTGAAGATACATCCCTGCCTAAACCTGAGGTAAATACTGCTGTGAGCAGCAGCAGTGTCTCTCTTGAAAGGGGATGAGCTGGTGGTGCAGCTGCACAAAGGGTTGACAGTAGTCTGGGCGAAGCACTTTTCTGTGTTACGCACTAGACACTTTCCCTCCCCATCAAAAAAGCCTTGGCACTGTCCATGTGTTGGAAGATGGTGCCCAAAGCACATCAGCCAAACCTCAGGAGGAGATAACAGGTTAGCTGCACCATAAATTGCACAGCCATAATGTAACAGGCAACGAAGAACTCCTTTAAGCTCTCAAGCAACACAGGGCAGGCAAGACTTATTTCAGCAGAGTTTTCCCCAGATGTGAATTTAGTGGCAACATATCATTAAACGTCCATGGACTGGTGTAATTGCATGTGACTATGTGAAGATGCACAGCAACAAAGCTGTGGCTACCTCAGTTTTCATAGCTGTGTCCATGAGCAGGATCTCAGAGGTGACAGGTATGGCTCTGCTTCTGCTCCAAATGTCTCGGCCCTGGATGTCAAAAAGGGGTGTGAGGAAGGAAAGGAGATATTGGCACATGACATGGAAAACACTCAACATCTCTGGACTATGAACATCTGTTGAATAACTTCAGCAAACAAGTTTTTGCTTTTGATTCATGGTTATGGATAAATCATATAAGATGTGAGATAACCTGGAGGCTGGACTGTCCAACACTTACCAGATCAGGAAATAATAACGTTCCTTCTGCCTTCGTAACCTTAATCCTGCCCTTAAGAGGATAGCTGCCATTCCAACGGCTTTGATCAAATAAGTACGCATTTTCATTGTAAATCCTTTTATAAGATTATTTTTTTCCATGGTTAAAGGTCAGACTATATTCTGACAGATACAGGATTATGAGAAACAAGGTACAAACAACAGATGCAGTGAATACCTACCTAATCAGTAAATTAAGGATAAAATAAATCCTAGTCTTTCATATGCAGGAATGATTTCTACCACAGTCCAAATCCATAATGTTCCCTTTGCAATGAATAGAGAAATACTCACAATAAAAACAATGGAAATGACTAGTGAAGACTAATGGAATTGTGCGAAACCTTGAAATCATGGTCTATTCGTCACTAACCTGGGACAGCCGGGAAGACACTCCAGCCTTAAAAAAAGTCCTTTTTCTTGAGGCATCCGCACCCATAGGAAATTCCACCCTTCCTCCCACAGGATCAGGCCGCATGGTATCATATGTTTGTCACTTCCAGGATGGATTACTGTAACTCCTGGCATTTGGTGACGAATGAGAAAACAATGTACAGGGTGCAGCTGATACAAACCACTTCTCCCCACTTCCTGCAGGGATGAAGCAACCCTGAGTACATGAAGCCCACGTACCAGCCCCTCCACTCTAGCTTTCAATGCCATTTTAACCTCTTGGTCTTAATAAGATCCTGCAATCTAATATGTACTTCATTAAAAAAACCCGCCCTAAAAACCAAGAAAAAACCCTAAATTTATATCTATTGAAACTATGTGTGAATCCGTATTTCATTCACTTAATTGCTTTTATTGCTTTGGTCAAAAAAGGTTTACCTCTCGAAGTCAAAATCTCTTATTTTCATGTTCTCTAATTCCCATATTTATCTAAAGTTAAGAAATGAGAAAAGAAAGAAATAAATTTAATTCAACCTATTTTTTTCTCCCAATTTATCATGTTGGTGGGAAAAAGAGCAAGAACAATATTAATAGCTGAATAACCTCAAAGAAAAACATTCATATTACTTTGAGAGGTTTGGCTAGCAGACCAATAATTTGATTGCTCAGAAAACTGTAATCCCAACGTAGAACACAAATAGTTCATTAAAAACAGTTACATTAAAGACAAGCTCCCAAGTTTTTAACGTTTTACAGTGCATGTCCCTATACAGGTCTAAGTCAGAAAAAAAATGTAGTCCTACTTCTTGCTACGTCTGAGCTGCAAAATGCGTCTCATAAAGTGTGAGGGGAAGAGCTATCACAAAATAAGGGGTCTGCTTGCCCCACCGTGGCTTCAACTGGGATGGGGTTGAAGAAGACCTTCAGTTTTGGACTCTGCACTTGGATTAACTTCAGTTACCCTGCATTTCCACTGTGAATCAGGGAAAGAGACAGCTGGAATTTAGGTTGTAACAACCTTATGTTTAATGTAAGAAAAACAAATTTGTACATTTAGGACTAGTCCATGTCTCCTCATACTTGCTGTCTCTTTGGATCTGGATCTTGTGTAGGCTGTGCTGGAGAATTCTGCGCTGCTGGCTCAGGAATATCTCCTCCTTTCCTTTGGAAGACCCCATATTCTTGTGAGGAGTATTCCCACAGGTGAAAGCAGCATGTGGTGGCCAACCATCCTGACAAAGGATGTGACAGCAAATTCTAGGACCTGCTAAAGAGACTATGGGAAAACTGATACCTAGGAAAAATGACTGAGGACTTCTGAAGCAACCCCAGCAAATTCAGCTTTAAGTTGAAGTGGAAAGAAAGCCGAGCAGCAAGAAGGGTTGAAATGCACCACTGAGATGTCTAGAGGCTATCCACTGCTGAAAATCCGCTTGCTTTTAGCTGGCCATATTATAGCAAGAAAGGTCTTTTTTTTAATTATTTTTGTTTGTTTGCTCCTGCCTGTGTCTGCCCAAGAGGTTTCAAAGCTGTCGTCTCAGATCTGGTGCTTGCTGCATAGGCTGTGTAAGCGGGTGGCAGAGGTGGTGGTAGTGGTGACCTCTCCCGGTCCCTCTGAGCTCTATTTTTCTGTGACTCCAACCCACTCCACATGGGGCTTGGATGGAAACTGCTCCAGAGACAAACTGGTGCTGGGAGCAGCTGCTGGCTTATTAAGTGGTTTGTCGCACCGAGAGCGTGACACCGCAATGCTGGAAACCTCCCTGGCTGCTGGCAGCCTTTGCGGAGGTGTCGCTTCAGACATCGCCATCTCTAAGAAGGCCGAAACCAGCCTTTTCTCCCCCTAGGCCCTTGTTTTCTCCTGATGAGCCTGTCTGATGAGTGCTCCTTCTCTGCTCGCTTCACACCGAGTGCAAGCCTGTCACTGCCCGGCTAAAAGCTCTTGGCACGGGTTATAACAGGTCACGCTCTTCTCTCCAGAGTTCACCTGGTGCAATTGGTCGTGTTTTAGCCAGGATGGTGCCTGACACGTGAATGCTCCAGCTTTCATTGCCCAAGGCACAAAAGAGAAATCAAGGGAGACTGCTGAGTGGTCCCCAGCCCTGGAGATCGCCGTCCGTGCTGGACCAAGAGATGAATTTTCCTGAATTGCTGAAAAACCCCAGCACCACCTGTTTCTGAGCTTTCTGAGACTCACGAGTTTATTTACCACTAGAACATGCCTTTGAGAAGGATTTCTACTGCTGTTTGCTGAGTTTGTTAGGGTTTTTTTTGTTTGGGTTTTTTTTTTCTGTTTTTTTTTTTTTTCCATGGGAAAGACTTCCAGTGTTGCTGGGCAGGTTGTTTCTTGAAAGGATTGTTGTGGTAAGAAAGGGCTGCAGCTGGAGTTAGAGCACCTAAAAATAACCATAACAGAAATAAACAAATACTATCACTCTGGCCACGTGACGAAGTAAGCTTAGGATAGAAGATCCAAGGATTTGACCTTAGACTTCTCTCCTCAGGAAAGTCTAAGCACTGACCAGAGTCATCCCCATTGACTTTGCATGGGACTCCCCATTGTTTTGGGGGATCCTCACTCTCTCCCCACCAAACTTTCAAAGGACTGAGTGCTGTCCCAGCCAGCCAGATGTGCTTGTGTTTGAGAGGCTCTCCGTCAGGAACCTGTGTTTGCATATGCTCTGATGAATTAGCACTTTCCTGTTCATTTGATCTCAGTGGGAACTGCATTAAAACCTTTTCTGTGACGTATCCCCTGGCCCCATCCACATACCTGATTAGACAAGCAGAGAGCACTTCAGGTTCTTTAGGAGACATCCACTGAATAAATGAACTAGCCTAAAAGCATTTTGTAGACCGTACAGGCCTTAATATTACGTTTCATGGGCCAAGTTCTCATCTTTTTGATATATCTGGCCCTTCTCTTAATATCCTTTGCCAAAAATCATTATTCAACTAAAATGCCCTCATCTGCACGAGGCTGTGTAATCAATATTACCAGATGATACAGGGGCTAATAGTGGATAATAACTTCTGGGACTGTTAAAGTCCATAGGGGTCACTGATGAAATAAGGTCTGATTTGGTATAAACGAGGAGTTCCCTTTGGATTTGCCAGGTTTGTTGAGAAGGAAAGTGTGATATCCGTGTACAATTATTTTGAGTGATCTCTGGGTTGTATTGCTTATGGATCATTTGCCGTGTGGACTTGTTGAAGGCACAAGACACCTCCCGGAGACTGAGGAAGCAATGTCACACACATGATCAGACAACAAAGCCCATGTGACAACCTCCCACTAAATTAACTCCTCCTATTCTTCCTTATGGCGACGATGATAAAAGATGCGCATCTCCAGGGAACGAACTCTCCGCCTTGCCTGACCCATCTGACAATCACAGGACTCAGAAAGTGTCTTACAATAGGGCCTTCATAAATAAAAGCCAACTTGCAACTACAGGTTGTAAGATATCAGTCATGAAAGACTCAAGAGAAAGATTTCATCTGGAAGAGCAAAAATGAAATGCGTGTCCCTTCCTGGAACAGGCACATCGTGCCTTGTGCATTCACAAGCACAAACAGGTATTTCTCTGTCGCACACTTAAAATATGAGAAGCTAAAATGCTGTATTTTTGTCAGCCATCCCTGTACCTTGCAAACCACTTTATATAGGAAACCAACTTTACACTGCACGAAGCTCCACCCATCCAGATGATGTTGTCATTTCCATGGTAACTAAAGTACCTCAAAGGCAAAAGAACAGATGGAGACTGAAAAAAAATAATAATCTAAGGACCAAAAGTGAACATATGTAGTGCAAGAAAAAATATTAAGCTGTGGGCAGCTATTAGTTTTATTATCACTTGCAAAGGGAGACCTCGATAAACTCAGTCACGGCTCTGTGGTAAGGAGTGGCACGATCAAATCGGCTGTGTGACAATATCAATTTTACAGTACCCAATAGTCCCTCTCCCTTTCCCTTACACAAATCTCAGAAAATAATTGTCCTTGCTCCCTTAATGACTTGTTTTGGTTTAAGGACAACAGCAGCCAAAACAGGCGGAAAGAATGCAACTTGGTTGTATGCTTGACTGCCCTTTGCACGTCTTCAAGATCAAAGTCTCCAGGATGGAGCAAGGAGTACGTGGTTGTCCCTCCGCAACGCAAGCTCCAGTAGCCAGGGGAGCCAAACCGCACAAGTACAACCTGTAGCCCACTATGCTCTGCTCACGTGTACTCTGTCTGGCTCCTGTACTTTGGATTTACGTGCGCCGTTACATGAAGGATGTGCTGGCAACTCAGCAGCAATTTGGAACATCTTTAAAATTGGGTTAATAGTTATGACACAGTCTTTGCTTGACTTCCTCTGGAATTAGTCCATCTTTGTGGATTGCTGTCAATCAGAAGGGAAACTTGCAATTTACATAGGACAATTTGTTCTGTGTCAGCTTTCTAAGACTCTGAGCAAGGCAAGTGTAATTTGGGAACAGGAGCTGTGATGGAGAGAAAAAAAAAAAGGAAAAAAATCTTATATTTTTAGCTTGCTCTCACTAGAAGTTTTCTGCTCTATATTATATAATTTATTTGAGATGCAGAGTTTTGTCAAACTGAAAAAAGTTTAAAATGTATCCTGCTACCTAAACTCCTCGCAGCTTAAGCTGGGCAGAGCTGGTGTAAACTTCAGAGAGAGGAAAACTTATGTGTAAGCCAGGCAAGAAGAGTCCAGGGCATGAGAAACATAAATTCAAGCCCTTCTGCCCATTGCAACCCTATGTAATAATTTTCTTTTTTTTTGTGCTTCACCTCCTTGTCTGTAAAATAGGAGCTCCGGAGTCCCCTCAACTCCTGCAGATTATGAGTATAAATGTTTCTCTATGAGATTATGAGCTGCTCAGATCCTGCTGTAATCGAGGGCCAAATCAGCACCTAAGATAGCTGCATCCTGTTCTCAAACAATTTTTTATTGCCAGTGACTTTTTGCCACCCATGCTGTTAGTCTGCATTTCACTCCTAATGAAACACGGGACAGCACGGGTCCCTCTCAACCACACATGCTGCTGCATGAGCACAACGTTGTGCAGCTGGAGCAAGAAACGCTTCATCAGTTAATATTTTAAAGCATAACCAAAAAAAAAAAAAAAAAGAAAAAGGGAAAAATAAAACCATAAAACTGTATTTTTGTGCTAAATTCTATGGACTCAAGCAATGCTTTAGGCGCTGGTGATTTTTTCCTGACTTTCCTCTCCTTTCTTTTCCAAAAGTCTAAATACCGAGTTGCAAATCTTTATGCTTGTAACCCTCTGCCCAGGCTGAGCGCTGCAGGGGCCGTTGCGGACAGACAGACGGACGGCGGACGGACATCCCTGCGCTCGCAGCCAGCTGTGCGACCTGCCGGCAGGGGGCAATGCTTCATGACTATTCAACCAAAACCGCCGAAAACTGCAAAAATTAAAGAGGTCGGCGGGGAAAAGGGCAGGAAAAAGATGCTGTGGCGCAAGACGCAAGGGAGTACTACAGCCGTGTGGCAAAACCCACCCGTGTCAGCCCCAGGCACCCACGTAGCTTTGATTTTCTTCCAAATTTAACTTGCTGACAGAGAAACTCTGCGATAAGAAAACATTGATAAATGACCGAGGTGTGAATTAAAAAGTTGCGCTGCACGTTCCCCGGAGCACGGGGAATCAATCAGCCGTCGTTTTTTGCAGACCAAGCGTTTCTTGCCTGGTTTTCCCTCGGGTTGGGGAGCGAGGGTCGCTCGGGCTGACGCCTGATGCTGCTCTGTGTGACTCAGGGGATCCCTGCAGCACCTGATGCCAAGGCTGGCTATCACCACGGGGGTGTCAGGGAATGATAATGAACAGGGAAAAGGGAGAAAAGGCAGAGTTAGGTGTTCTGAGGCTCTGCTGTGGACTTCGCACTGATAAATATAATCTGCTTTCTACTGGGTGTGCTACTGTTTGCCGTGGTAGCGGCTCAAGTGTCCCATAAACACATTGACCAACCTCAACCTAAAGCCATCAGCTGCCTAGCTGGGAAAGGTGCTGTCGCTTAGATGAGACCAAATACAGTTGACAGAAGCTTAATACCAGCAGAGATTCTACCATTCTATGATACAATTCTATGATTCCTGCTGAGTATTACACCCTGGCCTTGCGGGGTCTTGTTCTCTCTGTGCGCAGGCTGGCAGAGGTTCATTCATGCACACGATGCCAAACACCCTGAAGTATGTTTGCAAACTATTATTCAGACAGAGCTTCACGCTGAAATGCGATACACCTTGTTCCTCATGTTTCCATCTTCAAAAGTTTCAGGTGTCCCACAACAATGATAAATAATTAAAACTATAAAGCATCCATGTGTCAAGTTTTGCAGAGCCCTGGGGGAAAAAGAACAGCTAAGATGATTTACATTTTAGATAAAGAAGGTGCATAGATACTGAGAACGGGATATTCTCCATATGGATATTATCCACGGATGGATATCCATATGGATATTATCCATTGCCATCTGAAGGATTTGACACATTACTAATAGCATGTGAACATGCTCATTTTTTTCCTTCAAATAATTTCTGAGGCCAACCTCTCCTCACCTGCGAAGTGCACCCTTTGCTGACATTATGTCATGGTCTGTGTTTCCTACTGTGTGACTGGCACAAAGAAATCATACAGAGCAAAGGAGGAAGACATTTTCGTATTCTCTGAAGGCTGTTGGTGTGGGGTTTTTTGGGGGAAAGCACACGTCATATTTAGTAAAGCCAAGGCTGCTCTGTGTATTTTCATGAGAAATAAAAATTGTTACTCTCTCCATGGGACTGAGAACATACTTGAACGAGAGATATCAAGTATTTTCGATCCAATGAATATTAACCACATTTAACAGAGCAGCCTAATAAAATACAATGGCAGACCCATCCAAGAACAGCCAACTGTGTCATACCTGGAGCACTGATCTAGAAGATGAGGTTCAGGTATCTGCTCTGATTTGGACAGGTTGGAAATGGAAGTGATGATACTGCACATCACTAGTGGGTTCTTACCATGAAGGCGAGGCTCCGCCCCTTTCTATGCCAAGATGACCATCTTGGTTTGGAAAAATCTTCTGAGCCAAACCCATTCAAAGCAAAAACCTCCAGTTTCAGTGATTCAACAATTTCTTAGGAAAAGTCATGATTGGTCACCTTGGTGGTGTTTCTTCAGCCATTGGATGGCTACTTTCAACAAGGAGTAGTAAGATTTTCTTGGTACTATATGGCACCTTTCATGAGAACTGCACTGTGTATATGTTGCTGTCAGTCCAAGTTCAAGAGACATTTACATGAATCTTCTGCAAATTCGTTTTCTAAGATTGTCAAGCCAGAAAGGACCATCTAGGCCATCTAATCCACCTCCAACCTGTCAGGGTTATCAATGCTTCAGCTTGGCTTAGGCTAAAGAATAGTTTTATTTTATTTGGTTAAACTTTCTTTCCAGAAAGGGATCCCAGGTGAAATCCAGAATTGCACCAGGGCAATACAACACCTAGCCCCAAAGTGGACCCCAAAGCTTTAAGTGAGGTCTTTCAATTACAACATGTGGACAGAGTTAGAAATTAATTGGATTTACAGTGGGTAGGGGTCACTTAAACTGTTATGTAGGAAATGCTGAAGGGAGGAATGGTCCCAGCCTTGCTCCTTTAAGAAATTAGGTACCTAACACAGGTCCCTTGGTCCCGTGTAATTTCCTCACCTACAAGGCATTTTTTCCCAGAATCAAATCTATTTCTGATAGTTAAACATAATTCTTCAGCGCTTGCCCTGCAAATCATTTTCTCCAGCCCTCAATCATTTTTTGTGGCTCTTTTCTGTACCCTCTCCAATTTTGTCACCATATGTTTTAAAATGTGGCTGTCAGATCCATAAACAGCCTCTCGAGTTCAACCTTACTAGTGCCATACACCACAAGTCACCTGGCTGCAGAGCCAAGGATCACATCAGCTCTTTCAGATTTGAGGGTCCAACCCAAAGAGCTTGTCCAGGTTTTGGTCTGTGTTTGCAAGAAGCATCTTATTGCATTAAAGTGCATTTTGTTTGCCCAGGCCGGGAGGTGCAGTTTGTTACGTCAGGCTGCCCTGGACTCTCGTTCTTTGCTATTTCACCAACCATAATGTCATCTACAAATGTCATCAGAAGTAGTTTTATATTTACTTCCAGATCCCTGATGAATAGCATGAGAGAAAAGTCTAGTAACACTCCTCTCTGACAATAATTCTGCATTGACAATTACTTTTAGAGATCTGTCAGTTAGCCAGTTCTTAACTCATTTCATGTCTGCTCTTGTCCTGAACCCAATTACTTTTGCTTGGCTAAAACATATCTTCTAGGAAGTCATCCAGTCTCCAACCTGAAAATGTCACAAGATTTTTACCAATCCTCCTATTAAATTTCTGGAATGATTAATCACTGTGAACCACGTACGTCCTCACTGCAATGTGATCTTTTCTCTGAATTCAACTTCTAGTTATCAATTCCTTTTATGACTTTCCTATCTAGATTAAACAATTCTTTATACCTGGAATTCCCAAGCAGATCCAGTACTTCCATTCACTTCCTATCCTAAATTACGCAGCTTTAAATTACCTCCTGCCGGTCCTGTGCTTCATTGATTGATGTTGTATTTCTGCTAATGTGTTGTGCTTTTTATTCATGTTTCTGCTTCTATTTCACTTTATAAAGCCTTAAATATATATAAGTATGTATATTCAAGGCTATATATACATATATATGCAAAATTGTAATCAGTATGAAAACTGTGATTGAAATCCACACCATTGTAGATCAATGATGCACGTTGAGAATCCAGGATAGGTTTTGATGCTTACTAGTAATTAGTTTCTTTGAAATTATTTATGAGGGAAAGAATTCTGTGCACTTACAAGATCAGAGTTACTTGTTTGCTCAGGAAAGACTGTGAAATATAACCACAACTATAAGTGCAGTAACAAACTGATGGATGTTGAAAGAGCTACAGGAGGCAAACATTCAAACGTTTTCTAAAGGGCTCGCATGTCTGAGCCGCCCGAGCAAAGGGCAGGTGCTGGTCTTCTGCCGGTGTGTCAGCAAGCACTGCATCATTGAGCCCCACAACTTTTGTACACTGCCCGATTACAGAGAAATGTTTAGTCACTGGCGTTGTAGGGAGAAGGCGGCTGCGGAAACATCTGATAGATAAGAAAGTCTGGACTTGAACCTAAGCCTCCCGTGCGGTCATCTCCCACACTGTGTTACGATGTTGCTAAGCTACCAAGGTTTCTTCTAATTGTCCTGGTTGAGAAATTAGAGACAAAATCTTTTTCTTTTTTTTTTTTTTGGATGGTAGTGAGTATGGCACATCCTTTGTCAATATCAAGATGCTGAGATAGGGATAACAATACTCAGATAACAAACTAATGTACAAGAGAAATAGTTTGGGGATGCTGCAGGTATAAATACCCTAAACCCATGGTGAATGAACCAAAAGAGGGGGTTTATGTCTTCTAAAATTAGTTTTGCACTTGGTTTCCCTTCCTTTGGCCCTGAATTTTGATTTTTGCCTGCCATTGTTCACACAACAATGTTGAAACTTGATACCACATGTCTGAGGGATTTACAAAATAAAAAGGCAACTTTTAAAATCACTGTTATTTCTATTTTGGGGACAATTCTTCAAACAGTTGGATTTCCAATTCTTAAGCAAAAGATGGGAGGATTGAAATACATTCACATTTCCCTCCTGTTTTCAACTGTCTTGGAATATAATCACTCATTACGTAAGTTGTAGTGGACACAATGAATTGCTAATTATTGTGTGTCTGTGTATATAGATAAGTAGACAGATGATAGATAGATAGGTACATAGACAGAGGTAGATGGGTAGTAGGGATAGACATAGACAGACAGACAGATATATCTTCTATGTAAAGCTCAGAAGTGTGCTAGACAGCTGAGAAGCTAAAACACAGAGGGAAACTGGTGTGATTTAAGCAATTAAAGCAATTGTAAATGGTTATTTTTACTGATTTGTTTGTATTTTTGAATCATATAAAATGTTACCAGTGTTCTGCTGGGGGCCTTGCAAGATATGTTTTTTCTTTCACATTACCTTACAAATCACACACTAATTCTGCATAACGTTAATTCATACCTTGAACCTAGAAAGACTTACATACATATTTAACTCAATATGCTATTTATATAAAAGTAACAGGCTCATGGCCTTCATTATAAAACATCTGCCTGTCTCATGCAGTCAAGGTTATGTACAGATTGTTAGACACAAATACGAAACGTATCTCAGGTCCGCTGCAGGAACCAAACCAACTTTATGAATGCCATAGTATTTTTTAAGTGAAAAGAACAAAGAGAAGGAAATTTCCTTTTCCAGATTATCCACTTACATTCTACAAACTCCCTGACACACAGCAGAGTCAAAGGGAAGAGATTTTTGAAAAGAAGAAAACTGTTCTAGATCTAGAAGACAAAACCATAGTTACGAAAACCTTTGATGTCAGCCCTGATCCACAATGATTTATGCACATATGTCCTGCAAGGTGACCACTCAAAGGAACAGGCCTTTTCCTGCTTATGAAATTTATCCTGACAGGTCTTTTCGGAGTTTGAGGTCTACAGGTAAGTAGGTATGATTTTTTTTTTTTCTCAGTTATGCATGACAGGCCTAAAAATAACCTTGGGTCAATCAAAAACCTCCTTAAATATTTTTGAGGTTTTTTATGCTTTTTTTTTTTAGACTCCTCCATGTTTTCAAAGTAAGTGAGTATTAAATAAGTCATTATCTTAATTGCTTCCCAAATTGAACTCCTCAGTTTGAAATGATTTAAATGAGGCTGCTTAAATACACTTGTATATGTATATGTATATGTATATGTATATGTATATGTATATGTATATGTATATGTATATGTATATGTATATGTATATGTATATGTATATGTATATGTATATGTATACTCTTCAGAAGAAAAGAAATACAAGATAAAAAGAGCAAAGGCACATGAAACATTTTATCCCAAACTTATTAAATATAAATAAAACACTATTTTCCAGCAAAGGAAAAATGGGAGGGTTTGGGTTTTTTTCCGAGTATTTTGGTCCATTATTTGGTTTTCTGTGTTAATCCAATCATGCCAATTATTTCATAACCATGTGTTGGCTTATTGCAAGGAGGAAGACAATGGTCAATGGAGCTCTTCGACGCACAGGGTTTACCTGCCAAAAAGTTTTCGAAACCAAAATTCTTCACAGGGAAATGTCACTGGCAGCTCTGCCAAGAAATGTTGAAACTATTTCTTATTGTTTCATTCGGATACAAAATGACAAAATGTAGCTCCAGTTGGGTGATTTAATTTAAACAAACAAGCCTCCCTTCGATGTCAAAGCCCTGATTCAAAATGACAATCCTTGTTTGGTTTCAATCAGAAATGTCAACATTTTCAGTGTGACATTTCCGATTCAGAAGTTTTCAGGTTGCGTATTTGTTTGGGATGGAGGTGGGGTTGATCTGTTGGTCATAGCTCTTTTGTGTATTTTATCGATTTGTTTATTTGTTTTCTCCTGTTGGTGGAGAGAAGCAGGAGGAAAGCACTATGAGAGAAGAAGGACGGGCACAGCCTGTTGCCTCTACCCAAACTCATTGGTTTGGGATTCGTAGGCATCACAGCAGAGGTCAGTCATGTGGGGAGATCCAAAGGGAAATAGTGGCTTGGTGTGTTCTTTATCTAGGAGCTTTTCCCATAGAGCACATGAGGCGACAGGGTGGGCTGAGGGCACATACTCACCCATATAGTTCAGTCTGCTAGGTGGCGGTGAGGACTATGCTGGCATCTTGTGGGCCACACAAAGCTCTCCTACCCCCTCTCCCCCCAACGTGACCTTCACCTGTAAGTATACTTCCACAGCTCCACCCCACAAACCTTCCCTTTTCTGGGGGTTCCTCCTCATCACCTGTGGGACTACTCAGGCAAGCCAACAATTCACTCCTGTGACTAAAGGTTTGCCAAACTGGCAACCCAAACAGCAGCATCATTCAGAGCACTGGCAGAGCAAGGGTGGGAAAGCAAAAGCCCAAGGACTCAACTCCGCTCTGGTGAGACCCTGCCTGACAAACTGTGTCCAGCTCTGGGGCCCCCAGCACAGGAACGACATGGACCTGTTGGAGCAGGTCCAGAGGAGGGCCACAAAAATGCTCTGAGGGCTGGAGCACCTCTGGTGTGAGAACAGGCTGAGAGTTGGGGTTGTTCAGCCTGGAGAAGAGAAGGCTCCAGGGAGGTCTTATTGCGGCCTTCCAGTACTTAAAGGGGGACTTACAAGAAAGATGGGGACACTCTTTTTAGCAGGGCCGGATGGAGAAGAGGTAATGGCTTTTAAACTAAAAAAGGCATTATTTAGGCAAGATATAAGGAAGAAATTTTTTACAATGAGGGTGGTGAGCCCCTGGCCCAGGTTGCCCAAAGAGGCGGGAGATGCTCCATCCCTGGAAGCATTCAAGGTCAGGCTGGATGGGGCTCTGAGCCACCTGATCTAGTTGAAGGTGTCCCAAGGTGTCCCTGCTCATTGCAGAGGAGGTTGGACTAGGTGGCCTTTAAATGTCCCTTTGAACCCAAACTATTCTATGGTTCTGTGACTTGGATTTTTGCACAGCTCCACTAGCCTGGAGCTGAAGTTGTGCTGTATTTTGGGCACTATTACTGCTTCATACTTCAAGGTGTGTGTGTGGGGGGGAGATCTTTAATCCTTAAAATAGGTGTTGGGAGTCCTTGCTTTTCTCCTGCAGCCCCAGAGAAGGATTCGTCACTTCAGACCTGAACAGCAGCAACTCGACCCCAAAAATCTCCCACATAGGTCACGAGTCCACAGGGGCTGCGCTGTGAAAAAGAGACGGGGGGGGGCAGTGGGGGGGTGGGGGGGTGGAGGGGGGCGCTGGAGAGGGGTGGGAGAGGGAGAGATTGGAGTGGCATGAATGCCACTAACCTGACTCTCACCTTCTCTGCCTTTTCTCCCCTGCCCCCATCACTGCTGCTGTTGTGTCAGGTAGTGGCACTGTTGAGTACATTAACCCAGGGCTGAGCATTGCAGCCACACCGAGTGTGTGTCTCTGTGTGTGTGTGTGTGTGTGTGTGTGTGTGTGTGTGTGTGCCTGATCATTACCATTTACTCCCCCCCCCCCCCGCCCCAGTGCTGCAGGACTCCGGCAACGAGCGAGAGAAACAGAGGGAAGAGAGGGACGGAGCCATCAGCCCCCAGATCTGCTTAAACAAATCGCCGCCCCTTGCAGGGAGCGGGGGGGGGGACCAGACCAAAAAGACAAAATAAAAGACAGAGAAAGGAAAATCCAGCGGGGAGCAAAAAGCAGACCCCAGACGCCCCCTTCCCGAGACTGTCCTCTCAGCCAGGAGTGTGTGTGTGTGTGTGTCTGGGGGTGTGTGTCAGCTCCGACCCCGTGCCCGTTAGGAAAAGGGGGTGTTTTCTTCTCCCCCCCCCCCCCCCCCCGCCTCCCCTTTGCCCTCCCTCGGCGCGGCGGGGGGAGCGGGCGGCCGCAGCCCCGCAGCCCGGCGGAGCCCCGGCACCAGCACCGGCCCGCTCCGGGGACCAGACACGGAATAAAAGCTTCCTCGCCGCCAAAACAGACCTTTTTCTCACCGCGGGGTTTTGCTCTTTCTTTCTTTTCGTGTTTTTTTTTTTTTTTTTTTTTTTTCCCCTCTCTTCCCGCCCCCCCCCCCCCCCCTTGGTGTTTTTTTGGTTTTGTGGTTTTTTTTTTGAAAAAAACTCCTCGCCGGGAAAAGCAAAACCGAAAACGCTTCCCTCCCCCCCCCCCCCCCCCCTCCGCGCCCCCCTTCAAAAGGGCCCCAAACAACCACCAACAACAAACAGAAAGCAAAAAAAAAAAAAAAAAAAAAAAGCTCCCCTCCAAGGAAAAAAAAAAAAAAGAAGGAAAAGCAAAGGAAAAGCGAGAGAAGCAGAGAGACAGAGACAAGCTCCATCGATTTCAAATCCAGGATTTTATCCAGTGCATTGATTTTTTTCTTCTTTTTTTTTTTTTTTTTCGCTCTCCCCTTTTTTTCCTCCTTCCCCCCCTCCTCCTTTCTTTCACCACCACCCCCCCCCCCACCCCCTCCTTCCCACCCCCCTTTTCCTATTCATTTTATTTTGGATCCTGCTAAAATTAGCCGGGACTGCTCTGGGTGTTGCGTGTTAATTTGATTTACTCCGGGATTCCGGCTTCCAAGACGCCATTTTCCCCCTTTCTCGCTCTATCTCGCTCTATTTATCTATCTAGCTATCATTTATCTGTCGAGCTATCTATCCCTCTGTCTGTCCGTCCATCTCCCTCTCCCCGGGTGCCTTCCCTCCTCCTCCTCCTCCCTCCCCCCCCCCCCCCCCCCCCGCCTCCCGCCCTCCTCCCTCTCCGCTCTGCGTGTGCTGCGCGGCCGTGCGCTCCCCTAATCTGACAGATGAACACCGCCATGGGTTTGCCGCAACACAAGCAAAAGCACCTTTGGGGGCTGTGGCGAGGGATTGAAACCGGGATCTAAAAGAGAAGAGACAAGAAGGGGGGAAATCCGAGGGAGGAGGAGGATAAGGAGGAGGAGGAGGAGGAGGAGGAGGAGGAAGAAAGAAGAAGAAGAAGAGGAACCTTGCTAAGAAGCCCCCGCTGCCGTTTTGGGGATATGGGTTAGTAAAGAAAAAAAAAAAAAAAAAAAAAAAAAAAAAGGAGGAAAAAAAAAAGGCAACAAAAACCCTGAGCCATCGAGGAAAGGTCTGTCTTGATGAGCCGGATTACAGGAGGGTCTTACCCCTCTCTCTTTTCCCTTCCCCCCCCCCCCCCCCTTTTTTTTTTCCCCCTTCTGCATGCAAAAGTTAATGTCGTCTCCTTTTTTTCGTGTTGTGACTTTGCAATGGCGCGGAAAGGTCTTTATTTATTTTTTTTTTGGGGGTGGGGGGGAATATTTCTGTGCAATGCATGCGAGTCCCCCTCTCCCCCCTCCGACCCTTTCCCTCCGCAGGCTTTGTGGCTGGTGGGGGTGTGTGCGTGTGTGTATGTGTGTGGTTGGGTGTGTGTGTGTGTGTGTGTAAAACCGTGGTGCTGGGAAGGGATTGCAATTTTGGGGGGAGTTTGCATAATATATTTTCACACCCCCCCGCCCCCCCCCCACCCCCCCCCCCCCCATCTCCCCCCACCCCTTTGGTAGCCTGCATGTGTTTCCCCGACGGTGCCGGGGGTAGGTGGTGGCAGCTATGCGTGTGGAAAGGAGGAGTGGGGGGGGGGGGGGGAGCCCCCCCCCCCCCCCGGTTGGTAAATTGCAGGTTAAGTGGAGCTAGAGAGCAACATTGTAACCTTATGGGGATTTGTGTGTGTGTGTGTGTGTGTGTGTGTGTGTGTGTGTGAGAGTGTGTGTACGGGGTGTGGGGGGGTCGTCGTCGGTGCTCGGGGGGAGCGGGGGGGGGGCCCGGAGGGGCGGGAGCGGGGCTGCCCCGGGGCGTCCGCCGCGGCCCCGCGCTTGTTTTGACATTGAAAAGGACACGCAGCCCCGAAAAGAGGCAATTTGCAGGAGGAAAGAAGTGTTGGGGGGGGTGGGGGGGGGGGTGGGAAGGGTGGAGGAGAGGTGGTGGTGGTGGTGGGGGGGGGGGTAATTAGCAATGCGGGACTTCCCCCCCCCCCGCTCCCCCCGGCTCCTCCTGCGCGGTGCCGAAGTGAGGCGCGTTAATAATGGTTATTAATAAGGCGGTGATTGCCGTCCCCGGGACCCTGGTGGCCCCTTTCCCCCTCACCCCCCCCACCCCACCCCGGGTGGAAGTGGAGTTCAGCTTAGGGCGGTTTAAATATCGCCGACATTATCGGGAGGGTGTGTGTGTGTGTGTGTGTTTGTATTGGGGGGGGGGGCGCAAAACGCAGCCTGCAGCCGGGGGGCGGCTATTGTCAACCCCAGCCCTGGCGCAAGGCTGCCTGCACACACACACACACACACACACACACGCTGACACACAATCACACGCTCACACACACTCACACCCTTTCCTCGCCGGGTCCCCCCCGGCGGGCAGGGGGGGGGACAATCAGGTCCCTCCGACGAGGCGGGGGGCCCCCTCCCGCCCTGATTTCCCGGTGTGTGTGGTGTGTGTGTGTGTGTGTGTGCATCACACCGGGCACCGGCGGTCCCCCGCGCTGCCCGCCCCTGCCTGTGTGTGTATTTATGTGTCTAAAAAGGCAGTTGAGAGAAGGATTTCCGATTCGTTTCCGCTTCAAATAAACGGCACTGATAATCTCGGGCCTGACGCCTGATGCTAAAAGGGCATTTCGCCGCCGGGAACCGGACTTGCGAGGCGAGGGGGGGGCAGGGGGGGGACACTCGGTCCGGTCCCCATCCCTCCACCCCCCCCCCCCCGCCGGCAGGTCCCCCATCCCCCGGTGGGTTTGCAAGGGGGGATGCTGGGGGCTTTCCCCGCGGTCCGGGGGGGGGGCGGAAGAGATGCAGTGGGGTTGGGGTGGGTGTATGTGCATGGGGAGGCGTTTGGGGGTCGGGAGGAAAGGGGTACTCCCCCCCCATCCCGCTGGTGCCCCCACCCCGGGCTGGGGGGGTGGTGTGTGGGGTCGGCGGCTGCCGGAGCACGGCGAGCCGAGCCGGGCACTGGGAGGAGTCCGCCACAAGCAAATGGATGGATGGATGGAGGGAGGGAAGAGGGGGGGGGGGGGGTGGAGGAGGTAGGGGGGAGCCGGGCAGAGCTTCTCCCCCCGCGAGCAGAGGTGTTTCATTAGCCGCGGGCCCGCGGTGGCCCCGACGGGGCCGGGTCGGGACGGGGACGGGGCCGGGGCCGGGGGGGGACACACGCACACAGGGACGGCGGGGACCCGCCGTGTTGCCTTATATGTCCGTCTGTCAAACGGCAAAGGATGTGCGAGGCGAGCAAAGCGCTGAGCCTGCTAGTCCTCTGCTGTCAGGGAGAGCGGTCTGATCCTTTCCGTATTGACAGGAGGATTTCAGGGGTAAAGGACCGCTGGCAAATCCAATCCCGTGCTGAATGTTATGGACCCAAATGGGAACAATTATTGATCCGACAGCCCCTGCAGCCAGGACTAACTTGGTGCGGGCTCCAGTAATGATATAATCGCCCGTCTAACGTTAGGCAGCGATAGCACGGACCCGAGGAAACAAGTGTCTAGGACCTTTTATCGTAGATGGGAGAAAAAAAAATGCCTGTCAGGGGAAAAATGTGCGAGTGGCTGTTTGGCGCACACACCTTCCTGCGCTTCCCCAGCCTTCGCTGAGATTGCTCCCCTCGGTCTGAACCAACTGCCACACAGGAGAAACTTTTTTTTTCATCTCCCGTTTGTTTTTTGGCTGAAAGGAGAAAAAAACCCTCCGAACAATATAGCTGTACTTTAATCTCTGCTCTTAGCTCAGAAGGGTTATGTAAAAGCAGGGGGAAACAAAAAAAAAAAAAAAAAAAAAAAAAAAAAGCAGAAACACTCAGTGAATGGAGACTTCTCTTCCATCTCTTATTGGCTTTGGCTTTTTTTTTTTTTTTTAACTTCTCAGACTCAAAGTTTTAATTGAAACCAGAAATCTATTGAGAAGTAACTGAGCCAAGAAAACCTCTGTTTTCTCTGCAACTAGGGATGGGGAATAAATAATTTTTTGCTGATGTTATTTCAAGTTGTTTGAGCTCTTTGGTTCCGGCCAAAAAGGCCAGCATAGATTATTAACACATTATCATTTTAGGAGGATGTACCCTCTGAAATGTAATAAAATGGTGTGTTAGGCTTGTGCAGAGCCATAAACGATGCTAGTTGCTGGCAAACAAAAGAAACAGTGGCCATGATTTATTATTAATAATATTCATAACTGAGCTATTTAGCTTGACTTGACATTTATTGGGTTTCTCTACTGAGGTTCCTCAGGATCATTTCCAATAATGTACTTTGATTAAGTTGGAAACTGTTCTTTTTTAGTAACTGCTCTTGCCATGTGCTTCATTAACTCAAGGAGTTAAATGCTTGAAAAGGTCCAGCCATCATTTTTTGGCTTCGGATGCTGTTTAATCTCCTCTTCTGGTCTGTTTTGACCCATCCTTTGAGCTCCTTTTCCCTTCCACACACGTCTCGTAGGTGCAAGTGCCAGCTTACCAACAGGACTCTTGTTTTCCGTTACGAGATTTGGCTAATCCCAGTTTCAGTGACTTTTTTTGCCCTCTCAGTAGGGCTCAATTGCTCACACATAATCTTTCCCTTCTGTTTTCTTTCCCCTTTGGACAACACCCTCCAGGACTGAAAAACTCTTGCCTTGTGCTCGGAGACTTGCAATTACACAGCAATTTTGACTCTTGACCCAACTAGTAGCAAGAAAGGCTATTGTCTAATGAACCACGTAAAAACAGTTCTGGGATCCAACAGATTGCTGTGATGGAAATGAAAGCTCTCCCAGTGAATTGATGACTGATTTGTTTAACCATATGCCTAGGTGGTCTTTCTTGCTCCCTGTTAACTACCCATCTCTGGAGTATCTGTGATCTGTGGGTCTGTGGCGATGTTGAACAGCGGCATTAATAACTGCCAAAATGTGTTCCATGTAGGGCCAATTGAACAGGATTTAAGCCACGTTCAGAAAATTCAGCAAGTCATTTTTGCCTACCATAACATGCAGGCACGCAGGGTTTTCATCACTAAGGGCCGCGATTAAGAATGCATCCGATGATGAGAGAAGGGCATCAAATCTGTGCATGCAGGAAGAAAAAAAAAGTGGTCAGAGGAAAACCCACAGCAAAATCTAGCCTCATCGCTGGGACCTCCAGGCTCTTTTAGAGCAGCAGCAATCCCAGATTTAGAGCTAGTCCAAAGCCTAGGAAGAAAGGCGAGAGTCTGAGGGAGAACTCTAGTGGAGAAGGTTCCCAGTGTTTTGCTGCAGGGCTTGTGGTTTCTACTGGGACTGGTTTTGCTGCTATTATCGGTTCTGTTCTTGTTACTTTCTCTCTTTCCGACTTGATTGAAAAAAAAGTTTCCTTTCCCGTTATTATTGTTGAGGAAATCAAATGACTCATCCTTTTAGGAAATTGTCATCTTGATTAAAGATGGACTTTAAAACCCCTCAACTCTAGGTTTTAGCCTGGGGGGACTGTCAGACCTGAAAATGATTTCCAAACTTTTGAGGTTGGGACTACTTTGCCTTCTGATACGGGCATGAAATCAGGTTGCAAACGCGCATTGGTAGCACAGTTGTTTCTGAGGTGCACTCAAACCCTTAGAGATGGTTTCTTTCTCCTTCTCTCAACGTGAAGGCTTCGCTTGATGTGGCTTCAAAATGCATTGCGTATTCGGACCTGCTTGGAGATCTGCTGGGTGCTGGGAACAAGTGCAGCGCCCCAACAGGCACCTGGATTCTGCATTCACATATAACTGGTCATAGAGAGACAGAAGTGAAGGGGATAAATAGGTGGGGGCAAAGAAAAGGAAGGCAAAATCATTTCTTAAATTGAATAAGAGCAGTCAGAGAATAATGCAGCTTGTCTTTCAGAGCTGAGGAAATCTCTGAAGTAAGTAGGGGGTGGTAATTTCTGTTTATCAGCTCTTGAGAGGGAGCAGAGTTAGAGGCTATTTTGGCCTTTTGCAGTTGGATTTACTTTGCAGCACAGATTGTCCAAACACAATGATGAGCTTTTACTGTAAGCTGTGGGGCAGCTGGATGTGAAAAGCAATCTTCTGACATTATTTCATTTAGGCTTTTGTTGTCTTTTATGAAATTGAAAATTTCGAAGAGTTCTCAGGTTAGTCACCTCTCCCTCTAAAATGCCAAATTGAAACTCTGGACCTCAAACACCCCGAGGATTAGGAAGATTTGATCCAGGCTTGATTATGATCTTTACAGCTCTAGTTTACTTCCCAGTCCAGCTGGAGATCTTTGCAAGGTCTCAGGCCTCTCTATCTCTACGATCTTTGCCTGGCTGCCTGTCCACCAAACCCATGTGCCATTGCCAGGGTGGTGATGACCCTCTTGACTTCAGATGTGGAGGGGAAAGTGATGGGGCTGAAGCACAGGCGACAAAACAGGAAGGTGGCCAGAGAAGTACTCTGGGAATACGGTCACTGGTGTTGCTTATAGATCCCAGGGTCAGGTTTTCTCTTGCTTATGAGTGGGGACGCTGGTGTGGCTTGTGTACGTGTCCAACCAGCGTGGGGGTCTTGCAAGGAAAAACAAAGGAGTTATGCAAATGGTGGGGATGAGCTTGACTTGTCCTCCCTACGTAGAACCCGTGAGTCTCTTGCGCTTTTTTGAAAGTAAGCTTAATGTGTGGAAAAGCCATGCAGGAGGAGACCAATTTCCATGCAAACATGAGGTCAGAAGGTGATGGCAAGGCTCTGACCTGCCCTGGTGAATACCAGAGCACAGCCTGGCCCAAGGCTTGGCTCTGCAGTGCGTGATATATTGGGATGCAAAAGCCCAGCAGAGCGGGGTGCTGGGGTGGTGGCTAAAGGCTGTTATGGGGGTGACTTATTTAGCTTCTCACTGCCTCTGGAGGAGTGAATTCCTGTTTCTGTAAGAGTTGCTGTGCAGTCCTGGGCAGTTAAGGGCTGTATTAATGTGGCAGTGATGAAAGCAAAGTTTCCTCTACTGTAGTACTGTATCTCCCGTAATAGTACTTGGGAAAGCTGTTCAGAAGAATGTGTGGTAGGCAAGCATGGGGTAACCCAGGACTCACTTAAATACCTCAAAATTAGAGATGGGTTAAAGATCGGAAGCCTGAGGTTTTACGTTACTTTGAAATTTCTGTCAGCCTTAACCTTTAAAACTGAGAGATATATACATATACAATGAATCATTCTGTTTCTGTCCCGGTATTTTAGCAGATGGGGAAGTTGGTTTTAAGATGGAAGGGAGAGAATGATGGTACTCAAGTCAGAGGTCAAGCTGCAAGGCGTTACAGGCATGTCTTTCCTCCGTATGAATCCGCATATCCTGAATATCATACTGATGTGATTTCTAAGACTTGGACACTGGCCTAACTTCACTGTGTGTTTCCAGACCCAGCGTATTCTGGAGTGATGCTGTGATCCATGCCTACTTCTCCTCAAGTCTTGCTAAATTTTTGGCTTTGGAGAATGCCGTGGGGTTTCCACTGAAACTCCTCTGAAATCCTATTAGTTTGCTAGACAAGGAAATCCTTCCTGTAGTTTTTTCTTTTTCCTTTTTTCTTTTTATTTTTTTTCCTTTTTCTTTTTCTCTCCAAAGCCTTCCTATAGAGCTCTATAGTGGGGATTCAATAGAATTCTGTACACGGGAATAATTCTCTACTGAATTCTTCAATTCTTTTTCAGAAGGGATCAGAGACGTGAAGCTTAACTGGGGGAGTTTAGTAAGTGTTTGAACAGGATTGTATACTTGCAAAGTATTATAGCAGGCATCTGGGCAAAGTGTTATTATACATGCCCATTATTCCTAAGGTTGCAAAACAGTTTAAAATATTAACCCATATATTCACATCCTTGTAACTTCCATAAACCTTCACCTAAGGGGCTGAAAAATGTCATGCTTTCTCTGTGCTTGGTGGCAATTTTCTTCCTGGAAGGTTGAGTAAATTCTCTCCAGCTGTCAGTTGTTCCCTTTTTTCCCCAACTTATTCAGAAAAAGTGAGGGTGAGGGAAGAAGAGGAAACACTTTTTTCCCTTTTAAGTTATTCTAACCACATGCTTTTAAACAGGGCAGCAGTCTAACCTGCTAGGGTTTGTTGAAGGCCTTTGTCTTCTTTTGGTGTTTGAGGGGGACAAAAAAATGGAGGTCATGGTTTTTGATGCCGTGACAAATTACAAATATCATTGTAGGCATCGAGAGATCGTACAGTCTGTTGGCTTAAAGATAAAGGCACTGTCCCTACGAGTCCTGCTGGGTAAGTGTCATAAATGGCGTTTGCTATAGATGTTGGTTTACATTAGATCCTGGTTCTGTGTCATAGGAGGTAGTCACAGAAACATAGGTCTTGCTCCTTCCTCCTTTTATCAGAGTTGAAGACACATCTGCTCTTAAAACATGCTGCCTTTTAAGTGTGGCTTTCAGACCAGAACATTTTCTTCAGGCTTAGCTCAGTGAACAGACCTCCCAGAGCCCTTGAGGAAAACGTGAAAAAAATAGTGTGAGCAACAATTAAAATCACATTAAGCTGCAGCGGGCCCCTATTCAAACCTGCATCCATGTCCAGCTGGGGAGCAGTGGTATGGATCAGCTCAGGGATCTCAACCCATTGGAGTCCACAGACCAAACTTTGTTTGGCTGGGACCTCAGTGAAGGACTCAGATTAGGAGACAGAGACCTATATGTCATCAACAGAGAGGGGGCACCCATGAATGACTTGACCTTGGATTCCCTTCAATTCTGACCCCACAGAATCAGACAATAATCTGGGTTGGAAGGAACCTTTAAAGGGCACCTAGTCCAACCTCGTCTGCAAAAAGCAGGGACATCTTCAACTAGATCAGATTGCTCAGAGCCCCATCCAACCTGACCTTGAGTGCTTCCAGGGACGGGGTATCTCCCACCTCTCTGGGCAACCTGGGCCAGTGTCTCACCAAACTTACAGTAAAGAATTTCTTCCTTATATCTAGTCTAAATCTCCCTTCTTTTAGTTTAAAACCATTACCCCTTGTCTGATTGCAACAGGTCCTGCTAAAATGTTTGTCCCCGTCCTTCCTACAGGAAAAGTACTTTAAGTACTGAAAGGCATCAATAAGGTCTTCCTGGAGGATTCTCTTCTCCAGGCTGAACAGCCCCAGCTGTCTTAGCCTGTCCTCACAGGAGAGGTGCTCTGATCATCTTTCTGGCCCTCCTCTGGGCCCGCTCCAACAGGTCCATGTTTTTCTTATGTTGGGGACTCCAGAGCTGGACACAGCACTGCAGGTGGGGTCTCACCAGAGCAGAGTAGAGGGGCAGAATCACCTCCCTCGACCTGCTGGCCACAGCATCTGACCCTTAACATCCTCCTGAAGTCAGTGGCATTACAAGCGAATAACAATCCAAAGTCCTGGTCCTGCTTGAGTGGGGGTTTGAGTCATGAATCTGGTGCTTCTGATCCTATTTGCCACCTTGGAGAGAGTTCGATGTCTGCAACGCTGCACAAAGAGCACTATGAAGTAGTTCAGCTGGAGAGGCCTTTCGGGCGTGCAGGTACTCAGCAGGCTCTTATCTCCCGTCTGACTCAACTTCTCCCAGCACTTCTGTAACCGCTTCCTCTTCAGCCTCATTAGAGGCAAAGCTACTCCTTTCCTTTGCCCATAGCAGCTGTCAGTTATCTTGCCTTTATCCCTGGCCTCAGGTATTCCCACTGGCACGCTCCTGACTAACGTTTATACCTCTTGATGTCTCTGTCCCGGTACCATGGGCTGCTCTTTGCCCTGTGCACATCCAGCCACATCCACTTGTGTCCTGAGCTGCTTTTGCCTCCTGCTATTTCTGATGCGATTCAGGAGGCTTGAAGGGTATTTCTTGTTTTGTTGACCCAGCCATTCTCTCCTCCCTCAAAGAGGGAGGACTGATACATTCTGCAAGGCAAACAGTCTCAATGTCTTCCTCTGAATACCCTAAATTATTGTTCTTCTTCTTGCGTGCCCCTTATATGCCCTATTTTCCCACAGCCCCCCCTTGGTGCTGGGGATGCTTGGTACGTTATCCAGCACCCAGCACGTCACCATGGCTTACTCAGCATGGAAACACACAGTGCAGGCCTGCATGGACAAAATCCAACCTTTCTTATTCCTAGTCTCATTTGAAGCATGCGGAATTGAGTAATATGGGATGTGTTGTTTGTACAGCCTCTAGACTGGGCACAGGATAGATCCTGGACCGAAGCCTTTTTGGTCCTCCTTGTGCCATCACTTGCGGCTCTGAGGAATGGATGCTGAGCCAAGACCTGGTGCATTCCCTATCAGATGTGTTGTTTTATTTTATTTATTTCTTTGTTTTTCCTGAAGGGAGGGAAAGCTGGTGTATTTGGCACTTGTGCAAGCGAAAATGAAATAATGGAGGAGGGAAAAAAAAAAAAAGAAAAGGAGGAAGGAGGAGTCCCGTGGCAGCAGCAGTAAATAAAAACAAACCTCTCGTTAATGATTTATATAGAGAAATCATTTTCCACACGTTTCAGGGTGCAGAGGGAAATGTTTGATCAGAGGGAGAAGGAGAGATTATTGCCCTACCACGACGGTGTTAGAAGGAGGCTACTGTGTCTGATGGCAGCTCTCCAAGAACAGAGTCGATCTAGGAAAGTTTGGTAACGCAGATGATGGAACTGTGCAGGCTTTTGCTTTCTGTGGCTGGTCTCTGTGCCAATAACCTTTCCCTAAATACCCATAAAACTTTCCATTTGTAGCCTGGAGTGGCTGCCACTACCTCCAGGATGGTGCGCTTGGCAAGAGCCGGCTAGAATAGAGTAAGCATTTCAAGTCCCCTTCTCATGCACGTTGATGCTTTTCCCCAGGGTTTTGTAGCTGTTGTTAATGGAGTAAGTTTTATCTTCGTAGTGGCACACACTGCTCCACCCATGGCTATTCTTTTGGGTTGTCTCAGGAGTCACCTTTGATTATACATCATGCTGAGAGTGATTGTGCTTGGTCAGGGAGATCAGCAGCCTGGTGTTGACCTGACACAGGCAAAACCTCCTGGCTTGGCTCTTTGTGTTGTAATGAGCTGGAGCACAGTTGGCATCTCATTCTGTTTTCTAGTGTCCCGGAGGCTTAGTCTTCACAAGGGTGATGGGTAAAAATGACACACTGACTCCTGATGTCATGGGGATCAAACACTATTCCTTGATTCAGAGATGTAAATCCAAGTGAACTGAGCCCAGCTTTGCAGCAGTCTTGCAGCAGCACAAGTGGGAGGAGGTTGGTACTTAGGTTGGTCCTTCAGAGACCAGAAGTCAGCATGAGAAGGTGTTTACAGGTCTGATGACTTTAATCCCTTCGCTGACACCCAGATACAGCTTCAGGTTGTGAGTGAGCAGATTTATAAAACCTTGGCACAGTTCTGGGGCGTGAGCTTGTAAAAGTCCTTGGGCAACATGATGGGCATCTCTCCTCCTACCACAGATGGGTGCTTTGCTACACTGGCTGTTGCCACAGCTGTACCTTGGGCAGTATTGCTTTTATGGGCCTTGTGATTTATGGCCGTGTCAGTTGTTTAATCATTCAGTTGGCCCTCCCTTCAGCGCTGTACAATAGTTAGTTACTTACATAGAAAGGTGACTATCTGATCTAATTATGGAGTCTCAAACCTAATTATGGAGTCAAATATGATTCCATAATCTACTCGTAATGTTGAGAAGACAGATACACACATGTGTAATGTGCACACTTACATGCCTCCGTAATTATGGATATGCTTGGGCACTCATTTATTTCTGTCTCTTTATCTTGGGTTGGGTGCTTGCAGCCTCTTCTGGCTGTGAGAGATCTTTGGGTTGTCTTGTCTTTTCCCCTCCAGTGTGGCTTTTCCTGGCTCCCTTTGTCAGGCTTGGGCACGCCGAGGCAGAGCCATCAGTCAGCATTACTCAGTCACGCTGGCGGAGATGCAGAGGGCTGGTAGCACTTGGACTCAGGGCAAGCCAATGGAAATGAGTGAAGATTACATTTCTGTTGTTCTGGTAGCTGCCATTAATCCTTGTTCCCTGTTTTCATGTGGATAGACCACACCTAGGAGAGCTTGCATCCTTTCCCTTCAGAGAAGACCCTCACATAACCCGTGCAAAATCAGAGGGAGAGGTGGAAGGATTGGAACAGAAACAGTGTTGGACGCAAGGGGACCACACGGACAGGAACCACCTTTCTTCTGTGTAACCCCCTGTGCATCTAACTTAGCCTATCAATGAATCATATGCCATAGTTAGTTAGTTAGTTATTTTTGTAGGTAATCTGTGGATTACAGGCATTCATATATGGTCATTCCACTCGCAATTATTCTTACCAGTTGAGGATCTCATACTGCATCAGTTGTATACCCACATCTGTTTTATACATGCCTATATCTGGATATATCTTATAGATGGGAATTTTAGCAGCGCATTTAAAATTGTCATGCAGTAGAGAGACCAATTTGCCCTGCACTGGAGATAGAGACCAAAAAAAATACGTCACAGAAGCACAGAATGTCTGGGGTTGGAAGGACCTCTGGAGATTGTCCAGTCCACTACGCTGCTCAGCGCAGGGTCACCTAGGGCAGGATGCTCAGGGCTGTGTCTGGTCGGGTTTCGGACATCACCAGGTGATCTCTGATTCTTTATTAAGAGATGATGTTCATTTGTTTTGCTTGAAGGGGAAGTCCTTCTGCCTTGTTTCTGTCCTGATTGATGCAAGGCGGGTGAAGGGGAGAGGGTGTTTCCTATGGCATCTATAGTATGGATGGAAAATAGCTATCACTGTCATTTTCCCAGCTCCTTGCCAAAGCTGGATTGTTCTTTCAGAATATCATGGCCACAGGAAGTAACAAAGGCTGTGGTCCAAAGATGCGATAAATCTAGCTCCAGGGCTCTGAGCGGTAGATTAAATACACTACTGGTGCATGACACTGATCCAGTATAAACTCATTCTCCTGGATCAAATTTCTTCAAAAAATTTTGCAGTGACTTAATTTTTTCCCAACAGACTTCATATTGCGTCATACTGTGTCACTTGTCTGCACCACGCTGGCTTTATGGCTCACAAGTTTTACCCGTCCTCTGGAACTGTTTTTGTTGTTGGCATGATGAATGACTTAACCCCCATCTTGTATGCTCTGGTCCATTCAATAAAAGTATGATCAGATACTTGTTCCTGATCTGCATCAAACTTGTGCTGCTGGTGATCTGGCAGTGCACGGACCAGGACCACAACTACTCTTGAAATTCCTGGGTTTCTTTCGTAAAGTAAGAATGAAGAAATAGGTTGAGGTTTTTTTTTTTTTGGTGTGTCTTCCTAATGTGGGTTAACTGAGTTCAGTGCAGCTTGCTGCACGCCAGGCTGTTGGGTTTTTGTGTCCCATGATAGATTCTGAAGTTTCACTGACACTTCCCATAAAAGCAGGTTTCTGACCAAAACTTTCCCTCGGGTGTAATGTGGGTTGTCCATTGGCCTCTGCCCCAGAGGCAGCTGCATTTCAGTGGTGGCATATATAATCGAGGAAGCAACCCGGGAGCCTTTGGAGTGAAAGGTGATATCTCATCATTAAATATTGCTGTATAGTCTCCAGTGCTTTGTGGTGAATGGTTTTAAAAAGATGGACTGTAAAGAGGTTTCCAGGATTTCTGATATTTTGCAGAGATTAGGGATTTAACTGGGTGTCACATGAGAGAATGTGAGATCCAAAGGCAACATGACAGACGTGGGGCTCAAGAAGATGTGGGTTCCCCTTCACGTTCACTGTAACACTCTTGGGCTTGTGCCTCAGTTTCCCCTCACTTGAACCTGTCCAATACAAAATTTTTTTCTTTTTCATCTTAAGGCACTTTGGAGGCTATGGCTGAAACAAAAGCAGTCTCAGTAGCCACAGTCATGGCTGGGAGTAGTGTACCGTGAGATTTGGGCAGCATCTCGTAATATTGCTCCAAGCTCTCTGCTGGTGCTCCCAGTGCTTGAGCAAATCATGCAGCAGCACAAACGCTGGGCAGCTGAAGCTGGCTGGCTTGCATTTGTCTCATCAGCGTTTGCTTGTTGCTGATGTGGTTGCTCCAGCGCATAGGGCAAAAGCCGTGCCAAGTGTTATGCCCATGTTCATTTCATGGAGGATCCCAAATAGGTGGCTTTCTCCCCCCCTACTCTGGGTTCTCACCTCTGTTTTTGTCCTCAGAAAATTTTCAGTTTAATCACTTTTATAGCCCTGGCGTCTGAATACTTGAGCGGTTGCCTGAGGCAGGAGAAGGGAGCTTATTCAGAGCCCTTAATGGGAGGCATCTAGTATCACCCAAAGCGAGGTCTTGTACTTCAGGCCTTTGCCTCCAGAAGTGTGTTTGAGGTACCCAGAGAAACTGATAGGAGATGTGTGAGCAGCCGTAGCAAGGCTGAGCACACAGGCATTTGATTATTTCTCAGTACTTATCAGAGGAAGCGTGAATCTCTCCCTAATTAAGGTCTAATGCCAACTTCTGTGAAATTTGTTGTCATTCACCTGTGAATTATCCTCCTCAAATTTAACTTGACTGCAGGAAGCCTGCTAGCAGTAACACTTTCCTCCGGGAGCTTAATTCGGATGGTAAAACACTTCTGTAGTTGCTTATTGAATGGGACTTGATGCTGGTGAGCCTCAGAGCCCTGGAAGGGCAGTTTGGGTGAGCACTTAAAAGTCTAGACAGCCCCCATCTTGTGCGTGTTTAAAATAGAGCAGAGGTCCCCTGGAAAATTCGATTTCTCCCTGAATTTCCGGATCTGCACATTGCCAGCTAAGGCAGAAGAACTGCTGGAGGAAAACCGTTCATCGCCATCCCTTCAGCGCTTCTGCTCAAAGGCAGCCTGGAGAGGGGAGATGGGGAGGATTCCAATAGAGGTTACACGTTCAGAAGCCTGAAGTGAGATTTCCTAATTAGTCAAAGCACAGGTAGCCTGCCCAAACAAGAAAGACGAGTATAATGTCCCTGCACCCAAGTCATTTACCTATTAACCCTGGAGGAGAGTAAGGAGATACCTAAAACAATGACCCAGTTAATTCTTCATGGCGTTTGAGCAGCGGGGTTATTTGTTGCTACCTGCGGCTCTGGTGATATCATCATCTGCAGGCTCTCAGCAGCACAGGAGGCCAATATTTTTAAGTGGGATTTTAAGGTGGATTTGGCATGAACTCGCCTGACGCTGGTGGAATGCAATGACTTTATTCATCTGTTGCTTGTTTCTACTGACCTGGAGGCACACAGCCAAGCAGGGATTGAGTGTTTGGGCATCATGACCCAGAGCTTGGGTCTAAAGATCCACAACCAGAATATGGAGCAGACACTTGGCCTTATATTCACCTTCCGTAAAACATTGCCCAATGAATCAAAACCTGAAAGACCCTTCCTAGCTCGGAGCCATGAGTTTTATTTCAGCTCCCATTCAACGTATGGTCCCAGGCTGGTTGGTTCATTACACTGGTGTCTGCGGCTCCTTCCATGCACCATTGGTGGTCGTGGACTCATCCTGCTGCCCTGCCTGCTGAGCTGGATGCTGTCTGCCAGAAGCTTTCTCTTTTTCACCAGCAGCGAGAGAGGTTAAAAGCCTGTGGGCGGAGGCCGGCACAGAGTGCCCATTGTACATGCGTGCATACCAGAGCAGTAACTCCCTGGAATGCTGCACCGCCAAGCTTTTACCACCTTGTGTTTGTGTTGCAGCCCAGGAGTGTGTGTACATTGCGTCCCTCTCCAAGGAGATTAACAATGTGAAATGGCAGATAAATAGGACGGCTTTTTTTTTTTTTTTTTTTTTTTTTGATTGGACCGGTTGGAAGAGGAAGGTAATCCTGACTCCCATCCCCTCCATAGGCACAAAGGAGAGGCAAGGTGCAATGTCGGTCAATTAGGTGGAGCAGGTCCTTGCAACTGGGTGGCTTTAATGTACTAATTGCGTTAGTAATTAGCGACTACCGCATGGTAAACACTTGGGTTCAAAACTATGTAAGGGCATTAACTAACCCACCCTACAATGGGTTTGAATGAGGTAAGCGTTATCCTTGTTTTACAGGTGGTGAAATGGAGAGACTTGCTGACCGCAGGGTGAGTCAGGGTAGGTGTGCAGGAGACCTTGGGTCTGTTAGTTCTTCAAGATCACCTTAAATGAGTCCAGTGACAGCAGTTCTGAGAAATGAGTCTCCTCCCTGTTGCCAGAAGATGTGCAACTTAAGCATAAGTGTTTTTATGTTGTATTTCCATCTACTGTGAGCTACAGAAACCACCTCTAAGGCCAGATGGCAGATCAAGCTCCATGATAGTTCTTCCTTTTTTTTTTTCTTTTTTTTTTTTTCCTCCTGCTTGGGCTGTCAGCTTGTGCTATTTATGGGAACTTTATTTGAATTTGTGTCTGCTGGGACCTGGGTGGAGGTCACCCAATGATTTCATGGAGCTCTTGGATGCTTAGGATTTTCCATTAGTAGCCATATGTGCCAGGGTCAGAGAAGTGACCCGTGGCCACACTCCAGTGGAAATGTGAATATATAACTAATAAAAGGTGCTTGTTATTGTTTCTTTTTGAATTTTAAGCTCATGCAAGGTATTTTTAAAAGGTATAAAGAAGCCAGTGTAACGAGGGCATGTGATTTTTCTTGGTGAGCTGTGCCTTAGAGTAGTCTGTGATAATGCTGTTATGATTTAGTGATTGGTTGCAAGATCATTTTTGTTTCTCCTTTATGGTTTATTGCTGCTAAGAACATCCTGGCAAATCCCTGGCTGTGCTCAGATCTTGCTTTGCAGTTGGTCGAGGGGTGGGGTTTGGCAGTGTGGCAGAGCTAATCTAGCAGGGAGCTACTGCTGAAAGAGTAGGTCTGCACCCCCAGCACCTACTCCTGGCAGTGCCTTCTTATTTCCTTCTCTGTATGCCAGAAGTGATACTCCTCTGATCCACCAGGGAGCTATTTGTGCTAAAGTAGCAGAAAATATCTTTGTTTCTCTCCGAGATACTCTTCTGCTAATTTTGTAGCCTGAACTATCTTGCCATGAGGAGTGGGGTGGGATGCCTATATGGGGGATCTCAGGGGGGGTGTATGAAAGCAGCTCAACACTTTTAAAAACACCCTATGTGTATTTTTTTTTTTTTTAACTAAACGTTTGGTATTTGCCTAAGCCTTTCCATTTCATTGGGTCATACATCTTCTGCCTCAGCTGAACATTCACAGCTTCTCCCATTAACTTTGGCCAAGACTTTGTAAGCTACCAAATACGAGTGTTTCCATCTCAAAGGGTTCAATCTGTGATATTTTAAAGAAGGCCCACATTTGAAAGGATGAGAGCACAGTCCTTGCTTCAGTCAGCCCAAGCCTTTGCCACAGAGCAGCGGCACCCAAGAGCGTGAGGAACTCTGGAAAACACTGAGTTTAGCTTTCCCCCATCGCCCTTGGTACTCAAGTCCCTGATATGCCCTGCAAGAGACCCAGGTGGATCCTCCTGCACTGCCAGCATCCCAGGGAGCATCTTGGGCTGCAGACAGTGTGTGCCTGGCCCAGTGTATAATGGATAACTCATCCAAAGCAGAATTCCCCCCTGGAATAACTGGCAGCCGAGGGCATCTCTCTGTCACCTGGGAAGTGAGCAAATAGGGCGTTTGAAACTCTTCTGCCTGATCCATAGCACAACACTATGCTTTCTGTGCCCCAATCACTAGGTTATTGTTTAACTTGAGGCGAGCAAGCCTCTGCCTGTATTTCCCCCCCTCCCTGCCCCTCTAAAAATCCATGTGACAGCCAGCGCTTTGAAATAACGAGGAGGTTCACGGGTCTGGAGAGCTGGTTACCTTTTATTTCCCAGGTCCAGAGTTGAAGGCATTTGCATTTATACACCATTTTTGTTGGTGTTTTTTTTATATAATAATTTTCATCAATTTAGCAATACACATGGCTATCATTCCTTGCTTTGTGGTACAAGTTTCAGCCCTCAGAAACGCCAGGCAGCCTCGGCTCCCATTTTGCTTCAAGGAAGGCCCTTGAGATGCTGCAGGGGAAGCCCAAGCATGCCCCATTTCAGTCACCTCCACACTCGTGTTTGCTACGTGTATGCGTGCTAACTTCCTTTTTTTCTTTCTCCTTTCTTTTGACAGTGGCAGATTTGGTGTCTTCTGAGCTCCTTGCAGCCTCTGGGCGATCAGGACGTTGAATTCGGTGGACAGTTACCATTTATTTCCGGGGATCGTACCTGCCCTTGCTCTCCTCATCCCCTCCCGTGCTCCCCTTCCCTCTGATAAAACTCCAGGGCATTGCGGTATTGCTATGGAGCCCAGGGAGACTTTGGGCAGCTCCCGGCAAAGGGGGGGTGAGGCAGACTTTCTGCCAGCTGCCGTCACCTCCACGAAGCCTCCGCCTGCCTCTGGCTGTGCGGGGGAGACGATGCTGCCTGCGGCGGGCTCGGGGAAAGGGATCCCGGTGAGCGGCGAGAGGCTGGAGCCCGAGGAAGAGGATGAGCTGGGTTCTGGGAGGGACGTGGATTCCACTTCCAATGCAGACAGCGAGAAATGGGTGGCGGGAGATGGCCTGGAGGAGCAGGAGTTTTCCATCAAGGAGGCAAACTTCACGGAGGGGAGTTTAAAACTAAAGATCCAGACTACCAAGAGAGCTAAGAAGCCCCCAAAGAACTTGGAGAACTATATTTGCCCTCCCGAGATCAAAATCACCATCAAGCAATCTGGGGAGCAGAAGCTTTCCAGAGCTGGGAAAAATAGCAAAGCAGCTAAAGAGGAGGACAGATCACACTCCAAAAAGAAGGTAAGTCCTATTCTTTCTCATATTTCCCCTTCCTCCTGAAAGCAGAGGGAGAGGGTAGGATTAAACCTGCTCAGAGAGTCTGTGTCCAAGGCATAACCTCTGCAAAGTTTGCAAAGCCCCGCTTGGCCGCAGAGAAGGTAATACAGAGCGGGTATCATCCTGCACTGCCACGTACACTGTGAGGATGATCTTGACCTACCCTTCAGATGAACCAATTCGGAAGGGATCAAAAGTTTAGCCGAGCCTCTTCTATTTTTGTGCGTAATTGAGATTTAAGATTAATCATTACATGAGTGATAAATGAAGGAGCCCACTTCTAAACTGCTTTGTGTCTGAGCGCTAATGCTTGAGCCTTTTGGCAGTTAAAGCTTTTGACTACATTTTAAAAATACAGGTATGTGCACAGTGAACAACTGAATCCATTCCTGTATACCAGGCAAAGGGCTCCATTATTCTTGATTACAGCATTGTGCTAGCAACACTATAGTTATGCTTCAGAAAATACTTCCATTATAAGTCTCATTTTCTTCTGGATGCGTATCATTTTCTTGAAATATCCTTCTGCAGAGAATTTTTTGGTACTTTGGGTAAAAACTGATCTTTTTATTTTTATTTTTTCATTTAGTCAAGGAGAGGAAGAGGGAGGGGAAAAAAAAAAGAAAATCCTCACTTTGCATGAGCTGTTTTCAGGAGCACTCTTTTGTTTTGCTGTTGGCTTGATTTTTTTTTTTTCTTTCAGTAATGTCCCCTACACTTAGTCTTTGAAACAAATTTAGCTCAAGTGTTTTAACCGGTACTGGTGAGGGGAGGGACACCTGGTGATTACTCATGTTATTTTGGGTGTAGTGGTGTTCTCTGTCTTAGGCGTTAGACAAAGGAGCTTTGGTTGGGTTGAGGCTTTATCACAGTACAAATACTTCACCTCTACCTCCTTAGTAACACGTCGGCATCATTATGAGTTCAGACAGGAATCCAGATTTGATGGAAGACTCATGAGTATCTCCAAAACCTGGACAAATTCATCTGGGATGTAGGTGTTGACTGATCAGAGCTCAGGGCATGACTTGGCTTTCCTGCTCATGCAGCTTGTGTCCTTCGCTGTGCAGAAGGTTCCCACTTCTCCCATACCATACACACTTGATAAGTGCTCAAAGGGCTACCTGAAGCCTTGAGGAGGCTAATTGCCAACGGCTCTCCCTGGAGACAGTCTCCTCAGCAGACTGACTTAGACCAAGATTCTGATAACTCTAAATCACTTTTTGAAGAATCAACATTTCCCATTGACTCAAGGCAGAGCCCAGGGAGATTAACATTGCTCATTCTGAGAGTACTTCTTTTAGAAGATGAACTTGGAACACCCCCCCTCCCCCAAAATCAAGGTGATTTTTTTCTTAGAATCCTACTAAATGGCATACTCTACGTGCATGAAAGAACCAGTGCTTTTTAGCACAGCAGAGGTTTGGCCCTATGATACACTGAGAAGAGATTTTTCCCACCTATTGTGAAGGATGGGCTGTCATCTTAGCACTCAGCAATGTCTTATTTCCACTTCCCTTTCCGCCCTGAAGACTTGCAGAGGTCTCAGGGGAACCAGCGGTTGTGTGAGACCGTGCTCGGTGACAGCAAAGGTGTCACAAGCCGTCCCTCTATGGCCATGTAGGGAGAAAAAAAGAAAAAAAGGACTTGCAAACCACTGCCTACCATGCGTGGACCATGGAGAATATGACTGCTTAGAAGTTGGAACTTTCATTTCTGTTTATCACCCAGTCAGATGGGTATGGAAGGCATGGTTGTTCCTTCATGTGGCCATCCAAAAAGGTTAAATAAATAAAGCTAATTATAAGGAAACTATGTGCAAAAAAAAGCCAACAATGACAAAAAAAGCACCTTGTAGTGTGGTTACGCTCAGGGTGAGACTTTAGTCGCAGAAAGATAAGGAGTTTGAAAGAAGCTGATCATGACCCAAACGTGGCTGCATCCCGTTTGCACTTGTGCTGTGAGGTCCGAGCTGGCTGGTGCCGTGTCCGTGCGCAGGCTGGAAGGGCTTTGGGACAGCACTGGCCTAATCTGGCCATTAAAACAAAACAAAACAAAACAGAAAAAAAACCCCAACCCCAGCAGGTGGATGCTCTGAGCAGATGGGGAGAGGGCTGCTGCACTGGCGCATCCATTAGCATAACACCCAACGGCTGCCGCGTGGCAGCTGCTGAGCTGGGGCCATGGCAGAGAAGGCCCCAGCAGGGATCTGGAAGACCCCAGTGCTGTGATCTCAAGGGGTTTGATGCCTGGAGGCCTGCAGCCTGCATCACCACGCTCTATCCCTGCAGCCAAAGGGGTTTCGCGCGCGGCTGCCTCTTAGCTCATGGCTTGCAGGATCAGGCCTTGGCTGCGAACATCTCCTATCAAGGGGTGATGAAAGGCACTACAGGAGTGGGAGGTCAGAAATCTGTGGGAGAAGGGTTCCAGTGCTGGCAGCGCGATTGCTTTCATGGCCGACGCGTGTGTCTTATGGCAGTTACAGAGGTTTTTGGGGGAAGATAGTTAGGAGGAAAGAGCAAGTTGAAACTCGAATGGAGCCGAAGCTGTCTGGCCCACCTGTGGGTTCCCCTGGGAGAGAGGAGCGTGCAGGTACCTTCTGCATGTACTTGCAGAGCCGTTGAAAGCTGCGGTAGTGGTTTAAAAAAAAAAAAAGTGATTGTCACATTTAAGTGATTCTGGTGGTTTTGATATTTCAGAGTTAGGCTGTTTGATTGCCTGTTGCTTTAATCAGCACAAACTCCAGAAAAGCAGCTATCGGCGGCAGAGCGCAACGCATTTAAGCCAGAGGGGCAGATCTTCAGCTGGCACCGCTCCACTGTCCTCTGTGGATTTTTGCCAGGAGAGTTTGGCCCGATGTACACATTTCCCTTGCGCGTGGGAGCAGCAAAATTATTGGAGTTTACCACCTCAGTTATGGATGCAGGGCATATATACAGGTCCCACGCACCCGTATATGAGGATGGAGACCTGAGCATAACCTGAGCTGCAAGTGCCATGCCTGTGTCTATGGTGGGTGGGAGCAGTTGTCCTTCACCTCATGGAGCAGCACCTGAATTTATCTTTCCCTCTGAGGAGGAGGAAACTCTATCAGGACTTGAAAAATCACTTAAGTTTGTTGCATAATAATTTCAGCCACATCTCCAGTAGTCCCCAGTGCTTTGAAATACCACTTCAGCGTTCTTGCAGGAGTTTCAATACACACAGCACAGAGGGCAAGTAATGAAAACATGGAAGCAATTTAAGTAACAGCATGTGGGTACACAAAGGACTGGTAATGCTAGCAATGTAAAAAGGGGCTGTGAACTGGGGATATAGCATTTATTCAGTGGCCACTTAGGGAGGAAGAAGATATGCCTGTTCCTAAGCTTTCCACTGCTCTGCTAATTAGGCAATAGGGGCTGGTGCCTGATTTCTAAAGCTGTGGTCCAGGGAGCGGCGGTGATTAGAAGGGGGCTCTGTGGAGAGCCACGCTGCTCATGTGCCGAGGCCTGGGTTTTTTTTTTTTTGCCTTTGATTCCAGCTGCTACACTATATTAAAAGACGTAAACATATATTAAATACTTTCCTCATGTTGCTTTTCCGTGTGAGCAATCGCCCCGGGGATGTTATGCGATCATGAATGGGAGGGGAGGGAATCCAGGAGAGGATCTGGCTGGGTGCGGTTGCTGATGCCCCGGAGCAGGGAGGGAGGCGAGGGGTGAGAGAGCATCAGCGTTGGGAACCTCTGCTCTGCCGGCTTGAACGCTTGGCTGCAACCCAACAGCTTTTGGGGTTTCTTTTTAAGTCGCGGCCATGCCAAGTTTCACATCAGCTTCCCCTTCTTGAAAATAAGAGTGAAGGTAGTTTCCGAACCCCTTTCCTGGGGCTGCTCGGAAGGTGAATCGTAGCTTGGGCTGCCCGTGCAGCAATTGGAAAGTGCACAAATGTTCTGTAAGCGTTTGCTCTGATTTCAACCCTTCAGCGCCTGGGGATGGAGTGGGCTGAACCCTTGCCACGTCTAAACCCACAAATGGCTCCATTTCATTTAGTCTGATTGGAGAGGGAGGGAGGGAAGAAAAAAGCCAGGAGCCCAAAGGATGCCCTGCTGGCATGTTGGCAAGCCTTGCAGCCGCTGCTCTCCCACCTGCAGCAGGGTTGCTCGAGTCCAGCATCCTCAGCATCACTAAAGGTGCCTTTTCCTTTGCGTAAGGAAACATGCTGTCAGCCTGGAAGGGCACTGAAAGCATGGCACCAAATGCAGCGAAGCAATCCATCAGCATTCCCTGCCTGTCATGTAGCATTTAACAAGCCCCAGATGAGCAGTATTTCCTTGGTTTTGTTTTATTTCCTTTTTTTCACCCCTCCTTGCATTTGCTGCTCTGCCTATTTTGTTGTGTCTGCAAACACTTCATTTTCCACCCCCTTCTTTCTTTAGGCATAGCCTGACAAAGTTTCTTTGGAGCTTCCTTCATATGCATAATGTCCTGCTTTGGGGGATGTAAACCCTTTTTTTTTAAAATTATTATTGCACTGAAGTTTTTTGAGAGCTTGGGGTGGGTGCATGTATTTTATTGCTGAGAGGTAAGCGGCAGCAAGTCAATTGGAAGTAAAGCTTCCTTGTGTGCAGTGAGAGGAAACTCTATCCTTGGATTTTCTTGCAATATTTTTTTTCCTTTTGAGTTCCTGTAACTATTTACCGTTTCTCCACAGGAAGTGGTTCTAGCACTTTTTCCCTTAAAATTCAATTCATTGTCTTCCTTTCCTCTGCTCCACACACGCAACTTTCTCCTGCGGTTTGACTTTCCTTGAGGACTCGCTCATTCGCATGCTTTCCCCTTTGTGTCCCTCCTTCTTCCAGAAGACCATGAACACTCCCCCCTGCCCCCCTTCCCCCTTCTTTGCATCGCTGACTGCACATTGCACTTTCCCTCCAGGTTCTCATGTGCATCCGCAGCTCTTGTGGGATTACCCCTGTGCCGGACTCCTCTCCCCGGTGATTTGTGTGCATGATCATCCAATTGGTCAGAGTACACGCTTATTCCTCTTTGCTAAGGGCATCCCTGTGCGAGATGTCCTCTGAGTCAGCTCTTCCTCTTGCTATCCCAAACGGAGCTTGGGGACTTGACGTAAGTGCTTGTTCCCTCTGCCATGTATGGTTTAGCAAGGAGGAGAAGGCACTTGCAGATTTGTGGCTTGAGGTGGTGAGCTTTGATTTAGAGCTTCTTTTTCTTTTTCTGAAGGATAGAGCTTCCATAGCCCCTTCAGCCTGGTCCTGTTTCTGTGCTGGTTTGGTCCCAACTCTTGCTTAGCAAAGCCTTGAGCCTCCTCTAAATGATGCTGGTGGCAGGTACCTAAGGCTCACGCCAGCAGTGTAGACCTCAGCTTCTGCCCAGGTTATGGAATAGTGGTAGAAACCCAGAAGTGCCAGAACAGTGAGGAAGTCGTCTTCTAGTTGCGTTTAAGGTGAAGCTGGCTTTTGAGCAGCTGAGAGACAACTTCAAAGCTGCTCTAACAGGCACGAGGCTCCTGGTGTTTTTACAGTTTTTCTACACAAACGTATGGGTGCAAAGCTACACAAGCTCAGCTCTTTGATATTTATCCCAGGTTTCTTTTTTGGCTAGCTTTTCCTTCTACCGCACTGTTGAAGGCACAAATGAAACAGCTGCAGTTTGGTGCCCTCCCACCACAACTACCTCGGGCTCCTTTCAAAAAGAGAGCAGGAATGAATTTCTTTGTAAAAACTTCAGAGTTTAAGAAACCAGTTTTGCTATGAGCTGAGAACCGCTCAGGCCCAGGTTCATCTTGGTCCTTGAAGGCACCTGAGGTCCCCAGACTGGCAGATGAGTCCTCTTGTGTCCCCACGTAGTCACCTGGAGGAGGCTGGTCCCTCCTGAAGAGGGACCCAATAAAGGTCCTCTGTGATGATCCTGAAGACCTCCCCTGTGAAGAGCAGGGAGGGCTGGATCCTGGCTCTTACCCTTCCTTCTCCTTCTCCAAAGCCTGCTGGAGCAGTGTCCGCCTTGCATCATGTCATGGATATCTTGTGACAGGAATAAGGCAGAGTTTCTTTTCCAGCTCAGTGCTCTGCTTGAGCCAGCTGATGCTCATCCCTCACTGTCTGTCTGCTCCCAAAGAATTGTGACTTTTTTTTTTTTTTTTTGCACACAGTCAAGTATTTCTTAAAGAAGCAAACGTCTGGCAGTGAAGGGATGGGCTGGGGAAATCTAAGCAGGGTTTTACTGCTTAACGCAGAGTGCCAAACGAGGAAGAGTCGCTGTATTTGATTAGCTGCCATATGACCAGGGCTTGTGGAGGCCGTCCGTGTCGAGGACAGGTTTTGTTTTGCAGCAGTCACTCCCACGGCCGAGTTTCGATGGCCCTCTGTGACATTTCCTTGTTTGTTTGTGCTGTGCCTCTCTTTTCAAATTGTGACAACGTGTCCCCAGTGCTTGTTTTGGGGTTGAGAAAATGCTGCAGGGAAGCAACTGGGACTAGTACAGGGAATCTGGGCGTCCAGCTGGAGGTTCTGCTGTCCCCACCATTAAACTGCGGGAGGGGATGGGTGCTGCTCCTGGCAGCCTCGTAAAGTCTTGGCCAAGTCGGTGCATGCTGGTTGTGTTTCAAAAGCACTGTGGCCTCCAGGCTAACAGAGATGTGCTGGTGTCCTGGTTTGAGGTAAAACAGGACCAATTTTGTTCAGTAACTTCGCTTCTTAGCTGGGCCTCTTCTAACTACTGAAATTAACAGCATATTGTGCAGACACTGTTCGCTCTCTCAGGGTGATAAGACCGATGTTTATAGCTGATGTCCAGGCATGGCATGCAGGGAGGCTCCTGCTTATCCTTATTGATGTAACACCCACGGCCAACCAGCTGTGTTATTTGCCCCGTTGGAGGGTCGGAAGCGGAAAAGCATAATGGGGTCCCACCTGCGGGAGGAGCGGACAGGACAGGTGACCCAAAACTGACCCACAGTGTATTCCATCCCATCTGCCCCATGCTCAGTGCAAAAGCTGAGGGATCAAACGGCTCGCTCTCTTCCTTCAGTGGCCGACATCTGAGGAGGACTCTGTCTGTTCGTCTGCTTTTGGACCCGATCCTGAATGCAGATCCGGAATCCAGTTCCCATCCGTCACCGAGTCCAGCCTGGGACTTCCCCAGTGCCACCGGTGTCGTGATTGTCATCCTGGGAGCTTGATACAGTTTTGTATATTTCTCATTATTTCTTTTATTTTATTATTAATATTTCATTAAAGTAGTTTAGATCCTTCTAAATTCGTAAGTCTCTTTTCCTTCCTCTGCCTCTCTCTTTGAAGAGGGGTAGAGGGGAGCATCTGTCAGTCCCATCTGGGGTCCCCTAAGTCCCCAGTGGCCGATTTGGCCTAAACCACGACAGCTGGAGATGTGACACGCTGGCCGGTGCATCCAGAGCTGCAAACCTCTGTAATGGTTGTGTCTTCATTTGCAGAGGTTTTGGGATGCACAGGGGTGTCAGTCCTTCATATACATGCTCACATCCCCCCCAGCATCAACTTTTGCATGCAGTACTCCCTCTCCTCTCCTTCCAGGCATGCCTGACCACAGATACCTTCTGATTTACCTCCAGCTTTTTCATCTTCAATTCCTTTTTCACACACACATGCACACCCAGATAGCCCCCTCAGGTCAGGTCTAATTCTTCACATGCTTCCTTCCCAGGCAGGCTTCTCGCTGCCCACATTCCCCTGCATGGTCAGTGGGACTGCGTGATGGACTCATCTTGAGTTTATTTGAATGGAAAGAGGACCTTCACCTGGTGCCCTCAGCTTGTCTTTTTCTTCTTTTTCAAAGAGCACTGAAACTTTTGAAAGTTGGTTTCTGACCACTTTCCTCTTATGTGGCTTCTCTAGAGTCTAATGATGAGTGAACTTTCTGGCCAAACCCTCCTTGGCAGCCCCTCAGGGGTCCCTTTCTTCTGGCCAGTGAACAATTTTAACAAAACTTTTTTGAATATCTTATCTCAAAGATTTCTGTTCTTACATTGAATTTGATCAAAAATGGTCAAAATATTCCTAAAACACAGAGGACAGGATCATGCAGGCAGGGAAAGAGTTTGTATGTGCATTCACATACACACACAGTGTGAACATGTTAGCCTTGTTTCCTTAGGAAATCAATCTAAAAATACCCAAAGTAAACATGCATTGTTTTGCTTCTTCATGTTGTGGCTATTCCAACTCTTGAACCTTAAAATGATTCCATTTGATATGTGACCCTCGAGGACAAGTCCAGTTAGCTGTGTTTTCGTAAGAGCGTTATTTTCCATTTCTTGCCATGACCTCTAACGTGAATTAGACCAGTGGCTGTTGGCTCCTTCATTTCAGGACATGAAGTGCTATTTCTACATCGTGACTATATTTGGACTCTGAGCTGCAGGCGGTTGCTATCAGGAGAGGGATTCTCAAGCCATAGTGCATGCACCAGTAGCAGGACACTGCTTCCAAGTAGGATGGACAGCCTGGAAAAAACTCTACTTCTCCAAGGTGGTATCAAGCAAAACACCTTGTTACTATCTTCATTTTTTTTTTTTTTTTTTCTGGAGCTGCGGGTTAGCAATGAAAGGGACAGAGGAAGGGCTAAGGTGTCTTACTACAGAAATGAGGTTGCGTATTTGAGATGTGATTTGAACCGTGACCACTGTGGAAGACAGCATTGCTGAAGATGAGTACATGGTCATTCAAGATGGACAGCCAACTGCAGTTATTTGCAGAACTAAGCTTGTCTCTACCAGGCTCATTTTAAGATGGTGCCTCATGTTCCTATTGTACACCAATGTCTACTGCTGGCAGGTCCTGTGTGAAGGCATCAGGAGAGCCTGTCCTCCTGGAAGAAGTTCACAAGCGCTGTAGAAATAAAAGGAGGAGAAATGAAACCATCTTGTCTCTTAGTACAGTATGTGAAATAGAGTAACAAGATTAAGTGACTCACTGAAGAAACCTGTCGCAGGCCAGGGTAATGCTCAGGCCGCTTTCATTGAGCTGTGGTTGCTTAACCATGACACAACTGTGTCTCCCAGGTGGTGGCTTGACCTTCAAGCATTGGGTGCACAGGCCTTCTGTAAGCCAGTCCTCTTCTAACTGTCATTGAAACTGGTGAATTTGTTTAAAAATTAACAACTGTTTGCATCTTCACTGCTACCTTTAAAATGTATCTCAAAGAGGAGTTAGGGCTTGATGCAAAAATGAGAGGGGTGGAGTTCTGGGGCCAGAGTGCAATCAGTCGATCTACATGCTCTTAATAGTCCCTTCTGGTCTGTAAACCCTAAAATGTGGTAAGAGTCAAATGAGGAATATTTACTGGAGTACTCATTATCTTCTCATCAGTTTCTCATGGCTCTGTCTCACCTGGGTGGCAAGGTTTGTAGAGAGAGATGGTATCTTTTATTGACATCGGTGTTACAACAACTCTACCACTATAAACCTGGGTGGTTCATTGAGGAATTTCAGCACTTCACAGCATTGTAGCTTCGTGTGAGCTGCTTTCCATCTGCACAGCTGAAAGATGAGAATCGGCCCGGAGGGGATTTGCGGGTAATTTTTCCTTGCCCAATGCTCTCGGGAGGAATGTGGTGGCACAAGCAAATGAGCCAGAGGCCACGGCCCTGTTCTTCTTACTGATGGCTCTGACCACGAGAGGGCTGAGCAGTGGACGCTTAGCCATGTCACCACCAATCATGCCCTTGCTTCACCGTGGGGGTACGTTGCTGGTTCCCCACCTGGTGCTCCTGTGAAAAGGCACTTCTGTAGCACGCTTGGCAAGCATTTCCCAGGAGGTTACGTAGGAAATAGTTTCCTCATACCTTCGAGGTAGAGCCTACACTGTAATTTCTAAAGGGACTTTTTTCTCAGTAGTCTCCCCTGCGCCCAAGTACATCCTAAAATACTGTACTGGCTTGGGTAGCTTCACCTAAATTTTACCTGCTGTATTCCCAGGTGGGTAATTTGATGAAAGCTCACCCATAAGACTAAAAAAATAGACCCGAGGCAGATATTTTTCCACTGGGGACCAGCAGCCCCTAACAGGGGCTTGATCAGCCCTCATTTCTGCCTGCCACCAAAGTCTTTTCAGCTGCAGGGACAGCCTCTACATCAGTATCCTGCCTAATCTGTGATAGCGGGCAGCTTGAAGGCACTTGTTTTCTTGTACCTTCCACTGGGAACTGATGGTATGGGACTGATGATGTGTTTTACTTCTTATACCCTATGTATGTGCAGGTTAGGTGGGGATAATTAATTTGTCTTGCTTATTTTCTGACGTTGCATTCACCAGCGCTCAGCTGAGTACTCTTCTCAAAGCCTCTCGCTTTCCATGGGATACTTTACTTCAATAATTTATGTAATCATTAGGATGAATTCCCTCCAGCCTTTTCTCTCTCTTGTCTTAATTCCATTGCATTACTTGTAATTATATTCCTGATTTGAAGGAGAAGTGTGTGGGGGGAAAGCCTGGTTCCTTCTGTGACTGCAGCACAGCAATCGCAAGAGAAACTGGGAAGACCGTGATGGGGAGGGATCGATGTGTCCTTAGGTCATTGAGTCTGGGCGTGGGCAGGAGCTGCTATTAGTCACCCGGGGACAGCAACTGCCAGCGTGCTTCATGGGAATTTGTGAAGCACGGGCCAGCTCTGCAGGAGGGCAGCACATCTTTTGCTGCTCCCTGGGCTTTGGTTGGCAGACGTAGTGCGTAACCAAGTCATGCTTCGTCCTTGGAGGCAACTTGTGTGTTTGGGATGTGGAGCCCTTGGGTCTGTTTGGTGCACCCTTGAAAAGACTGGGAATTTGGCTGTTGACGTCATCTACGGGGAAGAGGAGGGTGTAAAGAAAAGGGAGGCAGGTTCTGATGGACAGCCAGACCCTCAACCTGAAGCATTCAAATGTGATAGAAGGACTGACAGTGACTGACCCTTGGCTTTCTGCATCTGCAGGAATTCATATTACTGATGTGTACATAAGACTCTGGTAAAGTATGACAGTTGCTAATTACTGTCTAAATAAGCCTTTTGCTATTACACTGTGAATTTGGCCGCTGAACTTCACTTCCACCTGCGAAGATGTTGGTGTGGGGGATCGTTTTGAGGTGCTGAAAAAGTCGGATGGAAACACAGAGAAACCCTATCATTTTTCAGTCTATCTGGCCTGACTTAAGCTAATAAAACTTAGCATGAGCCTTTGGGGTAGAGCAGCTGCATGCTGGAGATATAAGTCGAGTCAGTCCATCTTGGCCACATGGTTTAATAGGCCTCTGTGAAATCCCTGGGTCAGAGGCCAGCCACCATGCCCATCTTTGTCACATCTCGGTGATGTGTATCCTGGCAGGTTTTTCTTTTTGTTCCCTCCCCGGCATGGAAAGAACCATCTGCCGGGTTGGCTTTCAGAAGAATTTCGAAAAATACCAATTTCCTTTTGTTGCGAGAAGGGGGGTGGGGGGGATTGGGACAGAAGGGGGAAGGAGAGCCTGACCTAAAACCAAGCCAGTATTTGCGGGGGTTTTAGAATAGCTCGTATTGTGTTTCCTGCTCCCCAAGGAAGGGTTGTCCTCTTTCTTCTTTTCTCTTTGATTCGATTCCCTGCCACTCTGCGAGCAAGTCAGAAGCTGCAGCTGCTGCTGTCAGCTGGGAAGGGAGTCCCCTTGTTTAAAACCCATGTGTTAATCCCTGGTTAGAAAAAGTTGAAATGCTTTATGCTTCCCTTATAGTCCCCTTTGCTTCTGCTTGTCTGCAGCTTCGCTGCCTGCCCACAGTCCTTGCCCCTTGCGTGAAAACACAGATGGAGGTTGACCCCAAGCAGCCTCAACAAGAAGCACAGGTAGGATAAAGGTCCATAAATATATAAACCCAAAGACTGGAAAAATTGACCAAATCTAGCTTTTGAGAGTGGGGAAGGAGTCGGAAAGGATGTCAAGTGTGTTGTGAGGCCTGGGGAAAAATTATGGGGGTCTTTGCAAGTAAGGGCAGCCGTTTTTGTCATGGCTGCTGGACACAGATGGGTAGAAATGTTTGCTCACAGGGGCTGTGCTTTGTTCCCAAGGAAAAGCTGGCAGCCCAGTGGGAGAGGATTTTAAACAGTGAGGTAAGGAAAAAGGAGGATTTGGGGTCTGCCAGATGGAGACAGCCATGCAGGTGGTGCTGAAGAGGGTCTGATGGGTAAATCAGAGGCCTGAGGGACTCAGAAAGTTTATCATTGGGTGTGAGGCCACAACATTGAAGGGTGAATGTAAAGAGTGGCCTGAGGTTGAAACAGGAGAGAAGAAAAGATTTGTGCTTTTGACCATGACTTTTTCTCAAAAATACCTTCCTGTCTTTCCTAGTGGAACAACAAAATGAATCACCACAGAGATACGGGGAAAGGAGTTAGATGATTGATGGTATGGACAGAAAAATGAAGACAGTGCCCTATAGCTATTGTGTCTGAACACTGCCAAAGAGTGTAGGTTTTCAGCACTTTCCTAAGGTCCTCCTCAGTTTGCAAGTGGAAAACCGAGGCAGACAGAGGTGTCTCACCCAGGGTCACCAGAGAAGTCATCCTACCTTCTGCTGCTCCAACTGCAGCAAGGATCCCTGCACCCACGCCTTCAGCTTGGTGCATCCACCAGGCTCCCACCACCACCCAGTTCTCCCCATCCACGGCTGCAACAAACAACTGGTGTCCCTGTGGGTCCTTCCTGCCACCTTCTCCCAGATGTGGTGGTGGGGCAGACCAGCAGTGCCCACCCACCATGGCATCCCATCGCGTGGGGTGGGCTGGCAGGTGGCCCAAAACTCTTGCGCACAGGCTCCTTCCCGGCAGATTACCCACAACCTCTGCTCCCTATTTTGGGTGGTGGGAAGGAGCCGGCAGCCGTTGTCTGTCCCCCCCTCCTGCTCCTGTCCCTTCCCTGTCGTGGCCCCTCGTTAATAAAGAGGAGTAATTGGGAGTCCTCCTTCCATCCCGTCTGGTGTGAGGCCATTTGTGTGCCGGAGGAGGAGGGGCAGATCCGGCACTGGGGGGGTTGGGAGCCGGGGAGAGAGGGAGGGAAAACTCTTTTGTTTGTTCAAGTAATTTAGGCCTTAGATGTTTAAAAAAAAAAAAAAAAAAAAAAAGAGCTTGATCAGCGCTGCTAAAGGTGTGCTCCTGGCACGTAAAAATATTTCAATAGCAGAGGGAAAAAAACGCAACAAAGAAGTGTGGATTTAAGCATTGTGGTTTTATTTCTCAGGTTTGTCAGGAGAGATGTGATTAATTAAAAAAAAAAACCTCCAATAACAAAAAAAAAACTAAAAGTAAAATCTCTTTCTGACCTTCACAGAGATCTCTGCAACCTGGCACTGTCTTTAGTTGTGAAGGACTAAAAGCAGAGTGCAGGCTGAAGTCTCCATCGATTCCTGGGTGTTGCTGCTGGGTGTTTGCTTTGTGTCTGCTCTGCTTTGCCGGGCCGAGGTGAAGCATAGCAGAGTTGCTGTTTTTTGCAGCTAATGAGTTTCGCTTGCTGCTTTATATGCGCTAGCACATTGCCTTTGGAGTCGAGACTTTCTACTTCATGTGTGCTAACACATTGCCTTTGGTGTTTAGATCGCAGCTCTCCTGTGCATCCCCGTTCCCCACCATTCCCTTTAGACATCTTGCTTTTTTTCACACGGGAATGGAAAATCAAAGAAAAAAGTAACATTTCTCTGTTTGTTTGCGTTTAGGAAAACTCACCTTTAAACCTCATTGAGGGGCCTAAACTAAACAGAAAGTGTCTGCTTTGTGATGGGCTTTGCTGTTGAAACCCTTGTGTTTCAACTGTGTGAAAGTTGTAGAAAATGCACATGGAATAGGCAGAATTTAATGTTTGGGGTTTTTTTTAAGGTAGAGAATAGGGTAATGGTGTGAAAGAATGAATTAGTTATGGCAAATCTTATTAGTGTCCATTGTAAGCAGAGAAGCAGAGACATATGGGAGCACTTGCAAAATTATTCCTTGTTTATTCAGCTTCGTAACCGAAGCAAATTTTTTTGCATAGTGTCATTTATTTGGCAACTGGAGGGGTGTGGAAGGTGTGTGTATATGTAGCAAAAAGAGGGGAAGGGGGAACGCAGTATTGGTATTCCATTAAAACTGATGCTGGGTGCTTTGTTTGTCAGGTTTTGGCAAGGCTTTTTGCTTTGAAAGCCATTCAGAGAGGATCGGAGCAGATGGCAGGGAGATCCTGTTTGTGTTATTTTTGGACATTCCCATTGAAAGTCTCAGATTGTTGTCCTTTTTCCCCCCTCCCCCAACTCGTGTATGTTTTTCTTTCTTCCTTCCTTTCCCCTTTCCTTCTTGAGAGCTCTTTTTTTTTTTTTTTTTTAAATAAAAGCACATATTATTAATAATACAACATCACCTAAAAGTTGAGTGTGTTTCTGATGCACCAAGCTGCGGATATTTTATTTCTGTCTGCCTAGATCTGGGAAAAGTTGCAGAGGCGACGACCTCCTCCTGAAGTGGTATGAGCAGTGTTGGGAGGGCGAGTTGGGAAGGGATGGGAAGCCACACTACCATTTTGGTGGGTTCAGCTCAATAGCAGCACATTTCCCCGATAGATCAGCAGCTGTATTAAGCCCAGGCAGCAAGTTTAGATTGAGGGGCTCTGATAAAACAACTTTAGTGACTTGTATGACATGCGCTCGTGACCTCTGTATTTTAAAAGCCCTTGTGGTGGAGAGGGACAGCTGTGGATAGACTGGAAAACTGAACTATGCCCTGGCTCTTCATGGTGGTCTTCCCATGTCACTGGTGAGATTCATTGGTCTTAGGTGGCCTGGAAGGCTTTTGTTCTGCCATCATCTGTGCCCAGATTATGCTGGGAAGAGAGAACTTCATTGCCTTGCATTCCTGGTATAAGGACTTTTCCCAAGCAGTAATTTAGTTTCATATAACACCGCTGGAAATGTCTGCTGTGCTTTTCATGTGGAAGTCTTCACCAAAACCCTTCACAACCTTTGTGCAGGCAATCCAGCAAAGCTGAGCCTGGTCCAATCAGTTAAAGCACTTGGCTAGCCCAGGTCTACCAGTGAGGATGTGCACGCACGGAGAAGATGGGAGGTCTTGGCTGGAGTTGGTATCCAAAAGTTCAGGTGATTCACCCAAAGCTCATCCAGGTCTTAATGTCTTAAATGTCTTAAGCTAAGCTGGAAATCTCTAGGAAACAAGCTTTCTCATGCTTGTTTTGTCAGTGGTTATTCCCAGCTAGAAGCAGATATTTAAACGCTCAAAACTTTACATCAGCTGATATCAGAGGTGCTTTTGCACAGCAAAATGGCCTACAAGGACACTCAGTGTTGCCCTGGAAAAGAGAACAAATGAACTTTACAGGTTTTAGTTTAACTACCCTAACTCTTTAAGACAGTTCACTGCAGGTTTTGTTTGAATTTGAGGTGATGATTCATGTTGGTTTTTAGATTGCTTGAACCTGTATACCCACATCCTCAATTATTTTTTTTTTTAACCGGTGCATGGAGGGAACCCACTTCAGACACTCTCATTTTGTTCTTAATTGACTGAAAGCTCAGAAGTCTCTTGCTTGCATTGGAGCACCTGAGTTTCAATGCTATCACTGCAAGAGATGTCTGCTCAGATGGTAGTGGATGACCCGGGATGTGTGAAGTGATGTCACCTGAAGTGCATTTTGCTGCCTAGAATAACCTATGGAGGGGAAAAAAAAAACCCCAAACCAAACCTCACCTTCCTCTTGCTGTTACCTCTTGCTAGACGATGAACATCCTCTTGGCAGGATTTTTGCTCTGCAGCGCTGACTTTTACGTCTGCCTTATTAAAGTTTGGCAGCTCGTTCTTGTTACCTACTGGATGAGCCTTCTGCTTGGAGGACCTTCCCCTGCTCCTGGGGCGGCACGGCTGCTCTGCCCGGTGAGGGTTTCCCTTCCAGAGCTTCCAGCAATAAGGGCTTTCCTGGTCTGGCACATTGAGAAAGGAGCCAAGCAACAGTCTCAGCCTAGACAAAAGGCAAACTCGACCTACTATTTATGTAGTTACTTAAACATGATTTAGCCTAAATAATGCGCACTGTGACTTGGCCGGGGGAGAGGGGGAAGGGGAGGAGAGGGGCTTGTTTCTAATGAGCCAGGAGACAGCACAATTAATTACATATGAAGGACAGATAACAGACAGCAAACTGTCTACAGTAGAGAGAAACAAAATACCGATGTGAACAATTAAAGCGTCCACGTGATGGAAGGGTCAGCGATTTCTCATAGAGCGGGCGGCTGGGCATGGCCCCAGGAGAGCCACGATGGATGCTCGGCTGAGCGGCCGGTCGGGGGGGAGGCTGGGCAGGCGCAGGCTTTTGGGGTCCTCTGCCATCAAAGTCAAGCCAGGCGCTTCTGAGGCTGACAGGCTGTGCTCTGGGCATTATTTTCATCACATGCGCTTTTGACAGTGGAACCGTTAGCTACTAATCTTGGCGACATGTGAGGCGGGGAGGAGAGCGGTCAAGGCGGGAGAAGAAGCGCAGAGGCTCTGTGGGCAATTGGGTACCTGCCTCAGGATGCTACTGGCCACACGGAGAAGAGCCGAGATGACAGAGGCCTTCCTTCCCTCTTTCTTTTTTTTTTTTTTTTAATGTGTTAATTTTCCTTATCGTCTTCCAGAGGTGGAAGCGCGAATCCCAGCTGCTGGTATTGAATTCTTTGAGGAGCATGGTCACAGATTTGCACCCTCTCTGTGTCCTCCCCCCAAAACTGCAATATTGGAATCTGGCATAAGTTATCCCCCCATCCCTTTCATCCTCCCTGCTAGCCCAGCCCTCAGTCAGCCCTTGGCTGTAAAGATTTGAAGGTAAAGGCCAATGGATTAGCCTAGGGAAGGGCCAAAGGTTAAATGAGCGGGGCTAGCAGCATGCAAAGGGCTACGATTGAAATATTTGCTGAATGCTGACAGGCAGCAGAATAGAGGCAGACAAGTGGCAAATTCCTGTTTTCTCCTCTAATTGAGAAAATATTTTGAGTGGTATTCAGGCAGGCTGCAGATCGAGACTCTGGGAAAGTCAGCCAGCTGGGGAGGGGAAGGAGGGGAAGACTTCAGTGGAAACACCATTCCCACTAAACCTGTTTCCAAAACCTTTGCACTTACGCTCGTGGAAATCCCTGGAGCCTGGTGCCTACGTTTTGCTCAGTCATTTTTCCCATCCAACTGCAGCATCAAAATACTCCCCCTCTGAACTCAAAATGTCTCCCAAGCAGAATTTGACAGATTCCTGATGTCTTTGCAGCCACAGAAGGGTTGTTTTGCAAGTCTAGCTTCTTGCATGGAGACGCTATCATGAAAAATCTGGGTGCTGTGAGGATCCAGCTATCATCTGCTGGTCAGGAGGTGAATGAACTGTTTCAGCGCACGATGCGGATGATATTTGATGGTGTCAGTAAAACATGACAATTACTCAACCCTCGAGTACGTCCCCTTGTAGTGTGTATGATACTCAGCTGTGTTTCAAGTCTGACTGATGTGTGATACCCACGTGCCCGGGCAGAGATGTTGCAGTCATTGTGAAAGCGAAGGGAGAGAAATTGTGTTTGTCTGGTGCATCCCAGGGCGGCTGCACCGAGTCCTGCCTTGGCCTCGCCCTCCAGCATCCCTTGCTTGCTCTTGGATGTGGGTAGGTGGCTCTGGTGGCACTTGGGAGAAGGAAATTCCAGGCTGATGTGACCAAAAGAAGTTAGCTGGCCTTTCACAGCCTGACATCTTCCTCCGAGGGGTGATTTAATCCTGCACATCCCCTCTGCCCTGAGCCTTCTGCTTCCCCCTTCCCCAAATACTCCCGCTAAAGCTGATAATGCACTGAAAAGGTTTCAATTAACGTAATTTCCTTCTTACTTAGAAATCTGTGGTTAGTTAAGGAGCCAGGGAGAAGGGGAAGAAAGATGTAAAAAGAAGCAGTTCCTTGAGCCAAAAAGCAGCACGAGGGTCAGTGGAGTTTACATTTGCCTCTATATGCTCATATCATAAAACTCGCAGACTGGCTTATAAAATGTTTTCTGGAGAATGCCATAGCTGCAGCAGAGGAAGGTTTTGGCAGGGGTATACCCTATTTGTGGCCAGCAAGTAGTGTTGTGTTTGAGCCCTTGAAGTCTTATGTGCTTCTTAAAGATACTCAAGAGGCAGTTGGGAGCTTTTTTTTATAGTCAGTGTGGGCTTGGTTAAAGCTTCAGCCTTCATCAGCAGGTCCAAAACTTTGTTGTTAAGCAAAGGGAAAGAGAGCTTGCCTTGCTTTGTGGATCATCTTCAAGTGGGATGTGCTGAGGTCTGCCAGGGTTCCTTTCTGCTGGCTTTGCCTCACAGCTGGCCCTGGAAAGTGAATGACCGGCTTGGGGTGTGATACTCCTCCCCGAGCAAGGCAAGGAACACCCTTTTTCTAGGAGCGTAGCCACAAAGCAGCTGGTATGTTGGGTTGTTCGGTGCTGCAGATTTGTGCCTTGATCCAGGACTCCTTTATTAGGAGCCCTGTGATGGGAGTGGGCAGCATGTCCGTCAACTTACAGTGGGAAAACTGAGGCACTAACAAGCCTCCTCTCTGCTCTGTGTCAATGAGAGCTGAAAGTGGAGCCCCTCAGCTCATTCAGTCACTAAACCATCCTCCTGCCTTTAAATCACGGGTCTGTCTTGACCTTCCCGTACCCCCCTCAGTTACTGCCTGGGTTGCACAAGTGAGAACAAAGTGACACTTGTTTGCCTCGTCCAAAGAGCTCACTCAAGCAGGTGATTGTCTTGCCTCCTTTTTCAGTCCCAAAACAAAGTGTTGAAAGTCTTGTCCTGGGATGTAAAACATCCCGTGTATTCCCTCGGGACTGGATTTTTGCTTTCTGAGTGCAAGTGGCACTGAAAGGAAAAGAGGTCAAAACTGCAGGATACAGGGAATAATTCCCAGGTGCTGAAATTAGGAGAAAGATGTAAGCACTCACCCTCTGTGCTCCTCACAGGGCAGGGAGCAAGGGAGCTTTAATGGCTCTAGCTGCGATTGCTAAAGAGCTGATGCTTCATTTGCAACCCTGCCAGAAAAAACTTGGTGAGAGGATGAGAAGTCAATCAAAGTCAGTTAATAAACCCCTCATTGTTTATTTGGCTTGGGGATGTCGAGAGGTGAGCGGATTTGAGACCAACATGAAACCATGTCTTGCAGAAAAGACCATGATTCTCAGCCGTGAACTGCTGTTCACCTCCAAAAGGGAAGTTTCTCCCTTCTGTGCTCAGCAAGGGAGGTTTAGTTTTATCTAATCATTAGTATTTTCAGCACATGTGCTGCATCACATTTGCATGAAGGTTTGGGGCTTAATCTCCAAAGAGGTTTGGACCTCAAAACCCAGGGGCATCCAGTATGCAAGCCAAGAAACTGGAAACATGAATTTTGTGCTCTAAATGAAAATATCAAGTCATTAAACTTCCTCTGTTTTGATCTTCCTCTCTGCAAATAAGGGATATGACAGCACACATCATCTTCTATGATAAAGGAGGTAGTTCCTAAGGTCTACAAAGCATTTTGAACCCCAAAGTGATACCTAAGTGTGGTTTCATTTTATCTGGCCTGCTCTGGTTTCTAGTCAAAATGAGAGAAATATAAAAAGATCTTGAGTCAGTGATGCTTTTGGTTTTTGTTTGAATTTGAAGCCCCAAAAATGAAAGGGGAGGGGCAGGGGGGACCGAGACAGGAAATATAAAGTGAAACTAAAAAGGAGACTGACTTGAAGAAGCCCAAGAGAAATGGAAACTCTGAGCTTTGCTGAGGTGTCTTCAGCTGTAACGATCTGAAGGTTGAGCTCCCCCCAGAGAGGGAAATCATATTTTTTCACAGAACAAAAAGAGAAGACCTTCCCTCAGGGGACTGATGAGTTTGGTCACCTCAAAAGTTTTAGTTTCTAAAATAATAACCATAGTATCGACCTCTTTTAGTAGAGTTTTTTTTTTTTGTGGGGAGAGCCAGACTGCTTTGGATGTCAGTTTTCAGGGGAAACTGAGGCTCACACCTGTAACCTGAGTTGCCACAGGTTACTCACACATGACATTGCTGTTCCAAAAAGCTTAAATTCCACAATTTCCAGGCTAGTACTTTATTCTCCAGGCCATAACGTTTCTCCAGGGTCATCTACTCAGTTGCTCAGGATTTTATGTTACGAAAAACCAGCTTCTGACCAGAAGTTTAGAAATTTGCCCTATTCACAAAGCAAATTTATGTATTTTTTTCATCCCCGCATGTGGTTTCTCATTCTCAGTGGCTCATCTCTCTGGAAGAGGTTAAAAGAGCCTCCTGCCAGTCCCATGACACAGAGTTTTCAGCGAAAAAGTGACCAAAACCAAGTCTGCGTAAATGTCTTGTTTGGGTGTTTGTAATCTGACTCAGCAGCCCAGACCTTGATTTTTATCTTCTCAAGTGGGTGGGTGGGAGGGATGGGTGATAACAGTTCAAAGCAGCACAGTTCCTAGCATCTGGGGCTGAAAGTAGGGTTGGTATTTTACAGTAAGGGCTGTCAACATTGTGATATTATTAATTCAGTTGCTTGCCCCGTTGCTGTAACATTTTGCAACTCGGATAGCAGCTCAGTTCGTTCCCATTCCCTACAGGACACATATAGATATATTTCATCCTTCCCCCATTGACTTTACTGTCAGTTCAGACTTTGAACAAAAAGAAAGTTGTCCTTGCATTCCTCCAAAATGTAATGCTTTGGTGAAAGAATGAAAATGTGCAAAAATTGGAGTGTTTTTCAGGCTTCCAACATCCACAGAAAAATCTACATTGCCTTCGGGGAATTTAAATGAAACTAAACATGCTTTTTTTGGCTACATTTGGCTAGATAGGAGACATCACTGGGCACTTTTTTTTTTTTTTTAAACAGACACCATTATTAAAACAAGTCCAAACTGAAGATTTATAAGTGTTCAAGTTCCTCCCACTGGTTTGATTTAGGCCTTTGAAATGCCATGCAGGCCAGGGAGGAGGCTGTCTCTGGTGGGCAGGAACCACGGCTGCTGCTGCGGTGCTGTCCTGGCCCTGCTGCTCCTCCTGGGCTGCCTCCAGCCTTTGCTGGGGATTAAGGGGCTTTTGGTTGCACTTCGTCTCTTTCACTGCAAATTGGGTTACCTGGCCAGCTGCTCATCATAGAATAGTTTGGGTTGGAAGGGATCTTTAAAGGTCATCTAGTCCAACCCCCTGCAGTGAGCAGGGACATCTCCAACTGGATCAGGTTGCTCAGAGCCCCATCCAACCTGACCTGGGCGTCTCCCACCTCTCTGGGCAGCCTGTCCCAGTGTCTCACCACCCTCGTGGTAAAATATTTCTTCCTTATACCTAGCCTGAATCTCCACTTTTTTAGTTTAAAACCACTATCCCTCGTCCTGTTGCAACAGGCCCTGCTAAAACATTTGTCCCAGTCTTTCATGTAGACCCCCTTTAAGTACTGCCAGAGCCTTCTCTTCTCCAGCTGAACAACCCAGCTCTCCCCGCCTGTCCTTATAGAAGAAGTGCTCCATTTGTCTGATGATTTTTGTGGCCCTCCTCTGGACCCGCTCCAACATGTCTGTGTCTTTCCTGTGCAGAAGGCTCCAGAAGTGGATGCAGTAATTTCAGCTGATATGGAGAGCTGGGGAAGGGAAATGGCTTTAAAATGCCCCTAAGGGGGTAAACCCACCATCTAAGACAAGCATTGCAGCCTTGCACCAGCATCCATCCACTTCATGGCTGGGAGATGTGGAACTCCCAGAGTGGAGGGACTCTGGTCTTCACACTGCACTCACATCTTTGGTGCTTCGTACTAGGGGCCTAGCTGGGCTTCCTTGGCCAAGGAGTGACAAAACCCCTCTGCAATAGACCCTGAGTGTGCTCCCCCTCTTGCCGGCATGGTTAAGCATGATACAGCACTGGGGAAGCTCCCCTTTAAAGGTGACAAAACTCCTTTGGTTTTTGTGAGGCCAAGGTGGGCAAACACAATCGCCTGAGTTTCACTGTTAGTGATCTTGTAATAATTCCTGCTGGAGGTTGAATGGTCCAGATCTTGACAGACTCAGTATGCCTGGATTAGTCCAATATTTGGATGGGAGAGCTTTTGAAGGCCTCAAGTTCTGTTGGCATAAATCAAAGAGGCATGGTTGAACACCTTAGGTGTCCTAGATTAGAGATGATCCTAAAATTGGCTTGAAAAACCTCTCTCAGGCTCTTTGGAGAAGTCCTATAATGAAATTTTTTTTTGCCCTTAAACAAGGGAGGAGGGAAAGAATCACAGAGAGTTAAAGGGACTTTCCAAATACAAAAAACTTGCAGAGTGAAAGCAAGTCTAGGACCCCAAAGTTTCTCAGCATCCCACCAACACTGTAGTGATGACAGGACAGTGTCCTCCCTTAGCCCAACACGCAGATGCAAAGTATTTTGGAACCTCAGTACAGACAATGGAAACGTGAAATGATGTGTTTCTGGAGTGGCTTGGTGCTTAAAAGCTCTGGTCAGAGACGTGACAGATGGTACCTGCTGCTCCTTGACCTCCTGCAGATGCCATCCTGAGAGTGGGCACGTCGGAGGGCCTCCTGAGGCTTTCACTGCCAGCTACAAAATGGGGAGCATCCTCATTCTCTTCATAGGATGAATTGATTGGTTTTGTGGGAAGCTGAGACCCCGGGGGTGTGCACAGTGTTCAGGAGTCAGCTTGGATGCTGTTAGCTCAGTGTTGGTCTCTCCTAGCTCCCACATCTCAAAACAAAACCACAAGCCCCCTCCCCACTCCCTTCCCAGTTTTCCATACTGCACCCCCTTCCCCTTGACTTTATTGCAGTTCATTGTTATCCCTAACTGGGGAATTCTGATTTAATGGTGCATTGGACAGATTTCACTCGACACTGTTCCTCTTTCCTTCCGTCCTATTTCCGTAGAATAATGTAATATTATCTTTGGCAAGTCCCTTTTTGTTGAAAAGAAAATCCGAATGGAGGAATCAGACCGATTGCTGGCTCCGTGTGCTCTTCTGTTCACTGGAACATCTTCCCATTGTAGTAACATCAAATGTAAAAATTGAGGAACTTGACCTGGCAGGTGCCAACTCTTGGGAATACAAATGTTCAGCTGTAGGAAATATCGCTGTTGCAGCGGCGCTGTGGAAGCAATTAGGTAGAGGATAATGGATGGTCTGCAGTAAGATGGGAGGGAATGACTCCACGGAGGTGCTTCGTGGTGAGATCATAAACCACAAAAGCAGAGCGTGGACGGGCTGGTGATGTCAGCCAAAACCTGCGGTGGAATTCGTCTCCTCGTAGAGGACTTCTCTCTGGCTCTTGTTGTTGCTGCTGCTTTTAACGGTTCCCAAAGTAGGAGTCCCTGCTGTGGAGTGACTGCAGCAGTGATAAAAGTCAGAAATGCTGCTGTGTTTCGGTTTCAGGCAAACTTCTGGTTTCTGTTTCCACTGTCACAAAGTATTTTGCATTCACAAAGCATTTCTTCCTTTCCGAAGGCTGCAAGCAGGCTGCTTGGATGGCGAGAGAGTCATTCTCTGTTAGTAAGGACCACAAGCCCAACTGCCAGAAAAATCAATGCAGCCTTTGCTTTGGGGCAGCTGTTACCATGCCGTGCGTGTTACCTATGTACATACACAGATACAGTTGTGGAAAAATAGGGAGCCTAAAACAGCCAACGCTCTCTTTGCCTAATGGTTGCAAGCAGAAAAATGATCATGCATGAAAACATTCAACTCGCTCAATTTTGCTGTGTTGTTGGGTCAGGCTGCAATGGGAAAACATAAGCATGAATCGGAAGATACTGTCTACAGGCAGGATCATCTCTTCCTCTCTGCTGTATTAGTGGAGGACTCAGCTGTAGGCGCACGGCTAATGGAAGGGCTCTTTCCGTAATGGTCTGTGCAGCAACACCTTTTCTTCTGGGAAGCACCTGGGGCTTCTCTGTGCCTGCACGCAACCCCTGCTGCCTCGGAAGGAGGAGGTCTGCTCTTCTCCCCGGCTGCCTCTCCCCGCAGGGGCTTCCCCGCCATGATCTCATGGAGCTCTAATGGTAATTATCGTCGTCTCATGGCTCAGCGGTGTCTGCCTTGAGACGAACCAACCGTATGGCTTTTGATACCTATCTCAGCGCGAGGCACGTGTTTGCGCGCACACGCTTCTGTGCTACCCGCAGTTTGCGCTCTGCAGATGAACACAGGCCGGATTCTGCTCCCGTTTCTCGGAGGTGAATACGTGCAAAACTAGGTAAGAGGACTGGAATGCAATTAAATTTGTTATCACCACATGCACCAGCTTTTGCACGTGTATGCAATGTCTCATTGCAAATTAAAAAAAGAAAGGAAGAAAAAGCAGTAAAAGGTGTTGAAAAGGCAGTTTTCTTACCCCCTTTTCATTCTGCTGTGTAAACGGCTTAGTAGCTTTCCTTTATAGAAAACTATTTTTCAAGTTAATCTTTTTTTTTTTTTTTTTTAATCTTGAAGTTTTCATTTCAGCTTGAAAAACAAACATAACTTCTGTTATTCCCACAGCTCTGCTCCCAGACTTTCTCCCCACTCTGGCACAAATGTTTAGCGATGGTGAGCCATGCGGTTTCTTGAGCTGCCCTCTTTTCTTTTTCCTTTTTTAAAAAAAACAACCTCTGAGCTCAGCACCTTGCAGGGCTGAAAACTTTTCTGTGCTTAGAGAAGCAGCATAGAGCAATGAGGTGTTTTGGAATCATTTTGCTTTTTCTCTTCTGGTTTCTTTCTTTTTTTTTTTTTTTTTTTTTTTCCCCCCTTTCCTTTCCTCTGGTATGGCAGGGTCAGGAGCTTTAGAAATTAGTACGCATCACAACCAGGGCAGACCTGCAACTCCCCCTGCACCCTGTCACATCTCTCCTTGCTCTTTTTCCTGGGCCACTGTATAAAATAATAGGGTGATTTGGAAAGCTAAGGAAAAACTCAGCCCAGCAGCACAGTCATTGTGCTCTGAAGAATCTGAGTTTTCTTCTCCAGCGCAGTTCAGGAGATGAGGATCTCCCTTTGCCTCCTCTGGCTGGAGGTTTCTCAGTGGAAAGCTCCTTGCTGGAGTGTGATGCCTCCTTGCCAGGGGTGCAGCGCATGAGCTGATCTTTCTAAACAGGTTAAATAAACAGGACCGTGTTTGGGTTAATTGTCACTGGTTCTGCTGCTCTCCATTACTGATCTATCTGGGAGCCTGGCCAAGGAGCAGATGCGAGAGACAGCATCATCACCTCCCTCCCTGTCCTCATTGTGTCTGGCTTTATCCTTCTTCTTCTTCTTCTTCTTCTTCTTCTTCTTCTTCTCCCCCTGCCCCTTTTCCTTTTTTTTTTTTTAAATTTTTCCCCCCCCCTCTAATTTTTTTTCCCCTTTGGCTGAGTAAATAGGCCAGATGGCAGTGAGGGGAACAGACAACAAGTGAGCCATGGCATATGGGCAGCCTGTTTAATTTCGACTCCTGTTGGGAAGTAGCTTGCAGGGAGATAAGTTACAAAAGCAGAGGAGGAGGAGGAGTGTGTGTTGGAGGGGAGGGGCAGAAGGACAGGGAGACCCTTTCTGGGATGAAGCAACCCAGCCAAGAGAGTCTGGGGCACAGGGGACCAAAGCCCTGGCTGCATTCCTGACACAAAGCAGTAAATTAGCTGCTTCTGTGTTAGTTTGTGCAGGAAGTCTTGTCGGCTACACACGGGGAGGAAAGATGGAGATGTCTGTCCTCAAATGAGGAGGAGGAGGAGGACATGTCTCCGATTTCCACCTCGCACACCCTCCCCCAGGCAAGCTCCAGGCAGTTTTAGGAGCTCAGACGCAGAGACGTTTGCCCAGCTGCAGAGGAGGAATCATGTTGCCCAAGATGATTTTTATCTGTGCATATGATTGTGTATGTTTTGCTCATACTTCACTATGGGTATCAGCCTGAGATCATCCACTGTAGATTTCTTTGAAGCAAAGGGCATGACTTTTTAAGTTTTGTTACAAAACTAAGTAAAAAGTTGACACAAAACAAAATGAAAGGCAGCTTAATAATAATGTAATTTACAGCTATTCCCTTTTCCCCTTCCCTTTTGGCATTCATTTGTCTCTCTTCTGTTTTGTTTTTTTGGATTCAATATGTTAGCTATCAACTTCTTGCTATCTAGTCACATCGTTCATGCATTTTGGATTTTGCTAACTGAGACCAAAGTGGGTCTTGCCTTGAATATGTCTCAGTGATTTAGGAACAAAATTAGAGTTAATTGCATTAAATTATATATATGTGAGGCTTTCTGGCTTCATTTTGGTGAACCGGGACTTTGGGAGACAATGAGCAGAGGTAGGTGTACTTTTCTTAGTTTTTATAAATGTGTTGATTTTGCATCAGAACTTCACTGAAATGTAGTTGAAAATGCCTACACCATTTAGGAACTTGAGAAATTTTATTCCTGTTGATGCTTAATGACATTTGGGGGTTCCTTGTTATAGGCTCTCATCTCCGTCACCCCAGAGGCATTTTAAAAAAATCTCTCATTTTGGCCAACAGCATCCGAATTTTTTTCTACTTGCTCCTCTTTGATGGGAAGGAGCATGAAATCCTAATACAATCATCACCCGTGTGGGCAATTCGGAGCTCTATGAATATTATCAGCATCCTGACCGGCAGAGTGGGACTCCGTCTCGACGTGCCCGTGGATGGGATTCAGCTGTGAGCCCCATGTTTGTGCTTGGCAGGGTGGGAAAACTCTACAAACCAATTAGCTTTGGAAATCTCAAGCCCTGTTGGCAGGATGCAGATGATCCTGGACTGCAGTTGTGCTCTATGCCTGCACAAAGAACTTTTTATATGACATTAATTCTGCAGAGAAGTTTTTATTCACCAGAGAATCTGCAGAGGAATGATTATGCATCACTGGCTTGGTGGAGCAGAATTTTAACTTCCAGCTCAGGCATTCCTCCACTGATTAGTTTTAACATGAAATAGAAACACAAGCCTGTGATTTATTGGTGAAATATTTAAGATAGATTGTTAAATTATTTAAATAGCAGAGTATAAAGCAGGCGAGTAAGCAAGAAAAATTTAAAAAAAAAAAAAGAGGCAGCTCATCCAAATAAGAGCTCAATTTTCCTGAATTTGAAAAACATACATTTGGACTCGCTGGATATCTTGAATAAAAAGTGTTATTTCAGTGCAAAGAAAAACGTATTTTAAAATGAAAGATTTCAACCTTATTATCCTCCCAACAAACTTAACCTTGAATCTTTCTCCGTCCGATCCCTGCAGACTCTGTTTCATCTGCAGTGCTAGGAATTGTTGCAGCGCTCCATCGTTTCCTGCCACCCTACTACCACATCTTTGGGCACTCACCCAGCCTGGCTGCAGTTCTCCTCTTTCTATGAATGCTAATTGAGGGGCTTTTTGTCTTCCTGTTGGTAAACCAGGAGGGAACTTCTTAGCTCTTCTTGCCTGGGGTTCGAATATCACCTCACCTTGTCTTGCATGTAGAGTTGATCTTTCATCCTACCTTGTGCTGGAGAAAAACCTGGTTGAATCTTCTATACTTGCCTTTGCCCAGTTGCCCTCTGGCATCTGTATAACATTATCACAAGGTAAAAATGGAGCTGTCTTGTCAGAAGAGGAGATAGTGATCGTGTTCATGGTCTCTAAGGACTCCAGGGTTGTGGCAATAATAATGTAGACTAGTGAAGTAAAGGGTGAGTAAAGCATAAAGGTTTTTTTGTGGAACCTTAATGCTTATTTCCCCAAATTTTGAGAAAAAAATGTGTTGGAGTTGCTGCATCCTAAGGAACACATATTGTTTTTAGTTTCTGTGCACCTAAGTTTCTCCAATTTTGAGAGAGATTACTAGCTCCCACAGCCGTATCTGTTCTGAACATAAGATCACTGTGACACTTTAAAAGCAAAGGTGGTTGGACTTTGACACGTCTTCAGTGAAAATACATGGGAAACATGCATCAAAATCCAGCTTTGAAAAATTCAGCCCTTTTGCTTCATCTACTCCCATTGCAGCACAAAAAAAAGAAGCGTTTTTTGAGTCTGACCTCCTGTAGCACACGCTCCATCTTGGGTTGTGCAGCTGAGGAGGAGAAAACTTTCAAAGTCTGATTCTTTCAAACATGTGGCAGCTGAAAAGATAATTAGGACACGCAAATTCAAACAGTATTTTTGCAAACGGTATTTATCTTTTTTTTGTGTGTGTGTGTCTATATTCTACTTCTCCACCTGCCTTCAAAGGGAAGCTGGTAAAAAGGATTTGCTTGGCCTTTTTGTTGCTGTAGGGGGAAGGGTGTCATTTGTGTGGGGTGCTACAAGACAGATGCTGCAGGTGAAACTACCCCAGAGGGGGCAATCCTACCCGGAGGGGGCAACTCCTGGGACCCAAGCACTTCTTTTTCTTTTTCTCCTCTTTGTTGTGCTGTGGGACCAGGTCCTTTATGGCATGTAGGAGCGGGCAAGGGTTTATGGAGCAATCAACTCCATCAGAGGCAAGTGCATAATGCTTCAGCCTTTTGTCGTAGATTTTGTGTGTGTGAGCTGAAAGTATGGCCAGGAGGGAAGGGGATGTAAAATGCTGGGCTTTTTTTTTTTTTTTTTTCCTTGGAAAGAGCCTGTCTGAGTTCTTTTATGCTTTTCAGGCTCAGGGATGAGAGAGAGTGTGTGTGTGTGCGAGGGCGTGCGCGCGTCTGTGCCCATACAGTCGCTCAAGTGGGAAAAAACCCCGTTTGTGGTTCACACAGGAGGAATTTCTGATGGAGACAACAGTGCTAAGCAGAAAGGCACATCCTGATCTCTAGCAAGTGAGGGGCACGCTCGCGCACACACACACGCACACATACTCTCCGGGCCCTCTGCATAATACGTGCAAAGCGCTGCCCTTTAATGAACGTAACCTATGGTGGCTGGGATGCAGCCGGCCAGACCTCGCCATTAATAAACTGGGAACATTCTTCTCCTTTTTAGTCCCTTTCAATGCCAGCCCTGCGGTTTGATCTCCCTTGAATGCTGCTCCCCCTCATTTGGGGCTCCAATTCTGAGAAGATTTGGCGCATTGTTTGAGGTCGCAGGATGTCGGATTGATTTCGAAGCTTTTGTATTGACTCCGGGCTCCTGAATGAAGCTGTCATGTGTGTCTGTGGTTGGCTAGCAGGCTGTCCGGCTGCAAGCTGTGCCTTCCTTTGTTGTTTAGGCCTCATTGAGCTGAGGGAAGAGGCTCATTTCAGGGTGATTTACCACCACCCAAACACCAGCTGTCTGTTGTACTGCCGCTTGCCTCCACCTTGGATTCAGTTCTCGTTTTCCTTCATTTCCCCACTTCTCCTCTCCCACTCTACCACTGTAGGCACTTGGGCACCACTTCTTTAAGAAGCGTGGATCACCCTGACAGAACAGCCTAAAAAACATAAACACTGAATGTGTTCTTCTCCATGTCATTTATGCATCCCTGGGGATATTTTTTTTTAGGGTTCACTGTTGCAGTGCTATACACGTTTTCTTCCTAGTTAAAAAATGAACTATGGCCCTAGGGGAAAAAAATTAATAATGAAAACACCATGTTCCTCTTGGCTTGTTACTAAGTAGCCCAACATAGTGAAAAACAGTAATGATGATGATGTTAGTTTAAAAAAAGCTATTAAGATCGGTGGCAGGACAGCAGACTGAATTGCACAGCCTGCCCGGTGCAGCATGTCAGGGAAGATACCTGCAAGTGTGCTCTCCGATCCTGGAAGTGTTGGGATACTTGGATAAATGGAGAAGGAGTCAGAGAAGGATGGCCTTGCCTCCCTATATGCTTGTCACTCCTGAGCAGGCACGATGGCTGCGTTTATGTGGGTATCCGCTGGAGAGCTGTTTTTGTGGCGTAAGATGGGAGAAGAAGAAAACGGAAGAGGCTGTGAAGCGCTGCTCAGCTCAGCTTCACAAAGCTCTTTCAGAAAAGCACTTCTCTGTGAGGAGCCGGGCAGCTCCAGCAGCTGAAACGCTGATAAAAGCCTTGGAAAGACCATGCTGGAAGCTGTGCTCTTCCCCAGGTTGCCACAGGCCAAGTCTCAGTTATCCTTTCTGCACCTCACATTTTCATCTGTTGGTGGGGGATATTTTTAGGGTATTGCAAGGCAGAAGAGATGGAGAGAGTGTGGACAGCTGAAAGCCAGGGCCAGATTTGGCCAGTGAGACTTTCCAGGGGCCACGTGGAGATGGGTTGCGCCAGCTCCTTGGGGGTGAGGCTACTGCCAGTATTTTCGATGGCCGTTGCTCAAAACCGAGGAAGGCTGATGGAAACCAAGCAGGTCAGAGCCCAGCTGGACCGGCCAGTGGCTACAAGGTGTATGGCATGGTGCTGCTAAGCCAAGCCCAACCCTCGAACTGATCTTTCCAGCCACAGACTTGGGAGAGGGGGAGGAAGGCGAGATCCTCCGGTTAATCCCAGCCAGCTCCTCTGGAGCATAGAGCCTGGCAGCTCCAAGGAGGCCCGCTGGTGCCATGTGCATCCGGTCTGACTCCTTTAAACGGGGCTGGCAGCTCCACACGGGACCTCTCTGAGCAACGTGGCAGCATCGGAGCTTGCGGCAGCCTCCAGGGCTGCCCTGGAGGTGGCGATTTGTGTGTGCCCCCCGCTTCCCCCCAGAGCCACTGGTGTGAAGTGAGTTGTGATGGGCCCTCATTTGACTTCTGGGTGACGCAGTTTGGTGTTTCTCGACCACAGGCTGTTAAAACTGGCGACTGATCAGCTCCTGTCACCCGTGCAGCTGAGATAATTAAGCCTGTTACTAATTATTTTTCTTCTTTTCTTGCAAACTTTGGCCAACTGCTGGAGGCCATGGTGCAAGGAGGAGGGTGAGGCCAGTGGGACTCCCTGTAAGAGGTGGGATAACGGGACCTATGTCCCTTCAGTGCTCACCAAGGAGCCTTCTAGCTCTTTGCCTTGGGAAGGGGGACATCTGACAATGGGTGGGAGCCAGCAGAAGGCAAAGTGAGCTCCTCTCTTGGAAATCCTTGTGCCTACCTGCTTCTAAACCAGAGCATCGCCTCAAGAGCAGGCAGCACAAGATCGTTTAGTAGCAATAGATTTGTGAGCTTTCAAGATCACTGTGCTCCTCCACAATCCTGTTATTAAAAGGCCAGGAAACATGGAAATGATGCTCCATAAATTAAGAGTGAAGGTCTATAGCATCTGGTGAGATAAGGCTCTTCTCTTTGCTGTGTTCTCCTCTCCCTCCCCTGCAAGCACCAGGCACTGCTGGATGAAGGAGGGAGGGATATGTTAGGAGGCAACAACCACAGCAGGATAGGCCCAGCGAGGTGTTTTAATTTCTTAACAAACTCCTTGGGCACTAGAAACTGTAAAATAACATACAGATAAACAAACAAAAACTCACTGACCCTTAGCACCCTGGAGGGCTCTGTTTCAGATCGCTGAATAAAAGCTGAAGTTGCATATGCATGTTTAATGTAACACAAGGCGTGTGCTGCGGAAAAGCGTGCTTTCTTCTAATCTGGTTCCAGACAGAAGCATCCAAACAGAAGCCCCTTTCCCTATCCCCAGTGAACTGCCTGGTGTACGCGAGGAAACCCCTGAATGACAAGGCCTCCATCTGCTCTTGAACGGAGTTGCGACTGGCTGCAAATGTTGTCCATATGCTTTTTTTTTTTTTGCCTTTCAACTGAGCTGCCTAATGTTAGACACCTATCCCCAAATTAAGCTCATGATAGGCTTTCCTAAAAAAAAGGTGGAGGTAGCAGCTAATTCAGGTGATGCCCATTAGGACAGGTGCCTCTACAGTTGGAAAAGGAGATGGAATTATTCATCCAGTGCATTGCTCTCATTTGCTTTTTTAGAGAACGGAAGACCCTCTGCATTTTTGTACTGTCAGTGAAAAAATAAAAACTGTCATGTTTTGGGTTCATATTCCACTACTCTGCTCTTGATTGTCCAGGTGATTATGGGCAACATCTTGCAGTTTCTCTCTGTTAAGTAAAGCTGGTGATCTTTCTAGCTGGACGGGAGAACATGGCCATGGTTTGCCACGAGTTCAGGTTGCATGACAGTATATCCTAGACGACAGAGACGGGTCTAAAAATGGGAGTTTTTTCTTGATTTGTGGTGTAAAAAGGGCTGGAGTATCTTTTTCAGCATAATTACTTTGCAGTGGATATTGGGACAAGTTTACCATCAGCAAGTCGTGTATGGATCCAGTTTCTTAAACACGTGTATGTTGCTGCTATAGGAACCCTAAGGTATCCTGGGTGTCCATCAGCTTCTTGTTAGGAAATGTGTGGGTCTGCTTTAGTCCCTTTTGTGTCTCTGTCTTGTCTCATATACTGTGGAGTGTCTAGAAAGTCCCCTTTGGTTAGGCAGACAAGTCTCTCCCTGTGCCTCAGTTTCCTATCTCTAACATAATAATTTAATACAATTGCTTGAAATTGTAGTTAAATCATTTCTTTCTGGGGAATGTTTTTCAAATTTAAGTGATTACAGACTAATTGCTGAAGAACTGTAGTAATGGGGCAGGAGCAACATACCTTTGATAGATGAGTCACAGACAGAGGATGCCAGTTGGCAGTAGTCCTCTGAAAACCTTGAAGTTTGACAGGTTGCAATCAGCAGCCCAAATACTGGGTGTTTTTGTTACATATCAGGTGTATGTATAGCCTTTTCAGTGTCTTTTTTTTTTTTTTCCCAGCATCTCTTTTTCAAAGAGGAGAAAAGATAATTTTTGCACACATTATCTGACCTCGCTGGGACTTGTAAGATGCTGGGGTCATGAAGTAAGAGACCTCAACACACCTGGCAGGTTGCAGGCTCGACCGAGGTGACCAGAAGTTTATCTGCCTGTTAGTAATTCCTGCCACCAAGGGTCATCTCTCTGCTGTGCCCTGACATTGAGCAATGGCTGCAATTCCTTTTAATCGTGCCCTTTCCCTTCCTCATCATTTAGAGCAGAGCGCTTCCACTTGGCTAAACTCATTAACTGCTTTAATGTTGAGGTCTCCTTTTCCATATAAATTCATCCAGCTTAAATCTCGTGTCTTTCCATGGCTGCACGCTAGCAGATTCTCCCTCTGTTGCCCAGCAGATGCTGAGACTGTTTATTTTTCAGCTGCAGACAGCAAAAGTCTGAAAAAAGGCAACGTGTGTGTCTATGGAAAAGCAAGTAATTGAAATGGGTTTGTGGAGACTCAATTGGCTGTGTTACTGTTTGAGCATTTTGACCAAACCTGGAATCCCAGCCCCTTTCTGCCATGGTGATTTATCAAGATGTTCAAGTCTGATAAACTCCAAAAATGCTTTGGTGAAGAAAAAAAGCGACTAAAATAATCCCCAGAAAAGAACCACATTAATGTGAGGGGCCTTGCTGCTTGGATCATGCTCAGTCAGTCTGACGGGTTGTCAAAGAAAAGAAGGCATTTGAGTTCAGCTTGTTTCACAAACTGTTGGTTGTAGGCAAAAGGAGGGTGAGGGGACCCTGTTTATCAACGTTGCAGGGTCTGCACCACCAGTGTTGGGTGAGGGTGGGCTGTTGAATTCCTGGCAAGGGCTTGCCAGTGGTTATATGGACCCATTGTCCTAATGAGGACAAGCCACACCAGTAGACTTTATTTCACCAAATCTAACTACACTAGAAGCAAGTAAGCACTAACCTGGTAAGGATTAACAGAAATGTTGGTGTATAAGCTTTATCTCAAGTCACTCCAGTTTGGTAATTGTACTTTCTGAGCATGATGGTCTTGTTCCTGTTCATGTATGTGCATGAGAACATTGGGTTAAAATATCCTGTTCTTTTGCAGCTTGGCTTGCCCATATTCCCACTGTGTATTTTCTACACACCTTGCTTTCCTTCTGTCCCTGTCTATGTGACAACCCTGATGCTGTGATATTGACCTTTGGGGAATTCTCCTTGGCAGCTTGGGAGCTATCCCTCTGTGGAAGGATATCTTCCAGCAACGCAGGATGAGTCCACAGGCTTCCCTAATGCCCTTTCTTCTCCTGCTTCTGGTCATAAACACAAGCCTTTTGATCGTCAGTGGTTCAGATTGTGCTGATGTTTTTTCTTGCCTTATCTCTTGTAGGGAAAAGTCATTGGAGATGCAAAACTACTCATGAGTTGTGGTTGCAGAAAAGGGAAAAATGCTCAAGTCAAAGACTCAGATCAGGTCAGTCAATATGTACCTTAACTGGTGGAAATATAAGAATGTGTTAACATCTGGTTGATTTGAACAGTGCTGTTGCATATCAGGATTTCTGGACACAAACAGAGTCCTTGGCATGGCTGACAATGATACAACATTAATGTTCTTGAATTTGTTATTTGTAGAAAAACCCTCAAGCAAGATCAGGGATTCATTGCACTAGGAGCTGTTAATGCCCTAGCCTGACTTATTCCCATCTGGTTTATTTATTCATGAATTCTGTTTCTTTATAAAAAAAAAACACTCCAGGCAATGCCTTTCTTAAAGAATATTGCACTTCCTTGCTGGCTAAATGCATGCAACCTTTGGTCTCATACTGTAGCCGCCTGGATGGGTGATAGTTACAGAGAAACATGCCATTTGCTGCATGCTTTTGTTCTGAAGTGACACCATCACAAAAATGTTCTTTATTGAGGTTCCTCATGACAGGCATGTAAAAACATGTTCACAAACTGATGGCCAGGTTTCAATATTCATTACTTGGAATGAACGGCTCCTTATTCTAAAATTGGTCAAATTGACGTCAGTGGGTCCTCTTGTAGGGTTCAGTAATTGCAAGCGAGGTGCACTGTGCTCTGAGCGACATCCAGCTGTTGGTGTCTTCCTACCTCCTACTATTTTGCACTTACTCAAATCAGCCGAGTTTGCCACTGTCAAAGTTGTCAGTTATTATTATCTTCTGGCTTTGTAGCTAAAGAGAAGTTTGAAACCAGAGATCATCCATTCCAAAGATTAAATAAAATTTGATTTGAGCAGATACATTTCATAAATATTGGGTCATCCAATGTTAAATGTGGTAGAGTGAAGCAGTTGATCTCAAATATAAAATAACTTTGCTCTCTAATGTACCTTGTGAACAACCTGTGATCAGATATAGACCTGAAGCAGGTTCAGAAAGTGCCCACAAAGATCCAGAAACTCCCCATAATTTACTGATGGGAAAAGAGATGAACTCTCTGGAGGAAAAATACTTTTCATTTTCAACATGCATGTTCATCAACCCTTATTAATAACAATGTCTCTGAGCCTTGCTTTGTTAATGTCTGAGAAGGTCTGAGAACAGATCTACCTATCATGTGGTGGGCTCTGTTGTGAGGAACGTTGGTCACACATATAAATCCTCTGTAGTATTGAGTCTTTCATTGATGTTGTGTTGTTTTTTTTTCTTTAATTAGTATTTTCAAAATAAAAAAAAAAATTGTCATGAGCTGGGCTATCAGTTCACTATCAAAACAAGAACTCATATTACTTTTCTTCAAAGAATAACTTCTGTTTCAAATACATGCGTAATTTTCTCATGTTGAGGTTCTAACACATCAGGAGAAAATTAATTTAGAAGTGAAACACTTTTACCAATTTTAGTCTTTTGTATTTTGGTGTATTCTGGTTGAATCACTCTTGATTTATAACAGGATTAAAGCCAGGTCAGACCGCTTGTAGTAGAGATTAAAAATGAAATGGGAATATCTTGATTGCAGAGAGGTTTTACAAAACACCATCTCAACAAACCCTGAGTGTTGGACCTAAAACTCATTGATGGCAATATTTTAGTTATAGATATAGGCAATAGTTTTTTGGCGGGAAAAAAACCCTTCCATTCTCTTTAATGTTTTCTAGAACAGTGATACGTTGTTCTTTGCATTTAGTTACTTTCTGAAATCTAATTTTTGATGTCTAGTGGTGTGTTGACGGTCTCAGTTATAGATCAGCATAAACTATCGGGCAAGTGCTTTCTCTGGAGGCTTCGCTGGGTCCATGGCAGTGTCCTGTCAGTATTTCAGGGGACAGGAGGTGGATGGGGAGGAAACTAGTATAGGAGGGTGGGTGGCAGTGTGGAACATTTGTCTGTGAATGCAGGACCTCAGCTCAGCTTATAAATTATCCCCTGGGCCTTGTAGATAAACACAGACTTCTATGGTGACATCGGCTGGGAAAGGCAAACACTTGCCGACGATTGTAGGCTAATCCTTCAGGACACTAATTGCCAGAAAACCAAGGAAGCATTATTTTAGGAACAGCTTGTTTCACTTTGTGAAGGGGAAAAACACTGCACTGGATTTATTTTTGTTTGCAGAGCTTTACCCCCTCCTCCCGCGCCCTGTCTCAGATTTTAAAGATTTACCTTCGTTATTGTTGTTGGGGATTTTTTCTGTGGTTTTTTTTTTTTTTGGTCTTGCTTTGTGTTTTCCTGTGTTGCCTCTGTAAAGTTGTGTGAAAATGCAACTTAGTTTTTATTTTCATGAATGTATGCATAAATAGGTATGTGGGTTTTATACCATTAGCTATTTAAAGGTTTGGGACTAACCAGCTATTTTTTGGCTGAATTTTTGTGAAAGGTGATGATTTGCAAAGTTTCTAATTTTTGTCATTCCTTCAAGTAAATTTGGGAACACACAAAAAGTCCTAGACACACTGCCCCAGCAGTGAAATTCCCCAGCTGAACCAAGTCATGACCCCATTGGCTGAGGAATTCATTTACTGGCATTTCTGCAGTATGCCTCTAGAAGAGAAGGCACCTTAACCTCCTTGACCTGAGATCTGCTTCCCTGAGTCTGGCATCCAAAAGCACCTATCTGCATGGTATTTTCCATGGTGCAAGTCATCAGTGTGTAAATCCTGGCCCTGTCACTGTCGAGGGCAGAAGTCCAAACAAGCTCACATGGGGCTGCGATTTCACAACAGTCACAAGGAACCCAGCCTTCATGTTGGATTTGCACCACAGCAGGAGAGGGACTGGTGGTCTACGTTGTGTGGCCTCCCAGTCCAAATGAAACCCTACAAGATGAGGCGGAAGGCTAAGCAGTGCAATATAAATCCCACAAAACTTTGAAAACCTTGAAAAAAATACAGCTGAGTGCACTGAAGAACTAGAGTCCCACCCTCCATGGATGGTCTTGATGAAGCTTTGGGTCAGTAAAGCAGGATGACTGACAGGAGCCCCAGAATAAGGCCACCTCTTGGCAGCAAAACCCCCGTGTCCTTGGCTGCCATTGGCACCCTTGACAGTTGTTTGTGTGCTTTGTGGGAGTGAAATTCATCTGCACTCCAAGGCCCAGAACCAAGTCTCTGCACCACAAACATCCTACTGTAATTGTAAGGTTCATATATGCTCTTCGGAGTGGTTATTAGTTTCCCAGTAATTTATGCCTCCCTATAAATTATTATACTGTTGCTTATTATTTGAGGTGCGTTGTTGCATAAGAATGGCAATCCTGGACTAGGGTTTCCTTGTGCTAAGTAGTATATTAACATAAAGCAGGAAAGATGGTTCCCAGGGAGTGATTTCATTTGTGTACTTTCTGAGGAAAGCAAAATGTCATTTAAAAACGGGGGAAAGATGTGTGGGTGGACAAATAATGTGCATATTAGAGGTATGTATAAGGTTGACAACCAGAAGTAACAGACTGCTCCACATTCTCAGCACATGCAATTCTGCCTTCTCAGGGTTTAGTTTTATTTGTTTTCCATTGCTTCTCCCAAAAGGTAGGCAGCTCATCAATGTTTAACTGTTCTTTGATTTTTTCTTTTTTCTCTTTGCTTAACTTTTCTGGTGGCTTGTGTAAGCTCAAGTGTTACTGAGAAGTCAGATCCTCCTGTCCTTCCTTGTGTTTGGTTTTGGTTTTAATATGACAAATGTATGCCTTCTCGGGAAACGGTATCCATGCTGCAGAGTAATTATTTAGTGAATGGTGGATCCAGTTCATGTTGGCAAGGATCAGATTAATCATTATTAATCATGACCCCTCCTACAGTAACCTCATCCCTTGCCTAAGTGCTGCTCTTTATTAAGAAGTAATAGCTATTAGGGGATGGCTGGGCCACCGCTGTCATTGCACCGGCACAGGGCTCAGGACTTCTGGCAGGAGGCGGAGGAACTTGGTTCAAAATTAAAAATAGACGCACATGGTCCACGTTCCAGAAATGAAGTAGGCAGCTTCCCCTGTGGGCTTCTCCAGCCTCATCTGAGTGTCCTCCTTTCCCCTGAAGCCTCCCAAGAGTTTGCCTGTTTCCAAAGGTTGAATTCATTGTTGGGGATGAAATAACCTCTCGGATGCTTTTTTATTTGTCTGCTTGATTTTCTTTTTCAAACTTAGGTAGATCCTGGTATAACCCAATGCACGTGCAGTCTTTGCACGGATAAGATTTTAAGGTCTAATGTGGTGGTTGTAGCAGGTTTCAACAGCTGATGAGACTGCAGATGGGCTTTGCTATCTGGGACTCCAGTTGTCCCGAGTAGACCCCCAAAATAACTACCTTTTTGAGGATTTCTGGATTCCTTGAAGAAAGACTGCACTGTTGAGTTGAGATGTGCAGCACTGTTCACTTCATGCGCAAAGTTTTAAGGTGTCCATCTTCCCTCTCCAGGTCACCAGACTGGGGATTGCAGGCCTCTATCTATGTATCTATGTATCTATGTATCTATGTATCTATGTATCTATGTATCTATGTATCTATCTACCTATCTATCTATCTATCTATCTATCTATCTACCTATATCTCAAAATATATGTCTTACCACTTGTGTCACCAGAGATCTGCTGACAGTAGACAGTACTTTAATTCATAAGTATTCTGGTTTTCCTAGCAGTTCTGGTTCTTTTTAAGAGCGTGAGGCAGTGCTATCAATGGATATCATCATTATTTCAGCAAAAGCACAATGACTTAAGTACTGGATTGAAACCAATATCTCCTCAATCCCTCCACCGCCCAAAATCCACCTTAATAACCTTTTAAAATGTTTTTGTTGACTGTATGGAAATCCAGGAGAAAACCCTTTATAAGAGAGCAAAGGAAAGAGAAATGTCTTTTCTCTCCATCTAGCTCTTCGATACCTGGAGTGCAGCAGTAGAAACTTGGAGCAAACCTGCCACACTCTTCTGATCTCTGCCAAAGCTGTTGTGGGAGTAACAGTGTTTAATGGTTGAAGGAATTTATTGAAGAATAAAAGTACCAGCAAAGACAAAGGGCCCAATACAAATTATCTGGTAAACCGCTGTCAAATTTTACGTGCTCAGGGCTACTGGTAATTTCCCGTCTTAAAAAACAGAGGGGGGCAGTTTGGAGGGGAGAGAAGGAGGGTAAAAAGTATATAAATAAACCCACATCTTTAAATAGCTAACTGGCCTGGCCTGGCCTGAACTGTGTCGGAGCTAAGTTCCTTTGGCAGCCGGCACTGCAATATCTGTTGAAGGTGTAGCAGAGGGCTGAGACCAGGTTTCGGAGAATCTGCCTCAGCTTCGCTGGCTCTCCCTTGCTTTCTTCCACTTGTCAGCAAGAAATGCACTGAAGCACGAAATGAGGGAGTGCAAAGGCTCCTGTTCTCCATCTGAGCAAGTCTGGATCACACCCCCATGGTTAATATTTCTCTTCGCTAAAAGAAATAAGAGTAATAAAAATAAATGAAAGCATTGGCTGACTTGGAAATACATGGATGGAAGAAAGCAGAAGGACAGAATTGGGGGAGTGTCCACCATCTCCTCCCCCAAGTTCATGGCAGAGTTTGAGTCTCTGCTTGAAAAATCTTTGGATTCCTCATGGGTTCTAAAAAGCTAAAACAAGAAGTAAAATACAAAGAGAGAGGATGTTAAATATCTGTGGTGCCTGGGCAGTAAAGCACCTTTAAAAATATTTTTTTGTTGAATAAAGCAGGGTAGGTGATCATACAAGGAACATGGAAATGGTCACAGATCGTCCAGACCTTTGAGATCTCAGTGAACTGTTACATATAGCACCACTGATAAACACATACCTTTTGGCACTGGTACCTATTAAAAGCAAACCTTGTAGCTCTGTCCTTATTCTCATCCCACCAACTAATCTTTTACTTTCCAAAATACTCAGTCATATAATACTTCTGCATCTTGTTCCTGGTGCCAGATCAGAGTGCTTTTCCCTCCATGATGAGTTTTGGTCTCAGCAAGGTGGACCACCGTTGCTTTTCCGTTGACCCACCACGATTTTCTTGCTGCTGGTGGTGCTGTAGGGGGAAAACAGTTCCACCTGGTCAGCCAAAATGCGGTAGAGAATTTAATCTCAGCAAACAAAAAAGCTGGCAATCTCTTCCTCTCAATGGGACCTGATTGGGGATAAGAGGTGTTTGAATGAGAGACTCACCAGTTGCCTTTTCTCTGGACCTTCATACAGCAGTTGCGCTTTGCTAATTGCTGAGTCTAGTGCTAAGCATCTGTGTTCCTGGTGGCTGGGAAAGTTTTTTGGTTTCATTCATCTGTTGTGTGGAATTGAAGCAGCTGTGAAATGGAAGTTGGGTGGGTATGTCCCCGTTCTTTGGATTCATGTAAGTTTTGGAGGGATGTTGTTATGAAAGAAACTTCCTAAATGTAAGCCTCCGAACAAAAGGGATTGAGGTTATGAGTGTCCTTTGGAAGTTCAGCTGTAATAGGTTTGTGTTGCAGTGGGTTACACCTCCCTTCATACAATGCCAGTGGTACGCTGACATTTCTAATGACCTTTTATAATCACCTATTTCCTTTTCTCACTCATTTTATGAATAGGCTTGTACTCACTTCAAGAGTTTCCCACCTTGTGGTCTCCTTTTACTGTTCATATTAATTTCAAAATGGGTTGGGCTTCCTGTAAAATGTAGCACAGTGTAGACTGAAGTTCAATAGAGCCTTTCCTTTCTACAGGAAGGGGGGGACCAAAAAATTCATAGTGCCCTTTTTTGCAGGAAAGGCTTCAGAAATGGCAGTCAGCAAATTGCTTTTTTTTCTTTTTGAGGCAGTTCTGAATGTGTGCTTTAACACGGTGCCCTGCCCCTGTTTGAGATGTAAAACCTAGGGCTCTGACCTTTTCTAGTGAGTGATGATCCCATGGCACTTTCCCTCCTGAGTTGGAGCATGCAAGTCCTGGTGGTGATGTTTTGTCCAGGCTCTCATTCAGGAAATGTGTTCTGCCAACTTGACTTCACCCCGTGCCTTCAGTGGGACACATTATTCTTCCCTTCCTGCCCTAAATTGCTGTGTACTGCCACCTTGCATTGATGAGTCCTTTGTTCCACCTCGGTGGTAGGTTCATTTTGGTGGTGGACGAAGGGAAGCTGTAGGGTTTTGAAAAGCAATTTGAGAGCCCTCTGAATGAAAAGTGCTTCACACATGAAAAAATTAGTGTTATCAGTTGTCATCGTCAGCCTCAAATCCTGAATTTGAAAGGGTCATTTATACTCCTCAAAGGCAAACACGCAGCAGCATGCTAAAAGAGAACTAAAGCAGCCAAAGAAAATGCTGTCTCATGCCATTTTAGGCTCTGCAATCCCAGGGAGCATTAATAACTATTTTGTTGTTTTCACTGATCTCTCCACACAAGCAGAGAGGGAAAGAGTTGGAAGAGAGAAGCTGCACCGCTCAGCTGCTCCAAGCAGTCCCACACCCTCTGCATTAGCACCTTACTTGGTGCAAGGAGACTCAACCAGGGCAGAGACAACATGCAGATGAATGAGGAAAAGTCATAGGTGAAGATTTGGACTTGCCCATTTGATCATGATACAGAAAGGACCACCTTTCCCCATCACTCTCTGGCATTCTGACTGCATTTGCTGCCTTTCCCGCTCTGTTTTGTTCCCATTTCCCCTTAGCAGATGCCAACGTGTGAAGACACCATGGCAGGGTCAGTATCAGTCAGCCACCTTTTAGATGACAGATGCCACGTGAATCCAGATCCCACCTACTCTGAGGTTCAAGCGAACTGAACGGCCTGCTCAGAGCTGCCGAGAGCTGTGAGGTGCAAGGGACGTGCAAAGGCTTTGTGGAGGGTGGCAGATGGAGAGAAGGACACACTCGTTGGTTGGAGTGTTGTACTTGCAACTTTGTGGAGCACTTCACGCCTGTCTCGGCATGGGTGCAAAATGCTACCCAAGCAGAATGGTGGCAGTTTGCACCCTCCTTTTACTCACATTGTACCGTAGTCAATGTCAAGACAAGATGAAATTCAGGTCCTAAATCTCAGCAGGTCATCTGTCTGGAATTGTACCCAATATGGTTGTTCTGCATTCAGCAAATATCCAGTCATGACATTGGTTATTCATGGAAAATGTCTTCAGTTGCATTTCCTGGCAGCTCAGGGGATGACTCTTGCTGATTTTCTTATGGGAGTCTGTTCTGCTGTTGGGTTGACCATGCTGACAGAAACATTTTTGCATTGCTCTGTCTAAACGGTCTTTTGTTCCTTATATCCTTTTACTCTTTGTTATATCCCACTTTGTGAGTTTCTTGTTTGTGCATGCAAGTCTGGTTTGGTGAGAGGCAGTAATAGCCTAAGACACATGTACCTTGGGTTTAAAGTGTCCTTATATAGGTCAAAATCCGTTTTTAAAACATTACCTCCTGGAAAACACTCAGAAAGCTCTGTCAAATAAAACTGTAACCAAAGTGGTCTTTGTAGAAGAAACAAAACCCCTTGTGTAGGGGAAAAGTCATTCAAGCTATAGTTTGAAAGTCTTTATTGCAGATGGAAGAAGTGGCTCAGTGTCTATGGAGTCAGCTCGCCCCTTCAGAGATGCTGGTTCAGTCCCTCAGTTTGCCACAGGTTTCCTACACAACCAGACATGTGATTTAATTCCCACAAGACTTCAGCTCTCTTTATAAAGCAGTGAAAGCGCAATGGATATCATTCATGTTAAAGACTGGGGGGTACTTGGATATTAGCTTGGTGTAGGCCTTGCCTGAGGTAGGTTAACACTGGCTTGAAATATAGCATGGCTCCTACTAACATCCCGACAGAGAGATGCTTTATTCTTTTTTTATGTCATATCTTAAAAAGAACCAGACAAAAATCTGATCTAAAGTAGGAAAAAAATAAAAGAAAAAGCCATATGATTTGCTGCAGGACTAAATTCCCTCTGCAACTGGTTCCAGCCTGGAGAATATATTCACAGCTGGGTTATAAACCCTCAAAACCAGACAACAGAACCTTAACTAATACAACATTACTAAGGCAGTGCTGTAATGGGATCATTCTGCTGTGGCTCATGGGCACATTTTAAGTGTCATCAATTTAGTCTACAACTGGAGGCTGTTAAGTGCAAAACCATTTTAGCAACTGCATCTTACATGCAGGAATGATCGGATATTAATGGCTTTTCTTTTGTTGAGAAAAAATACGGAGAGGAAAATGAACAGCCACAGGAAACCTCACTGTCCTTCATCAGGTAGTGAAGTTCGTTTTTGGAGGGCAGCAGGATCAGTCTAGCAGCTGCGTACTGGTGGAGGAGGCTGGGAAATAGACTCTCATTCTCAACGCTGATCTGCTCTACAAACTTAGCCAAGTTATTTCACCTTAGTTTTCCTTCTTAGTCTTATCTCTCCAAGGATGTGAGTTATTTGACAGAGTAGTTATTTCATTGTTGGAACGGGTGAGACTCTACCTGCACGACACTGAGACTGAGCAAATAGGGAAATACTATGAGGGATGAGGCCCTGTGTCTTGTCCCACAGAAGATGCCCATCATAACTATTTAGGTAGTTGATGTCAAGCCCTTTAAAAAGAGTTTAAAATGTTTTGCAACGGAGTGGGAAATGTGATGACTTTACCCCGAAGCCGGGGTCAGAAATGATGATAAAATTAACTTTCCCAACCCTATGTCCTTCTCAATGTGCTCTGGGCTGATTGGTCTTTTACCTTGTCACATTGTAGCCATGGGAAAACATTTGATGATGACGTGGTGCAAAAGTTTCCATTTGGATATGAATACCTTAGTTGTCTATAGGCGTTGTGGGCCAAGACTTGGGTAAGTGTCCTGAGGCTGCCTCAGTATCCATGTAAACAGGATGACGAGGAGATGCTAGCCACTTTCCATGAACTCTGTGTTCCCTGGTGCTGTTGTAGGCTTTTTGCAGGGCACTGCTATGGTTTGACTTTAGATAACTGACTGACTGATGTGTTGTTGAGGCATCTGTACCTCCCTCCAGTGACTGTGTCAGGAACGGAGGCTCTGAGTTGAACCTTCATAAGGAAGTCAATTGAAATCTCTCTCTCAACATCCTCCCTAGAGGTCAGTGGTTGTACTTAGAAAACAAGGGAATGATTCCTGATTAATAACAGCCTGCAGAAGCTTTTATATTCTCTTTTTATCATTATCAAATCATGCTGAAGAGGCTGCAAGGCGAAGAAACTCTCAAGCTTCATTTTCGAGAAGCTGCTGGGATGAAGACAGGGCATTTCAAAATCAATACTGAAGCTTGTATTCCAAAGAGCAAATGGGAGAGTCATTATAAGCTGCTTTACTTCTCATCTCTAATTCCCCATATTCATAACTTAAGCCCTGTCATTTGGATTTATCCTCTGTGGCCTGCAGTGACACCAGGAAAAGTCCTTCTTTTTAATTCTGTGGCAAAAAAAATAACAACGCTGCAGGGTAGGATCACATCCCCACAGAAGTTTAGGGCTTAAATGTTTCGTGTTGGGCACCAGATTTTGCCGTCTTCTCCCCTTCCCGTTTGTCCCCCTCCTCCTTCCTCTGCTGTTATACATCAATCATCCTCTTTCCTAGGGGCTAGGATACCAAGTGTAATCCCAGAGAGAAAGGATACTGATACAGCCAATCCTGCACACGACTATTGCTCTGTCCTTGGAGATTCCATTGCTAAATCTAACGATAGGCTTTTACTGATGGGATTGTTTCGGCTAGACTGGAGAAAGCAATAGGGGCGGTAATCCAAGAACCCAGCTTTGCCATCATTGGGTGATCTGTTCTATCTCCACCTCTTCTCCTATTTTAAGTGGCTTTCTAAACTTCTCTTCCCTTTGTTATTTCTTGGCTTGTCTTATCTTGGCACTTACAGCATCATAAATACAGTTTTCTTCAGTGGCAATATTTTTAACTATGACCTAGAAATCCACCTTACACCTGACTCAGCCAACCCAACTGAGCTATTCATAACACATAAAGGATTGTTGTTGAATTAACTAATGACTTTAAAATAAGGAAGGCTTCCCGTATAGGCTGTTTTTTGGAGAAAATACCACAAGCTTAAATGCTATTCTGTTAAGTGGCCTTCAGAAGAGATTTTTGGGTTTGTTGGGGGTGTTTTTGGTTTGGAAGTCAGGAATGTGCTTAGAAGAGGTGGTGTTACTCACTTCCAGAAAAATCCCACAACAGTATATTCAGGAGAAGCTGATGAACAATGGTTGACTTCTGGCAAATCCAGGCAGGGACAGCTCTTTCCAACAGCACAGTCTCCCTGCTCCCATATTTATTGAACCAGCCTTGAGATCACATGGTATTTTGCTGGCAAGTTTGGGAATGAACTTTGGTGGGAACCCAGTACTTTCCCTCATCTGCTAAACCCTTATTAAACCCCACTATTACTTTTTTTAACTCCCCTCTGGACTTTGAATTACACTGCAGTGAACATAGCACACGTGAGTAAGAGCTTAAGGTCTTGCTCGCTTGGGTGGTCCCATTAAAAAGACCAGGTTTGCTGTCTTGGCTGCAGAGCCATTCCAAACATTGCTGCTATTTTTCTTCCCCCAGCATTTCTCACCTGCCTTTTTTTTTATTTATTTCTCTTTTTTTTTTTTTCCATGCCCAATCTATTAATATGCATTTTAACCAGTTAACTTTGGAACCAAAATAGTAACTGCATAGGAGGCAGCTTTTCTGAAGGTTCATAAAATATGTATCGGAGCTGGGAATATAAAATGCTCCCATTTTGTAGCAGACAAAATGTATAAAGTGCTGAGTGAAAATTGAGAGGGACCCAACTTAAACCTTTGAAAATCACTGCCAGTTCCAATATGCTGTGTTTATTTTGACTTGGAAGGCTCAATCCGGTCCAGATGAGGTCATTTGGTTGGGAGCACACGTGTCCGCGCGGAGCCGGGAGGGAGGGAAGCCTGCAGCATGCTTCAGCTGCGAGGTGTTGAGCTGCCAGGGAGCAGCGGTGGGAGCGGGGCGGGCAGTGCGTCTAGGTGTTGATCCTGGCATTGGAGCGTAACGCTGGGGTGGAGGTGTTGTAATGTTTAAGTTGATTTCTTTTAAGGCAGGCGGGACAGTGTAGCTTTTGTATCCTCAGCTGTTTGCTGGGTAGGGTGAGTGGAGGCAAAGCTTGACGTGCTCTAAGAATTTGAGGAGGGGGAAATATATTTAGGTAGGGGTGTCTGTAGTTACTCGTTGCTATGATTTCATGCCGCAGAGAGCCTGTTATTTCGTTTGCATGGCTCTATCTTTCAGCTTGTCATGTTTAACCCTTGCCCTCTCAGCACCTGATACCTGCTCAGCACCATTTTACGTTCTCCTTCCTCTGCTCCTGCATCTTCCCTTACTCCTCTTGTCAACAAGATTAATAGCTTGGCCATTTGTCTCTATGAAATTTCACTTTTTACTCCTGGAGCTCCATCTCCGCCACTCGCTGTTCCATCCCAGCAGGTGGGAACGGCTCCTGTGCCCTCCCCAAGAAGCCCCGTCCTCTCCCCGCATCCCTGCCAGCAGCCTGTTTGCCAACACTTTGCACGAGGAAGCTGCCTCTATAAAAATAAACCGTGCTGAAATCTGAGAGACAGAAACCACGCCAACCTCACACTTCATTATTGGTAATGGCAACCTATTTGATTTCCATTTGCAAACAGTAGCCTGCATATGTTCCTCACCATGTAGTCCATCTCCTGGCGCCATTTTCTGCACAAATTCAGGTTTGCTGTGCCTGGTGCTTGGTCTGCTTTGTGGTTTGCTTGCCCTGAGCCACAAACACCCTTGCTTCACCATTTAAGCGTGGAAAAGGCCTGTTAAGTCACTGACTTAATTGCCTGGTTACTCACTGCCAACACAAGGTTGCCATCTGCAACGGGCTTGAGCCTCTTCTCCCACCTCTTCTACCTTTATAAGGTTTTGCTCCTTTCAGCTGGCTTTTATTGCTGGTTTACCCAGGAGAAAGCCAGCAGACCTGTATTTCTTTTTCTTATCCCCAGTGTGTACTGCCACATGCGCACTGCTTGGGGTCAGCGGGCCACGCGGTCACCCCACTCCTGCGTCTCCAACACTGCCCGGCTGTTACTGTGTAAGCCTGGGCTAAGGATTTACGATGAAACTTGATTTGCCAGGAGATGTCTCTATTAAAGAAAAGGAAAAAAAAAAAAAGAAAAAGGAAAATGGTGAATGGGATGGGGAGAAGTAAGAAAAATCAAGCTTTATTTCAGCAGGGTGAGCCCTTGAAGCCCATGTGAGCTGCAGGTCCTTTCTCCATCACACACAGGGATGGGGTGCTCAGCTGGGTCCTACAAGAGGTGGCAGCAGTGAGGGGCCCTCAGGAGGCCTTGAGGCGGGGGGACGCACCCAGGGTCTGAGGAGGAGATGCCTGTATTGACTTTCACTCGATTTACTGGAGCAATTGGGTTTGTCAGTGAAATGCGAGACGGGCTCAATCAGCTGTCACACTGAGACACTCCTGTCACTACTGTCAATAGCGTCGAGTTTCTGATCCTTTCTCAGATTAGCTCTGTGCCAGAACATCAAATGAAAAGCTGTTTGGGGCATGGGGAGGGGAGAAACTCTAAGCAGTTACCTAGGAATCAGTTTACAGACTTCAAAGCGCTGTCAGGTTTATTCTGATGGCCTACTGCAATGCGTAGGGACCAGTAATGCGTTTGGAGTGTAATGTAGACTCTCCTCTTCAGCCCCGTGTTCGCTCACGGACCGGGAGGCAGGGATAGGAGAAGAATAGAGGCATCTCTCCCAACGAACCCAAATGGCATGCAAATGGCCTGCCTCCCCTGGAAGAGCTGCTCTTTAGCTTGATGGAATAAGTTGCTTTTCTTATCTTACCTTTCATCCTGAAGGACTCTTCTACATTTCTCTCGGCACTCAAATGAAGCCTTTTTCTGGCAGAGCTGGGTCATGAAAAGGCATCACCCCCAACAATAGGACAGGAGTGAAAAGAAGGGGGACAGGTTTGTCATGCAGAAATGACGAAGGGAGAGTGAGGGGGTTCCAGCCAGCCCATCTGAGCAGTTTTTGGCAATGCTGAGCCTCAAGCATGCTTTTTTTTTTTTTTTTTTCTTTTGGTATAACAAGGCAAGAGCTTTGTAGCCCATTAAGTTTTTCCAAGACCTTTCCTTCAAGTTTAACTGGTTGGATCTGGGACAGCCTTTATTGAGAATGTTTCTGTCATGAGGGATGTCGATATGAATGTCTCTATTTATGGGAAGAATAACCCATCAGGAGACTTTTTTTTTTAAACTTGAAGGATTTGAGAAATCTCTTTTCTCTGTTCCAGCTGAAACAGCTTATGGCAAGGTGAACTCACCCATTTACACAGAAGCCAAGAGGGTAATGTTAATCCTATTAGAAAAATAATCTACCACCAAAAAATAATAATAATAGGGGCGGAGAAGGAATCCTTTTGAGGCAAATTCACAGAGTAATTCCTGTGAATTTACTCTTTTCTTCTCAGGGGTGAGATGTTAAGTATTTTGCTATCAATACATGAATTACAAAGATTACTGTTTTCCTTCCACTTTCGTAAAGAAATTAAGCAAGGGAAAAGCTGCATTCTAGCATTGTTGCTCGAGGGTTGTGTCCTTTAGAGAATACTCCTGGGTTTTGATGAATGCTGTCTCAAAGAGTGAGGCAGTGTCCGTAGAGAGGATTACCTTGCACAGCACTAATCTAGATTTTTTCTCTGAATGCAATTTTAAGATTTCTAATTTTTTCCCTGTTACCCGATTCCATTATTAGGTTGCTTTTGACCTCAAAACACCGAAAGGTTCATCTCTTCCTCGTTCAAGATCACCACTATCCTTCCCAAGTAGCAGCTGCAACTACATTTCACTGCTTCATATTTAAGCTACTCCCTGTCCAAAACAAATCATACCTCCCCTCCTCCTTGATTGCTCAAAAAATCCCAAAAACCCAACCCAGTTCAAAGGACTGTATAAGTGGTCTTTAATATCAGAGGCAACCCTGTTTGCGTCTCTTGGTGGCGTGAATGCGAAAGGGCCATGAAGAAGTATAGGAAAGACAACAGAAAGGAAAAAGAACTGACCACATTCTCCTCATAGAGGATTTCAAAGCGAATGCTGGATACATACCTTTCTTTGACCTTTTCCTTAGATTAGTGGTATAGGCAGCTGCTGTGCTTGTATTACACATTCCAGCGCAGGGACTGACTCCTGAGTGAGGTAGGGGGGTGCGTGTGTGTGTGTGTGTGTGTGTGTACACGCGCGTGTGTTTGTTATTTAACCTGTCAGCCAAAGGTCTTCAGTGCTGGTTTTAGCTCTGTTTTTTCATGGTTTCCAAGGGGAGGTATGGTTGTTTGTAGGCTTTGTTTATGTTCACTGGGTGACAGGAAACCTAAGAGCTTTTAGTGAATTCAGATATACTCTGGGTGCGATGTGTGAATCTCCAGCCATTTGTGTTTGAAAGCTTTCATTAAGTCTGAGAAAAGAGGAAGAAAATAAACATCTCACTGCTTTCTAGCTGCAGAGGGGTGAAAGGTTTTCAGCATGTGCACCCCGCCAGGACAGTATAGAGGCCTACAAAGGGAGAAATTGGAGAAGAGATAAAAAAGGCTGGAGTTGCAAAAAAATAAAAATAAATGTCTTAAAGCTACTGTTCAAGTCGGATTTGGTCGTTATTTTACCAAGTCCCCCTTTAGCTTGCTGGCCTTAGTAAGACCCTGATGGAGTAGAGCATGCCCTCCATCCACAGGATGGGCTTCATGGGAGGGGTGGTGGCTCCAATGAGGGCATATAGAAGCCTTCCAGTACTTGATAGCAGCTGTCCAATACTTAAAGGGGGCCTACAGGAAAGCTGGGGAGGGACTCTTTATCAGGGGGTGTAGTGATTAGACAAGGAATAATGGTTTTAAACTGAAAGAGAGGAGATTTAGATTAGATATTAGGAAGAAATTCTTTCCTGTGAGGGTGGTGAGCCCCTGGCGCAGGTTGCCCCGAGAAGCTGTGGCTGCCCCATCCCTGGAGGTGTTCAAGGCCAGGTTGGACGGGGCTTGGAGCAACCTGGGCTGGTGGGAGGTGTCCCTGCTCATGGCAGGGGGTTGGAACTAGATGATCTTTATGGTCCCTTCCAACTCTAACCATTCTGTGATTCTGTGATTCTATGAAGGCAGCTCTAACGACTGCAGTTAATTGCATCCAACCCAGCAGAAAGGGATGTGGCCAAGGGATGCACTCACCTGCTCTGTGCTTGACCTGGGAAGCCAGATGGGCAGTTGCCATCACAGGCAGATGCTGCTGGCGCTACAGAGGTGGGCACGTGGCTACTCTGTGCCACCACAGGAGGGGTTTAGTGTCACCAAGCTGAATACTGGCCCACACACCCATCTCTGCCTTGTGTGTGGATCGAGGTGGTTTATCTCCCTGCCTAACACTTCCCCAGCTTCTGCCCATCTGTGGGCTCCTTGGGGCAGGTACTTCCCTCCAATGGTGTGTTTGTGCAGTGCCTAATTGCAGATGCGAGGCTAATATAAATAATAAGGTTAAAAGTCACTCTTCTTAAGGAAAGGTGAAAAGGGAACGGAAATGGAGCTGCTACTCAGCTTCCCGGCTTTTCCTGGACTCAAAAAGGGAGTGCAAAGGGTATTGCAGGATATGTCGGAGTATTTAGTCTTGAATAATTTGCCATCCTGTTTTTATTCCCCTGCAGATATATTTCAAAGAAAGTGTTTAGAGGGAGCTGATGACCTTGCTTATAGTTGAGGTTTGTTGTCACTTCCCATGATAAGTCCCTGATTTGGTTGTTTGGGCTGTGGCAACTCGCAGTGTTTGAACTGAAACTTCCCCTCCTGCAGACTTGCACCAAGTTCATTTCAGAGGAGAGGGAGTTTCAGCGCACTGCTAAAACCATGCTGGCTTTTATCATTTGGGAAGGTGATTCTTACTTTTTCATATTTTAATCTTTAAAATACCCAAGCTATTCCAGTTATAGCATTATACATCAGCCCTTAAAAGTGATGGGAAGATCCGAGATGAAGTGCTGGGCCCTACCCAGGGTGCTGCCTCCCCTCCTCCTCGGCACGAGCTTTCCCCGAGCAGCAGTGGCAGTCCAGCCGTCTTTCCAGACACAGCAATATCATGGAAAGAAACCAAATGAACAGGGAAGGCAGCAAGTGAGTTGCAACGTCAGGACATCAGTGGAGGTGAAGGCTTCGCCTTCATGTGTTGTGTTGGTAATAGACACAATCAGGTCCTAGTGAAGTATTGCTAGATGTGAGTTTATGTTTTCTTTTCTTTTCCAGTGCTTTCAGGTGATGACGAAGCAGTTTTGGGGATGAGTTTTCTGGGAGAGTGAATCATCCATTTGTCTTGGGTTTTTTGTTTGTTTGGTTTTTTTTTTTTTTTTCAAATGTGTGTAGGATTACATGAAAGTTCTTGGGTTTTGTTCAGTTTGCATACCGTTATTGGCAATTCATTAACGATTGATTGCCAGAAGAGTGAGTCACTAGCCCCATGGACAGGTACATCAATTCCAGAAAGGATCAGTAGCTGAACAGTAGCATGTCGCTATTACCATTACTCAGGTTTCAACACAAGAGTGGTGTTGTCTCTGGTCCCATGTGCACGTCATCTGCGTATTAGAGAAGTTACACCCAGTAACTGGGAGTTAAAAGTAAATTACTATTTCTAGTTTTCAACTCTTCCAACTGTCTCAACCTGTATTTCTGCAAGAGCTGGTACAATGGCGTATGTTGAACCTTTTGTTTCTTCTGTAATAATAATGAGGTTATTTGTTTCATACTTATTTTCACTTTTCCTTATCTACCCAAGATTGAGCCAAATTGTCCCCTGTTTAAATCAAGTCTTTCCCAGATCACTGAAAATCATGTTTGCACTCTGTTCATCTCCAGCCTTGCTGGGTCACCCTGGAGCTTGTCTCTAACTGAGTTCTCTTGTCTGATGACAGGGGTAGTGTAACTTCTTAATGTCAGAGACTCATGCCAGGAGAAACCCATTATCAATCACAGTAACAGATTCCAGTTATTCCAATAATTCAGGCTGTGTAGCTATTGAAAATAAAGTTTGCATCTATGCGTGGACATACATACATTAATTGTATGAGATTTAAGACTAAAAGCAAATTAGATCTTTCTCTTAAATAATGTAGCTGCTCTCGAATTGTCTAATGAGTGTTAGAATTTTCTTCCCCGAGTATTATATTTACTGCAATGGAAAGGATGCTCACAGCATGGCTTAGGTGAAGAGCGTATCTCGTACTGGAGAGTCCCATTTACCACTAAGGCATGGTTCTCAGCTGTTCCTTTTTGTACAATGTACTTCTCTCTTTTCCTCTCCACTTCCCTTCTTCACTCCATCTCCAGCAATAGTAGCAAATTGTCCTTTTATATCAGCTGTCATTTACCCAGTAATGAAAAAGGCGGTGGAGCACAGTTTCCATTTAGTCTGCGCAGGCTCGGTATGCAGCAATGAAAAGCTTTCATTCTTTCCATGCCAAAGTTCCTAACTTTGCCCATTCATTTCAGTTTGCTCGAGCATCAACATTTGAATCTTTACCTCCTGCCTACGTTATCCACTTAGTACTCAGCTGGATCCAGGAGTGGAAGGATGGCTGCTTTGCATGGGCTGAGTTTTGGTTTGGGACCTGCATAGCCAACTCTTGTGATTTTTAAGAGTGTTATGATGTGAGGTATGCGGTGGGTTGGTTTTTTCCCTGGTGTTTTTTTTTTTTTTTTGTCCCTTTAAACATCTGTAGCAGCATCAATGAGTGATGAGGCTTAAATTATAAAGTCCCTGAAACTCAGAAGGCACATAAATAGGATCTAATTTATATGACTTTAAAGCTAATTCAGTGTTTCTAGGGAGCCTGGCCCACAATCTTCAAATATTTTGACTTTAGCAGTATTAGCAGCTCCAACTATAACACTGCTGATAGTGGCTCACATATAGGTATGATCTTTAATCCTAAAGCAGGTATGATTCACAGCCAGATAACCATCACTTCCATGTTGGCAGCTGCAACACATTTCTCTTGGAAAAGCTGAATCGTCTTCCTAAAGCTGTGATAGGTATATTGGCCCATCTCTCTGCTTCCTTACAACACTCCCAAGACTAAATGTCTAAAAACTAAACTACAGACTTTTATGCTTAGTGGTTCTGATGACCCTGACTACTATTTTGTGTTACGTACAAATGGAGGTTTTACACTGTGTGTCTGCCTTTTCCTATAAAAAGAGAGAGTTACGTTTTTCATTTTTTACATTCTGAAATAGCTGTTAAAAATGAACACTAGGCTCTAAGACACTATTTACATAGGAGCGACCCCAGATTTTTAAATTTTTATTGCATTCAATAGCTCCAAAAGTACTTCCCTGGTTTAAAAATTGGGCTGAAACTCGAACTGAAGGAACCACAAAAGGGTCTCAGTTTTCCTGCTGGATTCTGAAATGCTAGAAAATACTGGAGTTGCATTTTAAAGATTTTATCTTCAGCAGCAAGGCTGGCAAATTATAGTTTAATGCAGGCAATGCAATTGTAGGTGCAATAAATTGAAAATTTGTGGGAATCTGTCATGGTTTAGGCCAAATCAGCCACTGGGGACATAGGGGACCCCAGATGGGACTGACAGATGCTCCCCTCTACCCCTCTTCAAAGACAGAGGCAGAGGAGGAAAAAGAGACTTACGAGTTTAGAAGGAACTAAACTACTTTACTGAAATATTAATAATAAAATAAAAGAAATAATGAGAAATATACAAAACTGTATCAAGCTCCCAGGATGACAATCACAACACCGGTGGCACTGGGGCAGTCCCAGGCTGGACTCGGTGACGGACGGGAACTGGATTCCAGATCTGGAGTCAGGATCGGGATCAAAGGCAGACGAACAGACAGAGCCCTCTTCAGACGTCGGCCACTGAAGAAGGAGGGTTGACCCTTTGATCCCTCAGCTTTTATCCTGAGCATGAGGCAGATGGGATAGAATATGCTGTTGGTCAGTTTTGGGTCACCTGTCCTGTCCGCTTCTCCCTGCAGGTGGGATCCCACTGCGCTTTTCTGCTTCCAACCCTCCAACGTGGCAAATAACACAGCTGGTTGGCCGTGGGTGTTATATCAATAAGTATAAGCAAGAGCCTCCCTGCATACCATGCCTGGACATCAGCTATAAACATTGGACTTATCACTCTGAGAGAGCGAACAGTGTCTGCACAATATGCTGTTAGTTTCAGTAGTTAGAAGAGGCCCAGCTAAGAAGCAAAGTTACTGAACAAAATTGGTCCTGTTTTACCTCAAACCAGGACAGAATCCCATTAGATTTGTGAGAATTAGCAGTAATGCATATTATTTCTAAAAAACCACCTGCCTGTTGAGCATGTACCAGCTCCGCCAAACGTGATGGAGTGGCCTCAAGGCAGATGCTGACAAGACTTTCCCGATCTCCCTGTTAGCCCCGTTGGAGGAGGTGAGCTGGCAAGAGGAATCAGCAGGGATGGGGAGGAGAAGGTGGTTTGTTTGTTTCTCCTTGCTTCGAAAATTTGGGCGGCTGTCAAGGCCGAGGTGTTTTTGTGACACTCGAGCTGCCTCTTCGGCACTGCTCCTTGCAAGCTACATACTCATCTTTTATCGGGAGGATGCTGGCATGGTGGGAGACAGCTTCTTCATAGAAAGTCGGCTGAACATTTCTGCACAAACACTCGCACGTCTTGACTCTTTTTTTCCCCCTCTCTGAAGAACCTTTTGCCTATATTTCCTTTTTTTTTTTTTTTTCTTCTTTTTTTCTCTCTTTTCTGAAGGCTGAGAAATGCCTCAGGAATGCACTTGGTCGCTCTCCTTTCGCAGGCCGGCTCTCCCGGTGATATATTAATTAGCTGGAGCACTGCACACTAACGAGCAACTGCAGGCTGATCTCGTTAAACATTAATGCTTAACTAGAAAAGCAAGAGCTGTTAAAGATACGCCACTCAATGTCATCCGTGTCCAAATGTAAAAGAAGTCAGCGGCTGAGCTACTGTCGCTTGTGTTTCCAGAGGGAGTGAGAAGGGCCCAGTAGTTCAGGTCCCTTTTCCAGAGCCGGCTGGGGACACCTTGGTCACAGATGGGTTTCCATCCTCCTCTGATTGCCTTTAGCATCAATCCCAGTCCTTCTCCTCAAGAAGATAAATGAGCGAGTCCTTGTGCCCACACTGTTTTTTCAGCCTTTTTCATGCCTTGTTTTTAGTGGCTAAGTCCAAAAACCATCACAGGTCTGCTCCTTATCCTCTCTTTAACCACGAGCAAATGGTTATGGCCGATGTTTTCAAACATGAAAGTTTCAAGTCGTGTAGTTACACCCCAACGGAGTCATCCAAATTAGTGGTTGTCTTGATTATTATTGACTTTTCTTTCTTATTTTAGGCAACCCTATTTGAAAATATTGACCTTATCCCTACTTTGCTTCAGTTTACCCTTGGAGGAAGTTGTTAGGACAGCTCTTTATATCACGAGGCTTGACTGATACTAGGAAAAGTATCTTGACTACTTCATGAGAAAGTTTCAGAGTGTTTATTTGTTCGTTAAACAGCTGGAAATGCTGATGATGAAAGAAAGTGGAGCGAGAAAGATCCTCCTGGCCGTGAAGCCCCGCTCCTACTCTTCTTCAGACGTGTGCCGTTATAGCCTGGCTTTGCATGAGCAGTTGCTGGCAGCACTTCTACCCTTTTATTTGCATGGGCAAAAATGGGATTTCACATACACTGTCTTAACAACTGTCTACATGCAAATCCACCACAGGGTTTTGCATGAGTTTTTATGTTCAGCTTTCCAAAGAATCGCCCGGCATAGCCAGCATATAGGATACACTTCAGGATCTAGAGTAGACATAGCAGCCTTCTGACTTTCTGCCTCCACCTGCTCTCCAACACAATAATAAAGACAGCAGCCAGTACTTTTCCTTACCCTCTAACTGTTTGCATTATGCAATTTGATTGCAATTGATAATTCATTAATCATTTCCTATCATGGTTAATATTTACCCAGCTTGCTACTGTGCAGCAAGGGTGATGGGAGGGGCAGCAGCAGGAAGGTGGAAGATACAGTCAGGGGAGAACAAAATGTATGGGAACACCATGTCTTCAGAAACAATCTCTTCTTTTTTTTTTCTTTTTTTTTTTTTTTTTTTAAGATGGATGTTTCCATGGTGCTGCCACCAGCAGTCCTGTAGGGCTTGTCTCGATTTTCTTAAGCCAAAAGCTCTTTGGTTGTCATTGTGGCAGCCTCAGCTCTACGGAAAAGTTTTTTTCTGGACCTCCAAGCACTGCCTTTTGCTGCCCGAGGAAGCAAAAGCGAAAGGGTTACTGGTGCCCTGTTGGGATTTTGTTGTTGTTGTTGGGGATTTTATTTGGTCTCCTAGCGTGATGCTTCCTCAGACCGTGCTTAAAAGCCACTGTGCTTGATTTCCCCTCTAATGACGTTAAGACTGGAACTGGAGCTGCCTCTGCTGCCTGGTCCTCCTCCTGCCCGTGTCTTCAGACGTTATGTCACAGCTCCCAGGGTTGCTCGCTGACTCCAGCCGGCCTCCCTGGGGGATGGAAACCAGGTTCCCTTCCCTGTGGCAGCAGCAGTGCCACATTTAAGAAGCTGCAGTGCTGAGCCGTGACTGCATTAGTTCTGCTACATTAGAACAGAAGCAAAAAGCTTAATTTAATTCACTGGCCTGTATACCGACACCTGAGGGCCACTAATTCACTGTCACGTATTCTCAGTGAAACCAAGCTCTTTAGTGTTCAGATTTTTTTTGTTTCTTTCTTTTTTTTTTGGAGCCTTGCAAGGCAAATGCTCATTTTCTAGGACTGGAGAAAAATATCTCCTTGCAAGTATCACGGTAGGTCAGAATGACTCACTTTTGCCAGTGTCCACAAGGGATGGAAGATCACTTGTCTCTTTTTTATTTTTATTTTTCTTTGAAACATATAAATTGATCTCTGTTCTTTCATTTTACGATTAGCACCATCAATAAAAATGTTGATTCACAGTAACATATGATTGGCTGTAAAACGTTTATTCACCACAGGCTGTATTTGGACATCATTCAAGGGCTTTGAGCCTATCAGATACTTCAACACGCTCTGTCTTTGCAAGTGATAGGATCAAGTCCTGTAGTAGCATTTGCTATGCCGTAACTTCCAAGAATCAAACCTTGCCTATGTTGTTTGTGCATGAAGACCCATTAGGCTAAATTAATCCCTAGGGTAAACATACAGACTTCAACAGAACGTTATCAGGGATAAATTAGGCCTATTGATTTTTAATGAGGCTCTTACCTGAATACAGAAAATAGAGTTTCTCTTCTGTTCAGGTCTATTGTTCTTCTACTGCAAGAGTCATCATAAGCACCTGCTTTGACCCTGAATTTTTAAACCTGGAAATTTTGCATTTCTAAACGGACTAGAAAACATACTCTTTTTTTTCTGCTGGCAACTTTGGGGAGTGCCATTACAGAGTGGTATATATTTCCCAGAATTTATACATCTCCAAATGTCCTTTTTTGAAAAACAAGTGAATAGACTGCCAGAAAAAATATAGGTTTCCTATGCTTTAAGGCTGATCTCCTCTTCCAGAGAGCATCTTCATTGCAAGGGATTTTCTCCATTCTAATGAATTTAGAGAAATAATTTAGAGAAGTACAAACTGATTTGGTTTTTTGAGCTGATCTGGCTGAGACAATCCATACCTTGCTGTCTCATGTCAAGGATTTCTAGCATCACCCCATCTGCCAAGCCCTCAGGTGGGTAATTTGGAGTTACTCCACATCCCCAGGAGACATGTCCATGGACCAGCTGGTCACTGGCATGGTTCTTGAGAAGAGGGCGATGTGATGAATCCTGTGCTGTTCTCTGGGAGGGTGGGACATAGCTCCCAGGAATGGAGAGGTGCAGCCATGTATCCATCATCGCAGGTGACTTCTCCCCATCGTCACAGTGACTCTGGTGACCATGGGAGGAGAGGCAAAGGCAAGCCTTTAGAAAGAAACCTCTATGCCTAGAAGTTTGAAAAGAAATCAGAGACCTCAGCTTGTACCCAGGCTTCACTGGAGAGGCAGTGTGTTGCTTAGGCAATATTCTTGAAATGTGTTTACTTCCTTGCTCTTATTCCTTCCTGGTGCTTCTTTGGTGCCTCCCATCCTGGGTGCAAGTCTCAAACAAGTCTCAAACAGCAATGCTTTCGAGCTCTTGGTTTCCATGTCTTTGTAAAGAGCAACCATTACTTTTAGGATTTGATTTTGGGAGCTTTTGCGTTTACCTGTGATGTTCAGGTAGTGGTCAGTTTTAGCCTGACTTCCAGAGGGTGCTGCTCCCCATCAGCTGCCCCAGCTGAGATCTGCATCTGCAGAGATGGGACTATTTCTCTGGTTCATCAGTGGTGTTCAAAATCGAGTGTGACCTATGGTGTTGTAGCAAGGTGGTGTCATGCTACATGTGGGTGTCTGGGTGCCCTTTTGGGTGTCAGTTCACTGCATGTGCTAGCATGACCAGAGATGTTTGTTTGTGTTCTGGGCTGCATGGGTAAGGTAGCTTTGCCATTAAAACCCTGATCTCTCTGAATACACCAAATCCTGGTTAATTTGCATCCTCTGTAAGCTTTGATTTAAATTTTTATATTTAGAAATTAAGATGCATCCTTTCATTCCTTAAAAACCACCGGATAGCTATTGGCTGGGAATAGACTTTGCTTAGTAACTGGCTGGCTTGGCTTTAACCACTGATCTAAATGGCAACGTGTCTGCAGACTCCTGAGTCATCATTTTGTGTTTCCAAATGTACCTTGCTAGTGGAAGAAATATTTATATTTACTAAGAAATGCCAACAGGGGTTCTCTGTGCCCTTCTGGCACACGTGGTGGAGGTCAAGGGACTGAACACAAGCAATACTAACTTCAGGTATAAACCTGTTGTGCTTCTTGAAGTGTGTTTCTTTTACAGGGCTCTATTTATTTGTTAGATTTAAGGTATTTGGGGCATTTTCACTATGTATATCATCATATAGAGGGATGGGTGGATCTTTTGCAGAAGATAGTTATATGAGATTTCCTCCCCCTGCCCATTCATGATTTCAGGTCTGTGCCTTTAATTTTTCTTCATCTTGGTGACCACTTTAATTCCTGCATTTCCCTGGGCTGTGGTAGGGAACTACAATTCTCTAGTGCTTTGCATTGCAATGCCTTCTGTAGCATTTCATAGCAAAACTGAAAGGAAACCCAAAATGTTTAAATTGGAATTTTACTTTGGAAAAGCAGTCAGTTTGGAATATTCATACAGTGCCTGGTGCAAGCCCTTATTTAAGTAATACAAAACACCAGATGTAAACTTCTTACAGGCTTAAGTGTGGGATCTGCAATGTGATTCTTCTTTTTTATATGCACATCTTCCTTCCCAGAAAACGCTACAAAACCCTCCAGAGAACCTGTCATCGGCGGCAGAGGTAAGGAATGCTCCGATGCAGAAACATACCCTAAAAAGGGAAAGGCCAATATTGACTTGCAGCAAAGCTTAAGCCCTTTAAACTCACCCCTGGACAAGAGGAATCAATGTCTCTTAAAAAAAAAGTGCCGCTGCTGCTATATAGCAGACCATTAAACTATGCTAACAGTCGTATATTTTCTATTCAAAACTGTGCCGCTGTGTATGTAAACACGGGAAGGTTTTGTAGCTGTATATGTCCAGATTTTTGACATGCGTAGGTGGAGCCGGCGTAGGAAAGCCTATTCAGGAGTTAGGAGCAGCTGCCCTAATGGAATACTATTGACTTTAGTTACATCAGGGGCTAAATATAGATCGGGCAGCAATGTACACAGGGCTGCATCTGACAGCCAGGACACAATGTGCTGCTCAACGGACAGACAGATGGACGTTGTTCCTGCACAGATGCTTCTTGTAGGTCGAGGAGCTCTCCCGGGCTCTTTCACCCGGCACTGCTACTCCCATGGGAATCCTGCCGCCGGCTTCCCGGGGCTGCGGATCCGGTCCCGAGGAGGGATGTGGGGCTGGTCTGGACACAGGTCTTTTCCCAGCCCCTGTTGGCATGGCTCCCCCATGTCAGTGGTGTTGTGTTGATTTATACCCAGCATGGGGCTGATCTCAGGAGTTTATAGTCAAAGCTGCGAGGAATATTTGTGCTTTAGATATGTTCCCCCAGCCTTCCTCTATTGCCATCCCCCACCCCTCTTCCTTTCTCACTCTTTCCCAGTTGCAGTTTCTTATGTACGCCCCCAGAGTTGTGCTTTTGAAGAAAAAAATCTGCATTTCCAGCAGCGTTCTTCAAAAGCCATTTCCCAGCCTGGATCAAAAAAAAGGTGTTCCACGTGTGCCACGTCTGTGCACTCAATAGGTGGTTCTGTCCCTCTGCTCACCTTCATGGAGAAGGAGCGTTCACCTCTGAGACTTTATCTTGATCCTTTGGGGCTGGAAAAGCTAGAAGGGAGCCAGTTCTTTCTCTTACTGTGAATGAGGATGAAGACTTCCGCGGTAATTGGATTTGAATCTTTTTTTTTTTCCCCTTCCAAGCCTTGACTGCTATTTTTAAGCTGGGAGAGTACCGGTGTTGAAAGGGATGCGCTCATCCTGACAGGCTCTATGGAGGAGCATCACAGGGTTACAGCGCATCTTAGTGCAGAGACGTTAAGGAGCTCTGAAGACTTGGCAAGCCACGGGGATGCCGAAGGCAATGCCCAAGGTGCCCAGAAGTTCAGACAGTCTTTTTTATTTTTCTTGCCGGGAAGGAAAGCCCAAGGCTCTTGTATCAATGGAAGTGACAGTTTTGAAGTGGAGCAGGCTTGATAGTCCAAATGCACCAGATTTGTGAGTCTTTGGGAGAAAAGAGTGCGCACATTCCCTTGTTGCTGTGTGCTCCTGTGGATTTTAATCTAGCTAATGTGCACAGACAGGACCTGTGCGGTGTCCCCAATGATTTAGGGATGCACAAGGCCAGACTTATTCCCACCGTCAATGCTAAATTTCTCCAGAGCACAAGTTACAGAGATTCATACATTCATGATGCATACAGAGTCATATCTACAATGGTTAACAGGAACCAATGTTTTTTACAAAGAACAATTTAAAGACTTTGGAGTCATAATGAACCCTCCAGTAACACAAGCCAGGGAATGATGCCAGTTCTAGGACTCTATTTACTTTCTCCTTTGTAATATATAAAAGGTCTAGAATATTGTACCTTTGCTTTCTCTCCTCTCTCTAGTCCTTCCACATCCGCTGAGCATGCACACAATCGAGCAAACCCTGGCTGTGTGGGATAGGACTGCCCATGTTATTCCATGTGGTAAATTCTTGTTAGAGCCCCTTTACAATGCTCTGAGCATTACAGATTGTATATTTTTGATGCCTGCTTCTCTTTGCTTACAGAGAAAAAGTGCATGTTCACTCCCCATTCAGTCTTTGGACAATAATATTTTGGTTTGGAGTATGAGGAGTGAAGCAGAGTGAGTACATTGTCCTCTTAGATTTATAGTCCAGGAGACAGGTCACAACCCTTAGCCACTCTAAAAATGATCTATATTTCAGGGGCCTGGGGGACGAGCCTGGAATATATATCCCAGTGTGGATATATAGCATAGTCTGGATGTATAGCCACACTGGGCTGTGAGTGTGATGCTGGCCTGAGCGAGTCTTTAAGCAATGGCATTGCACCATGGGGTAGGGACAGCGGGAATGGGAGGGATATCATTTCTTGGAAGTTGTCCCCCGACAGTGGGGATCGATGGTCCCAAGTCCCAGTGGCATTGCTGATCCCGTCGGGAACATCTCCCCTCTCTGTAATGACTTTTATAAGAGTAGGGAGACATGTGATTCTGCGTGAGGCTCCTCCAGCAGTGTTACTATCAGTTAATGTGATTTCAGTGCCATGGAGCGGGACTAGGAGCTTCATCCGTGCGAGACGCTGTGTGCCGTCCTCCACTGTGGCCTCAGCAGAGCGTTGCTGCCAGCTCCACCACGAAGGCTGGACCCCAGCTGAGCCTCGCAAGTGAAGCTGCTTCACTCTTTAACCCGTTTTTTGCGTGTTTGTGTAGTTAGCTGCAGCGAGGTGCGCTTTGAACTGCCGAAGTGGAGTTGGAGCCGTTTGGTTCAGAGGCAAAAATCCACCCTTCCTCCTCCTCCTCGTGCTGAAGTCAGACACGGGGAAGTCCTGCTGTGACTCTGTAGTCAGACTGCCAGGAGTGAGCGAGCCCTGCGCCGTGCCACCGAGGTTTCTTCGAGTCCTGTGGTCCATGAGCAAGTCCTCTGAGGCTTGAAAGCACCCGCTGTGTTGGACACAGGGTATCCAGCATCTTCAGCTCCTGGTGAAATCATTTGGCCCTTGCAAGCACCAAGCTCCATCAGGACTGACCCTTGCATGCCCCAGCCCAGTATTATATTGTAGGAGCACCCAGATGAACTCAAGACTGATTTTTTTTTCCCTTCCTGGAAGCAAGGAAAACACTAGTTAGACACGGTACTGGAGAAGACCAGAGATGAAAAGTTTGGATTTGTTACTAGATACAGAGTGATTTTTCTCGTGCTCTTGTCAGGTGTCCTGAGACGTGAGAAAGTATTACAAAGAGTCTTTTCCTTGCAGAAGTTGTGCTTATCTTGTGATCTGTATTTCTTTCCCCATCTCTCTTATGTTGCTCTTATCATCCTGTTATCAAAGGCTTCAAAAGAGGCCAGCAGAGCTCGGCTCTCGTATCCCCTTGAAATTCAGTGAAAGGGTTACGTTTGGGTTTCTAGGAATGCCAGAGAGGGCTTAAGGCAGAAATAAACCACTAAGGGTTTCTTTTTTCTGGTCTTCTGAGTTTTTTTTCCTATATATGTGGAGTGAGATTTTCAGAAGGGCTCGGTATTGTCTGTCGCTGTTGATGGAAGCGATGAAGCTCCCGTGTTCCCTGGCAGTGGGAGAGGGCTAATGTGGGACACTTCTGAATATCCCGTTCTCATCTTTCTCTTTCAAAACCTAACCCTTGGGCAAGATTATCTAATTGAGGCTTCTTAAGTCGCATCGACACCCTTCACCACAACAATGACTGTATATGAACCTCATAGTTACACCCTCCACTGTGCCCAACAACACACACACTCTTTTTTTCTTTTCCTTTGCCGTATCCATTGACACCAGCTCCCTCAGCTTCAGGCCATGTGCCCTTTTGGAGAGAAAAATGAAGGGGGGATTTGGCTACAGACCCTACACTGGAAGAAGAGGAACAAGAAAGTGGCGTGAGGAGGGACCTGTGGGCGCTGCTGGTTTCACCAGGATGCTTTTGCAGTTTCGTGCTGTCTATTCTCCGTCGCGTCATCCTCTCTTTGTCTTTTCTTCCCACTAATCCCCCCCTCAGATGACCCCACTGTTAAACTAGGCGGAATGGGACAACAATACCAGGGAACAGCATAATATCTACAGCTGTCACAGCATTCATCCTACTTCCAGACTGCATCTCAGCCCTACCTCGTGCCTGCGTTAGGCATTCAGTGCACACGCTTTCTAAGACGCCCTGCAAGTTTTTATCACACCTGGCTCAAAAGGACATTTTATTGACTTTAGGCACCTGTGCCATAAGCAAGGCATTTGTAAAAATTAAGATATGATCTTCCTGCTGTGTTGTGGGCTGCGCTGCTTAGCTTTGCAGATTATATGCTGAAAATCATTCCCTGAGAGTCGTGAAACCAGTGCAGCTCGCAAGGGCTTTCCCAGTCTTAAGTACTGGGCATGCTGCTGGAACACAACTAAAGCTGCAATGAGTTGAAGTGTGCCCGTTGTATGGAAATATCTGTGGCCTGTGGACTGATGCAATACTAATTTTGAGATGTTCCAGATGCCCCTTAATGGTTGGAGCACCCGTAATGCTCTGCAGCTGCTGCATTTTGGAATAGTTCTTGTTGCTGAATTCCTTCATGAATAAAAGCAAAGATGCTTATCTGATGTACAGGGAGAAACCAAATATTGCAAGTGAAAGTACGAACGTGAAGGGACTGTGAATCCCCGTCCACTTTTAATTCATGTTTTATTGTTACTTTTTCTTTCCTATGTGCCCGGTTACTATCTTCCTAAAGCAATCCATTCTCACGTTCCTCAAACACTTAGAATAAAATAAACCCAGCAGACACCCCCTCTACCTCACCAAAGCTCCACTTTTAAATGTGTGGGCAGCCTTTGTGCCCATTTGCCATCAATTCCACTTTCCATCGCGTTTGGCTTGCTCCAGAGGAAAGGTCTGTTGCCAGGATTTCTGCTGGCTGAAACAAGGGTGAAGTTCTGGCCTGATTAAAATCAATGGCAAAGCTCCCAGCGACGAGCAGGAGAGCAGGCTGTGATTTGGAGTACTTGGAGGATATACACAAAGCAATCATACATAGCAATATAATTGTGGCCATTCGACGGATGCTAAAGTTAGAGATCAACAAGCTAGCAGCTATAAATAGCAGCAATTTCTGCTGATTCCTATTTCTGTTATTTCAACCGCTATTGAAAATCAATTCCTTTCCTGCCTTTCAGGATAGGTAAAAGCACATCGCCTGCTCTCCCGTAGTAAAACTTGTGCATTTTGTTGTCTTCAAATAAATATTACCCTCCTCACCATGCTGTTGTGTTGGCGTGCTTAATATTTTCCACACGTACACGCGAAACCTGTTAACATGTTAATGGATTTGTTTGCTTGTCAAGGAAAATTTTGCCCCCTGCAATGACAGCTTCAAACTCACGCTGCAAAAGGGCAGGGCAAGCAGTCGCTCAATGGGCAAGCACAACACGCTTCTCCCGGCAATAAAGGCTTCAGCCTCGGGTCGGGTGCCTTGCCACTCTGATCCGCAGTGCCGGTTTAATCATGTTAATGCGCTGTCTAATTATGGTAAACACTGCATATTATTCAAATTAAAAATGTATATTGCCATTCACGTAGTCAGTCTGCAGACGTTTTTACGCATTAGTGTTTTCTAAGCTGAATGCCCTCTGGTAGGCACCGGGGGCTGTGTATCACCCCATTAGCCAAAAAGGGAGGTGGATGATCATATATAGCGGCTGTCTGACTTGGAAAGTATTTTAGTTGGCATGCTCTTGGGAGGCAAATGGTTTCTCTGAAGCAAAGTTGTCCCTGAAAAATCATCTGTGAGATGCAAATCTAAAACTGGCCCTGCTGCCTTCCTTATTGATAGGGCAATCATGACCAGCCCGACATGGTCTTCGTTGTGTGAGTTTGCCTGCCTGGGGTCGCACCCACCTTAAGAAAAGAGAGATTTCCAGAGTCAACAGCTGAGCAGGGAGCTACAGGCTTGATGATTCAGGCTCTGATCCTCCCCCTCATGGTGTTCACCAATTCTTGCTTTCCCAAAAGTTGTCCTTGCTTGGAGGCATCTTCAATGGTAGATGCCCAACCCTTAGGTGGGTTTCATCAGAAGCAAGAGGCTGCTGCTAAAGTGGAAAGCAATCCCAGTCATGGTTACTGTGCAGGCAGACCTGCAATTGTATATCAAGGATGCCTAATTAGACACGGGAGTTTCTGAGATGGGCCCAAGATGGAAAATATTTCCCTAAATCGAGGTCTGCAGCTCCTCTTTCTGTGGGATTGTTGGGATTGTTTGGATCTTATCCTGATATGCTGGATCCAATGACAGTATCAATAAATAAATTCATGATTTTTTGATCTTGTTAATGATAAGAAAAGAAAAGAACATGATATGTTGTAGTAGTAGTAGTAGTAGTAGTAGTAGTAGTAGTAGTAGTAATAGTAATAATAATAATAATAATAATAATAATAATAATAATAATAATAATAATAATAATAATGTCATATGGCCACTCTGTGCTATCAAATATCCAGTGTAGCTTCTCTTGCAGAACTAGGATCATGTTCAAACTATTCCGTATGACTATACACAGTAAAAAGATTTTCAGTGCATGCTGCATTTTTATGCCACAGTTGTGGGATATGGAGGAAGCTACTGGGCAGAGTGAAAACATAAAAGTACTTTACAGAACTGCTTAGCAAGTGGACAATCCACAAAGGGTTGGACAATGCAGTGTATATCAATAAACAGATGAATTTTACTGGCAGATGGGGTTATTTTGTGTTCAGAAATGGGAGTTGTGCATGCACTTGGCTCCACAGTTACATAATTGGGCCCATAAAATTCTATCTTTTTCATTGTATTAGGCATTTATAGTTTCCTTTGAGGAGGTTTCTTTATTCTTTTTTTTTCCTCTGGGATGCAAGAGTAGATGCTTAGACTTGTATACTTAGCGTGCTCTATTATTCTTTTGATTGCCTCCCCATGCTTCATTCACTATGGTTCAAGCTGGAAAAGTACAGCGCAAAGGACTTCTGTGCCTTGGGATTTAATTCTTTTAGGGAACAGAAAGAGTTCCTTGAGACAAATTATATTATGTTTCAACTGTCCCAGGTCATTTGTTTGTTTGTTTTTCCCTGTTTGATTTGTTTCTGTTTCTGGGAATGGTTCCCAGTCACCATTGCCTTGTAGAGTTGGACTAGATAGGAGGAGCTGGAGAAAGAAGGAATTTCAGATGTACTAATGAATTCTGAATTTTAGCTCAGCAATTATCCTCTACCAGTTTCAAAATTACTTGGAACTGAGCATTTTATAGAGGTGAATGTGAGGAAACGGCTGTTCTTGAGTTCGTGTGTTGAGTGAACACAGCTAGTAATCCTGTATAGGTGGTGGTGCCTTGACTGGCTGTAGATACTGGTTTGTACACAAAGACCCTCAGGAAAAACCTCTCTGGATGGTTTTACATGATCATTTGTCATAGATCACAGGAGTCAGAGCAGATAGATAGCTCACAAGTAGCCTGTTGGCTGCTGTATTTATGTCCTGCTTGAATTTTAAAGATACCAAATGTATTGATAAATCGATTATTTGATCAAATTTTACAAATCTGTTTCAATAGATTTGACCCATGTGGTGCGGGGCAAATTTAGGATTGCTGGTGGAGAAAAAAATTTGGGACTAAACGGCACAAGAAAAGTGCTGGGTAATGTTGTGATCTTCAGACAACAAGAAGTAAAAAGTTGCTGCCGAAGCAAATAAATTAAGGAGCTGTGATAAAATAAGTTCGTGCTGAATGCAGCCTCTGCGCAGGGCAGAGGGAATGAAGTTGCTGGAGCCATATATTGAGCGCTTTGCAGGACGTGTGAGATACAGCATCATAATGGATGTATCATAAAGGGAAAGCAAAGGCACCAGTTCATCTACACCGTCCCTGGGCTATATGGGTCTGTTCCCTTTGCTGTACATCCCCAGGGAAGGGAAAAGGGAAAGCAATCCTGCCATGTGGTTCATGCACCTTGTTGCAGCTCTGCTCCCTATCATTGTGTCCAGATCACCGGCACTTTGGAAAAAGCATGAGTTCGGACATATTATTTAGCCTGCCCCTTTTTGCGCCCCATCTTGACAAGTGGCAACAAGCCAGTCACCAAAAAGGAGTCCGGGGGGGAATACCAGCAAGCTGCCCCTCTCCATCACTGGGGCCTTTGGCAGCCGCCATCTCCCGTGCTCCCTTCTTCATCCCTCTGCTTCCTCGGCGCTGGATCCACGGTCCAATACGGGCTGTGTGTCTGGGGTGCTGCTCAAGGAGCTGCACTGGGCTTTGTTCTGTCTGGGGACCTCTGGCTGTTGACCAGGGCAGACAATAACAGGTGCCCTGTGCTCCAGCGAGGAGCAGCTGCCTTTTTCTCCAAAGGCCCTGGCTGTGGTCGGGGAGGCTGTAAATTTAGCCCATCTCTTGTAGCAAGAGGCTGGATGCTTAGTCACACTTGACCACCTGGTAGGGTGACGAGGCCCTGTTTGATAATGTAATGCTTATTAAATAGATATGGCTAAGAGGTATTTGTTACCGTGTAAACAGGGCTTGCAGGAGATGGGTCCCACCTCTTCCCCCACCTCCACCGCAAGGTATGGGGCCAGCTGGATTAATCCACCCCAGGGACCAGGGGACCAAGGACACCAGTGCTGCAGGAGGCACCTGAACACCAGCAAAAAGCAAAACAAATGACAAGTGCCATTGGTTTCCATCATATTCCCAAAAAGCCGGGGTGGCTTGGGGCACTTGCTGGACTCCCATCCTTGAGCTGAGATCCTATGGCCGTGGTCCTTCTATCTCCAAGGAGGAAGGTCTGGCTGGTGAGGTCACTCGCTAGGAACCTTAGCTGGCTCCCAGTGGTGTAGACTGTAGGTGGCTGCACCTACTTGCAGACTACCTCTGCTTGAGGATTTTATAATAATATTTTAAAAACAGGTCTCAAGTCACAAGTGGGATGGTCTAAACACAGGCTATAGGGAATGCAGGTGAGACCGCAAGTCCTGCTTTAGCCCTGACTCAGAGCCAAATGCTGCTTCCAAACCCCTCACTCTTTTCATGAGTATGGTGTTGGATTGAAAAAAAACAGAAGAAATGTGAGCTTTGCGGTGTGAAAGCTGTTTTGTAGCATCATGCAGTGCTTGAGGAAGGGGAGAAGGATCTTTGTGACAGGAGGCAGGCAGGGTTGTCAGTGTAACCTTGCTCTGGTCGGGTTTCTGGAGGACCCATTAGTCCCACGCTGCCTTGGGGTCCTTGGCAGAGAAGACTTTCTCTATGCATGAGTTTTTATTAATTCCTCTTTTTGGGGGTGTATGTAGTTTAGTTTGATTTCTAGAATTGGTTTTAGATTATTTTGTCTATTTAACTAGGCTGATCGGTACTGCAGCCTCCAAGAGTTTCTTCAACACACTTCATAACCAAATAGTTTCCCTTGCTCTGGTTATTGCTGCCAGGGAATGCAGGGGAAAAAAAAACAACCAAAAAAAAAAGATAGGAAACAAATAACTGGTATGGGGGAGAAGAAGGGAGAAAAATGGGAAATTCAGTGCAGAGCATTAAGAAACGGGGAGAAAACCAGTGACCAAAGAGTGGTCAGGCAAATGAGGCAAGGACAAACAAGCCTGGTAAAGATGATGGGCTGGGACAGGGGGTTGCAGAGAGCCTGGGGTTCACTTTACATCCAAATGCATCCTTTGCATCCACCCTTGCCTGCATCCCTGTGATCCTGCAGCTGCACCCACAAAGCACCCTGCCAGCACCTGGCAAAGGCTGGGGGGCTCCGTGGGGACCCTAGGGCAAGAGCTGGAGAGGGATAAGCACCCCATTCCCTTCTCCTCTGACCCACTCACCCCATCTGAGGCTCTGCCCTCGGCGCAAGCAAAGCCTCTCAGTATGGGCAAGCCCCTCCAGACGATGCCTCAGTCTCTGGGAATAATAGACGGTGTTTTTACAACCTCTCAGAGGTCTGTTCCTGGGTAGATGGTGAAAGGCAATACCTCAGGACCACTGGGTTACAGGAGGTTGTAAAATTGCTTCTCCCCATATACATATTTTTGACAATGCTTTCACTGAGAAGTGTTTCCTCTTTTTTTTACCCTTTTCGTTTATTGCTCTGGCGGTCAGTCTTTTTTTTTTTTTTTCTTCTCCCCGCCTCTTTTCCTCCCCTTTTCACTTTGACCTATCAAACGGTAAGTCTTATTTTGAGCTGACGGGGAGGCGTTAAATGGGTGGCTGGGCCACCAATTTAAGGGAATTGATGATCTTTGGGGCTTACACTCTCACAGGTCAAATGATAATGTTGCCCTTCAGGTTAAATTCATACGTTACATAGGGAAAACCAGGAGCTTTCACTGAACTCAGGGCCAGTGGGACACAAACAACTTTGGTCATAAAACAACCATTTAAAAGCTGGTTTTGAAGAGGAGAATGCAGAGATGCATTCTTTCGTTTGTCTCTTTTTGACACATGTTTTCACCTCTAAATTTCTGTGCCGTCCTTCAGGCAGCCATTTTGTGTTTGTCTTTTGTAAACTTTTAAATAAAAATCGCAGTCCTGAAGTGGATCTAGATAAAGATAGATATAGAGACAGATATAGAGATGGAGATAAATAGACATATGTATAGTTGCAGGTATAGATATAGACAGATACAGATATGATTATAGATATAGATATAGATATAGATATAGATATAGATATAGATATAGATATAGATACATATATAAATACAGATATAGCTATAGATACTCATACCCGGTTTAGTGTGTCCTATACCATGGATACAACCAGAAGCCAAAGGTATGAAGTTCATGGGACTTGGAGCTGATTTATTAGCATGGCAGGCAAGGCCTACAAATGTGGCCATGCCACTAATTACCAATAAGATTTTCTGCCTTCCATGCTTGTTATAATCTGCTTTCTGCCCCGCCAAGTTCTACTTATGTAAAACCCTCCAACCCACAGCTATCTTGTCTTCTCTTTGCTTCATAGCTCTGCTACCACATAAAAATGGCTGGTTACATTTTGTTCGAATCCAAGTATCTCACCCTAATCAATAAACAGGAAGAAATTACTATCTCACCCCTACCCCCCCTGCTTTTTTTCTTTTTTTTCATCCTGTATTGCATTCTCTGTGGAATCATAAACAAATCATAGGTAATGGGCATTTATTCCCCCCTGCACCCATGACAAATGAGATTGACATTATGGGTCCTTAGCTGCTAGTGGTTACAAAATGGTTTAAAACCTGCTGGGTCCATTCATAGCAAAGCCTGCAGTTGTTTTTATGGGCATAGATTTTGATAAATCTGTTCTATTTTTTTCTTGGGGAAGATTCCAATGATTCCACAGGTTAAAAAGACTTCAGAAATTTTGTGTCACGGATACAAAGAAGAATTGTCTGTAGGATGAATATGAGGAGAGGAAGGAGAACTGACCCCAGTGTGCTTACAGTCACTTCTCCACCTTCCTCCACCAGTGGCTCAGAGGGACACTTACATGTACACAGAGCGTCATACCCAAGCTCACTCTTGGGAGACAGAACCAAGAAAGCTGCGTCCTTACAGAACAGCACATAAATTAATTACAGGAATGATGCCCCTTAGCTCAGGCACAACCAGATACTAATGCCACCATATGCTGCTTTTGAAACCCTGCCGACTGTCACAGAATCACAGAATGGTAGGTGTTGGAAGGGACCTTTGGAAATCATCCGGTCCAACCTCCCTGCCAAAGGAGGTTCACTTACAGCAGGTTGGACAGGAATACATCCAGGAGGGTTTTGAATGTCTCCAGAGAAGGAGATTCCACCACCTCTCTGGGCAGCCTGTGCCAGTGCTTTGTCACCCTCAAAGTAAAGAAGTTTTTCCTTGTGTGCAGATGGAATTTCCTGTGCTCCAGTTTGTGCCCGTTGCCCCTTGTCCTGTCACTGGGCACCACTGAAAAGAGTCTGGCCCCATCCTCTTGACACCAGCCCTTTAGATGTTGATAAGCATTTACGAGATCAATGTCCCAACAGAGAATCCCCCAGCCTGGTGGCTACGGGCCTGGGACTCCTGCCATGGATGTGTGGAGCAGAGCAACACCAATGGGATTTTGGGCGACTCTTACAGTCCTCCTAATGGGAGAGGGATGTGTTCGTTGCACAGGCAAGATCGCATTAGTTGGAGGTAAGGGGCTGATCTCCAGTGATACTTTGGGTGAATTTGCACCTGAATCTAAGTCAAAGATGGGGAATTATCTGCATGCTCAACTGAAAAAAAAGTGGACATCTCTCCCACCAGAGTGCATAAGGCTTAGGTCATGTCTCTCTCATCCAGGAAAACATTAAACTGGTCGGGCTTTATGGCAGGGGTGGGCTAGGTCCATGAAAGGGTGCCTGTCTGCGAGAGAACAGGAGTAGTTTGACAGATACTTAAATAGATAGTCTTCAAGAGAACAAACGAAAAGACATCTGTGGAAACTTTAAATCCGTATTGCTTCCAAATATGTGACTTGAAATCGTTTGCAGTGGCCTCACATTTGAGAGCAACAAAAGGTCCGGAAAGAGGATACTACATAAGCATTGCTACCACTGACGGATCAGGGAGGTGTCTCCCTCTTAACGCAAAGTGTAGGGTTGCCATTTATCAGTCGCCCATTCAGGACCCAGCAGGGACAAATTCCTCATGTTGGCACCCCTGGGAGCTCAAATCCCTGCAGCTGAGCTTGCCGAGGGATTGACTGGACAGGGACTGCCGGTTCTGGGCCATGTTTCCAGGATCAAAAGCTGCCTCTGCCTGCTGGTAACCCTCACCAGGAAGGCTTCACGGGGTGGTGGGGTGGCAAAGGGTTGAGTCTCTCTTTTCTTGCCTAGTATTTTGCAGTATTTAAACTGGAAAGACCATATTATAAATGCAGCAGTAGGTGCCGCAAAAAAAAGTGAAATTAATTGGCAGCTGAGACTACCCAATGTTTTGAGACAGGACATGAGTGGTTCTGTGTCGAGGACATTTTGGGGAGCTTGGTGACAATTTCTTCACCTCAAGCTCCTGAGTGGTCTTTGGGGAGCTCAGAAATCAAGAGCTTACTATTTTGTCTGAAAACAGTTGAGTTTGCCAGTCTTTACATGTTCAGGCTTCAGATACCAATGAATTATTTGTGAAGGTCATCTTGGATTTGTGGGACAACATTAGCACTTGCCTCCAAGGGAAACAAGCCTTCTGTCAGGAAATTTCATTGAAAAATGGATTATTATTGCTATTATTTTCATGGGATATGCAATTCAGTGATGCTGGGTGAATGCTGGGTTGGTAGGCTGGATGCTTGTTGTTGAATGTTTCACCTCTGGTAATTACCAGCTTTGCATTAGGAGACCTTCAGTGTGGACACATCTGACAAGGAAATACATTTGAGATCTCCAAATAGCACTTTATAGTTGTTGCAAATAAACAAATGAAGACTTATCTTCCCTGGGTCCTGATGAGGTAGTCAGCAGCTTGCAGCAGATAGATAGATTGCTACCTGCGCAGAAATGCCAAGTATCCTCCAGGCCCAGGAGAAGGAGATCACTTACTGCAAGGCCACTGAGAGTTTAACAAGCTAACACGGAATAAATATTCAACACGGAGTTTTCCCAGGTGTTATTGACATGATGGTCTTTTGCCTCGATTTAAAAAAAAGAGGAAGAAAAATCAACTTGCTGATTATTATGTTTTGTTTTCATCTTATTAAGGTTTAAATGTAACTTCTTTTAAATGCCAGTGACTTGTTTATTTTACTTTGAATTATCATGTCACAGAAACCTACCTTTCATTTTCAGGCAGAGTCTCAAAACTCAGTATCACAATTAATAAAATATGAAGAGTTTATGCTATCTGTTTCTCCTGCTTTGAAAGAACAATTTTGCTGTTCCTGAGAAGGCAGACAGCATTGCTAAGGAAAATAGAGGTATTTCTCTCTCTCTCTCTGCTAAGGTGCTGAACTAGGGAATGGGATACGTGGACAGAAATCTCAGCCCTGCCAGAGACTTTCTGGGTGGTGTCGGTTGGTTTCAAATGACATGACTTTGCATATCCTAAAGTCATGTCACGTCTGAGACAGTCATCCAAGGTCTTTCTTAGACAGCTCACCAGAGATGCTGGTTTGTTGGTTATCGATGGAGCCTGGAATCAGTAGATACTTGGAGGTCTAAGTTAGATAAAATGAAGCCTTCTCTTCATAATTTGGTCCTTCTCCAGACTCCTTCTGCTAAATGAGGGTAACAATCTTTTCTTTTTAACCTCCTCAGAGCTTCTCAGTCTCAGCACTTGCTGCCCAGTGCAGTGATGCTCTGATCCCAGCACAGGCCATGAGGTACCACTTGCATTTCAGATTATAATAGTAATAATAATCAAGTTTTAAGTCAATACTTCAACAGGAGTTTGTTACGTGTAGTACATGTGTATTGTAAATATATGCTATACGTGTACTATGTACAAGGCTAAAGTAACATAGCCTGAACATCAGTTTTAATGAGGTTCATACCTGAAATGCAAATTATAAATTTAATGTGAACATCTAATCAGAATCTAGACATTAGCATGGCATCCTGTGGGTGCTTTGAGGACTATGAAAACAGGATGCTTACATATATGTATGAACATAATGCACGACATAGCACATAGAAATTAGATATGTTTTTTGATTCTGAAGTGTAAGGTGTTAGGACTTATGTTTGTAACTTTACACTGTTGGAAAGACAAATACAGTTTTACTTATTTTTAAATGAAGTCCAAGATTTTCACGTAAATGAATGGCTCTAGCATCTGTGAATTTAAGGCAACAAACTCATTCATCATGATGGCATCACGAGAAGCTAGAAGTTCTGCACAAACCTACTCTTTGGGCCCCAAAATGCAAAACAGCAGAACAAATCTTTCCACTCACTTTTTCATGGCAAACAGAATTGGGACCATGCAGAGGAGCTGCTTTTAATTTGTTTGTTTGCTTTGGACCTGTCCTAATCAAAGGCTTTTCTGAGCTGCTCCCTTTCCCCCTCCTGCAAAACTTTCCAGCCTCCCTTGTGCTTCTCTCCTCTTTCCTTTTATTTATTTAATTTGTGAAAAGAACCAAAGGGGGTCCCCAACGTCCCATCGCCTAGGAGAGCTGGTTTCCCTACAGGGCTGCAGATGCCGGGCAGAAAGGACTCAAACAGGCAGTGGTGAGGAGAGGCAAGCGTTATCAATCATTCAGCATGTTAAAAGAGAAGAAGGAGCAAGAAAAAGAAGGAGAGTGAAGGAGGGGAGCCGGGTGGGGGGAAAGAGCCTGGGCTGAATTGGAGGAATTTCCTCCCCCCTGGTTGCTGAAGGGAGGTTTTTTGGACATCTGCCCAGACACATGCCGAGTTAAAGAAGCGGGATAAATTCTGGAAGAATGAATGGAGGGAGAGGAGGGGTCGGGAGGACAGAGGGGCGCGCGGGCTACGGGGGGCGATGGCAGCTACAGGGACAAAGGAGGTCTGTGGGGGGAGACCGCAACAGCAGTGTCTCTGTGTGTGTGTGTGTGTGTCTCATTTTTTTTCTTCTTTTTCCTGTTGTATATTTCAAACATTTGTTCCTTGTAGGGCATTATCATAGAGCAGTAAGACCTCTCTGTTGAACGGTGAGAGGCAGCTTGTTGTTTCTTGAATCTTCTTCTATATTGCTTGGAAGAGACAGGTACGTGAGAGAATGGAAGTTATAAACAGGCAGGCTGCAGCAGAACTGGTAAATACGTTTTGAACAGCAAGGGCGATACGATTGTTTGAGCAAAACTCATTGTAGGCTGTCTCCATCTTCTCATGTCTCCAGGCAAGGTTGCATGACCTTCTGAAAGATTCATTGAGCCTGGCAATTTCTGAGCATGATTCAGAATATAGATGGGCAAAATTGTGTGGTTAGCTTGGATAACCTGGATGAAAGGTCAGATAAATTGATCTGTCTGCAGCAGACCTGGGATGCGCAGGTCACAGTCTGGATGGCTTGTTCCCATCCATGCCTTGTCAGTCCCTCCAGTTTCAGGATGTCACTCCCTCGGCTCTCTTGGTTTAGCTGTTCATCCAAAAGATCTCTCGCCTGGTTGTAGTACAGGCATGTGTCAGGGCCCACTCAGATGACGAGCCAGCAAAACTGGGCTGGCAGCAATCCCTGTCCAGAAGAGCTAGCTTGACATGGATTGGTAGTAGTAGCCCCTTCCTCATCCATGCTTCAGGCAAAAAAGTTTGTCTGTCCATCCTCTCAGGTCTCTGCTGGCCTTAAGAGCTATGAATCTGTGAATTACACTGAATTTGCTAAGGGGTCTGAATAGCATCTTGTGTACACCAGATAGATAGCCACAAGGTACCCCTGTGAATGTCCTTCCAAACCCAATGGCTCCAGTTATGATCCTGTTTCTTGAACTCTACCTAAAAGGCAATCGCAGCCTTGTGCTCTTGAAGCAGCTTCTTGCAGGATGAATCTTGCTCTGGTTGTGCTACCATTCTCTTATGTCACTTCGATGAGTTTATGATTTTTTTCAAACTTTAAGAGTTCCCTAGTGTGATGAAATCTTACCCAAAGCTTGAATTGGTAGGGTCAATTAAAATGCTGTGAGGTAAAACCGGTGTCAGCTCAAAGTCTGCATCCATAAAGCTGTTTTTTTTTTTTCTGCTGCTGCAATTTCAGATTTGAGCAAGGTCACTTTAACATCATAATGCAGAATTATGCAGCAGCAGATGACACCTCCCAATGTGAAGAGTTGAGCCTTACTGAATAGTCCTGGGGAATGCACCTAGGTTGCACTGATTTTTCAGTACAGAAGCCTAAGCATATTCTCTCTAGCATCGCACTACTTTCACACAATAGCAATGGCTTTCACTTATGCCAGTGTGATACACAGGTTTCTTAAACAGTAAGTCTTTGCTAAATGCACTGACTAATTAACTCATTGAAAGTCCAGATTACCTGGAAGCTGATTTTGGCCAGACCCCAAATTGAAGTTTGATCTGCGGTTATATATTTTATCACCTCTATGTTCATCACGTTGTCTGCTCTCTTTTGGTCCAAAAAAATGCTCCAGTCATCTGCTACCAAGGCTTGCCTACAAGTTTCACGTTGTCTTTTCCAGAGGCAGTGACTACTGCAAGGCTGTTTAAGGTAGAAATTTTCTTCTTCTGAGATTTTAGCAAGTAGAATACTCAAGAGTGTGTATGATCCATTTGTTATAATTGTTGTCATTGTCATTTTCATCCAGGCACTATGACTAAAAATATTTCCATTGCCACAAATTGTAGTTAGATTGGCCTGATGTAAATAGAGAAAGTATCCATCTTCCCACCTTGAGAAACAAATAAACAGAGAGGTATCCCCAGAGCAGTTTAAAATATAACGTTTTGATCATTCACATAGAACAAACATTGGTTTAACTCTTTCCTAGGTAAGTTGTTCTAGCCCCTAAGCTAAGCTTGGAGTAGCTAAGCTTGAAAAAGAAACATGAACAAACAGGGTTTGCACCTGGAATAATCATTATGATCTTTTTGTATTGGGATGCAGCAGCTTAAAAAGAAGTAATGGAAGGCAATATTTACATTTTGACTGCACATAGCCTGTATTGAAGCTTGCACAGGTGTATTAATTCAGTTGTTTCATTTATTTTCAGTGTAACACTTGCTTGGTAACAAAAGGTCCGATTAGACATTCAAATTAGTTCGTGTTTTGCACAACTGAAATGCAGCTGAGCTGCAAAATAAAAAATCAGAAATTAAAAAAAGTCCCCAGCTATGGTGCTCTTGGGAATTTTGGGGACCCAGGCAGGCCAGACGTGGCACAAATGTCAATAGGTAATGTTTAAAAAGGCAAAAAACCCAGTCTTAAGCTTTTAAATGTTGTAAACTGAAAAAGTTGCAGGAAAAGCTTCTTCTGCTCCCCAGAAAAAAGGACACTTAAGGCTACCCTAGTCCAAGGGCTGGACTGGACCACTTGGGAGAATTGTGAGTCAAAGAAATCGATAAAACACTAAAGTGAAGCCTGTGCATGAAAGCTGGAACTTAAGAAGGTTCAACTTGCATTGTTCCCCCAAGGCAAATCAGTCCGCTGTTTCTCACAACCATCACAAGGGAGCTTTTAGGAGCACTAGCTCCACTTTCGTAAAGGTTATGAAAACTGTTCAGTCAGATTTTGCAGATTTTATTATTTTTGTGTGTAAAATCAGGTTGGTGAGGGACAATTTTTATTAGAACATGGAGGTTATTAATTGCACACTCCTCCTTGGTGTTGTGCTTGATGCTCTGCATTGAGTTGGGACTCGGAGTCTGGTTCCTCCTGCTGTCACGCTCCCAATAAGCAGGATTTTAAAATTTAGGTTTACTCCTGTTTTGAATGGACATGAGAAAAGGCTTGCTCTGTCACTGTTGGAGCTGTTCAAGTTGAAAGTTGGGAAGTACCTTGTGGCTTGCACAGCTGTGCTGTACCACCTGCTGCAGACCTGGGAGAAGATTTCAGCCTCCAGGCTTTCTGGCCCCTTCATACTTGGTGTTATACTCACTTTGATATTATAGATAAAAATAAGTGGCAAAATAGAGGAGAGCATTCAGAAAAGGCAACTTAGCTTTAAAAAATCACTTATATTAGCCATCTGATGCCAAAGTTTTAATGCACCTCGGACTTAAAGTGTATTTCACAGGTAAGACTTGGAGAGCTGGTCTGTATAGGCCAGTATAGATTTGGTGCCGGGACAACACTCCATGTTTTAGCAATGTAACGTGATAATAGCAAGTCATATAATATCTAGTTTTGTGAATTAGGATGCCTTTAAAGAGATTTTTTTTCCCATTCTCACATAACTGCACTCTAAAAGCATTTTTACCTTCGTATAATTCTATCCATGTAGTAAAAGCAGTGCAGCTTCTGCATGGTGACTAATCCTTATCTATGTAAGTTTAAGGCAAAGATGACCAGTTGGTGTCCCAAGGCTATGTTAGGTTGCACAGTGTGTTGTTCTTCTGCCAAAGAATTCTGAGTGGTCAGTGAGTCAATCCACCAAGTATATTGTGTGTGTGGGTGTATGTGTGTAAGGCACTATAAACCCAGATTGCACCTGCCTAAGGTTTACTAATTCATTACAGCTCTATGCATGCTCATCTGGAAATAAAAGCAGCCCCTAGCACAGAAAAGTTGGTGACCCTTTCAGAGCGGTGACCCAACCAATGCTGGTCCTTGAGTAGAGGTGAATGTTTCCAAGCCAGAATGATACTATAATCATAAATGAGGTGTTTTTTTTTTCTCCATGATTCTCCATTTTTCCTCCGTGTTTTCATATGGACTGTTTTGGTCTCACAAAGTCAGTATCCAGCTCTATGTATATAAATATGTATTACATTATGGCTCACTCCCAGGATGGATCAAATCATACACACATCCATACTGGCTCGTTTTCCAATGATGGTTGACTCAATGACTGAGCCCCAATCCCATGTTTACTAGCTACTACTGATATTTAGCTTAGATATAGGTATTCAGTGTAAAGAACAGGCTGGCTTCTTTAACCAGCCAGGAGATTGACCTGCCTGCCCAGAGACTGGGGTTGACAGTGCCCTTTGTGGAGCTCTGATTACAACAGCGCTGCAGAGCCGCCGTTGCGTTTGGCGCTTGTTGGTTTCTGATTTGCTCCGCAGGGCTGTACACTGAAATGAAAAACATCTGGTCGACTCACACGCTCTGTTTAGACTGGTTACACAAATGCATGATATTATGCAACCCAGACCTGCGATCCTGTTTCTCCCTCTTCTGAAGCATTTCATGTTTTACTTTTAATCACATCAGACGGACGGCTGGACGGCTTCCAGGTGCCATTTCTCAGATGGTGAGCCTTGTTGCTTGACCTGTAGGCACAGGTCACCCTGCCACCACCTCATTGTTTTGCAAGAACACCTTGTGTCTTTTTTGTTTCCCTACCTGTGAAGCCAAGCAGCACTGGCCCGTGCCAAGCGACCAGCTGTGGAAACTGGTGAAGTTCTTCCTGAAGCACAACGAGATGGTTCAGGCAGGGAGTTTAGTTCTCTTATTCTTTGGGCATTTCCCATTTGACCGTGCAGGCTTTCCAGCGGGCAGGGCAGAGCTGATAACCCTCGATCTCCAGCTCCAGCCAAGTCTGCCTGTCCCTTGACACTTGCATGAGATGACCCACCTGGAGGAAGCAGTACGATGCATCGCAGCAGGAGTTCAGCACAGGATTTGTGATGGTTTTGCTCCTGTCATCCTCTTCGATGTGCTTTTAGTAAAACACTCAAATGTGCGTTTCACTAGCATGTCTTTTCAGCTCCGAAGCGAGCACGTTTTCTAAGCAGAGTGATTGTCAACAGAAAATGGCAGCAGTGCCCACTGGCTTTCCACCAGGGTCATGGCAGTTGAAAATCAGGTTTAGTAGCTCAAGCTCTGTAAGTTCAGCTTTTAATTAAGATACATAATTTAATGTTAGAGACCTCATTCTCCGAGAAGGGTACCATGATAAATGCCCGCATCCGACCTGGATTGCTGAAAATTGGCATATTGCCTCTATTACGTTAGAGATAGCAAACCCAAACTGACTTATCATTATAACCGTTTGCCAAGCAGACAGAGGCACTGTCTTCATCCCAGATATAAAAAAATGAACTAACGTTCATTGGAGTTGACTTATTTTAGATGTAAACTGATGCAACAGCATAGTGTGACCATAGGAAGAGCTGTTGAACACGAAGCTCCACCCTGTCACATCAAATCATGCAAGGCTGTCTGCAAAAAGCCGTGTGAGGACAGTGCTCAATGGGCTGTCTTAAACTCTGTCTCTGGAGGCTCCCCCAAATTACTGCCACTGTCTATGGATTAGACGGCATCTGATCAGAATTCCTCCTTCTTTATATATATGTGTGTGCTTCTGTGCCTGCACACACAAACATATAAGCAGCACTTAATACATAGAAAAGAGGTTAATGAAAGAAAAACCTAATTAGTGCCTGTTATCTCAGGAGCTCATGCTGTTTTTTTCCATTGCCCAGTTCCTGCCTCCTTTACAAGGATTTCCTCTTTATCCTGTGGTAGACTGCTATAAGCCTGGGCTTTGCCAGCTGAGATGGAGGGATGGCTTCTTTAATTTGCTTGGAAGTGGTCCAGTCTTTGGAATCTGAATAGCTCTGGTTCATATCTTAATAATTTTTATGCCTTCACATGAATTTTTCAAATGGGAAATACCCTGGTGAGCTCCTGGATCTTTCTGTCTTGGCTGGCAGCTTCCCTGCTCCATTGAGGCAGCCAAGGAAACCTCATACTCCAAGCCATGAGGACCTCCTCTTCCCTTCGGGCTTTAGCTTGGAGGTGCATGCATGTACGTGCGTGCACAGGCGCAGGCACACACCGCTTGATTCACTATTTCTCTCGTCCCCCTTTCACCTATTAGTGTCCTTTGAAGGATCAGGTTACCTTGCCAATGGAAATATATGAGCTCGCTGTGTGATATAGCATAACTGCAACAGCAGATCATATAATTTCCCCCCGAAGGCTTGTTGCAGACTATGTCAAGTCATTTGTATTTATGACAGCTTGGGGGTGATTTAGTGCGACCTCACTTTGATAAAAGCCATTTAGAGCTCATAAATATGGGTGACACACTGCCTTCTCGGCTGGGATTTTAAAGGAGAGCTGCATTTGCATTCCCATTGAGCTTTTATTGTTTGGGGGGGGTGGGTGGGTAAGAAAGGGAAGGAGCAAGAGAAAACAGGAAACGGAAGGAGCGTGCAAGATGCAAAAGGGTCCTTGAGAAACAAAGGATGTTGCTGTGCTAAAGCATCTCTAGCTTGAAGCACCTTTGATGCCTCCTCCTCTCCGCACCTCCTCTTGGGCATGGGGCAAGGTAAAGCTCTGCTCGCCCCAAGCGGGTCAGCCGGTGGGAGAAGCGAATTCTCCAGATTGGGGAGAAAATGAATTCAGCACTTAGTCTCCACAATAATAATAAAAAAGGCTTCCATATGCCAGCAGGGTTTCTTTTAGCTTGGGTCTTACTCTTGTGTGCTCTATTTTTTACTTAATTTCAAGGAGACATTTCCCAAGTATATTTATATTCTGTAACTAGATTTATAAGGAGGTAGACGATTTATGGCCAACAATAAAAGATACTTAAGCCCAGCACAGAGTTGTCAGATTTTATGCACTAGGCTTAAATTGATCATTGATGGAAGCAAGTAGGAAGATTTTTCTTGGAAAGTTATAATTTTTTCATAATTTTTAATGCCCAGTGGAACCTGAGCATCACAGCCCATTGAATTTCACATGGAGATGAATATATTTATAAATGAGGATTCGAAAGATGAAGTGGTTTTCATCTTCATAGTCACTAGCAGAGACAGGACCTGAGCCTAGCTGGATGTCTTGACCATCAGGTCGCCAATCAGTCCACTCCTTGCAGTCTCGACTCCCCATGTTCTCCAGTTTTCCTTTCTCTTACACAACCAGTGTGGGTCAATAGGAATGACTGAAAACTGTTCTTAGTGGCTGGGAAACCTAAAACATTCATGTCTTAATGACATAATTATTTATTGCAGAGAGATGAGGACCGCAACACTTAGTTTTGTGTGTAAAGCTATCCTGTTCATGGGCTTGATGTTCAGCGCCTGATGTTCAGGGCTGTGAATTACCAAATTAAACTAACCCAAAAAAGACCTTTTACCAGCATCAGCCTATAACACTAACGCAAGTCTTTTGCAGAGTTTTACATGTGTAAAAACTTTAGATCATGATTTAAAAGCTTGAACAATGCCACTTGTGAAAGTTACCTCTGAAATCTGGACAGCAAATGCATTTTAGCATATACCTGTGTGTTTGAAATACAGCAAAAAGTTTTAAGCTGATCCCTTATTATGCCCTTTTTTAGCTTTTTGGAGTGTTCCTTATAAATTATAGTGATTTTATTGAACATTATTTTTAATTTTTGAGGTCCAACAGGATAAAGCTATCACAAATGGAAAATAAATCTTGCTTGCCTTTCAAATCATTCGTACAGTGCAATATATCATTAGAACACTGTACCCAATTGTTTAACTTTATACCTAAACTAATCAATTAACCAGTTTTCCATTCTTATTCTCCTTTGTGTTGGATAGTGTTCACGTGTTGCACTGTCAATTAAGCTTGGCATTTTCAGCAGCAAAACCAATGCTTTCTTTAAGCTATTTTATTACTAAAAGTCGTTCATGTCACAGCCTGATTAGGTTTTATGTATACTTAAAGGGTTTTCAGAATAATGTTGTGCACGATGGCGGACCAGCACTACCCAGGCACGGATTCAGAGAGGGGGTTGAATACAGAGAAAGGCTCTGAAGGTGCAGCCTGGGTCTTCTGCCTTAGCCTCAGCTGGTTCACACACCCAACATGGCACTGCAGCACGGCTGTCCCCCTCTGCATTCACATCGGGGCTCCCACCTAATACCTAGGCAACTGAATCCCGAGGAATTAGAAGTCAGTGTGCTTTTCATTAAGCAAATGAAAAGAAAATCACAGTCCCTGCCCCGAAGATTGTACACTGTAATCAACGGCAGCATTAATGGGAAACTTCACTGCACTCAGAGGAACCGTAAAATATGCATGATGGGACCCTGAAGGCGAGACAACCGGTAAACTACTTACTCTGCTTCAGCTTCATTAGCCATTAGAACAGGATAATGGCACTTACCTTACCCCACTAGAGATTAGTTAGTCGTTGCTAGCACAGTTATGGAGGAAAAAAAAATAGAATAACCCCTCCAATTCTTGCCTTAGTGAGGTTGGCAGTGGGTGAGGATGGGACCCAGGTCATGCCACATGGCTCCAGTGTCTGTCTTCGTTTTGGAGTACAGGGGTGCTTGTGCGTGGGCTCTTGGCTTGTGGAAGAGCAACAATGTTGGGTGCGTGCAAACTCTGGGCTGCTCCAGCACACTCCTCCCATCACGAAGGGAAGGAAGGAGCTGTTTTACCAGCCTGGCCTTTCACGTTTGGCTGCTGAAAGCCTCACACGGATGAAACCTCACTTGGCAATGTGCACCGCAGGACCTGTCCGTGGCTGACAAAACAAAGGCGCGGAGCAGAACTGACACCGCCGCGCAGGGAGGCTTGTGCAACACCTGTCCGCACCGTGCCTGGCGCAAGCCAATGCCATTTATCTTTATAAGCATTTTTATTAAAAGTAGGTCCTAGAGCAAACAGACTTCGCAGTGTGGCTTTTTTCATTAAATGGGCTGATGCAGTCTCTGCTGACTCAAAAAGCCAACCGACAAGCCCTCTGAATCTTTGATCCATTTTTCTACTTGGCTGTTCTCTAAAGGCTCAATTTCCTCTCCTGTCATGCTTTAGAAAGGGGGAAAATACACAGCCTAGTCCCCAAGTTATAATACAATTATTTGGTGCAAGGGAATTATTTTTTTTTTCACTTGAATAAATTAGTTGTTAATTAAAGCTTTTTGATGTAGTGCGAAAGGAGTTATATTTGATACCAACAGCTGTATGCTGTTTGATTTATAGTCCTTTGGGGTGTTGTTGGTTACAGCGATCCATTTTTCCCCCTTCCCCCATGAAACACACATACACACACACACACGCGCACACACACACTCACTTCAAAGACCATTAACTGGTACAGTGTTTTCAATTAGAAGGATAATATTTTTGCTGTTGTTTTCACTTTTCTGTACACCGCTTGAAAACAGAAGAGCAACGTTTCATCACCTTGGACATTTCCCCCAGGGTAACGTCGTGTACCAGTGGCGGTGAAGACATTTCTGACACTGCCAGGGTAAAGGCTCTGCTTCGGGCTGGTGGGTTAATCTTGAACATGATTCCCTAGCTTAGCATGTTGCGTCTGCAAATAGTAGGCATGGGGAGAGGATTTCCTCTGATTTCCTCTTTAAGCAAGTTAAATTACCGCTGTGAGAACTGAGCCAGTCTTCCAGGTAATGCATAAGGTGTTTGGAAGCTGTACAATGCATTTGGGTTAAAGTAGTCTTCAATCTGGGCAGAATCAGGGACCTGGGCTGGTTGGAGGGCCTTGGGTTTGATTTCTAGCTGGGAAATTAGAGAATACAATGGAAAATGGTGGCAGAGGGGGGTCGATTATGTACAATTCCTTTTCTTCTAATCCTCTCCAAAGCGTAAATCAAATTGGATGTACATTTGGTGCTCTTACTTAATTGATTGATGTGCCTGTCTCTAATTTCTTAGACATTACTCAACACTCACCTGCTTAGCTATAACTGTTTCTCACTGGGCCAGGGACTACGTGCTGGGTCTATTTCCAGGAGGACGTGGCACCCCAAAGGGCTGTACTAGAATGCCCTCTCTCCCCTTCCTCACTGGCAAGGAGGACAGTGGCCTTGGAAGTGCACTGGTGGCTTTTGGCTACTTAATGTGGCAGTCACACACAGGTTAAGGAGCAGCTTTTCTGATGCTGTTTTCAGTCAATTCCCAGCATGGTGTTCATTAACGGTAATGGAAGTTGTCGAGCAGAAAGTGTTTTTTCTTCACACTGGTTAGCAGTTGGGCTTCTGCACCTGGGAAATGGCAGTAGGATTTCCCAGTCTTGTGGACTAACACGTAGAGCACCTCTTAGAGATGATCCAAGCTCAACTGAGCAAAGTAATAAGATCAGCTTCCCAAGCAGAAGAGAGAGAAAGCCCTGCTTCTCCAAGAATCCATATCCCAGGCAAGGCTGTCCTACTGCTGCCATTTAATTTGTTTTAATCCAATAGTGGGGGGAAAAATGGGTCTTAATTAATTGGCTTCTTCTCCAGGCTCAAGAGGAAAACTCGCTTCAGAACAAATTAATGCAATCAAAATCTGCAGGTTGTGAGGCTGCTGGCAGAGTTCCCTGTTTGTGAGTAAATGAGTGCAGGTTTCCAGCTCTGAACGATGGGAGAGGCATTTCTAAAAGATGGTAACTGGAGATGTGGGCTTTTGGTGAACATGAAGAGCTGGAAAGCCAGGTAGTCTTCTCCTGTTCCCTACCTCCCCCCAGGGAGCACGACTGCCACCGTGGCCTTGAATCCTTTCCATAACTGTTGAGTCTGAGTTTAAGGAACTGGATGATGGTGGAGACAAGACCTGTTGGAGATGAGTGGCTGGAGAAGGGCACAGATGCTCATGTCACGTCACCATGTTCTTTCTCTGCTCTCACTGCGACTGTGTTTCGTCCTTTCCCTGCTGTCTGTCTGTCTGCCTATTCATCTATCTATCTGTTTATTTAGACTACTAGCATTATTTTCTTTTCCTGCTACCACTACAGTAGTGATGGTGACATCAATGCCTGCCTACTTAACCAAATTTCTGGAGTCCCACCTGTATTACATTGTTGGTAATAGTTTTCTGGTGGGCACAGTTGGCATTGTGTATGGTTGCACATTTTGAACTTGCCAGGAGGGGTTTTATGCCACTGAGATTGGCAGGAGACTTGGGGAATACCTGTACATCTCGGTGTGATGGGAAACACCTTCCAGTTTTAGTATTACATTACTTGTTCCGATGACCTATTCTGGGAAGGGTTTATTTATTTAAGGATCAGGTTTATATTCTAGTTCTCAGGACTGTAGAAAAGACAGAAAGAGGGACTTTCTATTTGTTCTATAATGTGTTGTTTAGTAGGACCTATAGAGATACAATATTTCAATCTTCATAAGTGGATCTGATAGCAAAGGTATGTACCTTTGACAGTTATTTTGCAACTTTTGTCTATTTTCTACTTTGCTTATTTGGGTTTAGTTGAAGAGGGAAGAAAAGTACCTATCAAATGAGGAATTAAAATTTTGCTTTTATATGGAAGAAAACACATATTTTCACTTGTGTGCGTGTCATCTGCTTGCTGGAAACCAGGGTGGATATCTTATGGATGTCTCAGTTTGTCCCATTTCTGTATTACTAAATGAGAACTTTGAAGCAAGAATATCTGGCTTTAAGTTAATAAAAAGCAGTATGTGCTCAAGGACTGCAATAACATCTCTGTCAAGCATCCAGAAGAGCCATACTGAGCTTCTCTTTGCATGACACACTCTTGTTATGCTTCATACAAATTCCCAGCAAGGTGCTATATTCTTCTGAGCTAGCTGAAGAGGTGATACTATTCTACTGTTGCTACTATGCAGGCATCCTAAAATATTGGCTTCTGAGTTTTTCAGGCATTTGGAGAGAAGGGAGAGAAAAAAAACCATGTATTAGCTGTGTGTGTTTCTGCAGGTATATGGAGCCATCAAAAGTTACAGGTGAAAAAATAAAAAACAGAGGGACAGAAGTGGAGGAAAGGCATGAAGGGAGAGTATGAAAGTCATCAAGGAAGACAGTGAACCCATTAGCCCAAGGCAAGTGCAAGAGAGGACCTGGCCATTAAGAGCCACTGAAGGGGCTGTTGAAAAAGTGTCTGTGCAATGGGGAAGGTGACAGGGGAGATCAAGGACAGAGCCAGGGAGGAGGAGACACAGTTAGGGAGGAGAAGCCACACGGTCAGAACAAGGCCAAACTGCACGCAGCTGTATCTGCACAAAGCCGTTGGATGGACTTACTTGAGGAGAAACATCTAGGGTCTGTGTCATGTCTCCTACTCCTGAATAAATAGCAGGAGCAGTCAGTAGGATGTGTGTGACAGGGCAGCAGCAGTGACTCCTATATTTGGGTTATTTACGCTTCACTGTAATGTGATTTCACAGAGTTTTGGAGACCACCTTGTTTTCTTGTCTACAAAGACCAGCGTTTTTATGTTCCTAATATTTTCCATTATCAAAGGTTCTTGTGGCCTCTTTATTTTTATTTTTTTAAAAAAGAAGCTGTAATATCTCTGTTGTTTGAAAAAGAGCCTTTGAATTTTGGCAGAGACAAAAGCTCTGTGGCCGAAGACATGCCTTTCCCTTCTCCCATGAAACTCCCCTCCATTCTGGCTGAGTTATGGGCTGTGGAAGATCGCCGTTCCCCGTTTCTCACTTGTGTTTCTCAGGAAAATGTTGGCAGCGGGTCAGAATAATAACTGAACACCAATCTTCAGCAGAGCTGGGCCCACAGTGCAGCCAAAGCAAAAACAGCAAGGAGAGAAACCCCCGGAGGCTCACGGGGCAGGTGGAGCTGGTGTCCCACCCCTTGCAATCTCCCACTAGCAGTGGTTGTAGCAAGTCTTGCCGGCCAAAGCAGTGTGTATCTGTCTCCGATGATCCTCAATGAAGGAAAGGGTGGGTCCACTTTTGGACCCAACATAAATTCCATTTTCTGTGTTGAGTCTGCTGAATCAACCAGCTAAAAAATTAGGAAGCGCCAGGTTCATCTTTGGGGCTGCAGCCATGATGCGGGCTGTGTTAATCCCGTGGTGACATGCCTTTCCTTTCCCATGCAGGAGACTGCCTTGGTCATGCTGCCAGAGAAACACCCAGTCAAAGAGAAATAAGTTTGCACAAATAACTATAAAGTTGGGAAATTCCTATTTTTTTTATGCTTGCCATCTAAACATCTTTCTTACTGCAGTGGCCAATGTAATAAACACACTGAAAGTGTGTATATCTGTACATATGTATACATGTTAGATGATATACATCTGGATGGTCCTATAAGCATCACCATATGGGATGTATGCACGCTTAGACTTATATAAATAGAAATTACATTTTCCAGTGGTACAATGCAGAGCAGCAGCAGCAGCAGAATCCCGGCCCTTTTTGAGAGGCCAACCTAATAAAGATGCGTATTTGCTGACAAATAGATGAGAAAACTCTGTGTTTACATACACGCACACGGCGCCGAGCGCATCAGTGACGCTCATCAAGCGAAGGCGGCCGCACGCACCCGCGTTTGCTCCCATACAACTGCTTTATTTCCTTTTGAATAGCGAGGAGGCTCCCCCCGCCTCCCCCAGAGCTGCAGGCTCCTTTTCTGACAATGCACAACCGCGTTGCTCGTTGGAGTGCCTGTCATTAAGCAATGCGCTGATTATTCTGGCAGCTCCGCTACTCAAGTCCCCGTGGACGGAGTCAGACATGGAGAGAATTGAATTTCGCCAAGGACGGGGCTAAAGGTCGTTCCATGCAGTGGACAGCTGTGTCTAGTCAAATCGAAACTATTGCTCCAAGTGTTACCAACAGAATAGCTGATAGCTCTGTTGTCAGTTCATTTACACTTGCATCCTGCTACAAATTAAACTGAAATTGTGGTGCGCCGAAGGAGCAGAAAGTCGGTTTTCTGCCAAGTGACAATTCCTTATATCACCAATTTCCAAGTGCAGCCATTATAGATCATTGCTAGGGGTTTTTGTGATTTCCAGCAATGACAATTTAGGATCCTGATTTTCTGCCATGGGCAAATTTCCCATTAGCACCTGCTCTCATCTTCTAATCCCATAGGTTGAAAAGGAAATGCAAAGCTCTGGTAACTGGCCTCTTTTCTCAGCTCTGCTCACAAAGAATAACATAAAGTACAGAATTGTTCCTTGACTTCTCCTACTTTCCAAGGGTTTTTTTTTTGTAGCTGTTTTTTGTTTCCTAATCAGGACGTTTGAATTCAGACAGGAGGAAAACTATGAAATATCTTGATTCTGCCACAAACTCTTGTGCGTGGAAGTCGGGTGTAGCAGCAAAAGCAGTTTAGCAACAGTGCTTATATGTCAGTGTTCATCTCAGCCCAGCACAGCATCTTCCCCTGAACCCACTCCTAAGACATCAGTGGGCCAGAAAATGCCTTCTGGGCAGAAACACAGCCTCTCCCAGGATCCTCAATGGGGCCTAGCAACTAAGCTGAAAGCCTGGGACTTGACCACATTGGGAATAAACTTGCCCAAAAACATCAATGCTAATTAGCTCGTGTTATGAATGGATTAAGTGAGACACCAGCTGCAACGGGGCATTTTGATTTGGGTTGCGGCTCGGTAATTAAATGCACATAAGCTGGCTGGGGAGCTGTCAGTCAGCAAGCAGCAGTTCCCTTTGCGGTGTTAGGAAGAAGAGCTTTTCTGTGTCCCATCATCTGTTTTGCTGTGAACCTTTGGGTGATGCAGCAGTGATCAAACACAGTGTTGAGCATGAACCAAAATCCTCCCCTGAGCCACAGCCATGCGACACAGTGACTTCAGAACTTCATTCCTCGTGCAGCTGAGCAATGCTATTTTATTTGTAGTGCAAAATGCTCCTCATATGGTGGCTGTTAATGTTAACACCGTCCTTCCTTTGATGTGTGCCAGACTTCCCCCTGTTTTCTTACCCACTGTTGGTGCTTGCAATGGAGTTTGCAGGAAAATGTGTTTGATGCTGTTATGAAATTACTTAGAAGAACACTGATGATAAAAAAGTGTACAAAATTGGAATTGCAGGTGATAATGTGTGCAACCCTGGTGGTGTGGGTGTTTCTGGTGTTTTCAGCTGCCCCTGAACGAGTTGTCCTGGGCTGCCTTTCTAGCCGATGGAAAGGAACAGGTAACCCCAGTGACATCCACCTATTTCAGACATCATCGGTGTTGGGAGGAGAGGAATCACTATAGGGAGGCCCTGGTGATTTGTTTGGATGAAGTTGTCTGGTTTTTAGACCTTTATTTTTAATAAGTGAGTCAGGAGGTAAATTCTGCTTCTCCTCCCAAATCTGGAGCTTGCATGAGAATAAAATAACCAGACAGCAACTTTCTTTAATGTGAGGAAAGGCAGAAAGTAAAAAGGCAGCTTGACTGCTCCTGACATAGAGCCTTTATCAGCTCCATAAATAAAGGGCATATGCATGTAATGGCTGACTGCATCTCAGATTGCAATACCAATGTTTTAAAAGCCTGCTGACGGAGCATCTGCTTATTTCATTACTCCTCCAGTGTCTTTGCAGGTAAGTCATGCATTATACAGTACCATCTCTAGCAATGTATAACCGGAGGGGACAGTCTGTAAAAATTCTGGATGGTCCATCGCTTTCCCTTACCTTTCAGTAGATAAAAACATAAGGAATGATGTATACAGTTAATGGGTAGAATTTGCGAGATAAAAACCTATTTGCAGTGAACTAGGATTTGCATTTTTTTAAAGGAAAGAGAACAACTCTATCTCGTTACTATGTGAGCTGGATGTATGCACAGCAGAGCAAAGATCATTTTCAGTAAAACATGCTGAGGGTCTCAGTATTAGTCAGGTGAAAAAGGAAGCTTCATGCTTTACTGGAAAACAGGTACGGTGGTGAGTTACAAGAGCTTATGGTGAGCCTTGACATTGCAAGAACACTGTGAGGAGCCCAGGTACAAACTGACCCTCTCCCTGAGCCTGTTTTGTGTTGTCACCAGTAGTGTGGCAGAGAAGGTTCACAGTAGTCCCACTGAATTAAAGTTTCCCTTTAGGAGCACAGTTTAGTCCAGAGTTTGTAAAATACAGCTCACTGAAGAAGAAGAGCAAACTATGTCCCCACATGGGTTTTTCAGTGGGAAAGTTGATGTTAGCGTCATGCTGTGTCCCTCTGGCATGCATCACAGATGCTTCCTTTGGTTGTTGTTAACTTAAAATGCTGGATCTCAATGCCTTGGGTTTTTAAGCAGCGTTTGCACCCAGTAAGAGCTGATTTTCTCAGGCACAAACTCCTGCTCACCTGCATGGCATTGACTTGGCTCCGCATCTGTAATTCACCATCCTCAAGCACCCAGATGTGTAGACCTGAGGATGTCCCTTGGCTTTCCTTGCAATTCCCCTCCCTTCCCTGGCCATGTGCTTTTGGGTTGTAGCAATGTGAGCTTGCTGTGTTTCTTTGGGTACCTACTGGATATTTTTATAGAAGAAGACCCAATCCAAAAGCTGGTTTTGTCCCTGAAGAAAGTGGCCTGAAGAGAGGATCCATAGTGCTGTGTAACACTGTGGGGATTCAATATTGGGCAATATTACATATTGACCAATCTACATATAAATTCATATCTGTTGTAGGTGGTTTTTTTGGTCAGAGACAGTAAAAAGCTGTTAGCCATCGAGCTGCTTACGTGAAATGAGTTTCTGGGCCTCTGTCCAGTTGTTCATAACTTCACCGTTTGATACACACACAAAAATTTTTAAAAACCATTTCTAGATTCAACAGATGTAACAGGGATGAACGTGATAAAAGAAGCCATGGAAGTGGCTTTCAATTCTGGAGTACAGAGATAGGCAGCAAAAGAGTTTTAGCTTTATAGCCTTTCCTAATTATCATCCGTAGCTGAGGAAATACCGTAAGACTTTTTCCACAAGTATTCATTAGCTGTTGGGTTTTTATAAGCTCGGTTAGACTTTGTACACTTTCTCCCACCATCCCGTCGTGTTTGCTCTTGACAAATATTCCAGCAAACATGTTTGCGAGCGGCAGTGTTTGTGGAGGCTGCAAATACTGGAGAATATTCCTGAATAGTGCCTTTAATATTCCCGCTGGAAACCTGCTTCTAGGGATCGTAATGTCCCTCTGTTCAGGAGACAAACATCGCCGTGTCATACAGACATTTAACAGCTCATGAGCTGGGAAGAGATCAAGAAGAGTTTTTAGAAAAGAATTTCAAATACATATTTTCAAGCAAACAACAATCTGCTAATAGTTCACAAATCAACACGCTGAATATGTCAAATGACTGTCTCTTCTGTAGCGCCTCACTTCTGAGATTTAAGGTCACCAACAAATTTTGAAAGCAATCCCAAATACTTTAGTTGCTATTCCCCTCAATTTCAATCTGTGGAAGAAAAGAGGTGCTTGAAAAAAAAAATAAAAAAAAATTCTCGTCTGTTTAGAAAACCTTCCATAATACTGTTTCTTATTGACCGATCTCTAAATAAGAGACTCTTGCTCTTGACTCCTGCTTAGATGAATGATTTCTAAGGCTTTTCTTTTTGTGACAGCGATGAATTGGTCGATGTTTGTATTAAGCTTTCCTAAGTGCACTATTAAATGGGCAAAACTTCAACAATAAACAGGCTGACTGGCTCAGTGATAAATTGAAAAGCGGGGGAGGTGTGTATTTTTAGACAGAAGAATCATCATGGAAATTGTCTGATTGCCATGCATTTGGAGAAGGGCTACGTGGAAAAATGCTTCAAATAGGTACCAGACATTAGCTGCTCTTAAATCAACGAGATTGTGCTTTGGAAAAAAATACTTTTCTCATCAATGCCTATCTTGTCCTTGCCTGGGAACTAAGCATTCCTGATAGTGTTGGAAGCAAAACTTTTAGGCTTTCTTTAAAAATCCTTTAAGTTCCTCTTGTCATCATGACTTGCAAGCAGGCTTGAATATTTTACCTTCCCCGATACGAGAAAAAGACAGGGGCAATCGATGATGCAAAGAAAAGGAAAGAAATTCTCCCGGACCTTTGTATTGTTTTGTCCAGGATTTGTGATATTGTTAAAACACAAGTAAGGACAGCTGAATTCCCAATTTTCTCTCTTGTTTGCAATGTCAGAGGATCAGATTTTCGAATGATTGTTTCAGGTGAGGATGAATGAAATATTCATTGTGTTTCTGTCCAACAGTAAGTGGGACCTAAGTTCTCTCTACAGGTGGAAGTTCGACCTTCCCTGTTTTCAGCCTGCCAGACATCAGGGCAGGGCAGAAAGTCCTGAGAGATAATTATAAGCTTCCAAAGTCACCCGGCACATCACCGCATCCATCGAAAGCCTTGCATTATTGAGCTGAAGGTGAGGTTCAGGGTCTAGAGTGGCTTCCCAGCTCTGCCGCTGACTGGCTCCGACCCGCGGCAAACCTGCACCTCTTCTCTGAGCTGTGCAAATGAGATAGTAGTATCTGTCTCACAGGGGGTGTTAAGAAGCTTAATTCATTAGTGTTTGCAAAGTGTTTCTAGATCCTCAGATGGAAGGCTCTATAAACAGACGAAGTATTACTAATTGCCAGCTTACACTGAATTGTAAAGTGAAAATAAGGATGGCTGAAGGAAAGAGGAGGGGAATTTTCTGATGAGCTACATCAGTCTAGTGGCTTCAAGTTAAACAATTTAAAGTTTGATTACCATTACCATCATATTAAAAATCTGCGTTCATTTCTATTGATGTAGTATTGAACTTCCATTTTACTTTGGGAAAAAAAATCAAGGCACATCTGAGTCTGCCAGTGGGGTCTCCTATACTAAAGAATAAATCATAGGCTTAATTTGGGTAATCATTCCTGAATGTATGCCATGAGCTTACATTGCTTTAAAAGGAATGAATCCTGATTTACAGAATATGACTTCAGTGGTGCTGTTCAATTTGCACCAAAATATATTAGAAAAACAATCTTGCAGATCTTCACGGCTGAGAAGCACACCATGGTACTAATGTTCAGAGCATTTCAAAGCATATGGTAGGGTTTTTTTTGTTTGTATGGTTTAGTTTCATGTTTTTTGTCCTTTTCATTCAGCGCTGGCAGGAAAAAGCAGACTGGTTTATTCAGTCCTTTCCACTTTCTGAATTTCCTGCAATACCACAGCAATGTCGTGCTTGGTTTCCCAGTTAACTTTTTGTTGGCATTTTGGAAGGTATCAGGGATTGGAATAAGTTGGGTAACTTGTGTTGTTTGTATTTATAAGTTGTGTTATTTATACACATTTTTCTGCAAAGCCTGATTCTTTAGGACCCAGCTCTGTAATAGATTTCTTAAAAAATTAATTCTAGAAATGGAAAGAAACTTACTTAGTACTCTTTCACTCTTTAAAATACACCACACTTTATTTTTTTCTCAAACCACACTGTTAAAAAAGTAGTGGATAGCCATTTCCCACTTGGCGTCCAAAGGGTGAAATCCTCATCTGGTATAAATTGGCGTAGCTCTATTCAAATCAGAGAGACTACATTAATTCACTCCAGCTGAGGCTCCAGCCCTTAAAACGCCAGCGAGTTTTGCAGAGGATGGATTTTCGGTCTGGGTGGAAGGTTTTGCTGTGTAACTTAGTTATGTGTCTAGGCTCAGGGCTGTGGGAAACTGTCTATTTGACATCTGCAGCATACGCCGCAAATGCTTTGGCAGTTCGAGTTAACGCCTTTTGAATTTGCAGGTTGTTTACTTTCAGCTTGAATGTGGATTTTCTTTCAGCCTCAATGGGAAATCTAACATAAGAAGTAATAGGACCAGCCATCTGTCCAAAAGGGTATGAGAATTCCGGGGTTTGAACCAACAGTGGAGACCAGGGGCAAGCTCACCCCCTGTGTAATCTCTGGCAAATTACTGGCGTGCTCCTTGGATTTCCGACCTGGGACCCACTCCCTCCAGTGCAGTGTGAGCAAGCATAGACTTAGGAGATGAGACCCGTAAAATGAACACAGTCAACACCCCTTTCCAATGGTCGCTTCTACAGACAAGCGTTGTTCCAGCCCTTTCTTCCTCTGCTATGATTTACAACCCATTTTGGCTTATAAACCGTGCACCTGTGAAGCGGTCTGCTCCATCGTCGCTGAAGCCTGTGATCTCGGGGGAGCGGTAAACAGCACGAGTGAATGGGAACCCCCATCTCTCGCCAGCATTTCCTGCAAGTAAATATCAATCCATGTGTTAGTCATAGGCAAGGGAATGGTGTAATAACTAGATTGATTGGGTCACTTTTTCAAAAAAGCTCAAGGGCAGATTTCTCAACTGTTCAGCGCTCTTGAAAGGGTCCAGATTTTTTACTTTCTTTCTTTCAAGCCAAAAGTTAAACCCGTCCCTCCCTCCCACCATCTAAACTAAGAAGCTGCACAAAAGCCAAGTTTTGACAAAAATGATCAGCATCCTGCAGCATTTAGCAGGACGCAATGACCAGATGTTCCAAAGAGCACAGCATGTGACGGGCCATGGAGCTGCTCCTGATTCACACGTGTGGACACAAATGGGGGCTTGGGCCTCCTGTACCTGTCTTGATCATCCACAAGAAGTGCCATCACCTTCAGTGACAAAATATAGACTATATGTACTGTGCTGTCTAGAAGGCTGTGCCCTTGTTTTGGAACCCTGTGTAGTAAAAACTCTCGGTCACATCTTTTCCACTGACTTCATCCCTCATTTCTGTTGACTTGAATTGAGTTATCCTGATTTGTGCCAGCTGAAGACCCAAGTCTTGCTCTCTAAACCACTCAGATGAGCTGAATATCATTGCTTGAGTAATTCATAAATAATAGGAAAGGCAGGAAAAAAGACTACAAGCAATCATTTAGGAAGAACATCATCTGGTCTTTAACAGCAAAACATTCATTCTTCACTACATGTAGCGTGAATGTATGTACTTTTAACCTTCCTGAGGTGAATAGTCCAGGGACATAGGATATCTGGCAACATCCTTAAAAGCACATTTGCCTGATTCTGATCTACCTTAGGCACTGAACAACATTACTTGAGATATCCTGGTGTAAATCCAGCCAGAGATCAAAACCAGCCCTGCAACATCCCTGTTTGTCCAGAGGACTTAAGCGAAACATACCACTTTCATCCCAACAGCACCATCCCCGGGCTATTTTACCTCAATTACACTCTGATTTAAGAAAACTGGAGGGCACCGGATCATGTTCAAACTGTTTTCTTTCTTCCTTCTCTGTCAAATTAGGGCTACTGCAGATCTCATAAGCTTCCAAATTGGATGGGGAAACAAGACTCTCTTCTAAGTCCTTATTTTGTTTATTGATTCAATAGTATTTACTGACTAATAACCACCCAAGGCTAACAGGCTCATTTGAACTGGGAATGCTGTGATCTCACATGTTATCTATGGGAAGAATAGCCAGCTTACAGATAAGAAGACTGCTTAAAGTGGGAGAAATCAGGGCTTGTAGTCCTGTCTTAGGGAAGCCAGTTTGTTCTTCTGCCAATCTTTGGGGAGTCTTCTTTTCTTTTAAAGTTTTCTATACAATCACAGCACTGTTTTTCCTTGTTTTCTTCGTGTGCATGCAGTCATGAGAACCAGGATGGCTTGAAATTAAATAAACACAGTCCAACCTTCAAGTCAAAGACTTTGCGTTTTTAGGTTTTGCTTGGAACCAGAAGCAGAAGAGACAAAACACTGCATAAAAAACGAAGAAGAAGAAGAAGAAAAAAAGCTGTCTTCGTGGTATTTTTGGCGTGGGCGACTGTTCTGAGAGATACTGGAAATCATGCAAGAAGGGTCTGTTCTTCAGACATTCCCAGCCCTGCTCTGAAGACTGAGGGCTTTAGATAAGCATCTGCGTGTGGGGATCTTTATCCAAAACAAACCACCCAACCTTTTGTAGTTCACCAGTCACTAATAGTGATTTCCCCCTCTGCGTCTCTCCCCATGCACTTGCGCACGCACACAAGTTCTTTAAGGCATCCTAAAAGCTCTTCCTTGCTGGTAACATTTTAATTGCCTCTTGAGCAAGATTTTCTCCTTGGTGAAGAAAAAGAACGCAGTGAAGTGTCCAGTGCTGCCCGAAGGATTTCCTCTCCTCAGCCTCACCGCGCACATCGGGATCGCTTTCCTCCCCCTTCTCCTTTACCACATCTTCTCCGTGTTTTGCACGATTGTTTTCTTTCTTTTCCAGCCTCAAAAAAAAACCAAAACAAAACAAACCCAACAACATTCATCCCCCTCCCCGCCCTGGCAGCGTGGGTGACAGAGACAGAGAAATCAGCACAGTGTCAGCAAGAGTTTAGCCCCGCAGCTGGGACCTGAACTTTCAGCAGCGGAGCACAGCGCTGGGTCACTGCACTAAAGCAAGCCAGATTGATATAAAGTGCTTGCTCACCCTGGGAAGGGAAGCATCAGAAACCAGCTGATAAAAATCTTTAGGTGCCGTCTATTGTGAGCTTACACTGGTGAAGGCTGAGTTTTTCCTGGGAAAGATCACTGTGGAGTGTATTTTTTCTGTCGTAACCCCCCAAAAGACACAATATTTGGATGCTTGCTGCACTGGGGGGATATAGCGTTGGGGCAGTGTGGATTTTAGAACTGTCAAAACTGGAGATGGAGTGCGTGGACTCAACGTGCTGCGTACTGTGTGAAGTTTGCAGCTCTGAAGACCTGAACGATCATGTCTGCCAAGAGTTAATGTGCTTAGAAAGAGGATGCTAAAATATTCTTTCCCACTCCAGTTTGCAACTGAGAACTTGTTAGTCTGTAATATCTTTTATTTATAGCGCATTTCAACTCAAAGGATCAGAAAGTGCCTCTATCTGGGAGTCACTTCAGTGAGCTACAGATACCTCCAGGTGGGGATGCTTCTCTGCAGTGCCCTCCAACTGAGGTTTCAGGGTCGGCTTTGCCATGGACACATGTGAGGGATCCAGTTTGCCTTGCCAAATGCTAGCACTTGGTACTAAAGGCTGGAGAGAAGGGCAGAAACCCATCCAAAGCCTGAGGACTAACGAAGAGATAAAACAGACATCTGGGAGGGAGGATTCGGATGGACACTGGCTGACTTTGGATGCAGACGCCGGGAGGAACCATTGCCAACACTGGATGACGTCCTTATGCAAAGGGCCTGGGACAGTGAAACCACAGCTCAAAAGAGGGGATTTTGTGGGCCAACTCAGCCAGTCCCAGCCGTACTGTGGTGGCCTGGAGAAAGCTCCAACATGGGCCTTGTGCAGGGGACACGTCCGAGTGGCAGAGGTGTTCCTAAGGGCACAGGCCGGAGGCTTGGTTTAAGTATGCAAACACACGTCCCTTAATGAGTCACAGCAGGGCATCTGCTTATTTTAAGTCCACTTCAGTGCCTGCCCATCAGCTGCTCCACACGCAGCAGCTGGCGGCGGCTGAAGGACCAGCTCCTCCATGTGGCTCCTGGCAGCTAGAGGGTGTCATCCAGCCCTCCGCTTTCCTCCTGCGTTATACGTGCAGGCCAGGGAAGCAAAAATCGGACCAACTGACTCGTTTACAATTCCAGCCTGTGATTTCTGCTTCATCCACAGCCAGGCGAGGTTTTGCCAAGATACATATTAGGCAGCTGCTCAGGACACTGCTGTTTTGTCTGTACCACCCCGAGCATGCTGTCTGTCTGTCTGTCTCCCGGTCTGTCTCTGCGACCCTGCTTTTGAGCTGGTTGCTCTGCTATTCCCTGGGGTGGCCAGCGTGCGTTCAGCAAAAAACAGCCTTTTCCTGGCACTTTTGCTGGGCCTCCCAAGGGACTCGTTGCCACAGGGAGCAGAGGCACCGGGTGCCCATCTGTTTCACCGCCCTCTGACTCCTGTGGCTTCCAAGGACTCTTGATGTGTCTCAGTGGACAAAGTAGTCCAACCAGGCTCATTAAAAAAAACCCTGGACACCAGTGGCTGCTTATGGGGCCATACCCTGCTCTGAATCTCCAGCCTGGCTTGCAGCTGAATGCACTCGTGCCACCTCAGCGCATCTTCTCTCCTCCCTCCATATCCCTCCCAAGCCATCCCCAGCATCATCATTATTATATTTTTTCTCCAAATCTCTTTCCTCCAGGCACCAGACAAGGTGCATTTTACACCACTTTATCTCTGTCATGCAGATGTCAGTGTTTCAAACTCTGGTTTAATTGGAGTCACGCCACTGGCTGAAAGTTGGCTCTCTTGGGTCCTTTCCATGGAGAACATGCGTTTTACGTCAACCTCTTCTCTACCTCCTGAACAAACGTGTCTCCTCCCTCCTCCGTGGAGGGGGCTGGGGCTTGCACATCCTGGCATGCATGAGGGTCATGTTGCCTGCTTTTAGGGCATCTCTCACTCTCTCCTTCTTCCTCAGAGGAGGGCATATATGCTGTGTGTACATATGGTTTTTTTTCCCCCCTTATTGGTCCATTGAGTGTTATATCATCTTTTGCTCCCTTTGGTGCTCCTTCCACACGTTCTGCTTTGGACTTGTGAGTGGGAGTGGGAGGGAGCCCCTCTATGGACAAGCTAAGAGGGAAAAAATGAAGAGAAAAAAAAAAAGAAAAAAAATAACGGAATAAATATTTGAGAGGAGGGCGTTTAAGAGGAGAGAAAAACAAATCAAAGCTGGTGCCAGGCTGGAACCAGCAGCTGGTTGCCAGCACAGCAGGCTGAGAAGTTGTTGGTGGAAGCTTTCAGTGCCATGTTTGGGTTGCTTAAAAAAATACACACTCCCTCCCTCCCTCGTTATTCCGCCTCTGTTTTTCTCCCGGCCCCACAAACAGGAGGAGGAATTCGGTTGCCAAACGCAAGCTTGCGGGACGTTTGTATTTACAGCAATGCCAAGGGATGCAAACGGAGTGTGCCCTGCCCCGAGACGTGTGTGTGCGCACACGCGTGTGTGCCCGTGAGCACCGCAGCTCACCTGCGCTTGGGCAGCTGTGAGCTGGGTTGGACCTGCCAGCCGTGTCGTGGGTGCAGTGGCTCTCTGCTGCGAGGAGATGCCAGTGCATTGGCAACCATGGCCCGATTTTCGTTTGCCGATGCGAGGGGAGGAGGTGGGAGGGATGGAGGAGAAAGGGTGGGGGTGGAAGGTTGTAACGCTTGGCTGGAAAAATTTAGAGGAGTACAAAGGAGAGAGCGATGAAAAAGGGTGGCGGGAGGGGGGGAGGAAGGAGGCTGTGAACTGGCTGCTGTGGAGGTGGGAAGAGATTTATGTTTGCCGAGTGGGTTCTGTTGGGAGTGGGCTGGGAGGGTGCGGGGTGCCGTGGGGAGGCTGACAGCCCCGGTGGCGAAGCGGCGGGGCTTTATTTTTCCTCCTTTCTTTCCTCCTCCCTCCGCTGGGTGCTCGGAGGAGAAGGCAAGACAAAAAGCTGAACCGGTGCCAAGAAGGAGCTGCAGCGACTCGAAAATGGCACTCTGCGCCGCACTAATATTTCGAAGCCGGGCTGCGCTGGAGAGCAGCGAAACGTGCCGGGAATGAGAATGGCTGCGGCCGCGGGGCCGCCGGCTGGGCTCAAGGGTGTTCTCCCACCTCTCCGCTTCCCCTTCGCCTTTTAAATGTGACCCTCTTCTCCTCCATCATCCACTCCTCAGTGATATTTAGGGGTTCTGGGGGAGGGGGGACTCTTGCTGAGGACATGAGGTAGAGAGGGAGCAAGAAGGGGGGCAGCCCCTTGCACCCCGGGGCTGGTGCAGTGTGGGAAGTGCCTGGCAGAAATGCGCTGCTCGTAGCCGGTCTCTAGCCCATGTGTGTCTGTTACGATGCTCGCTGGAGCAGAGAAGCAGTGAGTGTGCTCATCCCCTCCTGCCATCTCCATATCGGGGAGGGATTTTTATTTCTTTAATTTTCTTCCTAGGGAGGAAGAGAAGACTCGATTCCCAGGGAGTTTTCTGATTGTTTTCCTGTTGCCACTCCTTCCCCTCCTCCTCTCTGTCCTCCTCCTCCTCTCGCTGTACCCATAAGGCTGCTCTCGTGGCTCTGTATCCTGATGCAAGGTTACTTGTAGGACACGCAAATCTCTGCAAGGTGCAGCATCGCCTGCGTCGGTGTTCCCCTCGGCTTCTCATTTGCTAGAGGACAAGGCAACTTCCAGGCAGCTACGTGGCTCAGCTGAGTGCCTGGTTAATGCAGTGGTGGTCCTTTGGTTGCAAAAGCCCCTTCCTACAAAGCCTGCCTGCAGAAAACAAACAAGCAAAAAATAATAAAAAATTGTGTAGGGCTGTAGCTTCAACAGCAGTTCATAACGTTGATTAATTTGCAAGTGATGGGCTGGAGTTTTGCTGTGATTTTTGTCTGAAAGAAAAGGTTTTTCCCTGTGTTGATCCCCTCTTCCCTTCATTCACAGGCTAGGAAAAGTATATAAAAGTATTTTAAAAATTTTTTTTAATGGGGTTTTGGGGTTTTTTTTGAAACCTTTTTTAAAATTATTGCCAGCACAAGCATTCTTGTAGCAGTTCAACAGTTGAAGCTGAATGCAAAAGATTTTCCCCACACCACTCACATGCTCCTTTCTGGATCATGATGGTATTTGGTCCTGAAGTTTTAGGTTGGCTTTACAGAAATTGGAGACTGGAGAAAGAGAAAACCCTGCCTTTGGGTTTGAAAATGGTCCAGATCCTATTTTAATAGCAGTTTTAGCACTCACACAGCCAGCAGGTCAAGTTCAAGGAGACCTTTCTATAGCACGGGCAGAGGCTTATTAGCTTGCTGCATCTCAGAAGCTTGTGGGTTGTTGGGTTGTTAGCTTGGCCCAGTTTGTAGTCCCAGGTGTGGGAGGATCCCCGTGACCTTTCTCTCACCTGAAAACTGTGCCCTAGAATATATCCAAACCACTTCAAATCTCACCTTTGGTTTCAGACACGTAGACTTGGTTTTGGAGCACCTAATTCTGCCCAAGCAATGTGTCTTGGAAATACTGTGATAAATAGTGGGGAATTTAGGGAGACTTAAAGGTGTTATCCAGCCTGCTTTCCTCACCGTCTTCTTCTCACAGCTCCTTGCGGATTAATGGTCTTTCCTCTGTGGAGGATCAAAAAGCTCAGTTCCAAATTAATGCTGATAAGGTGTGCACTCATTTCTGAGGTGACACTAGCAGGTTTTGTGTGGAGTAGGGTGTCTGCAGTGACTGATCCCTTGCTTTTCCTCCTCTCAGCTGTGCCTTGAACCATGTAGTTGCCGCAGCTCCACTTGGGCTTGCACAGAGGAGGTGCTGTAGTCTCTTCTTTCTCTTTTTCCTTTGTCGCAAGTGAGGGGTCTGTAGTTCTTGGCCCAGGAAACCTTGGGGATAGTGAAGAAACCATAGCAAATGTCAACAAAAGTGTTGGCCAAGTAACTTGGAGTAATCTGTGTGCCATTGTACCTTCCACCTGATCGTACCTTTTCTTCATGTGATATTCCAATCAGCCATTGGAATAATCTCCCCAGGGAATTGGTGGATTCCCCAACATCGGACACTTTTAAGATTCAGCAGGACAGGGTGCTGGGCCATCTTGTCCAGACTGTGATTTTGCCAAGAAAGTTTGGACAAGATGATACTTGAGGTGCCTTCCAACCTGGTATTCTATGATTCTATGATTCATGAATAAAGTATATGCTTAAAAATATGTGGTTTGGTATGCACACATGTGCTTACTGTTTGCTTTTCAGTTGCCTCTTTGGACTTAATGAGATGGGTTGTGTATTTAAGCTACCATCCCCACCAAGGACACACACCATACAGACCTGGCCTGAATTTCCCAGAAGTCCTTGCTGATAGTTCTGGCTGCAGCTGCACCTCTTTCTCTGGCCACAACCTTCTCTTTTTAACCTGAGATCCCTGACCATGGGATGCTAACCTACAAAAGCAAATGCCAAGACTGGGGATTAAAGCCCACATCAAAGTGAGCAGAGGAGAACCTGGCGGCTGTCCTAACCTGCCATGCACCTGCACAGAGCGTGGCTCATGCTTTTCTCTTTGGAGCCAGCTTGCTACTGATTTAAACCTCTTAATACTTCAGTTACCAAATAACAATTCCCAACAGATTTATAGAGAGGATCTGAAAGGTTCAGTCAAATATTAATGTGGACCAACAGCATCCATGTGTGCAAAGTAGCAACGTGGTGTCCGTTATTCAGGAAGGTAAACTGAGGACAGGAAATGATGACACCTACCTAAACCTTTATATTTCAGAACACAGACCTCTTTCATTTCCTCAGTGCCTTGACAATGCTCAGCAGTAAGGGAGCTTGTCCATCATGGGACAAAATGTTACTTCTGCACTGTGCATATGGTTCATGTAAGCCATCTGGGCATCTTGGTCATACTTCCCAAGGAGCATTGCAAGGCATTGACATTGCAGCTGGACGTCTTTGTCTTAATTTCTCCCTGTATCAAAGAAGTGTCTTTGGATGTATTTCCCTGAAACATGATGTCTCATGAATGTCAAGTTGCTTCCTTCAAATCCTTCATCCTTTTAACGCTTCATAATGAGAAATGTTGTCTGCTTGGAGTCGTTAGGAGATGACTTGCGTCTAGAAGGGTTAATCCGGAGGACTCTTCCAAGGCTATCTTTCACCCCTTCTCCTCACACCTTCCCCACTCCCAATCTTTTATTTTTTTGGACTGGTAACCTCACATTTCTGTAATCTAAATGTGCAAATGCTTTGCAGTCACGGTCCAGTAGCTGGGTTAATCTCAGACCCCTGGAGTGGCAGATGGCTGATTTGTTGCTGATTCCAGTTACAGAGAATCGTGCCACCTATTATCTTTGCACAGGCTGCTGCTTAAAAGGATGCCTTGGGCAAAATCAGGGAAAAGCAAAGCAAAGCAAACACTCTCTGATCTGCATCACCACAGGTGAAAATGTAAAATATTTCACCTTTGTGTGAAGGGCTCGAGAGGTGGACAAAGAGGGGAGAGGAGGCAGGAGGGGAAGAAAGGAAGGGGAAGATCTCATTTTTGTATCAGAAATGCAGAAGCACAGGGCAGAGTGGGTTTGCCGCAGTCACAATGTTGACTCACAAGCACTTATCCTGTTTTAAATGGTTTTGCAATGTGGTAATCCTTGCCTTTGGCTCCCTACTTTAACTTCTAAACAAAGCAGGCAGGTTGGCATCCTGTGACACCTTCCTGCTCTTCCCAAGCCTTTCCAACACGGGTTGTCGTAGAAATCCATGGCTCCACTCCCTGCCATCACGGCTCAATGCATGCCCCATGGCTGCTGGGGAAAGCTGTGATGGCCCCGTGATGCTGATATACTTACCAGGGCTACGGGGAGGACAAACCTATGCATCTGTGTGGGTTAAGGATAAAATTGGGGGACCTTCCAAAACTAAGCGGGGCTGAGGGTGAACCCCAGCACTGGGCAATCAGAGGGCCCCAGCTGGCAGGTGGTGGTGGGCATGTAGAAAGATGTAATGAAATGGAGAAGGGTAGAGCGAAACTTTGGATGCTTGTGACCATTTTCTGCACAGTCATTCCCACAATCAAGGTTCTTTCTTTTCTCTTTGCTCTGGGAAATGCCACAGAGTCAGATGAAGAATTTGGGAAGAGAGTGTGGGTTCCCTGTGCAGAGTCCAGTGACGAAATCTGTGAACAAGGTAAGAACAAGGGGGTATCACTGTGAAGGTTTTTGTTTCTTCCTTTTCCCCTTCCAAGCCCATTATTGCAGTGTTAGACATGAAATTTAGGATGTGCATGCACAGAAACTGATATTCCAAGTGCTAAGCGAAAGAGTCTAAAAAGATCAAGCTAAATAGAGCTTCTTTTAATGCATGCCATTATGATGGTTTGGGTTTTAGAACAGTTTGTATTGTATCCAAATGATCTATGTGTGAATAATTGTTACCAACCTCCTGACACCAGGACCTAATTAGGAAGTAAGAGCCTTAAATAGGCCATTTGCGTAGTGAGCTTCCATATGTCTCCTTGCGCAATTTATTTGCTTCACTCCATTGAGATATAATGAGAATGAAACTCCTAGAACTGCCTTTGACTCTGAGGCTCTCCTCTTCATCTCCTCTGCATTTATAGCCCACTATTAAGAAGATAATATCTATTTCCCTTTGTTCAGAAAGAAAAAGCTACCGTACTGCTGCTCTTATCCCAGATTGCCCAAGGTTCTCTATTTCCGAGTTTCCAACGGAAATAGAATGAGAAACGCCAACCTGCAGCCTGAGAAAAATGTAATGTTGTCAGAGAAAGCACAAAGAAAGTCAGGACAGGATGGTCTTGAAGGAATACTACCTACCATATCTACCTCACAACCCTGCTGAAAAGCTAATGTTTTGGTATTTCGATCAATATATAGATGCAATTTGAAGAGCTCTGTGTTGGTTCTGTTTGGCTTCCTTCCTGCTAGGATGTGAGGAAGGGGAAAGATTGGTACAAGGCTACCTGATTTTTCTCTTGGTTTCGAATATTTAGCTCAGTTCTGGACCAACATGCTCACTGGGACTCTCTGTTCATGTTATGTTGCAAAGCGTGTTGTTTAAGTATGGTTTCAGAAGCTATCCTGTATTTCCAAACACCTCTTACATGCATGGCTCCAACCCATGCTTCAAGTGTCCCGCTTCATTCTTTTACTCCCATCGTGCTGAAGTCAGCAAAACTTAAGCGTAGGATTGAGTTCCACTTTCAACTGGGATGAGCTGCTCAAGGTTTTGGGTATTTTTTCCCCCCAAATCAGGGCCTTATTTAGTTTTCCAGTGAAAGACAGTTCCACTTCCTATGATTTTGTTTATGATAATTCACTTGCATGTTCCCTTCCAGGAATTGTCATTGCCTTCCAGAAGGGAGGTTAGTGCCAGTCCCCTCGCAGTGATAATTATAATCAGACCTGTCAGCCTTCACACAGTCTACGCTTATCACTTGCATTTAGGAGGATTTTTCCTGAAGCCTATTACCACTGCTGCTTCTTAGGGAAAAATAGTCATGATTTTTTCTGCTAATCTTTGATGGCTCTCAGCTTTGAAAGCACGGAGAGGAGCAAAATGACTGCCAGTTGCAGTTAAAGAAACTGTCTGTTTGTCCTGGTGTAGAGCTCCGCATCTGGAAAGCCAGGGAGCGGGCGGATAGTCTGGGAAATGCTGAGGGGTTTAATTCGGTTGTGACAACTCTTCAGGTATGTGGGAGATGCAGAACAGTGCCTTTTCCAATGGTAATGCTCGTAGAAACTAGCTCTGCAGACCCGCTAGACGAGGGCTTCAGGTGGCAGGTAGTTGTTGGCAGCGGTACCTTCTCTCCCTGCTGTTTTGGGCAGCTATCTACAGCTTTGCCCACATGGAGCTGCTTGGCTGCAGGATGGCCGGAGAGGCGGCTGCGGTCAGTGCTGGAGGCGATGGCTGGCAGCCAGGGATGGGCACAGTGCAGGATGGATGGACCCGCTGCCACCGGTACCCTGCAGCACAGCCGTGACTGACCGGCCAATGTGGTAGTGTTGGGTAGGATGTGGTTCGGTGTTTTATTCATTCCAGGATGTTTGAAAATTGTCCACCCTAGTGTTACTCACTGGTAAACACATCACCCCATTTACTAGATTCCCCCTCATTTTCACCCCATTCTTCGTACTGACATGCTAATAAGCCCCCTTTCTTTGGTTTTTGTTTTTTTCATAACAGAAAAAAAAAAAAGTAATTTTTACCACATCATTAGTCTAAATGAGCAATGTATCTTTAAGTCCCTCCTATGTTGTCACCATGCTCTTTGCAATGTTCTCAAAGATTTGAATCCCTTGATTTTGGCAGAATTTGAGGATGGTCAGCACTTTATAGCTTTTGTAGCAAAGGAAATGGTGGGACAGTGGGAGCCCATACGTTCTCTGCAGTTGCATATTTATAGTGTGCAGAGATATGATTTGCTATTGTTTTGTCTAAATTCACTGGGAACTGGAGATTTATTTATCAGGTGTCACACCCTGAAGGAAGATAAATGCCACATAGCAAAGACTTCATCTGTTATACAAACAGATCTGAAGGCTTTGCTATTGCATTCCTTTGCCTGCTGTATGGAGTAAAAATGCCTTCGGCTGAACAGAGACAGAGTGATACTTAGCGGTAGCATCTTATGACCTTTTGATCAGCTGAGATCTCAAGCCATATTAGTGGACCGATTATGATGTGATGGAAAGAGGGCCAGGAATAGCCTTTTTATCATGAGATCCTTCCTGTGGATATACTTCTTCAGTATATTCAGGTGGTTAATCACTAGGGCCAGGACAATCATTTGAAAACAGGGCAGTGAAATACAGGTACAGGCAATCCAAACACGTTCCGGTTTGCCAACTGCAGTTGGATATTACAGCTTACGTTTTCTCCCTAATATTCTCCTACCGTCCTGTTTCTACCAAGGCTGTGGGTGACCTTGCAATATTTCCCATCTCTAATAACCCCATTTTGGCAGAAAGAGCTACAGAAAATGGACCCACCCTGAGTCCTTGGACCGCAGGGGAGCTGCAGTCCCCAAATTGAGGGTACTCATATCAGGAATATGGATATCTGGCTGTGAAGGGAAACATTCACATGCAAATGCCTTGTGTCATTTTTGAGATAATAACAGTGATGCTTAAACCTATTTCAAGCCTTTTTAGGAAAAAAAATGCAGGTTTTAAAAAAGGGATATCCCTGATAATATTTCTCTTTTTATGGAGTCAAATTGCAACAAGAACAACTTTTAAGTTGATCTTACCTACCTGCCTGTGCAGGATTACTGCTTAAACTTTGCTGTGGGTTTAAATTAACCTCCTTTTTATCTTAATGACCAACAGGCATCTTCAGCCTCCTTGATAACTGGGCTTAAAGGAACTCTTATTAATTGCTGTCTCTGCATGTCAGTAATGGTTGTGCCGAAGTTTGATCTGGCTGCTGGGGCCACTTTTGGAAGGAAGGAAGGACAAACATTTGTGAAGTCTGATGTGAATGCATTTGGGTTTGTCTGAGCATGTGCACATGCCCCGGCAGCCCATGCTGGTTGTGGAGTACATGGCATAGCCCTGTACACATTAGCACAGGGGTGTACAGAGTTGTACATGTTTTGCTTCCTCTTCAAGCCAAACAAGCTGCTCATTTTCCCAATGGGAAGAGGGAGAAGGGCTGGTGGTGTGTGAATCCCAAACTGCTGTCAGTGTACTTGGGCTGCTGATGCACCAGGTCTGGAGAACAATAGCTGCCACAGCCCTATGGAAACTCTTTGAAAATGAGAAGGTTATGGAGGTAGAGGAAATGCACAGCAGGACACTGTCTTCTCTTATCTCCCCCAGCCTCTTCAATCAGGTGCCTGCTGGGCTTCCCACTCCTCCTGCCTTTTGCACTAGATCATAGGATCATAAGGTATTAGACGCTGCTGGCATGAAGTCATCCGCCATCCTCCTGGCATTATAGCTCCTGAGTCAGGGAGCCGCCTTGAAACACTGAGGTTGTGAGCCCATGTGGTGCTTTTAGCTGCAGCTGCCAGGGCCACAGAGGTATCCAAATAGGAGCTGGGACGAGGCACCAGCTGCCTGACACAAGTCTCCACCACCTTTTCTTTGGGAAATGCAGGCACTGCAAAGGGTGGATGGCAGCCTTGGTGCTCTCTGTTCACTGAGACAGTGCCATTGCCAAAATACAGCCAGCTCACTATGGTAACGTGTTCCCTCCCAAGCTCCATCTGCAAACCATGAGCTGGTTGCTGCATGGGTGATGCCCATGGATGACAGTAAAACCATTCAAAGGGATGGGTTCCTCTGAATGTCATCCATCTGAGAGTAAGAGCTTTTGACAACAGCTTTGAAACCTTTCTACTGAGAAAGGTTTTTGGTGTGTGAGGTGAAGAGGGTGTAGGTACAAAAGGTTTCCTCTGCCTTCCTCTGCTGCCTGGTAGCTCTTGGGTCCCTGTGGGATGTAGGAGGGTGCCTGGGCTTGGGTGACACCATAGCAAGATCTTCCCTCTTGGTGTGTGATTGAGTTAATGCTGCTATGCCTTCTGCCAGAATGTCCCTGACGTTCTTCTCAAAGTAGATAATTCTTCTCAAAGTAAAGAGCTTGTGTTCAGCTTCTTGTAGCTCAGAGGGACCCGTGAAAACAGACTTGCTTTGCTTTGCCCAGCTCAGCACAGAAGTTCCTATGAGACATCTTTTGATCCTCCAGTGCAGCATGGTTAGAGTATTTGGCAACTGGTTGAGGTGGGATGCTTTTTTTGGGGTATGCAATTTAAAGTTGTAAATGTTGAAGATGTAGTGTCAGGCAGATGACAGTGGTGTGGGATGGGAAAAAGAGGACAGTGGTTTGTTTATGAAGTTAAGCTGCCCGTGTATAACATCTTTGTCATTTTAAACACATGACATCTGATTCCTTGCAATTATTTTTAGATTGCAGACAACAGTATTATCCAGTTTCTCACTGACTAAAAGTGATATAATGAATCAGAAAAAGATTATTGTTATAACCAAACTTAGAGCCCTACACCTCCCTTCTCCATGCTGGAAAGAGGTGATCTTGGGCAGGAAATGGGAAAGAAGGACACATGTCATACCAATTTCTTATGCTGCGTCTGTCTTCAGCAAGTTAAACAGTGTCTGGGAATGTAGCTCAGCACGGGACTGTGACTGGGTATACTCAAACTACTAGACCAGTCCTTGGCACGCTTTTGGTCCACGACAACAGCAGACTCCTAAATCATTCCTAAGCATGGATCAGGGTTCATCCCAGTGATCCGTTTGCATTTAGCTGCTGTGTTAGGGAAGTTAAGACATGTTTAAGAGCAGAGATACGAACTGTTCTGTGCCAGTTGGCCTCAATGCCTGGGAATATTTCTGGGCACATTTAATTTAATACTGGTTGAAAAGGCTCAGGCCCAACTGAGAAACTGGACTCCATCATCCTAAACTCCACTTGTCAGCAGTGGGAGAGAGAGGAGAGCCACCATCAGAGGCTGAATCAGCCTTCCTTGGTCCTGACCTCTCCAAATCGTAGATGGCAGCTAAGGCAGCTAAGCCTACAGACTTAAACACAATGATAGCAGAGAAAAGGCTATATTGTCCCAGAAAAAGTCTATGTATAGCTCAGGTGCATTTTCTGCATATTTACTAGTCACTTCCCCTGCCTCTCCCAACTCATATTAAAAGAGCTTTAAGCCATTCAGTTGTTCTTTTCTGCAACAGTGAATGCCATGAATTATTTTTCTTCACAGAAAGTATTTCTTGCTCCCTCACCATAGGAAGGCTCCTTTTTCTATAGGTTCCAGTCGTAAGACTGGTGCTCTGTATAATTTCCTGGTAATGGTTTGGTACTTGGTAGTTAAATGTGTCCATAGGAGACAATTGTAGACTCATATATAATAAAATAGCTCATGAAAAGATATAGCATTATGTCTTTCAGATATAAGTAAACCTTTTGTTTGATAAAGCTTTATTTCAAGTTCACCCTATACAAATATATATATATATGTATATATACACACATACCTACATTTTCACACTGAATCAAAACCCTAGATGAAAAAAAACCCAACTTTGGCTCAACTATTACAACCAAAGTGTAATGTTTCATTAGCTTTTCTTTCATTGAAATCTGGTCATGTGCAAGGTGTTCTGATATAATATATGTTTAAACATATTAAACAAAACATTTTCCCTTCAAGAATACCTCAAGTGTTTGGTCACAGTGGGGACAAAATTATTGATAAAATTGGCACATATTTGGAAACATGACCTTAATCTGGAGGTTTCAGTGAAGAAGGTATTTTCCCAGGTGTTGCAGTAAGTCAGATAAGTAAATTATATTTCTGACATATTAAAGATGTTCCATTTTAGACAAAGGAAGCAATATCCCAGTTGTGTCACTGAAACTCAATGCCCCGTGTTGCTTGTTAACAACTGCACATTTATTGTTTCAGTGTCCCAGTTTGCTCTCAAGTATCAGTGCACTGCTACATACCAAATAATCAATAGTTCTGTCAGTTGAGTATGCCCTGGAAATACAATATTACTGTTAATATTGATCCACACAGCAGAAATCAAGGCATCAAACTTTGCAAGCATTACTTGCCAGAACCCTTTATTTACTTGCAGAGCAACCAGCTTGAAAATCGCTATGGTGTGCCATCCCCCAAGGACCAATGTTTTCTGCACACCCTCCCTCCGCATGTAATAGTGAGCATGAACATAAACACAAGGGTATCAGTGCACACGCAACTTGCAGATATGGCGCGTATAGTTTCATTTCATCCCTCTGTGGTTTCTGGGTGCAGCAAACCACTTGCAAAGAGCTCTGGTAAAATCAAGCTGCATCTGCTCTTACTATCTTCCTCTAATGGTGCAGCGCAGCAGCTTGGCTGGCCAAACTAATCGATGTCCCCGTTTCCCTTCTTCATGGGAAGGGTGAGATGGGCTGCACATGGATGGCTTGAGACCTCTGGCAGCCTTCTCCAAGCACCGTGAGCAATGTCATTAATGAATGCTCATGTGGTTTGCTTGCGGAGGTGACTTCAGGCTCGAGTTATCGGTCAGGGGGAAGAAAGCCCTTCAACATTGAAGTGTGCTGACAGTGTCAAAAGCATCTGTTCTTTGCTCTCCTGTCCCCCCCAGGCTGCCAGGTTGCCTTGAGAGGAAGAAAGCGTGGTGCTCCCCATTCCTACGTGTGCCTTCACACACACTGCTGCGCGTTTGGCGGTCTTTGCCGTATCTGTAATGGTTTCGCAATGAAGCCGTGAATGAAAGTTTGGCAGAATGTTCTTACAATTGTCAGTCTTCCCAGAAGCAGCCCAGAATTTCATTAACTAGGATATAGGCATGATTTCCTATAACCGCTTTTCAGATTTTACTAGATCCAGATAAATTAATCAGTATTTTATCTATGTGCCACCAAAATTAGTTGGCGCAGTACTCTTTGTAGAGAAATACTGTTGTTCTGGTCTCTTGTAATTGAGCAGCAGCTGCACTATAAGATGCTACTGTCACTGATAATGTTTCTTTAATAAGAGGCTCTACTTTGATAATAAGAGTGCTGGAGAGAAAGTAACCTGCATGTGTTATCAGTGAAGATAAGTGAGGAGATGTAGGCATTTGGGAGAAGGGAGTGGCTCCACCATGCCACCATGGCTGGGGAAAGATCCAGGATGATGATGGAAGGGTAAAAACAGGAGCCTCAGGTGGCTGGAAGGAGTCCATGAAAGCCCCTACCGAGGTGAGGGAGGAAAACAGCTTTCCTTACACATGCCTTAGGAAGAGGAAATCAGAAGAAATGGTACCTTCTGCAGTCCCTTGCTCCCCTCAGGAATTTCCCCGTCAGGAACGTGGCCTCATCTTTTATTCAGTGTATTTAGGACCTGTTGTGCTCGCAGACAGTATGGAGCAGAAGGGCGAGGTATGAATGGAGCGGGCTGGTAGTAACAAAGAGCCCCTTGCAGAAAGCCCACTGAAATCGCTTGGGAAGACAGCCAGAGGCTCCTTTTTCTTTAGGTCACTCCTGTCATAGAAGCCTTGCTTGCTGTGTTGCAGAAGAAGGAGCAGCACCCCAGCCCATGCAGCTCCTGACATGAAACCACCTGAACCTTGAGTGGTCACACACTCAGCTGTCCCACAAGGTCTGAGAAACTCCCCACAGCATATGGAGGAACATGACTAATGGTGGCCAGGGTCCTCCCCTCAGCAGGAGGCATGTATGCCACAGGATGTCCACCTCAGGGGTTTTTTGGATGATGTTACCAGCTTAGTTCTGTCTTGCAGGTGACCTTAACCCACATCGTCAAAGGTCCTGCTGCTCCCAAGGAACAAATTAATCAGCCTTATCCTTCATCTGAGAGCTTCAGCTTATCTCCTGCATGGCAAGCCATTTAGCACCTGGGAGATGAAGCTCAAGACAATATCTTGGAAATCTATGTGAGGAACAAGAGACACTTATTGTCTTCCCCAGGGAGGAAGCAAGGTCAGGTTTGATGTGCTCACAGCAGTCTGAGTTGCAGGGGAAGTGCAATGCAAAGTGCTGTATCTAGTGGTGTTTCCTAAGACCTGACTTCACATCAAAGATTACATTTCTACACTCTTTCAGAGGGAAGAAACAAAAATTCAGATACTCAGCCCAGAGGAGGTATGACTTATAGCTCAGGGTTGCTACTGTGCAAGAACAGGGAGTTAGAGCTGACGTTGTCATCAGTTATAGCTGTGTGCTATCAACAAAAGGAGGTCATACCATGGTTGCACGCTCTTCAAAACATTTTTCCCTCCAGCAGTATCACCTTTTCTCTGTACAGCCTCAGCAGCTTACTTCAGCTGCTTCAACTGAAACCACAAATGATGTCATTGTATATTTTTTTTTCGTTGGATGGTAATCGAATGGCCATTTCTGCCCTCATCTCCTTTTTTAGATAAAGTGCCCCAAAATGCCATCATTGAAGTTCAGAGGTCATTGGTGACTTCAAAATCCTCTCCAATTGCCTTGGATCAAAACCAAATGAAATAAAAATCAATGTGAGAGTCAAGAGGCCAAGACACCAAAATGATGTGTCCGACGCAAGCAGCTTGCTGGTTTCAGAGTGTTTCTGGCAGCCATCTGCTTGTTTGAATTTGAGGATGTGATGCTTTTAAAAGTCAGAGAAAAAAACACACACTCAACCACAGCCTTCAGATATTTTACTTGATAACAGGATTCTCTTTTTTGTGCTCATTTTCTTGCAGCCTCAAGAATGTCCTGTTTTGCAATCATACTGTCAGCAGGTGTTCGTGGCACTGAAATACCACGATGTGTAATTCTCTAATTTTTTAAAAAAAATAGTCTTTCAAAGCCTCAAAACATTTTCTCTTCACCCCTCTTCATGAATGAGCAATAGAATGGAGTGTGCTATTAAAACTCAATAGCCACTCATTTATTTACATGGTTAATGATTGGCCCTTTTTAGCTAAAAAGATACATTATTTTTTTTTGGGCTTACTCCTATTTCAGCTCTGTGGTCTCAGCCTTGCCCTGTGTAACAAAGAAACCAGTCCTTTTATGGATGGTGTTAACTGAGACACCAGTGACCGAATCACATTTAAGAGCTAAATTCCCCTTTTATTCTCAAAGGTGGTCAGGATCAAAGCACTGAGAGGCTGAGGTTGGAGACAGAAACTTGAACTCCTGGTGTATCGCTCCTGTGAACAAATAAAGACATTATAGATTCCCTCGCTGCCAATGTGACCCCTTTAATCAGCAGCGTGTCCACAGTTAAGAAGATGATATTGTGGTAGTCCATAAAAATCCCTGCCGCGGTTGGAGCATCATAAAGCAAATATATTATTGTTCTTGGCCCAAAGACTGTATGACGTTAAAAGGTGAAGACGGGAGTTGAAGGGTTGGCAGAGGCAGGCAGGCAGCAGTGGGAAAAGGCTTCCTGGTGCCTATCGACACACCCAGCTGTGGCCAGCTGTTGCTGGGGTTGTGCGCATCGTATTGGGAGAGGTTTGCAAGAGGAATGTGGAGAAGGCTGGTGGATGTGCAACAAGAGCCTTTCCTCAGCAGGAGGGACAGTCTTGGGGAAGAGGTGAAGGTGTATTAGCAGAAGTTGTTTACTCTCTTACTTGGCACTTGCTTAGGGAAAACATTCTTTCTGGATTTTTTAAAAAAAATATATGAATAAGGCATTCATAAACTAATGAAAGGTACATTTTCATCAATTATAATGGACTCCATTAAATTCTGGACATTTACCACATCACAATGTTTGTCTGCAAGGCAATATTTCCCCGTGCTTAATAAAAGGGAGCAGCGGGACTACCACAGCAAATTTAAGCCACTTCTAGCACTCAGTGTCAGGATTTTAATGGCACCCACATTACCTTGGCTTCTTTTTATAGCTTCATCTTGCTTTATGTGACAATACTTAGTTTTTATATCATGCTTTTCGCACATAAATCTCAGCATCTCACAAAGCAGGGCAAGATGCTATGCCCATTTCAGAGAACAGAAAAAACACTAAGTGAGATGATTTGGTTGTCGCCACAGTCTGCTGCTGCTGGGAGCAGACCTTGATCCCATCCTGTGATTCCACTGCATCTCCACTGGGAAGCTTTACCCGTTTGTAGACAGGCTCATATGAGGTGTGAATCAAAGGCTTGCATCAAGCTGGGATGAAGGGAATGGGCATCTCCCTGTTGGCTTCTTGGGGTGCTGTCAGCTCTTCTCTGGCAGAGCCAAGCACTGAGAAGTGGTAACTGCAAGGGAAAATATTCAGCTTGGTAGATAAAACAAATACCAGGAGGCTGCCTGTGTTTTCCTTCCATTTTTATCACTGGCCATAGACTGTTTGCTCTTTCTAATGGGATTTTCTGTAAGCTGTGTTTGGCATGGAGAAGGGAAGAGCTGACCTCCTCTGTGTTAAACTTGCATACTCATCATCTTCTGGTCTCAAATTTGCTTTAAAGGCAGCTTGGGTTCAGTCTTCTGAAGCTCTGTAGGACTCACCAGTTCCTGTGGTGGTGTCTGGAGGGCAATACTGTAACTCCCTGCAAAAGCTAACTGTGGCACGGAGTCACCAGTAATTCGCCATTTGTTTTTGGATGGAAAGGTGACTGAATGTTTAAAATAATCCCATTCCCCAACCCTGTGTTTCTCAGTTCTAAAAACTGTGTAGCAGGGGCTTAATCCTGAAGCCCTCCTTCTGGTCTCCAAGTCAGGAACCTGTGGAGTTCCCAAATTGCTTTGCTGTGTTACAGATGGCTGTAATGGCCAGCCTTACCTGCAGACTTTGAGGGGCCATGCTTCGGTCCAGCCCTGCAATGCTGGCTGTTGAAGGTCCACAATGTCCCTTCAAGTCCTCCAGTGTGTCCTTTGCCATCAAATGCCAGACCATTTTGCAGGGAGGTGGGGTTTTTTTCAGGAAAAACAAAGGCGTTGATGTCCAGCAGCTCTGGAAATGTGTGGGAGCCACACTGCCAAACGCCCACTCCCTTCGGCATTGGGAGTCTCCTGGCATGGAGCTGCCTTTGATTTGCAATGACGGAGGATATGACGGATGAGGCTCCCCGGGCTCCCTCTTCCTTGGAAACAAGCTGTAAATCTAGATGGATCGTATCCCAGTGAAATCAGCCGATGAATGAATCAATCAGGCGGGTTCAGAAATCTTCATGCTGCTTCCAGGGAGAAAGCGTACTTGAAAATGACTCCCTGATAATTGAGGAGCCATCCCTCCACGCGGCTGCAGAGCTACTGCCACCATGACGTTTCCCATTAAGGCAGCCTGTGGTTATACAGCTCTCAACAGACTAAAGGAGCAGAGGAGGGAGTGGGCAATAGCCTCCTTCCTCCACAGCCTTGTCTGCCCTATGGACCCATCTCCTGGCTAAGGAAAGTTTTCTGCTCCTAGACCTGGATGTCTTCCAAAATGCAGATCAAGGGGCTAAGACTAGACCTAGGGAGTGGGGGTAAACAAAAAATAAAAGCCAAATGTGTGTTTCAGGACCAAGCCAAGCACCATTCCCCAACTTTGTATACCTCAAGGACCTGGCTACTCTCTACAGATTAGTGATTTTGTGGGACTTTTTAAAAATGATGGGGAAAGCTTTGAAGCCTTTGGCTGAAATTTCTCTGGCTGTGCTGGCCTGAGCTATGGGGGAGAGTTGGTTTTCTGGAAGAGGGCTTAAATCAGAGGATGAGGATGCTTTGGCCAAAGGGTCTAGAAAGCTGAAGGAGAAGTGTTGCTTGATTGCAGACACTCAGCCATTATTAAATTTTTATCAAATAGTTTGAGAAATATGCCGGAGGGTGCTCACATGAGCATGTGTATGTGAGAAGAAGGTATTTTACCTGCATGGTAACTAAAGTACTGAAACCACCCTTTGGCGACACCACCAGATGCAATTTTCATCCCTACATTTACCTCGCAGTATTTTAGCTCTATTTGGCAGTGAGTTGAACTCATGAAGAACTGAGGGAACACAGAAGTTGAAATAATTCAACTTCCCAACTCAGACCTGTTTCCACATCTCTGCTGCATTGCTTAGTTTGTGCAAAGCTTCATCCCCCATCTCATGGCCGGTGGACAGAGCCAGGGAAGCACATCTGAAAGTTTCTATCTGTAGATACAGGCGTGATACACTCCAAAAGGAAAAAAAGAGCAATCAGCTACATGAACACTGAGCCAATTAAATGTCTGAGTAGTGTTTCGAAAGCGAACATGGGCGGCATCAGAAATTTTCCATCAGCTGTAATAACGCCAATTACTTTGCCAATTTCTGATTCCACCGTGGTTTGTTTAGTGCAGTCGTGCTTCAGCCTCTTGCCTGGGCTGATAGGCTTTGTTTATGCTGACTGTTCATTTGCCGAGCTTTTCCTCTCTTTTTTTCCTTCTGCTTTCTCTTTTCCCTGAGCCCGGATCAAAGCCCACAATAGCCCTCGTCCCCCTTTGCTCATTTCCAGCCAGGGCAGGATATCACCAAGGGGCAATGAGTTTCTTGGGAGCAAGAGATGTCGCTGCTGTTTCCAAATACTTTATGAATGCAAAGGTGTTCCTTGCCTTCCACTTCTGCTGCCAAGTTTAAAAAAAAAGAGTCCTTCCAAGAAGCGAAGCAGTTTGTCAAGGAGCGGGTAGTTGGGATCTGTTGGGGATGGTGGCTCTGAAGCTGATCACTTTTGTCTCAGGGACAGAAAAAGGGACCTTGCATCGCTCCAGATGGCAAAGGCACACAGGGACACATGTGCACTCAAAGTGCCCACAAAGTTAGCGGGAGCTTTTAATTGCTATTTACATTCAAGTTCATGGAAATTAATGGATGTCTCCATAGCCACTTTGCACAAGAGCTGTGATTCTTCTCCTCCTAATTGGGGAAGAGGGCTAATCATGGACATTTAAAGAGTGCATCTGCCTGACTGACAGCTTGAATGTAAGCTGCTGTGATATCTTTCAGAGATTTTAAAAGCTGGTTGAATTCCCTTCCCTCACCATTCAGGTCCAGGCTGGGGAGGGTTGGATGACATTTCGTCCTCTGTCCTCCTACTTGAGACACCACAGGGTGGCTTCCCCTACAAGGTGTGTGCCACCTTCCACTACAATTTTCATCCTCCCTTAGCAGCCACTGCCATCCTTAGCTCCTCAGTGATGATGTACTTTGCATGTACCAGCCTTGCTCATGTGGTTTTGGTGGCCTGAACTCAGCTTTACCTGCTTGCTTGTCTTCACAGCCGGCTCCTGGGTGCAGGTGCCTGGAGAACACCACAAGCAGGGAGCAACAGCAAAGCCATAATAGCACCATCCTGACCAACATGGGTCTCTGAGTAAATAACCACCAATGAACAGCAGATAGTTCATGCAGGGCTTTCTTGTGCACCTGGTTTGCCCTGGCCTTTCGGTTCCATGCAGCTGGTGTGATAACATGAGCACATCCTCACTGGGGTGCAGCAGGACTTGTTTCTAGCCATCCCTGGGGTAGGCAAAGGAGCCCCCAGAAACATGATCTGCCACATGAAGCATCAGCTAGAGGTGAGGCTATCAGCTCTCTATTCATACCCTGCTATTCATTTCAGCTTTGCAGCTGACAAATATATAACTGATACACTTTGCTGCTTGCAGCCCTCCTCATCACCAGGAATTGTAAAAGATCCTCTGGATGTGTTTTCAGCCCTCGCAGTTCATACTGGCCACAAATAGGCACAAAGCAGACAAGCTGCTGGTTCACGTCAGAGAAATGTGGCAAAAGAAATTTGCAGGGGAACCATCTAGTCACCTTAAATTGGAAAAAATAAAGCAGAGGCAGACTTCAGGAGAGGGGCATGCCAGGATGCGGTTCTTTTTTCCAGTGGTGTCACTGCAGTGGACCTTATTCCCCTTGTCCTGTCAGTTTATGTAGTCCTCCAAAATGCTGCAAAATGTGAGTCGGTCTGAAATCACCCCTTATACAGTCCAGCAGTAATATTTTTCATCCACTTTGTATTCACTGCAGCACAGCTGCCATGGACACCAGCTGCAAGCCTTGTTTTCTTTGTGGGAAATCGAGACACAATGAAAAATATTTTTTCCAAGTCACAAACCTACTTTGTGATCAAGTTAAAAATAGATGAGAACATGTCCTACCTCCTGTCTTACCTGCAGGACAGTCTCACATTCAAAGATGTTTTACACGTGAGCATTTGTGGAACAGCTAGTAATTCAGCAGTCACTAAGTGCACACAATATTCAGTTAACCCTTAACTAAAACAAATATCTTTAATATCTTGAGGGTAACCAAAGATTTTCCTTTTCAGAAAGCAGGTAAATCAAGTTCGGTTAAGATTGGTATCAATGTCACTAGCCTTTTTCTTTATTCCTCCCTATCCTCTGTATACTTACTGAGTGTTATTGAGGGTTCATGACATACTAATTGCGTGTGTGTTACAATATAATAACTCATCTGGAGATTTAAAATGGCAAAGGGATTATAAAGCTAGAGGCAGCTCTGTTGGTATGGCCGGCTTGATGTTTATTTTAGGGAAGGACCTGTTATCTCAACGTATTGGAGTGCTGCCCTCCGAGCACTGACACTGCATGGTCACATCTAAGGTCAAAGGCAGGCAGGTCTCTCTCCTGGTGTCTAATCTGACTTTTTGCAGGGTCATCTGCTGGGTAATAGCAGTATTCAGGAGAAGAAATAAAGCCGAATTTGTCATAGGCCTCATTAGGGAAACATTCATTGTTGGGTCACTAAGTCAAATGCAGTGGGTTCCCATCTGGACACGTTTTCTGTCACAGCACAGGGGAAGCCAAGCAATGGTATTTAATGCAGGTCTTATGCCAAGTACTGCAGAATTTGGTTATGTTAAACCCTAGGAGACTTTGGAGACATTTCTTCTTTGGTCCGAAACAACAGAATATAGTTTTACATAAAAAGAATGGGAGGCTACCAGCTGATACGATGGGAGACAGCACAGGGTAGAGAAGCTGTGAGATGTGCTGTCTAACTCCAGCTACTGTCTTGTAGACATTTCTGCATGTGTATATCCCCATCCATAAAATGGGAACATTAGTAATTCTCTATCTTGCAGAGAGTTAAGAAGCTAAATTAATTACTGTTTGTGAAGCTAATTGAGATTCCCATATGAGTACTGTTTGGAACATTCTAATTCTTATTATTATTATTTCCATTGAGACTTGGCTTCATGTAATTAGTTTGCTGTATCTGCAAACAGGTATGTTCTCTCGAGCTATTTGGAGGCATTCCTCATGGGACTGGCCCATGCAAAACTGTGCGGCATGAAGCACTGGCAATCAGGGCTGAGACAGCTCCTCTAGCTCACCCCAAACCTGCGTCCATCTCCTTGTATGGCTGCGCTCTTCAGAAAGTCACGTTTGTCCAAGTGAACAGAAACAGTTTAAGGAAACCGGGCCTATTACAAATTTATGCACCATCATAAATTATTATGGTAAATTATACTTGTGTGTGTGCAGTGGAATAAAGCCCAGAGGTGGATTATGTGCAATCCAGGGAGGGAAAAGTTTTTCCAACGGCCATTTAGGTTTGGCCATCAGCTTCTGTTGGGTTTAACATTAAATAAATTCTCATGCAATGTGTACCAGTCACATATTGTTTTAGTTTACACTCACAAGTGCTGTTGGGCTCAGTAGTTTTGAGTTAGCTCAATATTTTCAAAAAAGTCAATAAAAGCTGCATTTGTCATTACTGAAGATTCACTTGTCAAACACCTCTCCCACTTAAAATTAGCACAACAGTAGTGGAACAAAAAAACCTACTAAAATGGTGCTAGTTTTAAACAAAAACAACCCTTTAAGATTACATAAGAGCTATAGGAAGTATATTGTTTTATTTATGAATGTGGTACTCTGTCTATTCATTATTTCCTGAGTCTGGGTTGGTGTGTTTTTCTTTTGCTTTCATAAATAAGCAATAATTGACATTGAGACATTCAAAGGAGTCAGTTTTAAGGATCTTGAAACATCAGCAGCTTTGCCAGAGGTTTCATCTGAGAGAAGCTAAGTCAGTATGAGCTGGAAAGCTTGGGGAAGTAGACAAAAATAATCAAGTCAATGTGTCAAAAAAGGCTGTGCAACTTAGACTGGAGATGTGCTTGTTTAACTTTCTTGTGCCTAAAGCCCCAGTTGTGATGGGCTCGGTGCTGGGAAAATGTTTTTAAGCCAGCTGAAGTACTTTGTGGTGGTCACATCTTCGTTACAATGGGAATACAGAGGTGTAGGCATTTCTGTTCACTTACCAGCTCAGTGAAACAGTCTGATATCTATGTCCAATATAATCAATTTTAATGTTGTGATGTTTGTGTTCCTGTAATCCTGGAACAGTTCTTCAAAATCCTCATTTGCCAAGGGAAATATATTTGGCCTTAGGGTAACGGGGAGATTCATTTTATACATCTCTGAATGAATAGGAGATTATACTCCATTTTTAAGGATATGTTCATGGACTCTGAGCAACCTGAATGTCTTCAAAGATCTGCCACTATGTCTCTGAAAGACTGAAATGAGCATTGTCATTGGTGTCTCCTTTGGTAGGAAATGTGTGGTTAGAGGGAAGGAGTTAATGTAATAAATAGTTATTTAATCTTCTCTATGTCCAGCTTGAACTTGCAAATAATAGAAGCACAGCCAGGGTGCTTTTGCTTGCTAAGTGTTTCATGGCTTTCCTCATATTAGCTAATATACAACTGGAAAGAACTGAAATTTTAGACCTGCATTTGCAGGATTCCCCAGCGTTGCTATCAGCAACCTCCCAAACCGATCCATTCAGTTGGTCCTTTGATGTGCAATTAAACCCAGGAAAAAATAGCTTTGTATAATGTATAAATAGAAAAGAGGAGAGATAAAGGCAGTGTTGAAGTTGCTTGCTGACAGCTTGGCATCCAAATGTTAAAGGTGCATGCCACTACCTCTGCTTAAGAATGAGTCCTAAAAAACGTCTGCTTCTTCCCTAATTCCAGCCCCCTGAAAACTGGCACCTTATTTACCTTGCAGCTATGTTTGTTCAGTTGGAAAGAAAAAAAAAAGGTCTATGAGGCCGACTTGATTTGTCTTATCAGCAAAAATGAATTTTTTGTTAGAAGAAAATGACGGCTGCTCTCTAAGACAGTGCTTTTATTAGGTTGTTTTTCTCTTTATCTCTATAAAAATAGCATTCTTGCAGGAAGCCATTAGGTTTACCCATTCTTACTGATGAATAGGTGGCATGCGAAATATAGACCTCTTGCATGTTGCAAAAGGTCAGAGTACGTGGCGTGTTCTTTGAGCATCAGGGATAAGGCAGCCAGGCACATTTTGATTAACCTGACAAAAGGGTGAGATAATCCAAGTGGAAGCTACAGTATTTGAATGAACTTCAGCCATTAACGTTTGCCGTATCTGAAGGCCCGAGTGATCTCCTGCCAGTTTTACATTCACGTAACTCCACGGTCGAAGTGGAGTTATCATGCTTTATATCAGTGGGAGATTCAGTTTCACCTTCTGGAAGAACCAAAAATAGCTGGTGCCAAAGGATGAGGAAAGCTATTCAAATTCAGGACTATAAGGAAACATATGGAGGAGAAAACAGGATGACAAAGGGTGCAATTATCACCCTACCATTATGCGTCTTAAGAAGGTGGGCATCTAGTCCCAGCTGGACTTCCAGGCTCCCTGTACAGCCAAAACAGAGCTCTGAGCATCGGAGACAGCCATGCATGCTAGGCGTCCTAACCACCGTTATTGCTATCATCTCTGTACTCTATATGAATGGTGTTTGCCAAAGGGTGAATCAGGTCAATGTAAAGCTGGACGGGGTCTCTTGGGTTGTCACATGCAGCTCACAGTGAGTGCATCCCCTGTGTCCTGTAATCCCCTCAACACAAATCTATTAAGTTCCATCTTAACCTTCGTTTGGTTTGTTGTCCGAACTCTTTCTTCCAGTCTGTACCCTAAATTTATTCATACTGTCTTATGTCACGCTCACAGTGTGTAAATGAGCTTCAGCTGCTTGCTTACCCCCCTGTTATTAAATATCTGTTGTACCAGCAGACAGCAAATGCATCCACTCTGTCTTCTTGGACTCACACAAACCAGGAGAGGTTTTCCTCTCTTTTGAGGACCCCAGTGGCCAGCTGCTGTGTGACTTTAGCTGATTGCTCCCCATGCTGCTGAATGGCTAAAGAAACTCAAAGTATCCTGTGAAAACAAAATTGGAGAAAAGTGCATTCTGAAAGGCCAGCTCTTCTTTTTGCAAATTTGCAATGATTTGTAAGAGGATTTTGCCATGCATAGTTTTGTGGCTGCCACAGGAAAATGTGTGACAAAATCTGCTTGCTTAGTTTGTGGCTCCTCAGATGCGGATAAAAGTAGGTGTCATATTCGCAACAATAATCTGAGAACAGGAGGTCGGTGTCAATGGTGATAGAGAATGGGGAGAGTCAGGGCTTGGGGCTGAACTCATTTCTAGATACATATGCAAAGCAGTAATAAATGAGCTACAGTTTATTATGGGGAGAGCATCAGATCTTCCAGCTGCTCTATTAGGACTTCAGGCCAGGATATTTAATTATGCCCTGGCCTCCTCCTTTAAGCAGATTATCACAGTGACACACCAACTGCTGTGCCCTGCCCGCGCCCTCAGGCTTTGCTCCTTCTCCTTTGCCCACAGTGGCCCTGCTGTCCATGGAGGGAGGAGGCCAGGGCTGAGCGCAGGGAGTGCTGAGGGCAGGGGGTCCCTGGGTTTTGTCTTGCATAAAAAAATACCCTAAAAAAAAATAATAATCTGTGTTTATCAGAATGGTTAGGATTTTATTATTATTATTATTATTAAGCACACCAGGGATCTTATAAATAGGGCATCTTTCAATAATTAAAACCATGGCAAGCATGGAGAAGGGCAATTTCGGTAGCAGGACTCCTTTCTTTTTATTAATTCCGCCCATCTGTGTGCTACAGAGAGCAGAGATGTGGTGTGGGTCATCCTCCTCCTCTTCACCCCTCTGCTCCCATGTGTATGTACTGTCTCCAAATACACCCGCGCTAGGGGAACATATCTGTGTCCCCTTCCACATCTCCTCTTCAAACACCCTCCAGAGGCGACAAATCCACAAGCTGAAGGCTCGGGTTTATCCCGGCAGGATTACGGCTGTTGCGATGCTGCCTTCCCACGTTGTCTTTGCTGGATGAGGCTCTTTGAGCAAAAAACTCCTCTTACTACAGGAAAGCCCTTGGTCTGTGCTGCTGGAGGTGAATCATCTCACCTGGGCTCCCTTTCCAGAGTATTTATTTTGTCCCACCACAAGCTCACCAATTCCTCTGTGCAGTGACTTTCACTTTCTTCTACTTTTTGAGCAGGGATAATAGTCCTTACGGGGCTTTGAAGTGCCATGCAAGCGTTGGGGTCACCCCTGATAATACAACTATTACAAGGACAAAGGCAGTGAGCACGGAAGAAAGTCATGGGCATGCGGTTTCGTAGTGAGGATTGGTGGTTACTATTTAGTTTTTTATATTTTTACTGGAAAATTTGGGGAAAAAAAAGTGTAGCGTTGCCCAAAGAAATGGTTCATACATCGTGACTAAATTTGCCCAATGATTTTGGCTCCAAAAATGGAGATAGGAACTCTGGAAAAAAACATGAAGTGCTGCTATTTTCCAAGGAAATGTTTTAAATTTTCTTTTTGAAAGGCATCCTTTATTTTGAGAAAGATGGAGACAGGAGGAAGGATAAAAGAGAGGAAACGTAAGTGAGACTACAAAAAGATTTGGAACTTTTTTTTTTCATCCAGAATATTAGAAAATACACTTCCTGAGCTATTTGATCTAGATTTTTTTTCCCTCAAAAATGTATTGTTCCTTCAGCTCTTTTCCTAGATTCTGTCACTAGCTCCAGTCCTGAATTGACGTGTGACCTGCAGCAAGTGACAACTTCCTTGTGACTTGGTTCACCCTTCTGCAAACCTGGGGGTTTTAATGGGCTTTGTTCATTAAACTTGCCCAGCTACTTTCCAAGCTCAAGGTGAAGGCGGCACTATGTACATGCAAAGTCTCAAGAGAAACTGACAGTCCTGTCCTCTCTAATGAGACTTTTCTCCTAGAGAGGACATCAGCACGTATCCCATCCACTGCTGTCATATATACACAGCTTGCCGTACATGCTGCAAAATATTCCTAGAGGTGCATTCCTTCAGTCAGTTTTATGTCAGCTCTCTTTTGATGATAGCAAAATTTTGTTCCTTTAATGCAAGTTTATGGTAAAATGGGTGGAGAATTTTGGAAAATATAAGGCAATTACTTTGCATCAGTGCTAGACCCCTAATTTATGCTGCTGCTTATTATACAGTGCTCCAGCCAAGCAAGCAACGAAGTCATTGCCCCTGTAGAAGGAGCAACATGAGATGGGCTATTCAGGTATGAAATAGGTACTGAAGTCTATCACGGCAATGGAAAGCAGCAGTCATACATCACAGTATGACATAATTTTTCATCATCTTCTGCCAGCTGAGCTGTGATTAAGGTGTTAGCAGGTTTGTCAATTGTCAGATCATAAAACTGATCATCAGAGTTGCATGAAAATGTGCAAACCTTTGAAAACAGGCCAGACTTTCAGGCTGATCCAGCACTGAAATATCGGCCCTCAAGTTTCAGTTTGCTCAAGCGGAGGAAGACAACGTGCAAGCAACACCCTCGTGCCCCACATGTCCTTAATGTATGCACGCGGTATCCATGCTATGTCTGCGTTAACATCAACATGTCCTGTGCGCTCCTCTCTTTCCAGCCTTATTTCAGCTGAGCCCTGTGATGGCTTCTTATCTCAGCAAGACATTGAGATACACTTAGGGTTGTTCAAGTTTCTTAGTTGTTTCTTAGTGTTCTCACTTTAGCACAAAATGTGAGCGACCTGGTCTAGTGGGAGGTGCGCCTCCCATGGCAGGGCAGTTGGAACTAGACATCTTTAAGGTCCCTTCCAATTCTAACCATTATCTGAATCTATGTAATGACAACGATTACGTGTAATGGGATTAGATAAATAACCACAAACAAAACAATGGTTATTTGCACTAACAAGCATGAGAAAAAGCAAGTGCACTGAGGAGCATGACCTAGAACGGGAGAGGAGTGAATAGCAGATGCCTTTGCAGCGGTGTTTCTCTGCTGCTTGTAATGAAAGAACATTTAGTCATTGGGAGGGTAAGCCAAGACCTGCTCTGGTCAAGGGAGCCCCAAGGTGTTTGATTTACAACCAGATAAAATTGCTGCAAAATTTTGACAGTGTATTTATAGCTTTCTTTTCCCCTGTCTGCTTGCTGGCACGTATGGAATTACGAGGGAATAGTTTGGGTTGTTACTGTGTTTTTACTCATTTGCAGTTGTTCCATGCACTGTTTTTTGACATTTTATGGATCCCTAAAGAACCACAGGCCACCCCATGAGAAACACTGGCCTGGAAAGACAAGGTGGAAAATTTGTTCTTCATGTGTCATTGGAGTTCCTTGATACTACAGGAAAACTGGGAGGAGGAAAATTGTGGACTTTGGTTTCATTGCAAAAAGAGCTGCCTTATTGCAACAACAAAGGTTTTTCTTTGAACAAAACTAGACAAGTCTGAAGTTGTTGTGTAGTGAGCACACCATGCTCACAGGAGAGAGTGTTGCGTGCTGCAAATGCACACAGCTCCCTTCAAAGCAAAGACCGTACAGCCAACAGGTTGAGGCCAACCTTTCCAACCAGTGCAGTTGTACAGACTTGTCCGTGGTGAGGCCCCACCTTGAATACCATGTTCAGTTTTGGGCCCCTCACTACAAGAAGACATTGAGGTGCTGGAGCGTGTCCAGAGACGGGCAACGGAGCTGGTGAGGGCTCTGGAGCACACGTCTGATGAGGAGCAGCTGAGGGAACTGGGGTTGTTCAGCCTTGAGAAAAGGAGGCTGAGGGGAGACCTTAACACTCTCTACAGCTCCCTGAAAGGAGGGTGTAGCCAGATGGGGGTCGGTCTCTTCTCCCAAGTACCAAGCAATAGGACGAGAGGAAACGACCTCAGGTTGCACCAGGGGAGGTTTAGAATGGACATTAGGAAAAATTTCATCACCTAAAGGGTTGTCAAGCACTGGAACAGGCTGCCCAGGGAAGTGGTTGAGTCGTCATCCCTGGAGGTATTTAAAAGATGGGCAGATGTGGTGCTGAGGGAAATGGTGTAGTGGTGGACTTGGCAGTTCTAGGTTAATGGTTGGACTTGGTGATCTTTAAGGTCCCTTCCATCCTTGACGATTCTATGATCATTCCTCAGCCTTCCTGGAGAATGACAAGCAGTAGGGTACAAGGATGCAAGGTGGCTCTTTTCGTGCCTTTTTCTTTCCTCCAGAAGACTGGATTGTACTGAACGTAATGAATGTATTGGTAAAACTGTCCTGCTTGGTGCCATGCACCCTTTCCTCCTGGCAAACCTTAGTTCTCTGAACACCTTGCAGCTACTTGTGTAGCCTTGTGATAACACAACCTTGTGTTGTGAGATCCCTGCACCTCCCATGGAGAAGTCAGTCCTTGAATTACTTAAGCAAGGTGTTTTCAGTGAGGCTGGGTTACATGCTGGCCACGCAGCTGAGGAATGCAGGTATTTGGGACTCCTCTGGAAAGACCCTGCTGAATGATCTCCGGGGTGTACTGTACTAACCGTAAGCCTACCACCCCCAGGGTTTGGAAGAGAGCAAATTCCTTCCAGGATTATAGGATTAAGAAGCTGAAAAGTGATTCAAATTCTTCATTAAACGGGGGGGGGGGGGGGGGGGGGGGGGGAAAGAGAGACATGAGGGGAAGCTCTTCAATGCATGCATCACTCGACGTGTTTTCCTTGTAATTAAAGGAAGTTATTGAAAAATATTTGAGGGGGATTAAATGCTCAGAGTATATGTGCCGATCAAATAACACAAGAGTCTGCATTCTTCTGAGTAATCAATGGAGTGACTTGAATGGGGAGGTTCAAAAGAGCATAGTTATTGTTAAAGTGCCATTGTAGTAGTATTCACCATACTGTACAGCAGATGGACAGGCCCAAGGGTTTCCCAGCAGGGAAATTTTGCTACAGCTGAAAAACCAAGAGTCTGGAGTTCATATGTGGGTGTTTCCACACCAATTGTTAAAATTTCAGTCGGGCTTTTCTTCCCTTCTGCCCCTCAACCTGAATGTGGAAAGAGATGCTGCGAATTTCCTGAGGAAGGCTTCTTTGGGACTGAAATTGCATTTCTCTTTCTTTCATGCAAGCAAAAGAGGAAAGGGAAAACCTGTGAACAAGAAAGGTGTTTAAGAACAGAGCCCAGGACATACAAAATGGGAGGGATTCGTACTGTAAACAGGGAATTGTGCTTACCATTATTCTTTCCTCTGTCTTCTGACAGCTTAATTATAAGTGGTCATTATTTAGCCATTAATTAAGAGGTCATTATGTCCTAGACACTTGGTGTCTAGAATAGCCAATAAGTCCTGCAGCTCGTAACACGGCACCATGACCACCTCAGTGTTCTGTGAGTGCATGCCCATGTCCGTGACAGAAATGTTGCTCTATCCAGAGGTCTTTGCTTTATTTTGGCTTTTCGTTTGGGTGTTTCAGGGCTGACAGTGGGCATAAGCAGCATGATCTAGTGGAGAAAGAGATCCATAAGGTGTTTGAAGACCATGAGGCTGTGGGGTTTTTTGCCATTTTGCATCAAACTGCTGAAAATCAAATTTCCCTGCATCACCAACCAACATCCTGTTTCCAGCGGTCCTGGAGGAGGAAAGCTCCTGGCTTTAGACAAAACTTGGCCCCAAGGTTGTGCCTCCATCTTTGCTCCTGCTCTGTCATGCAACCTACAGGCAAGACACCTCACCTTGTTAGCTCCCTTTACATTTTACAAATGAGCAGTTTAATGACGTCCCCCTCAATTCCTGCATTTAATTAATGGTTGAAAAGTGCTTTGAGATCTTCATATGAAAGATGCCATATACTTGCACAAAGAAAGATGATATTAATTCCTCTTTTATTGGCTTTTTATAAAGAGGTTCTTACAAACTTGAGGGAAAAGATTCCATCTCCTCTCCTCTCCCCTCCTCTCCTCTCCTCTCCCCTCCTCTCCTCTCCTCTCCCCTCCTCTCCTCTCCTCTCCCCTCCTCTCCTCTCCTCTCCTCTCCTCTCCTCTCCTCTCCTCTCCTCTCCTCTCCTCTCCTCTCCTCTCCTCTCCTCTCCTCTCCTCTCCTCTCCTCTCCTCTCCTCTCCTCTCCTCTCCTCTCCTCTCCTCTCCTCTCCTCTCCTCTCCTCTCCTCTCCTCTCCTCTCCTCTCCTCTCCTCTCCTCTCCTCTCCTCTCCTCTCCTCTCCTCTCCTCTCCTCTCCTCTCCTCTCCTCTCCTCTCCTCTCCTCTCCTCTCCTCTCCTCTCCTCTCCTCTCCTCTCTTGGTGTGGGTAGGTCCACACCTAGAAGACTCCAGTCTTCTAAAGTAGGTGCAACAAATCACATCCTCACTTACTAAGAATATAGGGTCACAGAAGTACCAAAGGTATGGCCATCTGGGGAGTGAAGCCTCAGTCTGGTAATAGCACTTGTCAACTTTAGAGGATACTTTCTCTCTGGACCTATGTATGACAGTCTTAACAGACCAAGCTCAAGAGGTCGCTGCATCCATCCTCCTTAAAGCAGTACCAACTCTACCTCAAACTATTCAACACGCATTCATCTAATTTGCTCCTATGCACTTCCAGCCACGGTGAGTCTTTCAGGCGACCTGCACTGACATGAAACTATCCTTACCATTTACTTTTTTCTTTTAATGTCTCATCTATATTTCCTTCACCCCAGTTTAATTACATTATTTCTTACGCTACCCGCAGTGAACAGTACCACATTAGTTCCTTTCTCTATGCTTTGGCCACTTATATTAAATCAGCCTGGAATTTGATCTAGCCAGGAAATGAATCAATTTCAGACATCCCATTATCCTTGTGCTTTTGCCTTGCCAGAAATGTCCAAATCAGGATGACTGTTTCCTAGCCAGTCACTTCAATCCTTTTTAGGCACTTAAAAGTAAACTTTCTTACAGAGAGCCTTAGCACACTGAGTACCCAAATTGAAGTTAATGGATGCTCTGAGAGTGAGTCCTGTTTATTTTGGCACCTCTCTGTACAAGTAAAAGTCTGATTATATGTATCTGCATAAGAAAGTGAAGACGGAAGGACTGTACTTTTTTCTTTTTTTAATATTTTTCTTTTCTTTTAAACTACTTTGGCAAATCAACCATACATCTTCTCACTTCCTCCTTCTGAAAGCTAACCAGACGGCATATGCCAGCATCAAAATTTCCCACTGATCGTTTGTTTATCATTCAGTCACCTCAAGCATGTAGTGGAAAGTTTGAACTGACCCTGGGGTATGGTATTTGTTAATAACTGAAAGCATGGTTTGACCAAGTTGCCATTTAAAAAAATAACAGTCCAGTCTACTTTGCATGGTGCCATGCAGTATCAGTAGGTGCTGAAAGTTAGCAGAACTAAGTACAAAATGAGCTTTGGAGTCCTGTGTCTGATGCCTTGGAGGTTAATGGAGTAGATATTTTTTTAACCTTGCAATTGTGGTTAATAAAATAATGGATGAGGAATGGGTGAAAGAAGGGGTTTTTTTTTTATTTTATTTTTATTTTCTTTTGGCTCAACAGATGTGTTTAAGCAAACACAGTCTCCTGATCCTGAAAACAGCAGTTCCCTTGGTAAAATGGCTGGGGATGGTTTTGGAGAACTTGAGTTAAAAAATGCACTTGCAAAAAAATAAGCTGTCAAAAAGTAAATATTTAACTTTTCCATTTGTTTTCTTCTTTGCATGGAGTGTACATGACAAACCTAATTCATAGCTGCTAATGTTGTAGTTAATGTCAACAGAGCTATAGTTGGAAAGGAAATTACCCGGACTGTCATGATTTCACATCCTCTTTGTAATTTCTTCTCCTGGACAGATTGCTTTTTCATGACGACAGACACTGAAACAGACTGACTTGCCAGGCAACTCAGTGTCATACAATAAAATGCAAGTCATGGAGTTCTGTATACAAAGAAATTACCCATGGAAAGTACCCACCACAATGAGAAAAACAGAACAAAACCTATGCCTAGAAGTTAAAACCAGACAAGTACAAGTTACAATAAAGGAGCAAATGTTTAACAGATTAAACCAAGTTGGTTCCTGGAGATATGCTGTCTTGGGACATAATAAGAGGTTTTTGCAGAATTTGTGATTTAGTTAAACTTTACTGGACTCAATGCAAGGACTAACCTGGGTAATTGTGTGGTCTGTACTGTACAGGTGGTAAAGCTAGATGAAACCTATCTGGCTTAATTTCGATCTGTGATCAACACAGACACTTGTTTCTGTAACCTCTCAACCCCAGTTTGGCCAGCACAAACTGAGGTGCTAATGGACATTGCCCTACATCTTGGAAGTATTGGCACTACAGAAAATACACACACTTTGCAAATAAAATGTTGTGTTTTCACTGTTCTTTTGCATTGGGATGAGGCAGTGGTGAATTATGCCAGGCTGTAAAGTGAATGTGAAAACCATTAGAAGGCTGCTTTAACCGATGAGACTTATCATGATAATAAGTGTTAGGCTTGGTAGTCAGTAGTAACAGGGTCAGTGCCTTAGAGAGCAACTCATTGCGGAGTGCCAAGAAAAGGGAAAGTGATTAACTTGAGTTTCCAAGGGAAAATGAGCAGTCCACAAGTTCAGTACTAGATTGTCTGTAGTCATGCTAAGAGTCTTTGTCTCTCTTTCCTTCAGCACTGGGAGCAAACTCCCTGCTTGGATATGTGTCTTCCTTATTGCTAAATCCATTTGCTCTGGGAATTGCTGGAATGTAGAGGAAGCACAGTGATCTGAGCAGGAGAGAGACCCAGGATGTCCTGAGTTCTCGTGCTAAGGCTTGGCAAAAGTATTGGCTCCTCTAATTTCCTCTTCTCCCTGCAAAGAGGTTAACTCAGTAATTATTCTAAGTAACAAGATCTCTGCATGCTTGGCAAAAGGCCAGAGATTCATCCAAATTTGTGGGCTTACTTCCCTGATGTTCAGGCCAATTGGTGCACTCACGCTGCACAATGAATTGCAGATGTAGTGATCTCATGCGCTACATTAGTAAAAAGTGCAGAAATGTTTACCCTGAAGTCGAATGCAAATGCAAAAAGATGGGTTGCCTGAGACTGCAATCTGAACATCCAAAATCGGAATCACACCAATCCCCTCCCTATTTAATCCTTTGCTTTGTTGCCTCATCTTTCCCATCTGTGAAATGGAAACAATTCCACTTAGCTTTGTCTTACTTTGCCCTGAGGAACTGGAATGAGCTAGACCTTTCAAAAAGACTTTGAAGACAGATTATTGTTTTTCATTACTGTGTGCAACACTTCCCACCATGAAGCGATATTCGAGAATAAAGGTACAATTCTGCTTTGCCAAAAAAGTAATGCTAACCTTCCACCAAAAACATTTCACTGCTTTAATTGTTAGATGGAAATCAGCTGTGTTTGACAGAGCTATTTCTAACCTTTGCCAGTGCTATGCGGTTCTGCACCACCAGCCTGGACCTGGTGTATTTTATTTTTACCCCTACTTTCTGTGGGGGATTATGTGTTGTGACTTTGACCTGGGACATTTCCTTTCTTCAGAAGGATTAAGCTGCAGTTGTTTTTCTGCTAGCAGTGAGTATCATTCGCAGCCTAAGAAATATGATTTCCTTCTTTTAAAATGGGTCAGACCCTTTTGGTTTTTTAACCACAAACAATAGAGTTCAGAGAAAAATCCAGAGGAATATGGACTTGGGAGCCTTTGTGGCTTCTGATGTGAAACAGGCCTGTCTAATGCATTCAGTTCCTTGTCAGTTGTGAAAGAAACTTCTAAAGTTTCATAATATCATATCAGTTGCACAAACAACTTGTCCTTTTAAAGTAGGTGTTTAAAATCTGCACTTGGTTTTAGTAAAGCTTAGTCTATTTTTATGCTTGAACAAGCTTTCTTTTCTAGGGGTGGTAAAAAGAAGGTAAAGAATTAACTTAATTTCTCTTTTTTTTTTTTTTATAGAAGACAAGTAACTCCATTTCAGATGTCTGTGTCTCATTCAGGGCAATTAAGGGTTTCACGTCATTTGATATTCTCTTTGAGAAGCCTAGGAATTGGTTACGAGTTTCTACCCTTGTTAGATTTAAACTCTATTTCATTTTAACCCCAGGGAATTAGTCTGGATTGAAGTGCATGCATGCATGAATTAAATCACAGCAACATTGCTATGTCTCTTTTTAACACAGAGATCTCAAAGCTCTTAGTTATGTTTTCATTTCTCAGGCCTGCCCTGTGCGAGGGGTATGGTAGTTGTATCATTTCCAGAACTGCAAGGTCCATATGCAATAAACCATACCTCTTCTTTCCTTCTTCTGTAATGGCTGTTACCTTGAGAAGACAAGGAGCAGAGGCTGCTACCTGCACACAGATCCGTCCAACATCCAGTTTGATGTGCTTTGTTTATGGCTCAAGCAAAGGGATGCGACTGAGGCTGTCTGATAAAGGACAGTTTTAGCTGGTTGAGCAGTAATAATTCCTGTTTAAATGCTTACAATCCCATTGATTTAATCTGGCACAGTTTCAGCAGGCTAGACGGGTGAATGTCTGCGGCTCAGAGTCATCAGTGGCCTTAGGGCTTTCTCCAGTGAGGTGTGAGATGTGGATTTGAGAGACAAAGAGCTTCAACTCTGGCTCATCTTTGCAATACAGCCAGCAGGCCTTGTGTAAGAGGTGTAGGGGTGTTAGCACTTTGGCTGTGTTTGCAAAGGGGACAACCTTGCTCAGTTCTCAGTTCATCAAATAAAAGACTGAGATTTTCTTACCAGGTGAAGATCCCAGAATGTAGATCTCAACTGGGTCAATCCTGAGCAGTTCAGCCCTTCATTGGGTATTTTTTGTAGCAGCTTTGGATGCCAAAGTCACTAGACGATGCACAAAAAAACCTAGGAGAGGAAAGAATGCTACTGCAGAGCTCAGATCTAAAATGAAACTACATCGCTCTTATTTCTAGGAGGTCCCTTACTGGGCCAGTTTGAGTCCTCAGTAAAAGCTGCAGCTCATTATGCGCCAGAGCTGGCTGTTACAATCTTGAGAGATGAACAGCACGAAGGCTGTGGCAGGTCATCTCCTGCAGAAAGCATAACAAAATCTTTGTGTATCTTAGGCAGATGCACGGGAGAGTAACAGAAGCGCGAGGGGAAGCAGGTACTTTTCTAATTACCCAGAGAAGGCTGCTCACCTTCACAGACCAACAGAGCTGGCTTTATGTAGCAACAGCAGCTATTGCACCAGTTGAAGGAACAGCAAAGCTGCCATGGCAACGTCTTCTCCTCAGGGGATCTCAGACAGGATTCTGGCCAAGCCAGCCCAAATTTCTCCTGTGCTTTCCACTGCCGCACTGCCCCTCCAGCTGGCTACAAAAGACAAAATCCAGCCCATAAGCTGAAATAGAGTAAATATTAGTTAAACATTTACAGCTCTTAAGATCTTACAAGAAGTAGAAGCAGCTGTCAAGTTGGGAGATGCCTCCTCCGGTGCATGACGTAGTCCAGCCACAGTGTGTCAAGGATGTTAATAGTGAGACTGGCTGCAACCAGAGCCTCGGGGACTGGATTAAGTGGTCAAGTCCAAAATCATCTCCCACCCAGGTGACTCAAAGATGAGAGGAATCATGGACCACCATAGACTGACAGCTTCAGTACAGATCTCTGCCTGGTGAAAGTCTTTCCTCCCATGTAGTCCGTGAAACACCATAGGAAAAAAGACTCACCAACCTGCTTGATGGAAACTCAAAGGGTGCAGAAAAAGGCTTCGGACTTTTTGTTTTCGCCCCAAGATGGTGCTTGGCATTTTTTTTCATGAAGCCATCACGCAGTCCTCAGTTTTGTGGGCTCCCTGCTTTCTCTAAACAAGTTATGTCTGCTTTGCATTAATCATTAATTGTCTTGGCTGGGATATAGGCCTTCTGTGTAGACACTCACAGCAGAACACAGCAGAAAAGGAAACGGTCTTTTCTCTTGTTTAATACTGCTTCTCAAGCAACTGAAGGTATTGATTGATGCTTCTCATGTTTCCAGATATTCTCTGTGATGGGAAAAAAAGCCATATTCCCCTAAAGTGGCAGTTGTATTAGATATCAGCAAATGTATCTCTTTAGATGATCAAAGCATAATTTATTTTTTTTTGAAGTGTCTCTATGTTGTCATATAAAAATAGATAGATGATACGTATTACATATCTTTTCTCCTAACGTGATTGAGTTATCACAATCAAAATTTTCCTTTCCCCCTCTGAATTCATGCAATAAAGTATATCACAGCTGCAGTCACATGAGGACATGTTGGATGACTGTACCTTTAGTGATTACTTGTCATTTGTCCATAAGCATGAATAAATATGGCAGTCATGGATGTTGATGATAGTCTTATTTCAATAGGTTAGGTGTAATTAAGAATTATATAAACATGATTGATAAAATTAATGTATCTGGAGAGCCCTTGAAGATTAAATCCTCTTCATAGTCAAATGGCAGTTATTTAGTTAGTGGCTAGTTTTATAAAAGACAGAAAAGAAAGATGTGAGATTATAACAAGGGTCTGAATCTCTAACCTCCAAAACAGGGCCTCCAAAGATCAGGGTGCATTTTTAAAAATTTAGGAATAAGTTACTAATGACTTTGATAATTAAGATGCAGTGTGAAGCACCACTCAATCCTTAAATTAAATACAATATATGCTCTAAACTTTTACTTGTGTAGATTTTAAAAGTCAGTGAACAGAATTTGCAGAAATGCTATTCATATTTTCCAAGGAAAAATGCCGCGATTGAGAGACGGAGACCCGGCTTGATGCAAGTCAGGATCTGTTTTATTGATTACAACAGTCATTTTTATATCTTTAGACAAACAATGAGCAGTATGTGTCTTAAGTTGATTGGTACAACAGCTAATCACCTAATACATATTACAAAAGCTGAGCTCATGATTGGTTAGCAGTTAAGCAACACTACTTCTCCTTTCAGATTTATTACTACTTCTCCTTTCTCTCGGCCCCTTCCACGTATCCAAGGGCTCGCTGGCCTTGTTCCTTATCAGTACAGAGCCTTTTATACTGAGTTGTTCATATCTTGTGCAACTCTCGGCTTGCAAGGTCTAGCACATCCTTCCTTATCAGTTGAAATTCACTAGGAGTCCTTTTAAGAGAGATTGAGTCACCCCCGTCATCTCCCCCTTCTTGTTGCACAATAAGGACCTTCTTCACCGAGTTGGCTATTAGGTTCTGCATACACTGCAGGAAACAGGGTAAACAGAGTAACAAAAGGATAAAAACGACCAAAGCATACACAATCATTTTTACAATGCTAACACTAACATGTTTTCTAAGCTTATCTCAAGCCAAACAATAATTTCTGCTTTCAAAATAACTCTTTTATTCTTAGACAAAGCAAGCTCTTTCTGTTCCTTCTAAGCAAGACTGCTATCTTGTTTTCCCCAGGGCTTGTGACCAACAAGTTCCAAAACGTCCCCCTTTATCAGTTGAGCAGTACTGGAGGTTTTGCTGAGACCAGTCGAGCCCTGACCTACATCTCCCCCTTCCTGTTGCACAACAAGAACCTTCTTTACAGAGTGTGCTATTAATTTTTGCAAGCACTGTAACAGACAGGGTAAAAAAAGCAACAAAAGAATAAAAACAGTCAAAGCATACACAGCCGTTTTTACCAGGCTCTTCAACCATCCTGATAGACCCCACTCTCCAAAAAGTCTGTCCAGCCAATCCCAGCTGTCGTTTTGACGAAGTTTGGAGACCCCGTTTTTGAGCTGTTGAATGCTAGCATGGATTGACTCTGAATGATCAGAAAGATTCGTACAACACATACCTTCAGAGTCCTCACAGCCATGACCTTGCGCTAAAAGCAAAAAATCTATAGCAGCCCTATTTTGCAATGTAGCATGACGAACACTATCTACATCTAATAAAAGACCAGACAATGCCTTGCTAGTAGCATGTGTTTGTTTAGCAAGCCAGCAGCCAAGCTTATCTAAAGTTGCTAATGCTCTTCCAGCAGCAGCTCCGGGCAGTAGGAGAGAGGCAGCAAAGCGTTGGCTAAAAGACCAAAACTCCACATTATCATTACAATTAGGGGTATAGGTATGGACACCACGCTTTGTCGGGTGGGATTTAAAACTATTAGATAAAAAGGTAGCTCGGGAGCCCATTGATGTGCTTGTCTAAGGCTAATTGCTGTAGCAATTTTTTGTAAAGAGTTAACGGCTTCAGGATCGAGACTGCGGGGGGAACACAAATCAGTGTCCCTTTTAAGCAGTTTGAATAAGGGACTTAAATCCGCGTTAAAAATTCCCAACAGTGGTCGGACCCAATTGATTGTCCCCAACAATTTTTGCACATTGTGTAAGTTTTGTATGTCTGTCTGTATCTGTAAAGGCTGGGGAGTTATAGTCTGAGCCCTGATGCGCCAACCTAAGTATTTCCATGGTGGTATTTTTTGAACCTTCTCCGGCGCAATTCAGAGGCCTGCCGAGTTGACAGCAGCCATGACAAGGGCTACGGTTTCCTCCATGGCTTCATAATGTTGTGCGGCTACCAGGATGTCATCCGTATAACGGTACAGCAAGACATCAGGCATTGCAGTTCTGACAGGACTGAGTACTTTAGCTACATACCACTGACAAATTGTAGGGCTATTCATTCCTTGTGGCAGCACAACCCACTGATATCTTTGCAACGGGGCTTGCATGTTGACGCTTGGAACTGAAAAGGCGAATTTAGGAGCATCATCTGGATGCAGGGGGATATTAAAAAAGCAGTCTTTGAGGTCGATAACAGTCAAGTGCCAATCTCGAGGAATCATAGTAGGGGACGGGAGTCCCGGCTGAAGGGTTCCCATATCTTCCATAGCGTAATTAATTTTTCTGAGATCATGGAGCAAAGGCCACTTGCCAGTTTGTTTTTTAATAACAAAGACAGGTGAATTCCAAGGACTAGTGGAGGGCACAATATGCCCTTTCGTTAGCTGCTCCATAACTAGTTCTTGGAGGGCGCGAAGCTTTTCCAGAGGTAGGGGCCATTGATCTACCCAAACAGGGGTATCGATTTTCCAGGTCAATTTTAGGGTGTCGCGCACTTCAATGGCCCCACCTAAAAATGGGTCCGAATGGACATTCCCCACTGAGACATCACATCACGGCCCCACAGAACCATAGGAACAGGTAACACAAAAGGCTTAACAGAGGCCATGTGCCCCTCTGGACCCTGGACTTGAATTAGCTCCAAACTCTGGCGACTGTTTCCCGCTCCCCCAATTCCAGCCAAGGTTTGGGAAACATCAGCCAGAGGCCACTGCGGAGGCCACTTAGCCTGAGAAATCAGGCTGTAACATCAGCTCCTGTATCAACAATTCTGCTTAATGCTACTTGCTGTCCCCCTCGAATAAGAGTACATTGACATATAGGTCGTTTCTGAGAGATGGACTGCACCCATAAAATTTGCGGATTCCCCGTAGATCCAAAGCCTCCTCGCCTCTGTTGTTGAGACTGGCTAGGAGCGGAGGAACATACCTCCTTGGGAATCAATATTAATTGTGCAACGCGGCTACCTTTCGGCACCGTACAGGAGGGAAATGGGGTCCATGCCATAATTTTAATTTCATCAGTACTGTCAGAGCCAATGATCCCTGGTAATACAAAGAGCCCTGTCAAAGTTGTAGACAACCTTCCCAATAATAACGCTTGTGTTCTAGGAGGTAAGAGACCTGAGATATTAGTTGACAAGAGGTGAACCGAGGAGTCGAGCAACGTTACTGTGTAAGCGGTTGCCAGGTCCAATCCTGCGCTTCCTGCTGTTGCTGGGCAAAGACTTGAGGCACTGCCGCTTCTCTCCGTCAAGGCTGGAATGTAGGCTGCGGAATTTGTGTCTGCGCGCGCCGCTGTCCTGCCCTCTGCGATCGGTTTCCCTGTATCAGTTGACCCTGGAAATCATACTTAGACCGACATTGATTAGCATAATGACGCCCTTTTCGACATCTAGGACAGACCCCAGGGGCCTGGGGTTTAGTACCAGCATTGGCAGTCAAACAATTCTTTTTCAGATGACCAGGTTTACCACAACCATAACAATTCCCAGGTCCCACAGAGCCACGCATGGCTGCGAAAGCAGCAGCCATAGCCTCAAACTCATGTTCTAGAGTACCAATTCTATTACAAGCCTCTATCATTTCCACCAGCGTGGGGTTTGGATTTGGGAGAGATTTCAACAACTTTTTACAATCCACATTAGCATTTTCCACGGCTAATTTTAGCAACAAAATTTCCCGCGCGTCCACATTGTATATCTGGCGCTCTACAGCCTGTCTTAATCTATCAATATATTGCATATAAGGTTCTCGAGGTTCCTGAATGACCGTAGTAAAGGCTTTTTGAGGCTTCTTTGTGTCAGGAACCTTAAAGAAGGCCTTCCTTGCTTCCTCGCGAGTCACTTCAAGAGCTTCTCTCGGGATATCTCGGGCTTGAGACACCGGATTAGAGTGCTGGCCTGTGCCAGTAAGGTGCTCTATAGTCAGTGCAGCTAAAGCTGCGTTAGCATTACCCACATAAGTCATGAGAAGCGTTTGGAGCCCCCTTTTCCAATGCGACTCCCACAAGGTGTATTGTGTCGGAGTCAATAACAGCTGTGCTAGAGACTTTAAATCATGAGGAGTCATAACATATGTGTCAAATACAGAAGATAACAAACTCACAAAATAAGGGGAGGAAAGCCCGTGCTCGGTAACGGTACGATGCAGTTCTTTAATTACTGGAAAAGATAAAGCCTCCCACTGTGCCTTTCGACCCTGATAAATCATGGGGGCAACTATCGTTTTCGCAATCTCCAGCGCCCCCTCCTTCAAGGCTTGACGCTTTATGCTAGCCCACACATCATGAGGGTCAGGGGGGTAGAGATTCGGCTCCCATTCGGGATCCACCGGCCCCAGATCAAAGGGATCCTCCTCCGGGGGGTGTCCTGCAGCACACACCTCTAAAAGTTCAGGGGTTTTCTTATTCTCCGGCAACACCGGAGGTGCTGCGAGAGGATTTTCCTCCTCCCCCCGCTTCGTCTTTATGACTCTTCTCCTGTGCCTTTAAGGTCTCGAAGATGCTCCTCCACCACGGGAGCATGCGCTGGGCTTCTGCGTCCCCTATTGTCGCTGCATCCCACAGTTTCACCCCCACATCGTCCCAAAGCTCCCGCGTAAAAATACTAGATGCAGTTACGGTGGGTATTTTCACTTGTACCCATTTAAGCATCATTTTAAGATCGTGCCCAGAAACATTCTTCCCATGCTTCTGTAAGAGAGCTTCCATAAGCTCATACACGTCTCTCTCTGAGGAAGACATTTGATTTCCCATGTTTCCCACAGCTCACCTCTCTGCTCCGGAGGGATTCTTAAGCTGGCTCCTGCTTCCTTTCAGCAGCTCATTCAACGTCCTGTGGGACTCACAGCATGCCACGCAGATAGGTGGTTTTTCGGATCCTCGAATCACGTCGGGGTCACCAATTTGCCGCGATTGAGAGACGGAGACCCGGCTTGATGCAAGTCAGGATCTGTTTTATTGATTACAACAGTCATTTTTATATCTTTAGACAAACAATGAGCAGTATGTGTCTTAAGTTGATTGGTACAACAGCTAATCACCTAATACATATTACAAAAGCTGAGCTCATGATTGGTTAGCAGTTAAGCAACACTACTTCTCCTTTCAGATTTATTACTACTTCTCCTTTCTCTCGGCCCCTTCCGCGTATCCAAGGGCTCGCTGGCCTTGTTCCTTATCAGTACAGAGCCTTTTATGCTGAGTTGTTCATATCTTGTGCAACTCTCGGCTTGCAAGGTCTAGCACATCCTTCCTTATCAGTTGAAATTCACTAGGAGTCCTTTTAAGAGAGATTGAGTCACCCCCGTCAGAAAAACAGCTTTGAGCCAAGGCAAAATTTGGAAATAATTATTTGGAAATTATTTTTAAAAGTGACTGGCTTAGGAAGCTAGAGCAGCAACTGGAAAAAAAGAACTGACAGTAGTCCTGGAAATTTTGGGAGTCTGTATGATTTCAAGAATGAAGCTTGTGCTGTGTCAGCATTGATTTTTTTATTTACCTTCAGAGATCACAAAACTTGTTAAATTATGTAGACAAATGACCACATACCTCAGATGTCTCATCTGAGTAATGGGTGTAATGATACATTTGTCCTTTGTGATGTACTTTGAGATTCTTTGGAAAATGTGATACATGAAAACTAGATACTCTTATAGCATATATTTTTTTGTGTGTGGGAGTAGGGAATGGATGCCCACATTTCTGTAGAACTTAAAGAAGAGGAATAATTTAGCAGAAAAAATAAAAAGCTAGGAAAAATAGATCAAGAATTCTGCGCAAAAAGTATCTGGATGTGATGGATGAAGGTTTAGCTCCTTTTCATAGTGACAGATAAGTAATGAGGTTAAACTGCTGTGATATTGTTGGGAAATAGAATAGATGACATTCTTAATAGGTTCAAATTGATTCTTAATAGTTCAGACCATCTGCTGAAACTGTGGAATAATAAAACTAGTACTTTTATTATGACCTTAATCTAAAGCATGCTAAACACTCTGGGAAGGTATGTGGACATTTCTAAATCTATGGTTTGGTTGGGCAGTTTGGAAAAAGTAATTTGCACAGCGCTTGAGTATCAGGCTCTGGCATGGTTGTTAGGAAAGCAAATCCAATGTGGTTCCACCTCTGTCTTACAGGTGCTTAACTGTTTCACCATCCATTTAAGCCAGTTCCTCAAAACCTAAATGTGCTAAAGAACATATATGGAAAAATGTAATATTAATAATAATAATAGTAATTAGTAGTAGTAGTAGTAGTAGCAGTATTTGGAAGAGTGTATGTGTGTGCACGTGCATACATACTACAGTATCATCTTATGCTGACTCTGATCACAGAGTTTTTAGGTCACCGTATCACCCAAACTGTAGGTAGAGACCATTTGTAACAGCATATTCTGCTCTAGACATGCACAGTGATTACAAGATGTGTTAAAGTTGCTGAGTTGTTCCTTCAGGAGGAGTATTCAGTTTGAAGTAGGAAAAACAAAGCACACAGTTGCAATAAATATGAGGTGAAGAGAGTACTGTAGGATAAAGATAACCGAAACAAAGACCAGGAGAGATGTTTATACTTAAGGATGTCTCCTGTTCATGTCCATTATGAAATAGTTTGAAAGGCGTAAAATTGGCAGGAACACTGTTGCTACTATGTCTATCTGGAAGCTGATCATAGAAACATGTTATCTGCATGATATGATCAACTCCATCTAGCGTCTATATATAGCCGTGGGGTTTTTTTTGTATGGAAATACTTTCAAGAATATTCTTTCAATTTGGCTGTAGTTGATGGAGCCCTATGAAAATAGAAACCTGGATTATCAGTTCCATTATTTGATTGTGCAGTGCAAAGTGCAATAGGCTCTTCATCTATGATTATATTAATAATGACAGTTAAATAAAGAGAATACAGACATTTGGGTCGAAGGCCTATTTCGAACACAATTAGTACTCACACAGCCCTTTGCATTTTTGCTTGTGATTTGAGTAACTGCACTCCTCCCTGACCAGTTTCTATCCGCAAATGCCCATTTCATCAAATGCAGAGATTTGTTTGAGATTTGGTGTGGTTACTGATGTAGGGGTAAAAATAAGTGAATCCCACCAAAATTTGTCTCAGATGGTGATTGTAACTTGTTAACTATTGCAACACATGCATGTTGTAATGCCACAGAGCCCAAGTCAGAGAATGGAAACCTTTTCTTGTGGAACCAGTGCAAAGAGAACAAAATGTTTCTCCTTGGTTATTGGAAATGAAGCACCAAAGACAAAATTTTTCCTATCCAACCCATGTCCCATTGCAATAGAAAAGAAACAAAGTGTGAATAAAGGTGGCAGAGTGCTAATTGAAATCCAATGCTTAAAAGACATTGTTATAAATCAGGAAAGAGGAGACCTGCTCCCATCTCTGCTCTAGAGCTGAGTCAGTTAGTTGTCCTCTCTGCCCTTTAGTTTCTCTGTTCCTGATGGGTGCGTAGCAGTATTTGTTTAAAGAGATGCTGAGACATAATTTATTAATATTTCCAGCATTCTTTCAGATCCCTGGGAAGCTGTGGTATGGAAAGACATCAGTCTTATTAAAGAATGTCCTAGTTCAACATAAAAATGAGGCAGGTTTTCTGCTAAGTGGGTAGAAGTTTGTACAAAGACCTTTATTTTCAAAAGGGAAGAAAGGCTGGACCACTTGGCCTTCAAACCTGGTGATCTGAAGCCGCATCATCACTTCCAGAGAGGAAATACAGCAATCTCTTCAAAATAGCAGAGGGAAATGCAATATTAACCAAGGATGAATTGGAAACAGCAGTGTTTTTCACAGTGATAGTGGTTAATCATTAAAGCAAGAGGTCAGGGGAAGTGAGGAATTCTTCATCTTTTGATGTCTTCAAGATTGAAGGCCTCTCTGGAAGAAACGTTTTAGACAAAAGTTATTGGGCTCAACAAAAGAATAACTGGGTAAAAATTAAAGCTCTATGACATATAAAAGATAGATGATCTACTAATCCCTTTACGGGTGTGATACATTTCACACAACTTTAGATGTCTAAAGTTAGATGCCTAAGGCTGAACTGGTCACCCTGAGCTCCCTTTTTAGTCAACAGTAAGAAATAGGTATCTCCAGGGAGCAATCCATTTGACGTGCCTTAGGTCCCTGTTTTAGTGCGACATGAATTGTCCTCTGGGGTACCTGTTCCTCTCCATTGACTACCAAGGAAGCCTTCGATGACTTGTTCACATTCAGGCATCTCATTTCTAGATGCCCGAGGAAAGACGCATGCCTCTGCCGGTCACCTAGGAGTTGTGGAACAGCAGCCCTTAATTTATAGGGCAGAGACCTGTTTCATGGTAGTACTTGCTTTGCATCATTTATGAGCCAGTTACTGCTTGAGTCACATTCCCATGTCGGTGAAGCATTCTGTGTTTTGAAAGGAGAACCTGAGAACACCACTGTCATTTCTTGAGTGGCACGGATGTGGGTAAAGGTGGGCCAAATGCTGTTCTGAGTTACTCTGGTACAGTCCCAGCAATCTCACAGGTTTTGGTGGAATTACTATTCTTTACATCTTAAGAATAAAAGCAAAAATGAGCCATTTTGAAAGAATTAATCCAACTTCCATAGCAATTTGATTCTTTCTGTGTAACCAATGATCACATGAAGGGCAGCTCTGGAAAAAATGCTGCACATCACAGAGCATTTATAAAGCAAAGACTCTTGAGAAAATCCTTGTTGAGCATGTGGAGACAGTGTTAAAAACATTTTCATTTCTTCCTGTCCTGTAGTCTTCCTGGCACAGCTCCAAATTCACTTCATCACTTGGTGTTACTTGGTTTAGACCTGTGCCTCTTGCGTATCCTGTTAATAGCGGACTCCTGTGTAGCGTATCCAAATTCCTTGAGTCTAGCCCTGTCACTCAAGATGATGAGCCTGTCATCACACTAGAGGTGTGCTCTGAGCTGCTTGGAGCAATGCTCAGCCCACATCTGAGTTGAGCAACTGTGATGTTTAATGTAGGGGCTTAACCACCCTAAACGCCCTCCCTCGTCAAGGGAAGGGGTGGGTGCCTCTGGCAGGTTCCTCAGCACAGCAAAGTCTGTTGTTGTCTTCCTATGGACCGCAGGGAGGGAGATGTGTCCTAGATGCCCCAGTCATGTTCCCACTACAAGATAGCTTGGATTGGCGGTGTTGGTTGACCTTGGACCACATACTAGCTAGGAAGCTTTATAGTTCACCAGTGAGTAGAGAGAGGATTTCCAAGGCAGAGTGAGTTTATCACTATATAATCACAGAGAAGTAGAGTATGGCCATACAGCAAGTCTCGGTCCCTGCCAGTTGCCTGTTATCGGGCTATCTTCTCCAGGTCCATTATCTTCCTGGGTAGTCACTCTTGAGTGTCCAACAGCTGCTGCTGTCCACGTAAGCAATGGCAGAGCAATCCTGGCATATCTCACTGGTTTGGATAAATTTGAATTTCAGAAGCTCTGTGAAATAGAGGGGCTGTGTAAACATGTGCCGTTGCAGACGCCATGCCCACAGTGGGTCTCTGCACCACTGATCCTGAAGATAGCAGTATGTTGTCTATACCACTATGCAAGCGCAGCCTGACATGTGGAGCGGTAATGGTGTAACCAGATGGCACAGGAAGGAACGGGATTGTCATTACTACACGGCTCCTTTTGATTCTTTGCCTATGCAATTTTCAGGCTCCTGTGATACTGTACTACAGGCTGTTTAGCCATTCTTCGGTTCCCACTCGCTGCTGCAGAGAAATCTGATCCTCTCCAATTATGGGGGACATGATACTCTTGCCACATCCAGCTGTTGCTGACATGATGGTATGCGCATTGCCTCAGTCAGTGGTGAATTTTCTGTCTGTAGCAGCTCCTCCCAGGGTGCCCATGGTAATACGGTGGTTGAGGTGAGTGTTAACCTGCTGCTTCCCTTGGAGGCACAAATCTTGTTGTGATGAAGTATTCCGTGAAAAGGTTGCCTGGGGGAAAATCACTGTATGCTGACCTGAACTGTGGATACAGAGGAAACTTTGCACTTTTGGAGCTTACACATGCTTTCCTCTTGTAAAAATTCACTGTCCCATTAAGCAAAAGCTTTTTAGTGCAGATTTCTCTCCTGCGGGACACACTCCTACTGAGGTCAACAGGAGCTTCACTTGCAGCACAGGTACAGAAAATGTCTAAGGGGTGACTCCAGCAGGAAATAAACAGCTGAAGCTTTTAGGGTGACCCGTGAAACTTTGGCTCTTAAGTGACATCTGTTTTTCCCACTTTGCCAGAGCTCACTATGGTCCAATAGATTTTAAGTGCAGAAACCTCTTTATATTTGTAACCCTGAGATCTTTTTCTTTTTTTTTTTTCTCTCCTGAAAAGTCTTTTAATTTTTTTTTTTATTTTAAACTAGGATGATTCTCATTTTTAGTCATTGACATTGTACCCTTCTCCCACCAAAAGGGAAAATTGGAAAAAGTTAGTGAGATTAATTAGCTAGCTTGAGGGTATGAAAATGTGTGAGCAAGCAGGACTGCACCTCTTCAAAGAATAGTTCAAGAAGCTGATATCATGGAGATACCAATACCTTTAGGGAGACACACACCACCATTCCGACTTCTTTATGACTTGAGATGCTTTCTCGTTGCTCACTGCTTTTCTGACTCAGGTGAATCATTGCTGCTGTACTGTGGGAAACATTTACTAAGAGATAATCATAGCTTTTGTCTCGTGATGGTGCATATGTCCTGTGAGGTGCTAACCCCATCTCAGGTTATGCAGAACATATTCCATAGTCCAGGAGGTGCTTAACACTGTCTCATAATTCTCAGCGGAGTGCCTTACATCCAGAGCCGGTGCTGCACCTGCAGGAAAAAGCTGGGAGCAGCGGCAGAGAAACAAGAATGATTTTATTTCATCACTAAATGAATGGGTTCATATTCAGATAGTTAATGTTTATAATGAGGATATAAGGGTATAAAACCTTTTGTGTTATTGGTAATGAAAGCTTGACTTCAACAAAAGCCGGCCTTCATTCACTCAGGAAAGCTTCCTAGATGCTAATATTGAGTAAATGACTTGTTGTTTTTTAACTCATGAGATTTGTTAAGCGTTGGAGCACAGGAACTGTTGCACCAGTCAAAGTCTTATTATTGTCTTATTACGAGCTTCCAGTTACCGACTGTAGCCAACACCACATGCTTCAGAGGAGCATACAAGAAACCACGTAGTAGACAATAATAGTAGTTACAGTTTGCTCGTAAGAAAAATAGCTTCTTATCCACTACCCCCGCTCAGTGTTTGGCTTATATCCTTAGACATGACAGTTTATATCTTATTACGCATACATATTATAAAGTGACAGCAATTTGCAAAAGAAGGGACTGGAGTTCGGGAGGTCTAAATGAGACTGCAGGATTATCCCCCGAGGGGACAGGTGACATTGACCAAACGACATCATCTTTCTGCACCTCCCTTTCCCCACCTGGATGCCATCAAAGATCTTGAGACTTCTGAGGTTCCTGAGATCTAGGAACTAAAACTGAGATAGAAGAGCAAGGGAAGGCTAAGTGAAAAAATCAGACTTGCATCTTAAATCTGACCAATTATTTCAAGGAGTGCCTAAGATAGCGAGAAGTTAAACCAGTTCAAGAGAACATAATGTGCTGTTCCCTTTTTTTGGATTGTGTACTACAGACACTTGGCAGTGCTTGTGTGCAAACTGATGGGTGTGCAATCAATTTGGCTGCTTCCCCCGTGCAGTCTCTTCAGTGTGAACCCTCCGCTTGTTTGCATGGATCCTTCACTCAGCAGGGAGAACAGGGCACTACAAACTGAAAGAAAAAAATCCCCCAGGCAGTCACTTCTGATCATACTATTAACTGTTATTATTTTAAAAAGAGGAACACAGAAGCACAAACAGAAAGTCCTTGTTCTGTTCGTCTTCCTGCAGCCGACTCCAGAAGCCGTCTTTCGTCCTTCCTTCACAAAGAGCGAGCTAGGAAATGAATGACATCTGAAGACAAGAAGTGGGTTTCTCACCCCAGATTTTATTTGAAGGTCACCTTGCAGTTCTCTGTGGTTCAGAGATGTTTTTATTATTACTCTTTTAAACTTTTTTTTTTTTTTTTTACCTTTGTCTTCCGCCCCCTTAAGCTAAACGACAAGTTATGAAACTTTGTGGTTTGGTTGTTCTTAATGTGAGTATTGAAAAATGATAATACGCCGAATGCATGTGACAGAGCGTTCCCTCCTCCTGCTCCCAGCTCCCTCACCATCAGCTGCTGTGGCTCTTCATCGTGTTTAACCGCTCCCAGCTTTCAGAATATATTGGTTTCCGTTCTCAGACCTTCTTTGTCTTTTCTTGCAGCTGTTTGTTTTGCGGCGTGGTCAGTGTTTGCGGAGCAGATCAAACCCACCTCTAAACTCTCTTCTCCTCTCTTTCCCCTCCTCGCCTCTGCAAAGGTCACATAGCTGCTGGGGTTTCTGTGCTCACGCTAGGAGGTATCAGGAGGGAGAAAGGTAAACCGTTAATAAAGGACAAGCGAAGCAAACTGCAGAGTAGCAGGCTCTGGTCCTACACCCTGTCAGAGGGCAGGAGATTCAAACTGAGCCCGGAAGATCTTTTTACGTGTGTTTAGGAAGGTGGTGGATAAATGCGCAGTATGATCCAAAGCACCCATTTGCCATCTGAAATGGGAAGGGACATAGTAGTGCTTCAAGCCTCTGTGTTTGGTTTGGGGGTTCTTTTGCCCTGATTTTAACGAGCTCGTGTCCAATTTGGTGGAGAAAAACGGTCTTTCTATTTTTATTTTTTTATTTTCTACATATGTTCTAAAACGCCTGCAATATCTTGTCTCTGTTGTGAAAGGCAATGAGCTCTCAGGTACCACCTGAGAGGGAATACCTGCAGTCTTCTGCAGTGGTACACCAAAAAGGTAGTATTTGTATCTATATCCTCTTCTGAGCAAGGAATTGCAAGCTCAAAGTACAAATAAGCTTTCATAAAATGAGATTTTGTGTGATAGAAGTCAGAGTTGGACAAAAACAAATTTAAGAACCTAAGCTAAGCACAAAGTGTAGGCATGCCTTAATTTAGAGTTTCCCAGATTAGATTTCATCCCACTCCCGTGTAGTCGCTGCACCTAGAGAAAGGACACGGAGCTTCCAACAGCTGCCAGGACAGTATCAAATAGAAAGTGCTTCTGCACTGGTGTGACTTGAGCGTAGTTTCCTTTGGAATATTCCACTGTAACTTCACCAGCTCTTACAGAATAAACTGGTGGGAGAGTTAAATATCTGTTTCCTACACACGTTAGTTTCAGCACAAAACGCAAGTGACTTTATAGATGGTTTGGTTTTTTGTTTTTTTTTTTTTTTCCTTTTGAATGGAAACCCCTGGGTGGGAGTGGGCCTTGTGTAGTGCATTTCAGGTGAGAAACGTGCTCGCAGTCCTCAGAAACTTCCATCTTGAAATATCCCACAGAATTATTCGTATATTTCGGGGCAGTTCACTAATCTGAAGTAATTTTATTAGAGTATTTTTCACTTTTCAGAATGGTTTTGAAATGCTGTCTAGCAGTTTACAGTCTCAGCCAGGGAAAGTATATAAGGGACAAAGCAGTAGGTGCTTCTTGTAGTTTATAAGGTGCTACAAAATCTAGTAAAAATAGAATAGAAATGTTAAATATTCATTGTACTCTTACAACCCTCCCGAGACACCGCAAAAGGCACCAAAACGTTTCATTCAATAGCATCTTGAATATATACATGCAGTCTGTTGTTTCAACAACGTCAAAAACTGTGTAGCAACTCTGGTTCATCCACAATAGTCATTTAATATTATAAATATTTATAGGAAAATAATTATATATAAGCCCACGTATACTTATTTCAGGTTCTTGTAGGATATGAAAAAAAAAAAAAGAAAAAGCAAGAAAGCAAATAGAAGTTGAGAGGGGGAATATCACCATATGTATTTATGAGATACTGCCTCTCTTAGCCTTGGTCTTTAGTTTTCACTTGCAGGCAGTACTGCTCCCTTCTGAGTGCTACATATTCTATAGGATCAATAATAAAGTGGTTATGCCATAAAAAAAAAAAAAAAAAAAGACAGTATACATGCCAGGAGTCCAGATACTGCCTTTTGAATAATTATGACCGCTAAAGACATGAAATATGGGCGCCTGGCAGACTGGCTAATCCCACTGAATATTCCTAAAGAAGCAAACAAAGGGAAAACAAAACCCCAAAGAAATAAAATTGAAGTCTCTATCAGTAGTCCCAGGAGATAAAGTCTTATCCTAAAAACAGTGACCACTGTAACCCAGTCCATGAATCACGTCACTTAAGCCTGAAGAGTCACATTCCATGTTGACACAGACCTTCAGTAGTCCCATTAAATGTAATGGGGTTGCACAAGATGTAAATCACTGTAAAATATGAACCCTGATCTAATTTCTTTCTCTGGGATGAATTACTTCAAAGCCATTGTTTCTTATTTCCTTCCCCTCTAAAATCCTAGTAAAACAGAAAATTTGGGAGCAAATTATTTTGACTATCAGTGCTCTTCAAAGAAAAGCTGTTAGCTCTCTGTGCATTTTCAAATTAGACTTTAAAACACAGGAGGAGGTTTCTTGTTTGAGACTTTAGGTCAGCCGTAGGGTTTATTGGACAACATACTCATGGCTGGACATATTTTGGCAGACAGCTAAATAGGCAAGTACAATATATGTGTGTATATATTGGAGTATACTGGAAAGCATTATATGTGTTGTGATGAAGAGCCAGTGGTCCATTGCATTATTTCCACGGTAATTAGAAGGCAAATGACCCTTCTGATGGCAAAACTGAATTATGCTTGTGAATATTCAGTAGTGACCATTGTACCTATTGCAAGAGGGTACTTGAATAGCCTGAAAGGTCCTTCCAAATGTAATATTTATGACTCAGTGAGTGGTGGAGTTCAAGCCACTAACAAGAAAAGATAACACCAATAGTTGCAACAACCTGTGTACGTGTCTTTGTATGGTGAATAGGAATGAAATACGGTAAACCTACTTGTCTTTTCCTTTTTGTTACTTCATCTGTTGTTCCTAGAAAGAGCTCCTTTTACCCACTCAGCAAGGAACATAAAAAATTAAAAAAAAAAATGGTCTTCTAATCTTGACCATGTTTTTACACACATAGGTGTAAAATTGTAACAAGCAATATTCTGTCTTGTACCAACGAGATTTTTTAAAACATATTAAACTGTCACAGAGCTTCTGCTTTTTAAATGGATCACTAAGTTAGGGGCTTTGTAACACCACGCAAAGGGTTATCTACATTTCGTAGTTCAATACGACTTGTGTCTAAAGATACTATGGTGGCTTTTTTCCATGCAGAAAGTTGCCGTAGGTCACCACTGAAGGCATTAAATATTGGACCATCATATTTTTCTTTACTGAGCTCTTCATAAATAACTACATGGTAACTGAGGCACATGGTATTATGGGGATGGTGGGTCAGATATCCCTGTGCTACTGAAAAAAAAAAAAAAGCACTAAACGTCCTCAGAGCTGTTTAAAACAATCCAAAAATAGTTCATCTGTACCACAGGTGGGTAATCAGAATATGGGTGCTAGATGGTGGTTTACAGATTTCGTCAGTATGTGTTTGGGATGACTTGCATAACTGATTCATGGCCTCATCACCCATGATTAATGTGCTATGAACTTACAGGAATGAAAACCTCTCACAGGCACTCGGTGAAGCAGGGGCCCTGCAGAAAAAAGCACTATGTGACCATGTAATTAAAGTCTGTACCATTAATCTGTTTGCAGAAATGGACTGAATTGAGGTCACGCTCACAAACTCATCAAGTCATGAGATCTTTCAGGTTCTTGTCTTTGTCAATGTGCTGTTTTTATGACAAGTTTCTATGTCATTTATTATATATACTTATTATATAGCTGATATAAACCAATGTAATTACGCAAAAGTTCACATGCATAAAAAATTGGGGAGATATTGACAGCTCGTACACAGTTCCTCGTGCATGCTAGTTTGCTCTTCTTTTATGAGTGATACTATTTCAACTACTTTTATGATGTTATTGCCCTTTCCTTTAGTCCTCGGGGGCAAGGGGTGAAAGCAGTTAATTCAGTTAAATGTGTGTGTCTCCACTGTATTCAGAGAGTCTGAGAAGATCTGAACTAAACCAGACCCCTGTTGTGGTAGGCACTGTGAGAGACAGGTCCTGCTCCTTGGAGTTTATGGGCTAAAGCCAAAACAGGGGTAAAGAGCAAGAGAAAGGAAGGATCATTATTTCTCTCCTTATCAGGCAGAAAGCCACAGCATTTTGGACAACATTTTGCAAAGTCTCTGTTCCTTCTGAGAACGCTGTTCTTACCCTTAGACTCCAGCCATAGCCCATGGATGTCTAGAGCAGAAGTTAGGTTTTTCATTGGCCTAATCACCCTGTGGAAGTGCCTCTTTTTCTCTCTTACTGACCACAGAAATGCCTCTGGGTGACCGCCTATGTTCCTAAATCAGGCATCTCAACTAGGGAGTGAGCCCAGCTCCTATTAAATCCACTCTTAAATGCCTAAATGGAAGCTGACCTCTTCTGGCGTTTAGGCTGGTAACGATCAAGTTCCTTGCTCAAAGTCAAAGAGTGTATGAGACAGTAAGAGAAAATAAGAGGTATTCTAAATACCTATCCAGTGTCTTAATCACAAGACCTTCTCTCCTCTGAATAAGCTTTTTCTTGTCCTTTGGGCTTGATTTTCCAGTAGGTTAAATATGCTCCTTATCAATACTTTAACAGCACTTTATAGTAGTAGATCCACTACTACGGGGAGCAGCAGTTCACTGATTCTTAATGGAGATTCCTTCATTTTCCCATGATGGGGAAGGTGATAGCTAACATATGATTGCTTTAAACTTTCAAGTATTTAAAGTATTGCAAGCACATGAGAGAAGATGGGGAAGGGACAGCGGTAGTGAGAAGAAAGCCGCACGCTGGCTCACAGTCAAGAGCCCCCTCTCTGATTTCACATAGGTCCAAAGGACTGCCCTACCATACTTGGAAGAAAGGCTAATCCCTGGGATCATTATATTCACAATCCTGCCTTGTGATCTTTATAAATCTCTCTCTGAACACAGAGGATGAGCATCCTAGTGGGATTGTCAAAACGCTTTTTTGTACGAACGTTGGTTCAAAAGAAAACAGAGCACTGTGAAGTGTCCGTGAAGAAGCAACCATCTGAAGGTTTGCCTTATGAAAGATTAACTTGCATCCTACAGTTTCTTTTTTTTTTTTCCCCCACAAAGGCTGTTTTTAATGGCTCATGTTTTAAATGCACAGTGTTTAATTATTTATGCATCCTGAGCCGTATTTTCTGTGTTTGGAACTTTTGCCGTGCCACTAACCTTTTTATTTCACACCACTGAAAGCCCACACTGCACTGTGTACAAACAGCATCTAAAGGTCCCCTGGAGAATGCACGCAGCAAGTGTGTAAGGCTTGTTTAAACACATGTGTGAGATGGGTTATTTGCTTGATTGTTTTGACTGGTAATTCAAGGAGCATGGCAAACCTGGCAGCATCCTGGCAAAACGGTTTCAGGCCCAGTTTGGAAGTCAGATGTGGCTTCTGTGTTGGGTGGTATTTTGGCCTCTCTCCTTTGCTTCTGCATCTTCCCTTTTCTCTGTTTTGCCTTTATTACTTCAATGGAGTGGCTTTGGGACATATTTTTTGCTGTGGTTTTCTTGTACAGTGGTTACAGTAAAACATGTCCACCCCTGTTTGAATGTTCACATAATCACAGTGCAAATAATGGGCAACTTGCTCTAGGTGGCCCTGACTGAGCAAGGCAGTTGGACAAGATGATCTCTGGAGGTCTCTTCCAACTTCTAACCAGTCTGTGATTCTTTGAATAAATGCAGTTACAGTGAATCTTTTAAATTATCAAAAGAAAATATAGAATTTAAGGCTTGGATTCCTGTGGTAAGGAGGCCTTGATTAATTGTTCTTGGTCAAATCATTTAACATTTTATGTCTTTCTTGGTATGGAAATCAAAACAAACATAGATTGTCCTTAGTGCAGAAGGTTGGAATGGGTTTTGCATGCTTTCATATCTCTTTACAAATTTTGTAAGTCTTTCTTGTCCTAGAAGTGCAGAAATTAAATTTTATTGTGTATAACGGGCACAAACTTGAACATAGTAAGTTCCATCTAAACATGAGGAGGAACTTCTCTCCTGTGCGGGTGGCAGAGCAGTGGCACAGCTGCCCAGAGAGGTGGGGGAGTCTCCCACCCTGGAGCCATCCCAAACCCGCCTGGACGCCGTCCTGTGCCACTGCTGGACGTGTCCCTGCTGTGGCGGGGGGTTGGACCGGGGGAGCTCCAGAGGTCCCGTCCAACCCCTATCGTTCTGTGATCCTGTGATTCTGTAAGGTTTTAATTGTACCTTCAAAAGAAGTATCTTCAGATGAATTTGCTAATGCGTGTCCACTGAAAATGATGTATGGATAGGAGTGGTTTTAAAAGCACTTGAAGCCAAGTAAAAGAATAAGGATAGAAGAATCTCAGGAGTCTGGACCATTGCTAACAAGTCTTACACTACCTAGGACTGATTCTACAGGCTTTGATAACGCAAACGTAGTCCATGCCCTGGGATAACATGCCTACATTTCTAATGCAAGGAAAGTCAGGAGTGGGATCCTTACTCTGTTAGAGACTTGTACACGTAGGCTCATATGCGCATTGAAGTGCCAGTCCAGCAGCTCAGTGTAGTTACTGAAATCCACCCTTGCTCAACATTATATGTCCTTGGTTTTGCCCCTTATGACCATCAGAGGTTCGTCAGACCTGTATCAGAGTAGCCTTGTTTTGATTATATGCAATAAAAATTTGCAAACAGCAGAAACTACAGAAACATGGAAAGGAAGAATGGGAAAGACACAGCTAGATCACCTCAACGTCTCCCTTGCTATAATTGCACAATTGCTCCCTGTAGCATTTTCTCCATCCCCTATTATTTTTTCTAGCCCTATGTGTTCAAGAAACAAGTTTCCTGTTGCATTTGTAGGCTGCCCTATAACTTAATACATCTCACTGTCAGCACGTTCTAATATTAAGCCTGAATTTCCTTTCATTTCATCCCTTTTCTCCTATTTGTGTTGTGAAAAGCCAGACGTCTATTCAGCTGTTGATAGCACAGCACCGCAACCGAGAAGGGGAGTGTTGCTGAGCCTTTTGGCATTCACTGGGCTCTGTTTTACAATGGAGACTACACTGATGTTGTCAATTACACCTGCACTTGAATGTGAAGTTTATCTTAAAGAATGACAGACTCCTTCAATGTTCAGTGTTGGCCCCCTGGGAAGGGAAAGTTTTACATCAAGTCAAATTTGACTTTATCTGAGAGTATATGGCAATCAGACATTGTCCCTTTTCCATCTGCAAAGTAATCTGCAGAATCTGAGCAAGTTTTCTCCAAGGGAGATGTCATGGCCTATTGCGAAATAACTCTTCATTTTCCAAAACACTCTTGTAGCTCAATCTTTCCCATACATGGAGTCCCCTCTCCACAGCACAGAGCAGTAATGATACTCACTCTGTATATAGTGTCTGTGGTGTTTTTTATTTTTTTTTATTTTATTTTTTTCTTTTACAAGAAAATGGGATCAGGCATTTTGAAAGCACTGGTGTTTATTCCGGGAGAAATCCATCCAAGACAAGTGAACCGTCAACACCTACTTCTCAATAAACAACTGTCAGGGTTTTGAGTAAATGAGGGCTGCGTGTGTGGGTGTGTGTGTCTGTTGGTTATTTAATTACTCCATGAGTCTCCTCGTATCCCTAGTAACCTTCATGTTTTCATTTGAGTTACACCATAGCTTTGCAGTTATTTTCCCCAAACCCTCGCTGGTTCTGAGACAAGATTGTTAGACAGCAGCCTGGCTTTGTTTGCTGCCCGTGTTACTGTAGCGTGGGCAGAAAATTTAAACAGGCACCTATGACCCCTCTTGTGTGCTTCAGAGGGGGTTTTGTACTGCTCTGGTGCCTCTTAGGCTCCCCCACTAACTCCTGCATTAAGCCTTACTCTCCTGAAAGGGCCAAAACTTACTTCTTTCCCATCGGGATATATTGGTTGGAAGGGTAGAAATTTTAGCTCTTTTGTTCAGTTCACCAACAAAAAGCACTGTTGCATTAGCTCTTACGGCTTGCCCAACAAACAAGTAGGCATAGCACACACTTCAGCTAAACTTTGCAGCTTGTCTACTGGCCAGGGGTGCTGCTGCCAGGCAAACCCACCTGCCAGTGGGGGAATGATGTCCCGTCTGGGGTTGCTGCCCTGGTGAGAGTGGAAATTCGATCACTGGATCTGAGACCAGGTGACCCACTCCCCTTATTTTCTTGGAAAGGGATTCCCATTATGTGTTTCGTGATAGGACAATGCCATCAGATAAGGTGATGAGCTGAGATGGTAAAAATTTAATGAGTTTCATCCACTGTTTTTTCTTTTAATTCAATGCTTTACAGCTTGTGTTCCTTTGAAGAAATAGTGCAGACACCCTCACTTCAGCAGGGCCTACCCTAGAATAGGAAAAAAAATCTTCAAAACATATTCTTTGCTAAAATCATGATTTATATAATACCAGTAGTTAGAAGCCTCTGCAAAATTTGAGTTTCAGTTTTGCCTTATAATCACAGTGCAGAAGACTGTCCCTGGACATATCAAAGGCCAGGGCACGCTGGAGTTAGGGGCAGATGCAAGAGCACAACAATTTCCAAACTTCTGGGTCAGTTAGACAATGCTTACTTCCACACTCCTCTCTGTGTCTGTGCCAGGTAAAATAGCTAGAGTGAAAAATTAGTAATTGAAAGAAACAGAGAAGGGACAGGAGTCCTTGAAAGGATACCCAAGTAAGGGCCAAGGCTGGGTCCAGCATCAGTGTGGTCAAAATCCACTGGCCATATGTGTGGTGAGGCTCCCCATGCTCAGGTTAGATGTCTAACATCAGACAGTGCTCTTCCCCTAGCACTTTTCATAATTATATGTTCTTTTTTCTCTGCTGAACCCGTAATCCTGGGGAACAGTGACAAAGAGTCAAAAACCCAGCTAGACCTGGCTTATGCCTACCTCAAACCACATTTTATCAGAGCAGACGAAAGCCTTTCTAGTCTCACTTCCATCATCTGCACTTTGCTGAGAGGGCTGACTGCTCGTTAAAGGTGTGGTGATGGGATAAAGCCTCTCTGGAAGCACCACAAACGGAGCAGAGGTGCTCTTGTTGGTAATAACCTGTAGAAGAAGCAAAAGATGCCCAGAGGCAGGTGATGGTGCTTCTCTGTGGGCAGCGGGCAGCTGGCTCAGTTGCATTCTTCCTGTGGTCAGCTGCTGTACCCTGTGGTTAACAGAAGAACTGTAACTCAAGATTTTACTGATAAGCAAACCTCAAAAGACCAAATAAAAGTTTAAACAAGAAGCTAGAAGCATGGTCATCTGAACAGCATGACCAGCTTGAATTATGGTAACTGTTTTTCTCTGTGTTCTAATGCTTATTAGTATAATGCAGCATTCTCAGGGAGAGTACAAGGAAATGTTAACCTCTGTTAACTTACAAAAAAAGACTGGGTTTAAATTTGAATTGCGTGCATAAGTTTGTTCTTTGTTTTCATTTTCAAAATACTGTTATTTGCCTGGGAACAGTGAAGAAAAGGCACAGAGACTGTAGTGTATCCGAGATTGTCACTTTGCTCTTCCACGGTTTGCCTCAGAAAGGAAAGAGAAGTCTTTCATTCAAGAGCAATTCATATTAAGACTTTGTAAGGGTATAGCTTGATTGCCAGGAATGAAAAATCCTCTGCTTCAGTCAGGAGGAATGACATCAGGCAAGCCCCAAAGGTTCAGAATTTACTGTATTGAAAATGTGTTTTCAAAGAACTGTAAGGATCTCTACTAAAAAAAAAAAAAAAAGGTAGAAACCTTGAAAGTTTTGTCAGGAACAGGTTGGGCCTCTGTACAATTTATTGGTCAGGAGATGTTTCCAAAAGACTTTTGTAAAGGCATAGTTGAGGGCTTTCAGGTCTGGTATAGAGCAGCAGGAAAAGGGTTAAATGTGTATTACAGGACACCTACGTAAATTGGGCTATATTCATCCTGCCTCCTTGTAGATACCTAATTTAGATGAATGAATTAACTGCTCAGGTGTCCTATATAGTCAGTGGAGTGATTTTGCATGTTCTGATGTCTTCTATGGAGGCCTCACAGGCTGCATAGGGGACCCAGGCTCCTAAACCAGATGTTGGTCAGAGTTTGGTGGCCAGAGCCATGCTCTGTGAAAATCCTGCTCCAACTGACAAGCTTTTCCGCAGATGATGCCGGAGGGCCAATTCCTGCAATATTTTAACAGGTGTCATTCCAAACCTGATCTCATACCTCACCAGGTGGCTCCAAGCTACAGGCTTGGTAACACCTCAGTCATGTGGACGACGCTTGTATTTGAATCCTGACCTGAATTTCTTATTTTACCTCCTAATCTGGAATTTGCTTTCTGTGGCTCCAAACTACAAACTCTGTTTCTGGAGGGCAGGAGCTGAAAGCACAAAGGCTTGGCTTTAATCGCACTTTTTTTTCCTATCTATCTCACTCAAAGCAAAACCCCGGTGAGCAGCAGACAGCCCCGCTGAGCTGTAGCCTCTGTCTGAAGTGTCCCCTCCTTTTCAGACAGGAGAAGCACGACAAGTCTGCAAGGGAAGGAAATCTAATTATATTGCACATGTTCTAATTTAAGTTGCTGTGGGTTGCTGGGAGTTTGAGCAGCAGAAACACGAGGTCACTTCTTGCCTGTGACCGTGTCCTTTGCTTGATGAGAAGTGGATAGACCTGATAGCTTTTCCTGGTGTAATTACCTCAAGGGTGGATGACTGGGGATCTTCCTCACAGTCTGGGCTTTCTTTCTGCGTGAAAAAAGCACTCTTCTTTCTTTAAAATTAAACACCCATCAACACACTCGCACACAGATGCATGCACAGAGAGAGGCAGGTAGACCGTTGCAGTTGTGCTGTGACTGCAGATGCATGGATAATCCATTTTAATATCACCACAAAGCTAAAGGACTAAAAAGATGCCCACCTGCAGGTTTGCAGGATGAAAATCATAGCCCTGTATGTCTGAGACTTCCCCGAATCCCAGCTGCCTGGCTGCAAAAGGGTTTGCACTGCGTGGAAACACAGCCCCACGTTTCTTCTGCTTTGGCAAATGGGGCTTCCAGTTGTGTCTCTGATAGCCGTGGTCACTTTTGATGGCAAGTCATCATTTCATTCAGTTCAGAGCCTTTTTATTTCCACACTCACGCTGATACGCACAGACTCACGTATAGCAAAGGACCAGTCTGTTTGCGCTTCAGTCAGACGTTTGTTTATCTGAAGTCATGTTCATCTAGAATGTAAAATGCCTTGAGAACGTGGTCTTGGGACCTTGGTCTAGGGAACCTTCACAGGCACTGGCAAAAGCAACGGTGAGGAAACCTAAATTCTTCTACTGGCACTGGCAGAAGAATATGGAATGACCTTGGGCAAATCACTGAGCCTTAGTATTTCCATGTGTAGTGTGCAGGATAGTAAGTCCTACTTCTTTCAGGCTGAGAGAGTTGGGGCTGTTCAGCCTGGAGAAGAGAATGCTCTGGGGAGACCTCATAGCGGCCTTCCAGTACCTAAAGGGCCTACAGGAGAGCTGGGGAGGGACTTTTTACACGGGCATGTAGTGATAGGACGAGGGAGAATGGCTTTAAGCTGGAAGAGGGCAGGTTTAGACAAGATATTCAGAAGAAATTCTTTCCTGTGAGGGCGGTGAGGCCCTGGCGCAGGTTGCCCAGAGAAGCTGTGGCTGCCCCATCCCTGGAGGCGTTCAAGGCCAGGTTGGACGGGGCTTGGAGCAACCTGGGCTGGTGGGAGGTGTCCCTGCACAGGGCAGGGGGGTGGGACTGGATGATCTTCAAGGTCCCTTCCAACCCAAACCATTCTATGATTCTGTGATTCATGAAATGCTTTGAGATTTATTGAAGGTAAACTTTAGATACCAACAAGGTTTCTTTGCTTTGTGTGAATGATGTGGTGGATGACATTGTGAAGAGTATGATAGAAAACATCGGTAGTAAACTTTTGTTACCTATTTATTCATCAGTTTATACACCCCTGCCACAAGTAAACACACAAACGCATTGTATTTACTCGCTGAAGTAGTATTTTTACAAAATGTATATCCACAGCTCCTGGTGGAGAAGGGCATGCAGGCTGATAGAAACAATGCCTGTTCTGTGTGTATTTACAAGGAGATGCCACCAGATTGGAACATGTATGTTGATGACACTAAAACCTTAAGTTTTCATACCCACTGTGGCAGTCCATCCATCTGAGTCCTTGTCAGTCTGACAAATCTAAATGTGTCCCTGGATGTGGCAAGAAGAATTTAGGTCAATTTTTTTATCATACCTCTTGTACCAAAGCCTAGCCTTTGTGCACAGCACTGACTTCTTTTTAAATATTAAATAAAAAAATAAGAGCAAATGCAAAATATGTTACATGTGGGGAAAGGAGTGCCAGGAAGCTTTATTTCTCTCCTCTCTTCATCTCTGGGGATATTATATGTGCAGGTATCTGGCACCCTCAGTTATGCCTTACTCCAGGAGGGAAAAAAAGGGAGAAAAAATTTACTGTAATAAATCTCACAGCCTCTAGTCAGGGAAAACCCAAATTCTCAGATATCCATAACAAGCTGAGCAGTCTGCAGCAGCAGAAATTACAAGTGCTGCACACTGAACTAAAGTCTCTGGCACGTTAAAGTGCACATTTTCCAGCTTTGCCCTTTCCATAGTATTCCACGGGGGCCACCCATCGCAGCCGCTGATAAGGTCGTGTGCAGGGTGGGTGATGAATCTGCACCGATTTCAGAAGGTTTTTCTGTCTGGTTGCATAAAATAGATACGCATGTATCCTTGAGAGAAATCCTTAAAAGGGGATGATGTAAAATTATGTGCATTGTCTAGGGGAAAACAGAACAAAGGGACGGAAAAACACAAAAAGAAATAATAACTATAAGTAATAAGTAAATACTTTATCTAGAGTGCAATATTTTTTTCTTATTTGAATTATGTTTAAAGCAGTCACTGAATAGTCTCTGCACCAGTGACTTCAATGTATATAACCTTTTTGTACCGTGATTTGAGATTTCACTTTTGTTCTTTTTTCCTCTCATGCCCCCCACAAAAAAAAACCAACAAAAATCCTTCTGAACACTGAGTGTGACATTTGGATTCAGGCAGAGACCTCCAACAATTCAGGCGTTTGCATCTGGGTTCTTGTTTTGAGACTGTGATGCAGCATACAAACCAGCAGAGATTTAAACCGGAAAAGACCAAATAAATATGTTCTTCCATATTTAAAACAGAAAAAAAGAAAAAGAAAGGAAAAAAACAGTCAACGTCTAAAACTGATTCCAGGGTCCCTCATGTCTTCAGATCCAGGATTTTTTTATTTCATACTCTTTTACAGATGGCTACAAGACTTAGATCCAGATTGGGTATCGGACTTGGTTCCTCCTCTTAAAGTTCAGGGTCAAATCTTGGCTATTCGGTGAGGACAGAGTCAGTCTGGAGGAACGTTTCACATATATTTGCCCCTCGAGAGTCCACTGTCAGCCAGCACAGAGGAATGGCAATAGGAATAGCAGCAGCTTCTCCTGTGCCACGTCAGTAGCCTGAGTGCGTTGAGCCAATGGCATTTGGTCGTGCTTGCAGAACCATGTGTGGTACAATGCTGCCCATCCTTGTTCCGGTGGGAACCACATCTCACAGGGATCATCAAGATAGAAAGGCTCGTCCTAGTAAGTCAGCTCTGTTGTACCAGTGGGACATGCCACTTTACAGCAGCAGGGAATATGGCAAGTGAAATGAATTGTTAAAAAATGTGAAATATTCATTTTGGTGCCAAGGATGAGGAGGAATCATTGGGGTGAATCCAGAACTGAGGTGTGTCTTAAGGATGGAAATGATTCCAGGGGAAGAGAGAAGAGACTCTGCACAGTGAGATTTATTACGCTGGGGTATAGCCTCCCAGAGGAAGGGGTTGAAGGTGCATTGCTGGAATTGCTTAACACCAGGTTGGACAAAACACTGGAGGATATAGACAGGATATACAGTCACAGGTTTTTAAGGCTAGAAAGAGCCATTGTGATCACTTAGTCAAACCTCCTGCACGACCCACACCAGGGGTTTGTCTCAATGTATTCCTGTTACAAGTCCAATAGCTGTCATGCACTAATGCATATCGGTTAGAAAAACACCCAGCCTTGATTTAAAGGAAACTTTCAGTAATAGAGAAGCCATTGCTATGATAAGCTGTTCTCATGATTATTTAAATTCCATATTAAGACTGTGGGCTGTAGTTCTCATCTCCGTTTTCCTGCCTTCAGCTTCAAACCCTGTATCTGTCTGTGAAACTGAAGGACCTTCCGTGGCACTCTTCTCCCCATGTATTTTTAGTCCCTTTGATGTGTATCTCAGGTGCTTATAACACCAGGTTGACCTGTGCTTTAGCCGATCTCCCTCTCTCTCCTCAAGTAGCTCTTGGAACCACTTATCTTCTGCCAACCCTTCCAATGCCAATCCTTCAGAATAAGTTACATTTTTAAAAGAAAGAGGCATAACTTTGCTCCCTTAGTGATGCAAAAATGCATTTTGGTGTCTGAAATGTCTACTGCCTGCTTCTGACCTACTCTGTGTGCCAAGCTGCTTGGATAGGGGACTGTATCTTCGATGTCAGTATTTTTATAGAGTTACTCAACTCAAGCACACAGTCAGCACTTAAGGGGAAGCAATAACAGGGCTGGGAATGGTTTTGCTTTGTCAACATGTGTGGAGCAAAGAAATGTACTTAGGTGAGTTACTAGAACAAGGGCAATTAAAAGGGCAATGCTCTGAAGTGCTGGCAGTACGGCACGATCGCGCTGTCTAGTCTCGATGTCTCCACTCCTAAGGGGAGCATGTGCATGGAAATCACTGAATTTCTGCACAGGTCCAAGAATTTAAAGGTTTCTCCAGGCCAGATCTTGAGCATAGGATAAGCTAAATCCTGACCCAGGAAGGCTACAAGATTTGCTGCTCTGGACGCAAATCCCAGGCCTGAATTTATATTAAAAGGCTTTCCACCTGCCTATTCAACCTCATGGGTGAAAGACTGGGGACTCCATAAGCTGAATTTTACCCTGATTTCTCAGGTGAGAAGCTAGAGAATTTTGGGAGGTCATTTACACACGAAGCAGTGCTTGGGGTGCTTTGCCAGCCTCTTTTCCAGACTACTGTTCCCTAATCTCTCTTTTTCTGGTCTGTGCTGCAGTTGATTTATGTGTGTTGAAGCCAAACCTAAACTTGGTCAGGGCCTTTAAGTAATGCTGCTGCACCTTAATAAAACTGTAGTTAGCCTGGTACTGTTGTTGTGAAAAAGACTGAGAAAGTCTTGAAAGTATAAAAACAAGGGACAATTACATCTCAGGTTCAGCTCCCAAATGGATTTCCGCTGGAGATTCACACTTAATAAAATACAGAAAATTGCATTTTATTTTGGTACATAAATACTGGCAGTGGGGGACTGTGGCATTTAGAAGAGAGAATCGCTCCACCAGAAAACTCACTTCAGCAAAATGATGCAGTCCAGTTGAGCCCCTTTTATGATCTGAGAAATGGCTCTTTTTATAGCACACTAAATAAAACCTGCTATTCGAGCTGGAGGTTTATTAGTAAAGGTGATTTTGCCATAGCTGGGAAGGGAGGGGAGGAAGGAGAGATGAGGGATGAACATCAAAGCAGAAATACATGTCGTTCAGAAAATGACACAGCTATGCCCCAAAAATGTGGTGTCGCTTGCTGTCACCTCACCTAGCATTGCCACAGAAATATTTTGTGCCATTTTGTTGTTGTTGTTGTTGCTCAAAAACATTATTGCGAAGCCTGGTTAAATTTCCCCCAGTGGAAAAGCCTTTGCTATGGATGTGGTGGGGAGCCTGCAAAAGCATCTGGGTGGAAGAGGCATCTGCAGGGAGCTGAATCCAGAGGATTCTAAAATTGGTCCGGACAGGAGAGCACTCAGGTTCAGCCAGGGCAGCTTGTGCTGTTGCTGCTGCCCAAAATCGCCACTGTTACGGTCTTGAAAGAGGACTTGCAGGTGAGCATGAGCATCCTCATAGCACGTGTCCATGCCTCAGGTGTCCCAGTGCAGTGCTGGGTGTCTTTCTCCAAACCTGCCTTCCTTAGGGTTGTAAACTAAAATCACCTGATTGAGGACTAAAGTCCTCAGCAACTGTGTCATAGGAGCATCACCTCTAGTCTAAAAACAGAGACATCTGCCATGCGTTTGACATCTTCAACATATGCAGTAAATTTCCCCAGTTATCACCTCATGGGGTTGCTGCCAGTTCTAGGAAAAACAGGAGAAGGATCGCTTTTTATCTGCCAGCAGTGGTGAAAACAGGCACAGGTTTTACTGAGGCTGGGAGGATAAAGCTTCTGGAACTCCACCTTTCCCATCACCCTTTGCAAATGGGGCAGGTTTCACTGCATGCCTCCTCGGGCAGGCAGGACTGCATGCAGTGCACGGGAAGATGAGTGTACTCCTATTCCCTTCCATCAGAAGATAATTATTTCACTAGTGAAAGCGAAGGAGAGTCCTGCTTGGGAGTCTGCTCTGAGACCAGCTGTTTGAGAGAGTCCAGAACGCGTCCCGTCTCCGGATGGTACACCCCACACCATTCCTAGCTTTGCACAGAGTGCAGTGACTTTTCAGTACACAACCAGTGGAGCCAGAAATTCATCACGTATGACCTCTTTAGGCGGATTTTCCAAAGGGAACGAACCTCCTACGCTTTGCTGCAGGTCACCGAAGTTCATCCTTTCAGGGTGAATTTGTTGAAGGCAGAGGTGATGCTTCCTCTGGATTCATGGTACAGGACTCAGATCTTAATGCAGGGACGTGGGGAGACACTGTATGTTTGACGTCTCCTGCAAATTTTCATGAGCTTTAACCCAGCGGGGCCAGATATTCTGACAGATTTCTGGACGTTTTGCTAATGCTGTTGCACATGCAGTACTTCATGCTAGACCTTAGCTGCAGTCAGGATGCTTTGAAAGAATTAATCTGGCGGTCAGTAACTGCTAAATGAAGTGCATGCTAAAAGAATGATGAGCTAACTGACTGGAGCTCACAGCTTTTATGAGCTTCTCTAAATGCCTGTTTTCAGGTGAATTCAGCATCTCCTTGACATTTAAGGACTCAATTTATAATCAAATTATTTAACTCTAGTGGAAAGAATCACTGGCCTCAATGGAAAAGTCATTTATATTTCCCCCACCCCTTGGAAAAAAACAAGTATTCAGGGTAAAACTGCAATTCCTATACTAAACGAAGGATAAAAGAAATCTTTCAATGCAAATTAAGCACTGCAGGCTCTTAAAAATTATAGCAGAAACACAGAGCACAGCTGCTCGCATCCTTATTTCCAATTTAGTAATCTGAGACGTGTCGAAGCATTAACATCCCAGACAACATCACAAACCTTTCAGAGATTAATACCCCTTACTGCTCACGTTTCCGCAGGTCCCAGTCCATCTTGGGATCCTTCTGCTGTTTGATTTTGGCCAAGTTACTACAGAGAAATACATTGTCCTCAACAACTTGAAATTACAGAGCAAAGTGGAAGAGCGGGGTGAGATAGAAACCTGGACTTGCAATGTTGTAGTTACACACTGGGAAGAGTAGGTCAAGCTCCATGGGACTGTGCCACTTCTGAAGGGATGGAAGTACGTTTTATATATGAAACCCTATATATAAAACCCTAATATCACTGCTGCTGTTAAGTTCATTAGCAAGGCTTTTGGACAAATGAAAGCATGCAACTTAGCAAAGGCATCTTGCTCTGCAAGCCCTGGCTTCATGGATGTAATGTCTGAAGCGCTGGCTTAAAAATCTTTGTGCTGGCTTGAGGCCAAACAAGGACCGAAACAGGGTTATCTCACCAGGTGAATGGGCAAAATTGTATGAGTGTCACTGTAGTACACCTTATCTGGTGCCCAGTTGTTCTCTCCCAGGTGCCTAAACTGAGGCGGCAAACTGTGTTTTGCTTAAACATGATATTTAAACTGCATTGTTATGTTGGTGGTGATGGGCTTTGTTGGAGATGACAGAAAAATCCCATTGTTTGGAGTTTTCCCAGACTCGGTGCTTAATACAAAGCCCTGAAAAGAGCAGGGTTGTTTAAACATTTGATAAAGAAAATATGTGCAGATACGGGTCTATCCCACTAGTAAGGAGCAGATCAGCCCCCAGCACCAAATCCTACCTTTATAAATTCACCATGTTGTTGCAATTTGCCCAAATAAAACCCTCAATCCCTGTATATGGAAAATGGAAATATCAGAAATCCAGCAGAAGATTGAAATAGTGTGCAAATCATCCAGTTTAAAGCTGGTAGCAAAATTAATTTGGAATAACTTTGGAATTTCTGAATTATTTAGCAAGTCATGACACTTTACCAGGAATGCATGAAAAATTATGATTTGCAAACCACGTGAGCATCTTTGGACCCTTCAGTAATCTCTGTGCATTTCTTTATCTTTTCCTTAAGAATAGTGCTTTAGATAGGTGTTCTCAAAACAATTATAATGCAAAAGCCCAAACTTCAATTTCTCTGCATTGACACAATTACACAAATACCTCAGGGAAGACAGAGCTACATAGCAATGGAAGTGCAAATCTGGAAGAACCTCCAGCAGATTCAGTGAGGATCCTCCTGATTTGGTGAGACTTGCACCACAGTCTGTGATGTTTATGTTCAGTGAATAGACACAAACAGTTGATGCTTTGCTTTTAGTTAACCCACTCCCACCCCATGCTGTGTCTTGCTCTCAAGAAATCCCCGTGCAGCTTCATGTTAGTTCCTGCCTCTCTTTCTACATCTAACAAATGATCCTCACTCCTGTGAGTGTGGTGGTGTTTGGGCTTTGTACTATTGAAGACTCAGGGAGCTGGGGAAGGAGTTCACCCCGGCAGCGAAAAATTTGATCTGGAAAATCCCCCTTCTTTGGGATGACAATGACGAATTTTATGTTAGTGCCTGGTGATGTGTTTTCCATTAGCATTTTAATTTGAATTGAAGCCCTTACATCAGTTTTGAGCAAGATTCTGTGGGGTTTCTCAGAAAACACTACTGCTCTTCACGCTTCCACCAAGTGTCATATGCTGGTTTGTGATCCCTCCTCCCTCGTTAGAGTCATTGAGGACCTAAAGGACTTCCTGAAACCATTTCAGACACTTTCTATTATGAACTGACTTGACTTGATCACAGACCCCTCCTATAAACTGATCACATGTCATATCAATGACCACTCAACATGTAAGCCATCAGGCCAGGCTTACGCTCCCCTGAACTCGGTGTCTCCTCAGCTTGGCATCTTTCATTTACAGAGTAATGCTACCCCAGGAAGGTTCAGTGCACTCACCAAATACATAAAATATCTCCAACCTGTAGTTTTGATTAGAGCCTTTGAGTGAGCAGTTTGCAGCTGTCCCATTGGGACACAAGAGGAAATGCTCAATTTTGAGAAAAAGTATGAGCTGAACCAGGATTATTTATTCATGTGTTGGAGCTAGAAATCTCAGTTTTTTCTTCCTCTTGAAGGGTTTTCTCCTTCAGTAACGTGTTTTCATGCATGTCTAGGAAGCAGAAACTGAAGAGAAAGCTTTTTCAAGAGGAACAAATCACCTGGAGCTTCTCCAGGTTTAGAAGCTCCTTGTGAAGGGCCAAAGCAAGTATAATTTTTTAGAAAGCAGGGGGGCATTGCATTATCCACTTAACCTTGGTCTCACCAGATTTATTCATTCAGTCTTAAAAAATTCAGATTGGCCTTTTGCTAGGCACTAAACGTCTGCTTTCAGCAGTCTGGAGTACTTTCGAGTATAAGCTTAAGTTAAAGCAGGTATGAATTCAGGCCTGCCTTTGCTCTGCGCAGGCTGGTTACAAGGAAGGTCCACTTTGCATGCAATATCACTACCGTAGCAGAGTCCTGTGCCTGAGCAAATATCCTTCTCTGCATGGCTTGGAGACAACACCTGGTGACCCAGCATCCAGCCAATCCAGGTGGCAAACAGAGCAAATGCCCACATACATCCAAGCAGTCACAGCCTCCTCCCACAGATTTCCAATGAGATGCCAGCTCCTGGTTGCCAAAATTGCTGTTAAAAAATGGCTTACAAGTTCTGAGACCACACAGAGGTGTTATACAGTATTTTGATGAGATTCATTCTCAGTGGAGAGGCAGAGGTGGCCCTGAGATAAAAGCAAGCGCTTCCCAAGACTCTGATTCTAAGTGACATTATTCGTTTAGGAAAGCCTTTCCTCTTTTTCTTTTCTTTACTTTTTTTTTAAATTTTATTTCCAGCCTATGAAGAAGATAACAAAGGATCGTATGTCCCCAGAGCACACTCTGATGTGTCACTGTGGATGCCAATCCCCACAGACGCTCCCAATGTTATTAATTTTTAAAACAAACTTGCTGATTGAGGTTCTGACTGCCTTTAAATTGTCTCTACAAGGAGACTGTGTACTAATTAACCCACAGAAACAATCAATGATGTACCTTTTTCAAGTTTCAGGGTGATTAGAATATGAAAATGAAGAGCACAATGGTGCAGATGTGTTAAAATCACAGCAGACAGCAATTAGTGACATGGGAACCAGCTGCTTATCTCTCCAGATAAAGCCTCTTAATAGGGAATTACACTTGAGGAGCCATTACACAGATGGATCTGCAAATGATTTAAAGAGGGGGCGTTGTAGTATTAACTTTGATTTGCAAGCCAGATTCTTGACAAGCTGTATGTGTGTTACCTCTACAAAAAGGTGCGTTTGGAGAAGGGGGGTACCATCTCTTGGAAGCAATCAGATTTTTTTCAGGTGATGGGTTTGTCTGATTGCATATTTTATCATTATTATTATTTTTAGTTACATTCATTTTTATTTGGATTTTTTTTTTCTCTTCTCTAAGCTTTTGATTTGGTTGCTGGCATCTCCTCCCACTTTTTGCTTTGGGACTGGAAGCGGTGTGTGGATTTAGAGAGAAGCTCAGGCAAGGGAATGGGGAGGCAGTGTGAGTAGTTAAATGAAGAGTCCCCAAGGGATGGATTCTGCTGCTGGGTACTGCTTGCAGAGTAGGGTGCTGCTCATCATGGGACTGATACAGTCTCATTCTCTCGGTTGCAGGGGCTGCATGCCAGAATAAAACTGTAAAGAGGAGTAATCATATCTGCAGGTGCAGGTGCAGGTTTGCACAGGTCTGGCAAGGCAGGTGTAAACACATGGTCCCACCTTCTCTGCTTTCTGGTCAGAGCTCTTCAGCTGCCACTATATGGGATGTATCCTGCTCAGAGGTCTACCCACCATTGCCAAAGCTTAGCACTGAGACTCATGAGTCCAGCATTAAAATTGTACTTTATTTTTTTAGTCTAAGTTTTAGCATGTGCTGGATCACATTGCTCAAACTTCTTTGCAGTCAGAAAAACTATTAATTTCTTTATGTGTATTTTATTTTCTTTAAAGAAAAGGTGGGATTATTACCCACTAAGCACATCCAGTAAACTGGCTATCAAGAGAAATATTGACCAAGTCTGGTGAGATATGATAAAATTGCATGGGTTAAGGAACGCTTCTGCTTTCACAAAAGAAGAAGGAGCAGAGTCCCCATGCAGAATAGCTAGCTTCTGAAGAAAATCCCATTTAATGAAAGGGCAAACTACAAATAGAGGCAGGCTCTGAAGTTTGAAGTCTTTTTAGGGTCTTATAAACCAAAAAGTAAATAAAGGTAAATCTTTCTGTGTTCATGAAAAAGCCCACTATTCTTGATGCCAGTCTTGTCCATGCAGCCATAGGAACTATGTTTAAGACAACAGCCCCTTGCCAAGACCTATGGAGCTGCAGTATATTGCATGCTTACTGACAAATAAAGTAATGAATTTCAGTGAAAGGCATCGAGGTACAGGTTTCTGAAGAGCTGTTTGCCGTCACCCTACTGAAAGCTCTGGCATCCTCTGCTATCTCAGCAGAAGGTTAGGTTAGCTGAGCTGGGGCTTTTTGGCGTCTTAGGGTGGTGCTCACCCAGCAAGGAAAATTGAAGCCTAAACATTAGGACCAATGGGATCAGACAGCAACCCAGATGGACACACAGGGAAAAAAATACACTTGGCTGCATAACTTTCAACTGATTTACCAGTGCTTTTAAGTAAACAGTGCCCACGTATCCATTGCAGCCAGTGAAACCCAACCTGATGCAGCCAAATAGTCTCTGGTTGCCGTGCCACAGAAGAATTATTTTGGGGTGATATGGACATGTCTGGCAAGGGAGAACAAATAGTAAATATTATGCTGGAAGAAGCTGGATGAAGAAACCCAGTGGACCGTTATGTGCTTGGGCAGATATATAGTTTTGACATCCAGCTTAGGAAATGGAGTCCCTTGATCCTGCAAACTGGTCATTTTTTGAAGGCCTATGGAAATTAGAGCACTTATCCACGTGATTAAATGCCTCCGGAGTTGGCACCTTTGATGACACAGGCATATCTTTCTCATGAATTGTAAGATAGATGTTGTGGTGGCCTGCGGTGCTGGAGTAATGACAAGGCTATCATTAGGGATATGTTGGAAGTTGCATCATCATTTTATAATGTGCAGGCCGAGGAAATGAGGCTGGAGGAGCCAAGCGATATATCAGCATTCATCGCTGATATATAGCTGGCCTCTCAGTTCTGAGCCCTTATTAACTGCCTTAAAATACAGATTATTGCTCCTTTTAAACTAGGGATCTCTGTGTGTGGAGTGGACTTGGAGGGACCAGGGTGTCGCCAGTGTGTGATATTTTCCCTTACTGCTGTAACCCTCTTTCTTTTTTTTTTTTTTTTTTAACTTTTTTTCTTCCAAATGAAATTTTTCAGGTCATTTAGTTTCACAGCTCAGCATTTGGGAAATAAAGTGGGTGTCAGGAATTTGATTGCAGCCATAAGGCCAGGTTCTGTGCAAAAGCAGCCTGGCCCTGCCTCAGTGTTGGTCCTGGGGGCCAAGAGAGGCCTCAGCCCATCGTTTCCAGGGCTTTTCCAAGTCACAAATCATGGCATCTCGGGAAGATGATGTTTCATGGGGGTGGAGGGCAGCCACCTCCAGCCCACTGGAATCTCACCAGGAGATGGCCACCTCCAGCAGACCTCCTCATGCCCAGCTAACAGCACACCTGGCCTGTTGGCCAGGGGGGCACGAGAAACCCCAAACAGCTGAGGTAAAATGAAGTTCGGGAGCTTTGTAGTTACTTTAGTAAAAAAAATTAAATAAAATCAAAGTATCAAACTTCAGTGCCAGTGCTGCTGATTTCCTTCCGACCCCTCCCTGGCCTCATCCCAAGGACATGGACACGGGTGGGCTCCTTTTTCTGAAGGAGAGCACCAGCGGCGTGGGTTGTGGCCACTGCGTACTGTGTGGCTCGCACGTGGGAGGCCACTGAGAGGAGGAGGAGGAGGAGGAGGATCTGATTCAATCCCTGAGGGCTGTTTATGCTTTCGGCTCTTTTCTCAGGCTGAAGAAACCGGGTGTTGCTCGCCCGCGACATCTGCAGCTCCACCACAGCTGCGTGCTTTCATTTTCTCACTCCACAATTCCTGGAAATCTCTGCTTTCCCTGAGCATGGCTAGTCCATGTGTATGACAGCTGAACTATCCACAGGATTTAAGAGTCCCTGATTACTCCTCAGATGATGGACCAGAACAGCTTCATTGTTGTTGCCTGTTCCAGAGAAGCCACATGCCCATTTTCACATACGCACATGAAGGATATCTTAACCTCAATTTGCCAATAACATGTATGTTTACTGGTCACTAAATAATGCACCATGGGCTTGGGAGTGTTTAGCACCTTTCAAATCCCTCTGAAGTTGCTCGGAACTGGGGACACCTTGTTTCCCAGCTCAAAATCCTCTTATGCTGACGGCCTCCTTGCCCCAAAACCTCTGTTGCAAACACCCTGAATGGGGATGTAACGTAACGCTGCTGATAGAAACTTAATTGTAACAGGGTGTTTGCAGAAACATGAGATGCTTTGCAGTTGTTTTCTATTGTTCTTTCCTTGGTTACGCATTTATTTTAAGTCTCTCATTTGGCATTCAGAATGGTGTCATTACAATTTGCTAAGAACAGTTGTTTGCAGTACTAGGTGTACAAAATCAGTTGCACAGTTTGATCCAGACCTTTGCAAAAAAAAGCTCTTAAATGTAACAGAAGAAAACAAATGGGTAGAAGAGTTCAGTTAATGAAAGTAAAAAAAAATATTTTTAAGACACATTTCACAAGGTTACAGCTGTAACAAACATAATTTCTTCAGCTGAAGAAGGCCCACCAAGAAAAAAGTAGACTTTCTTTTGCTCTGTAACAGTCTTCAGCATAATTTTGCCCTTACTGTAACCTCTGCAGCTTGAAGAGCTGCTGTCGGATTAGAAATCATATTGAAAATATCTCTTACCAACATTGCAAATAGCAGATTATTAAAATGGAAAGGGAGTAATGCAAATCTTGAACCTGCCAAGTGTGCCTCACATACTTGACGTTATGCATATGATTTTAAGCACTAAGTTTGTGGGGGTGACTTCTATGTGGAAATTTAAGCAAGTAAATCTTTGCAGATCCTGCCTTCATAGGGAAGTGGACCCATGGGTTTTCCTCTTGTTCGTTACAACTTCCGAGATAATTTTGCATTTTTCTTTTTTACAACAATGAGCTTAATTGCTGTTGTTGAGCATCAAGTTCTGTGAGGGATTATTTTTTAGGAAAAAGGGATTCTCACCAGGAGGCTGAGTTGCACCATCCATCTATTGAAAGGGAATATTTTACTTGTGTTTTAAATTAAAAATCAATAGAATATGTTTCCTTAGCAATTTAGCGTTTATAGAAGTATTTCCATTGTTTTTAGAATGGGAAAACAAAACAAAACTTGTTTACAGTGCATGAATCTAAATGCAAATTTGGCTCAAGTATAAGAAGACTTGTATAAAGGCTTCTAACCCTTACAAAGACATTGGTTAAGAAGAGTTGTCATTCACTGTACAAATTAAGGGGTGCAACCAGTGGTTATGAATGGACTGATAAACTAATTTTTTTCCTATTTATTTTCTTCTACCTTCCAGGTTTATGACAGGCCACAAAAACATTCTGCTCTGCACTACGATCCGGGCCTCCAACAAGACTTCACCGGTGACACCTTAAAATCAAAGCACCAGCAGAAAAGTAGCAACCAGCACCATCTTGACTGGTCAGTGAGCTCTGATACTGGATCCACTTCTCAAAGTTGCTTCATCAACACAGAACCCAGTCGAGAAGCAGTTAGTGCCACCAAGGTCCCCGCTCCAGAGCCAGGAGTTTCCTTCAGCAAATCCCAAGCAAAGAAGTCCTGCACCAGCAGCACTTGGGGGCAGCTGTCAGCCAGTAGTAAAGAGCTTGCCATTTGCAGTACAGTCCCATCACCCAACAACATCAGCGCAGCCGCCCAGCCGAGCAGCGCCTCTGAGTGCAATGGACTTTTACCTCTCGGTGATCAAGAGGGAGGTGTGCAGCTGGAGACCCCCGATCAGCCTGCTGGGAGTACAAAGAAGAAGTCCAGCAAAAAAGACTTGATAAGTCAAACCATCCAAACCGCAGACATTGAATGGGTGAAGAGTGCTCAGAAAGCGTTTGACAGCAAATCCCATGACAGCATGGAAGGGAAAAAGGAGTCTTACTCGATGGAAAGTGTGTTGGATATGTCCCCCTCAAAGCAGAATCCCACTTCTGCTAGCAGCTGTGAAAGTGACACCAGTCACGTACGAATTACTATCCCAATAAAGTCTCCGACAACAGATACATCTGGCCACAAAAGGAAAAAGAGGCAATCCACAAAATCTTCCGTGGAGAAAACTATCCAGGAGAAAAGCTTGCCTTCCGTACTTGCTATGAGCAGTGAAGTAGCAAACAGGACTAGCTCTCAACCAGAGGGTAGTAAAAAAGATCTTCGAGCCACAAAGCCAGGGAAAGTGATTGAAAGCGAGTCCCCCTTAGTAACTATCAACAGCAGTGTGCTCACTGACAAAGCTTCCCCAAACAGTGCTACCAGACTCAGAAAACCTGTAGCTGTGACACCCACTCTCCTGCCCACCGATCTGCCCACACCTGGCAAATTATCTGAGGTCCAGCACCCCAAACTTGCAGCTAAGCGACGATGGACCTGCAGCAAACCTAAATCTATCCTTCGAGAGACCTCCATGACAACATCTGAGAAGCTGATGGTGGAGCCTCCTTCAGCCTATCCCATCACACCTTCCAGCCCTCTGTATACCAATACAGACAGTCTTACTGTGATCACACCTGTCAAGAAAAAAAGAGGACGACCAAAGAAGCAGCCTTTGCTCACTGTTGAAACGATTCATGAGGGAACCTCCACCAGCCCAGTGAGTCCAATCAATCGTGAATTTCCAGGAACAAAGAAAAGGAAGAGGAGACGGAATCTGGCCAAGTTGGCCCAGATGGTCCCGGGAGAGGACAAGTCCATTAGTGAACTCAAGTTTCACAAAAAGGTCGGGAAGCTTGGGGTCTTGGATAAGAAGACCATCAAGACCATTAATAAAATGAAGACCCTCAAAAGGAAGAATATTCTCAATCAGATCTTGTCCTCCTGCTCCAGCAGCATAGCTCTGAAAGCAAAAGTCCAGCCACCATCTAGTGCTGGGCCAACCACCATTGATGCCAGACTAGGGAAGCAGATCAATGTCAGCAAGAGAGGGACGATCTACATTGGTAAAAAACGGGGCAGGAAGCCGAGAGCAGAACTGCAGCCTCAGCCAGAAGAACCTAAGACAGCCATCAAGCACTCAAGGCCTGTTTCCAGCCAGCCAGAAAATCCAGCAGTGCCTTCCAACCTGCAGTCACTTGTGGCATCGTCACCAGCAGCTATTCATCCGCTTTCGACACAGTTAGTGGGGACTAATGGCAACCTTAGCCCTGCAAGCACTGAAACAAATTTTTCAGAGTTAAAAACTATGCCAAATCTTCAACCTATCAGTGCTCTTCCTACAAAAACCCAGAAAGGAATGCACAGTGGAACTTGGAAGCTGTCTCCACCCAGGTTAATGGCTAATTCACCTTCCCATCTCTGTGAAATAGGTTCTCTGAAAGAGGTCACACTGTCGCCGGTGAGTGAGTCTCACAGTGAGGAAACCATACCCAGTGACAGTGGGATAGGTACAGACAACAACAGCACTTCTGACCAAGCTGAGAAAAGTTCAGAATCCCGCCGGAGATACTCCTTTGATTTCTGCGCCCTGGACAATGCAGAGGCTATCCCATCTGACACCAGCACAAAGAACAGGCATGGCCACCGGCAGAAACATCTCATAGTGGATAACTTTCTCTCTCATGAGAGTATTAAAAAGCCAAAGCACAAGAGGAAAAGGAAAAGCCTGCAGAACAGAGATGACCTCCAGTTTCTGGCAGACCTCGAGGAACTCATCAACAAGTTTCAAGTGTTCAGGATTTCCCATAGAAGTTACACATTTTATCATGAAAATCCATATCCCAGCATCTTCAGGATTAATTTTGATCACTACTACCCTGTGCCATATATCCAGTACGACCCATTGCTCTATCTTCGCAGGACCTCTGACATGAAGTCTAAGAAGAAGCGTGGTAGACCTGCCAAAACCAATGACACCATGACAAAGGTGCCTTTTTTACAAGGGTTCGGTTACCCTATTCCCAGTGGGAGTTACTATGCACCCTATGGAATGCCTTACACATCAATGCCTATGATGAATCTTGGTTACTATGGTCAGTATCCAGCTCCTTTGTACCTGTCTCACACGCTTGGAGCGGCTTCCCCATTTATGAGACCTACCGTGCCCCCACCCCAATTCCATGCAAGCTCTCATATGAAGATGTCCACCACTGCCAAGCATAAAGCAAAACATGGAGTGCACCTACAAACACCTGTGGGAATGGGCCTTGGAGACATGCAGTCCTCTTTGGCTCCTCCAAAGGTTGGAGGAACAAGCCTTTCAAGTGGCCGACTTCACAAAAGGAAACACAAACATAAGCACAAGCATAAGGATGAACGGATATTGGGGACACATGAAGATCTGAGTGGTCTCTTTGCTAGCAAGTCCACAGGCTTCTCCAGCCATGCGATCAATGAAAGGCTAAGTGGCTCAGATAAAGACCTCTCCTTGCTCAACGAGAAAAGCAAGCATAAGGAGAAGCAGAAGCACCAGCATTGTGAAACCGGACACAAAAGCTCAAAGAGTAACTTTGAAGTGGATACGCTGTCTACGTTATCACTTTCTGATGCCCAGCAGTGGACACAGAGTAAAGATAAAAGTGACTCAAGCAATGATTCCATTGACTCTTGCACAAAGAGGTACTCTGGTAATACTGAAAGTAATGGAAGGTCAGAGTCCCTCGACATGTTTGGTGAAATTAATTCCTCGAGTGAGAAGCGGGATAATGATGCAAGTGGGAATAAAAGAAGAAGTTTTGAAGGGTTTGGAACTTACAGGGAAAAAGACATTCAGCCCTTCAGAACAAATAGGAAGGACAGAAGTACTTATGATTCTTCAGTCTCTTCAGGTAAGCTCTGCTTTATTCTATTTTACCTTACTGCATTTAAATTTTAATATTGAACAAAGAGGGACTTGCCATTTACAGAAAATATGTTTATGAGTCAATAACTTCTCTGGCTTTTTGTAATTGACTCCCATTCTGCATCCAAACTTTGGGGAGATCGACAAGCAAGTTGGCTACACATTAAGCCAAAACCTTTAAAAGCCGCTGAGTTCTTACACAGCATTTTTATAAATATTTTTCCTGCCTCTGCCTATCTCTCATAGCTTGTTGCACTTCCTCTGAAAATCTCACCATTGCATTCTGCAACAGCAGCAATTATAATACCTGTTGGGAAGGTAGGCATCCCTCTTATTGGTGTCTAGTGTCGCGGGGTGGTAGTCATTGCCCAGCCTTTGGGAGTACAGCCACGGTACTCTGCTCTGTCCCACAATTATACAGAAACCATTTGTTGATGGGGTGGACCAGACGCGTGGGAAGGTGTGGAGCTGGGTCAGTGTGGCATGACTGGTGTGGTGTACTGCTGACCCAGAGGGACCCATCACGGTGATAGCTGGGCTGAATATATGGACACCCTGGGTACAATCCTAGTGTAAATCTGTCACTTCCAGTCGGCAGGTGTCGTGTAGAGTAATTATCCTGAGCATTGAGGGCTGTGGGAGGGGACTGGTGTCATGGAAACAATAAGCCCTAGCCGATTCACTCTGAAGAGTTTTAGGACTCATGACTTGGAAACATAAGCTGGGTAGATGAGGAGGCAGGAAGCTTCTTTCGGCTGCTAAGGACATCTGTTCCTCTCCTGCAGATGGGGTGGGGGGAAAGGAATCTGAATCTTGTCTGAGAGACTGCATTGTACTTTACAATAGGGAGCTGCTTTCGTGATGACACAGAGGCAGGTGTTTTGCTGCAATATAAATGAATTTAGCTTGGGACCAAGCCCAGAGCTCCTGCACCATCAGATATTTATCACAAAGCAGATTTCACACTTAGTTCTGGAAAAGGGAGAGCTTTACTGAACCAACCAGTGGTGGATGAGATTCTGATGTGCTAAAAAAGAGCTTCAAAGAAACATAATTCATAGCCTCCAAAATGAAAAGAGAATCAGCTGAGAACACAGAGGGAGCAGAGAATTTGTATAACCTGCCAATGCAAGGCTCTTAAGTTTTTTATTTACTTGTAACTGATTGAGATCCAAAGATTGCTCATGCTTAAGCCACCTAGATGTTTCCATTTCCTTCACTGAGACCAGGATCTGGACTATAGCAATGAAAAGCAGTCTAAAATGAGAACTTATCCCATTAAAACATTTCCATTCATGATATTGTACTATATAAGACCAATTGTGACACCCAGAAATGAGACACACAGAAATATTGGAAAAGAGGCTGAATTCAGTCACTGGTTATATCAGGGTTGCTACATGCCTGACAAGGAACAAAATTATTCTCCACCAAGTGCTGCAGTGGCTATTGCATTAAGGAAGTTCTGTCCTAGCAGACAAGGATTAAGTGTCTTCTATATTTTTAACAAGGATATTTATCAGATTTTTAGTGGAAGTTAATGATTTCACAGTTTGATAACAGTTGGATTTGTAGCCTATTTTCTTTCTGAACAGAAGATATTTGCTAAACCTGTACTTTCCAATTTAATATATTTCACTTAGGTGTAGTAAATTGTCAAGAGAAAATTCTCAGCACTGCTGAACCCAACTGAGTTTCCAAAGTAGGGGCATGATCCCCACCAAGCTGACTTGGAAATAGAAATGGTAAAGAAAAAGTCCATTTCATGTTATTTGTTCTTGACAATAAAAACGTAAGATGGAGTGGTAGAACTTGCAGTAGGAGCTCCATCAGATTTGCTGTTTAAACTTTTAAAACTGGTTCTTATTTAAACTAAAATTATTATTTATATTTATTTTTACTTTTCATGATTACAACTGCACATCATTCCCCATGACCTAATCCATCAAGTCACAGATTATGAACTGGTTTCTTCATTGTCGAGCTATTATTTAGATGGAAAAATCATCAGCAGTTAGCTAAGCAGAGCCAGCTAACCAGAGCCATACCTTGCACTACAAGGAAAAATACTAAAACTAAAGAGCTCTGCCAAGAAAGGCCTGGGGCCAAGACTGCTCATTAAAGCCGAGGAACATCTGTCTGCTTATGACTGTCTAAGATCTCAGTGCAGCTTTTTTTCCTCTCTGCCTTTGACCTTCACTGGGATTCCCAACAGAGGTCCGCACTTGAGTCTAGCCGTAACTATTAACTGGTTCCCACTGAGGAGGGATTAAACTTTTCCATGATAGCCTTCTTTCTCCTAATTCACCTTGCATTTCCCTGAGGTGGCTAAACAGTGACTGACTAATCATAAAAATAAAAGGTAAAAGAGAAAAAAAAAAAAAAAGCCCTATGAGAACATATAGCTCTGTCCCAGGAGGCAATTTCCAGAGCCTGGTTGCTTTTGCCATTCGGTATTTGTCATCTTTCGCAATATAAAAACAACACAGAACAGAGATAAGAGGAGACATCCCGAATATTCAGATGAAAGCTGAAGATAGATTTATATCACAATTTCAGTGTTATCTTTACTGCTTGGGCATTTTGGCATGCTTAGTAATGCCATTTGCAACTTCATTGTGTGTTGCCGGAGATGAAATATGGAGCAAAACCAACCCATACTTGGTAGGGATATCTATGATAAGACTGATGAGAGAACCATTTAGTGCTCTTTGGCGTTCAGGCATTGCAGTTTGTTTCAGTGTAGTGTGCTGGTGCAGGTGCCATTGTATTGTTGTTATTTTTATTATTGTTGTCTGTGTTGTAACAGCACTTAGCCATTTCTGAAAAGATCGGTGTTCCCTGGTGCTACATAGTGGTCAGGCATATGGTGGAAAAAAGTCCTGCCATATAACCTTAAAGCCTATGTATGATTTTACAATCTAGAAAGCATAAGATGTGAAGGGAGGAGTCATCCCTCTTACTTTCTGGAGGAGCTGATTGCAGTCCTGGCACAAGCAATCTGTACCAGAGTGAAGGGTCCCGTGAAGCGAGTGCCACCAGCCACCTGGGCTGGCCACAGCAAATGTCCATTCCCTGTACTGCACCAACTTGGACTGTCACTGGCCATTCATTAGTGGGGACCTTGTGAGCTTTGGCTCATTTTAGATCTCTTGGGACATCTTGGGGTTAAACGTACAGTGTTAATGCGTATGGCTGTTCTCCCAGTACACAGCCTGTTTCGCCACCATTGTTCTGCAGAAACTGGAGTCCTTTCCATAAACTCTTCCCACCTTTCTTCCCATCCGCTCCCCATGGCCTGTTGCTTCCTGCTGTGTTTTTCTGAAATTGCTATTTTTGCAAGATTCCTTGTGCCCACCTAACCTTCCTGTGTTTGGAAAGACTAATTAATCACAACTAATTAAACTCCTCTTTCCTGTTTGACAGATGCAGAAGACTAGTCCAGTAGCATTAGTCTGGCCTATAGGCAAGGATACAGCAGAAGGTGTTTCAGATCCCGCCTTGTCACAGTCACACTGTCTCTTAGGCACATCCTAGGCTGAACTTTCAAGTTGTGCGCACCAACCGTTGACTCAATTGACTCCCTCCTTCCACTCCTCACAGCCAGCGGTACACCTCATGCATTGGCAAAATGTTGTTGGGGGCCCTCTGGCACTTTGTGACCTGAGGCACTGTGCACAGCTGGGTATCTGATCCTTTCATCTGCTCTCCAGTAGTTACTAAAGACCCCGGGTAGGGACCCAGGGAGAAGCCACAGATTGGTGCCACAGCTGGGCTGGGGAGACTGAGAGCAGAGCTGTGTTTTAAAGAGGTCCTCATAGCAAACTCCGCATCTCCTTGTTGTGTGGCTGCCTGCTTCGCTTCCATAAGTGATGCTGAAGAAGAGGCTTGCGTTGCTGATGAGCAGTCTCGATGCAATAGCTTATGCCTTGGAAAAAAGCAGGAATGTTTGCCTCTTCCCTATTTCCTTAGGTGGGCAGATGAGGAAAAGCACATTTAACATTTTAAGTTGCATAGATAACATAGCAATTTGTGTATATAGCCTGTCGGGTTATGTCCTACTTAGAATCATTGCAGGCCAGGATGTAGCTGGGGGTGAAGCAGAGGTGAAAAGTCATTATATGCAGGACTTTTCTTTGTAGTGAAACTATTCAAGCTCTATGCTACTTTATGCTCACAGAATTTCTGCCTCTTTTTTTCAAACCAATGATTATACAAGCAAAGATTGCCTTGCTTGCATATTGGGCATCATGGCTCAAAGATCAGCTAATAAGAACATGGGTTTCATCAGATATAGCACAGACACCATGCACAGTAAATTTACAGGAATATAAAGTTAATCATATGCAGTTATTAGGAAGGTAGTAATCATCAGTCTCCAAATCCTGGATAGTTAGCATGACAAACATGCTTTACAAATTAATGCTTAACTTACCTACAAGCTCCCCCACGCCTTCTCCCCTCAACATCCATCAGTGCTACAAGCTGAATTTTTTCTGATTTGACCTTTCCTTCTCAGCTAGTCTGTATGGTGCTGGTTTAACTGAAAAAATCAGTATCAGCTTCGATGGAGGATGGGTGTCGCACAGTGAGTAGCGTTTAGCCCTATGACTTGAGGGAGACAAGAGGGGCTGTGCTGTGCTGTGCATGCGTACATGTATAAGCCATGTTTATTAAATGCATGACTAAATGTTGTATTTATTCAAAGTTATTTTCTAACATGTTTATCTTAAAAGTGTCCTTGTTCCTATTAAAAAGCCTTATGTTGGGTGATTAAACCTTCCAAAGGGGAGAGTAGGAGGAATCCAGGAGGAAGGGAGAAGTGACAATCAGACGAACGAAGAGCATTCATCTGATGTCAGTACAAACACACATATATGTAACCATGCTCCACTGAGGAGTGTCATTTATCCAGATGAGATTTCTTCCCTGACAAAACTTCCCTCCACAGCTCAGTTTCCTGCTGGAATGGTCCGTTGCCACACAGCACTGAATAAATCTCTGGTTCGTCCTCTCGCAGAAGTCAAATATATTAGTGTGATTTAAAACAGGACTTGCTATGAGCAAAAACAAACATGGTGAAATATTGGCAAAGCCAGCAAGAGTGTTGTTTTGGTTTGAGGGGGGTGGTGTTTGGGTTTTTTTAAGAAACAGCATATGCAGTTCGGGACTATTATCATGATGCCTTAATCAGCCAAAGTTTTATGCAAAGAAAGGATCTGTATTTCAGTAGTAGGTAAGCATATTTGTTCTCCTGAATATATATGGAAGGCACAGGCAAATAGGATTAGCCAACTGCCTTGATTAATCAAACTTTGCTGATTTTTCATAGGTTCATAGAATTGTCTAGGTTGGAAGGAACCTTAAAGATCATCAAGTCCAACCATCAACCTAACCCTGCCAAGTCCACCACTAAACCATGTCCCTCAGAACCACATCTACCCATCTTTTAAATATCTCCAGGGATGGCAACTGAATCACTTCCCTGGGCAGCCTGTTCCAATGCTTAGCAACCCTTTCTGTGAAGAAATTTTTCCTAATAACCATCCTAAGCCTCCCCTGGTGCAACTTGAGGCCATTTCCTCTTGTCCTCTCACTTGTTACTTGGGAGAAGAGACTGACCCCCACCTGGCTACCCCCTCCTTTCAGGGAGATGTAGAGAGCAATAAGGTCTCCCCTCAGCCTCCTTTTCTCCAGGCTGAATGACCCCAGTTCCCTCAGCTGCTTCTCATCAGATTTGTCCTCCAGACCTCTCACCAGCTTCGTTGCCCTTCTCTGGAAACGCTCCAGCACCTCAATGTCTCTCTTGCAGTGAGGGGCCCAAAACTGAACGCAGTACTCGCGGTGGGGCCTCAGCAATGCCGAGTACAGGGAGGCAACCATATCCCCAGTATGGCTCACCACACTATTCCTGATACAGGCCAGGATGCTGTTGGCCTTCTTGGCCACCTGGGCACACTGCTGGCTCATGTTCAGCCATCTGTTGACCAACACCCCCTGGGCCTTCTCTGCCTGGCAGCTTTCCAACCATTCTTCCCCAAGCCTGTAACGCTTTATTATTTTGTATAATGATACTTTCCACGAATAATTTTTTTATAGCTCCAAAATCAGAGTTGATTCATTATTCTGCAGTGAAAACATTATTTCAGTAATAGGGGAAACAGTGGTCCAACCTTATCTTTGATGAACATTTTCCCATCTGACCAGCTTAGAGACATGATATGAATGTCTATACTGGCTGGGTCTTGCATATGTATTCATGGATGCACCTTTGTGTACTGGAACAAGGGAAGAGAAGTGACAATGAGGTGATGTACAAAGCTCATCAGATACCAGTTCACACACATATATAAGTAACCTTGCTTTATTCATTAGTGGCGTTTGACTCAACGGTACCTTGGTGTCATGTGGTAGTGTGTGCACAGATGTAGAGGCAGGCTGATGTGTGGTCCAGGGTTTAGAGACCCATCTTACATACCATAGTTTTCTCACGTGACTGCAAAAAGGTGTTGAAATTGCAGTAAACCTCAGTGTCTGCCTGGGAAAAGAGGATAAAATCAGTTTGCTGCTGTACAGAGCCATGGTGAGGTCTGATACACAGCGATGTCCAGCAAGTGTAGCATGGGAACAGTGGCAGTGCTCGAAGCGGATGGGAGAAGAGCCAGATGTGAACTACACTCACTGAGGTTGTATAGAGTATTAGTCACCCTCCCTTTCCCCAGCTCTGCCTCTGCTGTGGTTTCTTTGGACGCCCCAGGCTCCTACATAGCTTCAAGCAGCTGCAAAATTTTTCCAGCCCCAGTGTCAGTGGGGGGGTTGCACCCTTCCCCTGTCTCCTGCGGTGAGGGACAGGCAATGTACAGTTACAGGGTGAGTGTTTGTACCATCTGGCCCATAAAAGTTAGCATCGGAGCTTTACAAAATACCATTATTTGTAAAACCAATTACATTCATCAAAACAGCTGTTTGGGCCCCTCGATGCTTAGGAGTACAACCAAAACTACTGAAATGACCTCCAAAAGCATTATCCGGCCCCCTTAGGATAAACATCCTTCTTGTTGTTTTCCACTAAGTCTTATGCCAGTCCTGGGGAGAGGAGGCCGAGCTAGCATGATTGTTGCTCCGTTCTGCCCACGGCATTTCCTAGAGGAATGGCCTCTTGAGGGAAAACAAAAATGATGGGGAAAACAAGTCAAAGCTTTCCTTGAAAGTGTTTTGACCAAGGCATTTGAAATACAGTGAGTTTTGTTGTTGTTGTTTTAATACTACCACTTGCTTACTGTGTTCGTTCCAATGTTTGCACTGACCAAGGAGAGAAGAAACAAGAGGGAAGCTGGAGCAGGAGAGGGAGCTGGAGTATTTACCACCCAACCAATCTTTTATTTCCTCTCTTAATGATTGTATGTTTATTACACTGCCTGAGGCACGGTACAAAGTCTTCTGGACTGGCGATGAATTAATCAAATTAAATGCTGTGACCCCTTTGCTTTTTGGGAGTGTTACAAGCCTCCTAGCACCCTGCCTAATTTCTGCCTTTTGCTTTGCTCTCTGTCCAACAGTCAAGCGGTTCTTCCTTCACAACTTGGCGGCTCCCAGCTATTTATCTTCGCTCTTTCTGGCCAATGCCAGAACGTCTTGTTTGAAGTTTTTATTTAGACCACTGCTGGTTTATGGAGTTCTGCAGATTCCATGTTGGGTGTGCAGCAGCTTCGCGTCAGACACAATTGGCTTCTGCTGGGCTCTTGGCTTTAAAAGGCAATAAAGAATCATGGCCGGATTCTCGTCTTGGCCCGGTGTAAATCAAGCATCTCCCCATTGAAACTGGTGAGGTTGACTTCTGGAGTGAAGTTTCTGTCGAGGCAAAAAGAGGGTGTGGGGCTGGGAAGTCCCGTCCGTGCTTCAGCAGGGATATACTGAAGAAGTCCTTGTGGCTGTGCTCTACTTGCCAGATGCCAAAAACAGCCTCAGTTCGGCATTTGTAGAGATTTTCTTAGCTTGGAGGAAGAGGGTGGGTTGACATTTTGACAGTGTGTAGTCTTGATAGTTGGTTAAGTGGCAGTTTAAGAAGAGTTAGAAGGAAAAGTGTGTGCTATAGGTCTGGACTGTACACAATATAATTTCTTGCTTGAAGCCACTGGTAATCTAGCTACAAGGCAAGACGTCTTCTCAGAGGCACAGAGGAAGTAAAACAAAGCAATGGCTGTGCCTGCCGGTCAATGTGACTCAAAGCTGGGCATAGGAAAAGCTAAGCTCAAGATATCTGCTGGTGAGTGGGATCATAATGCACTCAGGGCAACCTGTGTCCCATCCAACCCAACTGCAGCAGTAAGAATTGGGGTCTGTGACCTCCAGAGCATGATCTGAAGCAGCTTCTCCATTCTGGCTGCCTACCGAGAGATTTATATTCATGCATCACAGCCAAAGAAAGCTGAAAGAGCATTATCACAGCTGCCTTAGTCTGCCTGATTGCAATAATGATGCTGAACAACAAAAGGAGTAAGAGCGCCCTGTTTTAAGGTTTCACCGAGAAGGAAGTCAGAATAATTCCCCTGTAGATCAAGCGCTGAGGGGAGGGGTGGGCAAGGAAAGCTTTAACTGTCCATGGAGGAGTTTTTACACCACCTCGAAGACTTGAAAATACCCAAGGACTCATAATAGGAATCGTTAGTTATTTGTCACTGAAAACATGGAGCTGGGCATGGATCCCCATAGGCTTTTGCAGCAGCACTGACTCTGACCAAGCTTTCACATGGGGTGGTGCTGATTTCAGGAGGCTTCGAGAGTATGTGCAATGCAGAGTTAACTGTCAAGCAAGGGCAGGACTAGATGGCTCAGAGGGATTTGCTAATGAGCTATCAAGCCATGGGTCACTGGTTGAAATTTAATCTGCGAGAACAGTGACAGAAAATCAAATAAAAGCGCTGACGTCAGAGTGATGCTGGAGCAGCAGCAAAAGCGTTGCTGGTGCCTTATGTGGCACACACAGGCAGCTTACATAAACGGGGAGCAAACTGCGAGGAACTTGCTTGGTTGATCCCAACTGCAAGATACAGCTCAGCCAATTTGTGTTACACCTATCAGTAACTCACTTGCCTTAGTGCTGCTGTTTGTGAATGACAACAGCATATCTCATCACAGAATCTGACCCAAACCCAGCATTATATTGGACTAGAAACAGGGTTGTAGAGACATCTAGGTGGAGTTTTCTCAGCAGTGTCATGGAACGTCAATCAGCAATGTACCACAAAGCTCAGTAGTTTGCAGTTCTGATGATGGATTTTTTTGCCATTAGGTCCCACATCATGGCCAGCAGTAATGGCTTTCCCATTCCTGGCTGCTTGGCACTCTCCCCAAGAAGACTTGATTGTTTCACCATAGCTTTCTCAGCCCTGGGGAAGGCCCACATTACTAAGGCTACAAAACCAGCTCTTTTCACAGTTACCAGAGGCAAGATTGGTGACAAAAGGGACAAGGGCATGAGATGCCCTCAGCCATGGTAACAGTACTGCGTAGGGGGATCAGTGCATTGGGGCAGGCAGGCTTGTGCTGATGCTCCTCACCCCGCTAATGTGTTCATTGTCCTTTTCACTGATTTTTAGGAGCAACTCAGTGGTCCTTCCTTTGCTCCCAAACAGCCGGGCTGAGGATACGGAGTCTCTCCAGATGGCACAGAGCTGCCGTTTCAGCTCTGTGTCTTTGGCCTTCCTCGCCTCCAGTGTAGGCAGGGAAGGGAGCAATAGTCAGCATTGTTTTCTGTGCCAGCTATGATTAGTTGGCATAAAGAATACTTCAGTAAGTTGACACAGACTTTGAATTGCTTGGTTTACTTAAAAAAGAAAAGAAAAAATCCCTGGGCTGCTCCAGGTTCTCTTTGCTGCCTGAAGTTTTGTCTGCACCAGTAAAACCTTGGGCTTATCCCAGAACTGGGACATGGTCAGCTGCAGAATGTTTGTCATTCTGATATTTAATTATTTTCTATTAAAAAAAAAAAGCCAAAGACAGCTCTGGGAGAGCAACAAGTTAAAAAAATTGTTAAAATCCAGATTCATGCAGATTTCCTGTTTTGCTTCTTAACAAAACCTCAAAACCACTTTGAACAAGTTTCCCACCTCAGCTGAGGGTGGAGCTGCGTACGCCCCACACGTGGCCTCCAGAAGTGCACCCAAGGACAATAGCACATCTCCTTTGGCATGGTGGGGCCAAATTTACTGGTAGCAGGGCAGTCAATACGTGCGCCTGTGCATGACTGCCCAAAAGAGCTTCTGACTCAGCCAAGTACACTGGAAAACTTTCCCTTTTTTATTTCCAACAGAACAGACTGAATGGTAGAGATGCAGCAGAACAGAAACTGGAGGCATTTGATAAAGGGATGCCTCTCTCAGATGCTAGGCAGATATTGGCTGTTGTCAGTACGCTGGGTGATCTGTTGCAATTTCATCGATTTGATCTGGTGAGACAACATCTCAGTAAATAAGAAGAGCAGAGAAATCTATGGCACTGAAATTAATGGTTGTTGCCTGATCTCCTCTTAAATGAATTCATTGCAATCTGAAGCAATGCATGCATTTTGCAAACCCAGCATTCTTTGGCTCCTACAGTGCATCATGACATTACTTCAGGCGGTAAGGAAGATCTTATTTGTGATACAGTGTGCTGTGGTAGATAGTAAAGCAGCTAGATGCCTGGGAACTCTGGATGGAGCTATGGCATTTGGGTGTGTAATTCTAAGTAACAATAAGCAGTGCTTAACATTTCCTCCCACACTAGAAGCATACCCATTAAAAGTTTAGCCAAGTCAGCTGTGCAAGTTCTTGCATAAAAGGACAAACTGCTAAAACGCTAATAGGAGCCACTCTTATGTTAAAGAGTGGGTAGAGCAGGATGCATTAACCCACATTCTCCTTCTCTACTGCTAATCGAGAGAGAGTCTTGCTGAGATCAAAGAAACCCCTAGAAGGTAAAAATGATAATAAATCAGGCTCAAGCCCAGATTCAGGACTCCTGAATCTTTTTCTTGCCTATGTTTCTGAGATGCTGCATGGTTTGAAGAAGTTAGTGAATGTGATTTAGACCATCCATGAGTCAACTTAAGTCCCCATGAGAATGAACTGGATGTGCCTAAGTCCCAGGGAATGACTCAGTTCGTTTTATCTGAAGAAGAACTGACACCGCAGAGAAACCGAGTGTGTGTATAAATCTGGACAGTGTAATTTGGACTTAAGAGTAACTTAAGTACATAAGCATATGGTTTCACATGTGTTCAGTGATCGACAGCTCCTGGCAGTCCATCGTGACTCACAAGCGGGTGAGGAGCTGCTAATATTTCCCGAGGTGTTGAAAAGGGCCCACTTCGTTAAGTCACAGCTTGACCAAACTCACCAGTTTTAGGTGATGTTGAGCTAGTGTGGAACACCTCAGCAGAAAAATTTGGGGTGTGTTTATACTGTTTTTGTGGGCCAAACCAGAAAGAGAGTCTATACCTTTGGACAGCTTGTTACAGGCTGGCTTGTGTTGACACAGCTGAGAGTTGGGACCGTCTGGAGTGGGCAGACTGATGCGTGCTGCACAGTGCTTGATCCTGATCTCTACTGGGCAACATCTCCCTCTAGCCCTGGGGTACAATTATAGTTATTTCTGGGCTTTTTTTTCCTAACACAGATGCCAAAATAGGGGCTTTTCTGAAGCCATCTGCTTCCTCTGTGGTCTGGGAAGTGAGAGGAGGGATACTGGGGTTTGGGGACTTCAGGCTAGCGTTGTAATATCACACCAGGTAAAGAGGCAAAGTTGTGTGGTGCATGTCCATGCTGTGCCTGCAGCAGAGCCTGGAGCACACTGTCGTCTTCTTCGCCATGCCCAGCTTTCCCCTTGGATGGAACAAAGGGCTCCCTAATGGCCAGCTAACAAATGCAGAGTGTGGAGGACCTGCATACCAGGATACAGGAGAAGGACAAGTCAGTGTGGCAGTGTGGAAACACCCAGGCATTCCTAAGTGCCAGCTAAGCCTGAGGCATGAGGGAACGCCTGTTCCCTGTCCTAACTCGATTTTTTCATGCTATTTATCTGATAGAGCTCTAAAATAGAAAATTTACAAGCAAAAAGTCTCCCCTTCCACTGGGCTGAAATTCTCTGCCTTCTGCATCTTACACTTCTGATTGTTGAGCAGCTGACCTTCAGCAGGAGGAGGCAATGCCTCCACTCCAGCCTTGCCTGTAGCCTGGTGTAGTCCGAGCAAGTGGAAATGCTGGGGTCAGACCCCCTCATGCTGGAGAGCCCGGATCTCTAGTTTTCTATTTTCTGGATAAGTGATCAAACCATTAATATCTTGTGTTTCCTCCTACTACTTATCCCACAACACAGGTGCTTGCCCTTCAGAGGGGAATTTGCATTTTGATTCCCACGTAAGCAGGATTGCACATTGTTGAGCCTTGAATTAAGCACTTACCCAGCCGCACTCCTGAGAATAATATTTCCTAGTGCCTACGCCCAAGTGGCTGTGTGCAACCACACTATATCATCCCGTGAAGCACCTACAGCTCACCATTCAGTTGATGGAGAAACGTGTGAACATCGCTTGGGTGCTACTTCAGAGGCATCCGTCTCTGCGTTGCTTTTATAGTTTGCGTAGGCACCTGCCTTAAGTGATCTGAATCATTCTGCTGGAGCCAAGTGCCTATTTTTTTTAGATGTTGCAACAAATAAATTGAGTGCCTAAAGCAGGCAGTCTCAATCTAGCCTTCAGGGTCTCCACATTCACCAACTGATATAATGATATAATAGTCCTTGCCCAACTCAAAGAGCTGTTGCAAGATTTTAATTAATTAATACTGGCAAGGCTTTGAAATGTTGGAAATGAAATGAGGTCTATAAACGAAGTATATTATTATGACTTGACGGCACTTTCTACTTCACTTTCACACCATACCTGAGCACAGAGCAGGGCAGCTGCATCCTCTGATTCATCATGAATCACGAAGAAGCCTACTTAAAATGTGAATGGTATTGATATATTTACACTGGTTAAAATGTTCCAGGGAAAAGACATTAATTCTGACTACGGTAGTGCTGGCCAAAGTGCTGGCAGCTCCCCCTCTTGGTTTTTTTTCCTGTTTCTCAGTGTTACCCCATCTGTACTGGAGTCCTCAGTCACCTAGTGCTCAGTGTTTAAGCAAGATGTGCCAGAAGATAGCTGTGGGAGCCCTACTAGGATTTGCAGAAGACCTAATTACTCCCCAGTGACAGTGTTGGCTAGCACAGATTCTCATCCTGAGCACTGTAGTCCTCCAGGTAGCTTTTGGTCTTCCATTTCTTTAGTATGATTGATGTTTCTTGTAGCCATGCAGTTTCAATGGTGGGCAAGACATCCAAGAGAAGCTGGTGTCCCCGAAGTCTTTCTTGTGCTTAGCATCAGATTAGCACACAAAACTCCTTGGATGAAGTCCCTTGGTAGGTCACGCTGTTTCATCAAATTACAAAATAGCTCGTTAGGTTCCTAGTCAGGTTTAATTTTCTCTATATGTAAATTCTTAATGAAGAACGCTATAAACTTACTCGCTAAGCACTTTGCCTCCACTGTATGTGAAACATAGGCAAATGCTACAGGGTGAAGACAGGAGAGAGGGGGAGCATCTGCCACTAAACAATATAACTCTGGGTGATGCCACTAAATGTGCAATGGATGCTGCCATTCAGCTAGCCACCAGGAAGAGATGGCCTCAGGAGGAGGTGGCTGGATGGCCATACAGATGGCTGGTATAGTCCTCTCAGCAGGTCCCCTGCACCAGGGGTCGATCTTTTCATGTGCATAACATAATACTGGCAGCTTCTGTTGCTCCTCACAGTGTGCAGGAGGGGTCCTGGCATTGCTGCCAGGGCATTGCTGGCCCTTATGCACTGTCCTGATTGATAGTGTTCAGTCCACTAAATTGGACTGAAGGAATGATCCTTTTGTATTGACCCCGCCACAAAAAATACTCATTTTTCCAACCCGTTACTGAAACTGGAAAGCACTGTCCCTCCTTTTATCATCATCCTTATGCCCTCATCAAAGACAGGATTTATACCAGGAGTAATTCCTAATTCTGGAGATGAGAGATGCCTTGAAGGCCAAGTAAAATTTTACTGATATAAACTGTCCAGTGGTCAATGGAGTCTCATGTAAACTGGCCACTTTTAGTCAAGTTCAGACAGAAGTGAATGCACAGGAGTGCGTCTCTCAATGAGAGTTGACAAGCTAGGGGAGTTTGTGCTCTTTTTCCATATGCTATTAGGTATTAAATATTCTACCTTATTTATACGTGGTGCTTTTCAGGAGTAAATCACAGACTGGTTTTACAAGAGAGGTCAGTATCTTTACCCTCATTTCACAGGTGGATAAACCAAGGTGCAGGGAGGTCTAATGCCAGAAGGTCAGTGTCAGAGAAAGAAATAGCTAATTGCAACAGACTTAAATGTATCATTGTGCATGAATGTCAGTAATTCTTATTGCAGCATCAACCACAAAGTTATGCAGATACCACAGACAGAAATAGAGCACTACTGACCTCTTCTCTACAGATAGGGATGTGGTCTCCCCAGAGATTCTTTCCCCCAGAACTGATAAATGACTTAAAAAAGAGCAGGTGCCATTTCTCCACCTGGGTGACTATGCCCAGAGGCAATAGAAGTCATTTTTAGGATAAAGTCTCCCTCCTATTTACATCAAGCTAGTAGCGGTGCTTATTTTAACACAATTGCCAAGCAGCTTTATTTTTATATCTTGTCAGTGTAGTATCATTTTGTAAGCCTTGCCTTGTTTAAAACAAGTAAAGAAATTTCAACGGGAACATGAAATTCACTGGAAGAATTATTGCTGCCTCACAAATATATATTGATAGCCTAAGCAAGCAGTGATCTTCTCTTTCCCATAACGAGAAATGCTCCAAATCTATAAAGCATCCCTAATATTTTACTTTAAAAGACCAAATCACAAGTTGGGTTACCTTTCAGTAGGAACTTTATAGATTTTCCAGCTCTTAAGTGCTTCCTTAGGGAGTCTTATTTCATCCAAATGACATTGTTCTCTTGATGACCATCACAATCCTATAGGAAAATTTGCCAGTGGGGCATAATCTTGGTTTAAAAGGTCCTAGAAAATAATACAAAATTGAAAGAAAAAAAAAAAAAAAGAAGAAGAAAAGGAGGAGGAAGATGCAGTTTGTGAAATTCACACAAATAAGAAAAATTCAGTTGCCATGAATACTGATCAGCCACATGTATTTCTATAAGCATGTGTCAACTTGACGTAGTACACTTCCGTGTTTTATTCAATTACCACATTTCAGAAGAATGTAATAATTGCCATACTGCATCTACTGCAGCCGGTATCTCATCCAAAGAACGTCGAAGAGAAGGCAGGTAGAAGAGAAAATGGCAGGATCTCTCTGTGGAAGGCATCTCTTCCTCCTTCCCCTGATTAACAGATTGGCTTTTGCCCTTGTGAATCACTTTTTATATCCCTTCTTTTTCCCTCCCAGAGTAATAGTAAATACTGTTGCTGTCTACACTTCAGAAACTGATAGGGGATTTTTGTGTTTGTAATACTTCCAACAAATAAAAAAATAAAAGCCAGGAGGCCTGCATGGATGAACAAGGAGCTCCGGGATATGCTCAAAAGTAAAAAGGAGGCCTATAGGGGGTGGAAACAGGGGCGGGTAGCCTGGAATGAACACAGATAAATTGTTTGAGCAGCCACGGATCAGGTTAGGCAAGCTAAAGCCCAGATTGAATTAAATCTGTCCAGGGACATCAAGACAAACAAAATAAGTATGGCAGCAAGAAAAAGAAAAACTAGGAAAGATGTGGGCCCTCTCTAGAAGGAAACAGAAGAGCTGGTCATCTGGGATAGAGACAAAGTCCGAGGTACTCAATAACATTTTTGCCTCAGTCTTCACTGGCAAAGACTGCAGCCACACTACCCATGATGCAGAAGGCAAGGACTGGGAAAATGAAGAACCAACCACTGTAAGTGAAAATCAAGTACAATACCACCTGAGGAACCTGAAGGTGCACAAGTCCGTGGGACCTGATGAGATACATCCACAGGTCCTGAGGGAACTGGCAGACAAAATTGCTAAGCCACTGTACATCATATTTGAGAAGTTGTGGCAGTCTGGTGAGGTTTCTGCCGACTGGACAAGGGGAAGCAAAACCCCTATTTTCAAAAAGGGAAAAAAAGAAGACCCAGGAAACTACAGGCCGGTCAGTCTCACCTCTGTGCCTGGCAAGATCGTGGAGCGGATCCTCCTGGAAACTCTTCTAAGGCACATGGAAAAAGAGGAGGTGATTGGTAGCAGCCAACATGGCTTCACCAAGGGCAAATCATGCCTGACAAATCTGGTGGCATTCTACAAGGGTGCTACAGGGGTAGTGGACAAGGGAAGAGCAGCTGATGTCATCTACCTGGACTTGTGCAAAGCGTTTGACACTGTCCTGCATGATTTTCTGGTCTCTAAATTGGAGAGATGTGGATTCAACAGATAGACCACTGGGTGGATAAGGAACTGGCTGGACACTCACACCCAAAGAGTTGTGGTCAATGGCTTGATGTCCAAGTGGAGACCAGTTATGAGTGGTGTTTCTCAAGGGTCGGTACTGGGACCCGTGCTGTTCAGCATCTTTGTTGGTGACATGGACAGTGGGGTAGAGTGCACCCTCAGCAAGTCTGACGATGACACCAAGTTGTGTGGCGAGGTAGATGCACTGGAGGGGAGGGATGCCATCCAGAGGGACCTGGACAGGCTGGAGAGGTGGACCCATGCCAACCTCATGAAGTTCAACAAGGACAAGTTCAACGTCCTATATCTGGGCTGGGGCAATCCCAAGCGCAAATACAGGCTCGGCAGAGAATGGATTGAGAGTAGCTCTGAGGAGAAGGACTTGTGGGTGCTGATTGACGAGAAGCTCAACATGAGCCAGCAATGTGCAATCTCAGCCCATAAAGCCAACCATATCCTGGGCTGCAACAGAAGAAGTGTGGCCAGCAGGTCACGGGAGGTGATTCTGCCCCTCTACTCCGCTCTCGTGAGACCCCACCTGGAGTACTGCATCCAGCTCTGGAGTCCCCAACATAAGAAGAACATGGACCTGCTGGAGCATGTCCAGAGGAGGGCCACAAAGATGATCAGAGGGCTGGAGAACCTCTCCGATGAGGACAGGTTGAGAGAGTTAGGGTTGTTCAGCCTGGAGAAGAAGAGACTCTCGGGAGACCTTATTGTGGCCTTCCAGTGCCTAGAGGGGGCCTGCAGGAGAGCTGGGGATGGACTTTTTACAAGGGCATGTAGTGATAGGATGAGGGGTAATGGCTTTAAACTGGAAGAGGGGAGATTTAGGTTAGATATTAGGAAGACATTTTTCACTTTGAGGGTTGTAAGGCACTGGCCCAGGTTGCCCAGAGAAGTTGTGGAAGCCCCATCCCTGGAGGTGTTCAAGGCCAGGTTGGATGGGGCTTTGTGCAACCTGGTCTGGCGGGAGATGTCCCTGGGCATGGCAGGGGGGTTGGAACTGGATGATCTTTAAAGTCCCTTCCAACCCAAACTATTCTATGAGTCTATGAGTTCTGCCACAGGAAGCAAAAGTTGAAATGTGAGCAGTATATTAGGAACCAAAACATTAAAGATGAGAGCCTTCATGGAAACCCGCTCCAGAGTAATAGCAATGATTCATAAACTATGAAGCTCAGCAGGAACTGTGGGCAGGCCTAAGATTTCAATGTGGACACAACCTGATTTACAATAGGTAGGATCTGGAGAAGTTACCTTTACACTGCTTGAATGCCTTCTGCCCTGGGTGTTGCCAAAGGAGACGAAGTTTACAAAGAAAATTCATTTATCCATTAAAGGACAGCTACCTCTAAGTAGGAGAGTGACAGTTTTGTGGTGGTGTGCTGAAATCCCACACACATTTTAGGGACTGGAAGACTAAGAGCAGCATTACAACAGGTACTGAGAATTGCCCTGAATGTGGTTTATTGTTTCCCAAATTTCTCTTGTTCTAACTAGGATTATATAAGATACTTAAAAGGTAAGTTTAAAGAAATAGATTTTCCAGACTGACTGCTGAGAAACTCAGAAGAACCGTTGAACAATGGGCAACCTATGAGTGCCTTTTTTCAGCAATAAGTGATATTTTTCGGGCTGCAGAATGACATTGTTTGATCCCTTGGGTTTTCATGCACGTTTTTTTTCTTTTTTATTTTTTTTGGCAGGGCTCTTTTTTTGCACAATGTTGATATATTTATTTTTACTTTTAATTCACAGTCTTAGAATAGACCCTGTGTGTCTAAGAGAAGCCATGACAATGAAAAAGATTTCTCTCCGAGAAACATTCCATTTTTAACCATAACATCTGGCCAAATTTTGAATAAGTTCTTGAGGCTGTATCATGAACATATTTATGGATCACCTACTAAAGGCATCCATGTTTTGACAGTTTAGGAGGCCTGAAGAAATCGTGTTGGACAGTAATGTGATGGCAATATTGTCACAATAACTATAAAGGACCAAATCTTCAACTTCTTTAATTTTGTCACTTAAAATTTATGTAGCTCAAGACCCCATTTCCTTAGACATGCTATGAAGGATACCATGAGGTATGAATGAATGGATTAATAGCTCACCATTTACCCCACTTGATTTTCACTTGTCAGTTGATTTTGTCAGTGAAGCTACACTACTCACTTTCAGTGTGCATTTATTCCGTGAGACACTACTTAGTTTCCTCTGAACTAGTGAATCTGTTGAGTTTAAAAGAAGAAAGCAAGGGATGTGTACATGTAACAGCACCATTTTTCATGAGAATTTTTTGATGTCACAGAAACAATGTGTATCCACAGAGCTTTGCACAACCTAATAAATGACCAGTTGACACTGTGCCTCTAATTGTCCTCAACTGGAAGAAAAAATGCTGCCTGTAAGCCAAAGCTGATTAGTGCTATTGGTTAATGAATTTTCTTTTTAAAAAAAAAGGAGCCAAGGGGGAGCCAGAACAGCTCTAAACTTTTGCGAGGACTGTCTCTGCTTTAGGGGAATTTTGATTTTTCCTGCTGTTTTGTTTGTTTAAAAAAAATGGTGATGTCTAATCTTCAGGAACGTACCTCATCATCCAACCCACAAACTGTTGGCAAAATAATAAACCTACACAGAATGTACTGTTAGATTCTTTTTTTTTTTTTTTTTTTACTTCTCCCTTTCAGGGGTATAAATCACAGCTTTTTGCTTTTGCAAATTAAAGTATAGGCTTTGCACTGGATAGTTGGCACCGTTTCTTCTGGCCAAATGTTCCATGCTGCTTCCAAAGAAACTGTGGACACTGAGTTGGCTATAGTTTGTCTTTGAACTCGTTTGCAAAACCTCAGTCTTTATAGGCCTCCAAGAAAAAATATACATAGTTTATTTATTAAGTTGCAGTTTAACTCTTCTGTGTGCAGAATTGCTGATGGTAATTCTATTTGGGTTTTTCAGGTTTTTTTATTTGTCTGTCTGAGTTCTTGCTGCTACTACTTCTGGTTTACATGAATGGCATCACCCTGCTACGTAGGTCCAAAAAACCTATATATTTCTGATTACCTTACACAGGCTGAAAAAGATCCTGAATAGAAAATAGTTCTTTTGCTAGTTGGTTGCAAGAGTAAGTTTCAAATAAACCATACTCAACTATTGTTGAGTAAATATACTTCCCATTATATTTCCAGAAGTCTTCTCATCTACGTGTTTGCCTTTACGTCTTTGTAACACAGTAGACAAACAGTGCTATCATTGCAGCGTTTGTTGCTCAGTTGTCTATAATGTATTTCTAAATAGTGTGGAACTAGGAATGCACCATGGTCTCTCTCCTTGAAGCACTTGCTGGTTTTGTCTGTCAAATACAGTTTAAAGTTGTGATCAGCTGTATGCTCAGCAAGGAACAAATGAAAGTTATTGGTGTGTAAAATATTGCAGGTCTTGTGTTGATCTTGGACTTTTCCCTCTAGCATCCTTGTACTGCTTTCTTCTGCAGTGCTTCCTTCCTATTGATGTGATGCCATCTTTGGTACTCTAACAAAGGGCTATATAAATGTTTGGAACCCAGAACAGATGTTTTTGGGCAGCTTTCATTCAGTTTGCCAAGTCCAGGCATAAAACAAGATCCTGACCGCTTGTGGTTACTGTATATTGGATGATTTTTTCAAAGGAAGAGTAAGCGTGCTGGGTCCAATGACTTCCTGTCTTCTGGCATCCTACCACATGTCTTCTTTACTATACCATAATGTTTCTCAAGTTTGCTTTTGTTTCACTCTCATAATTGGCTTTGTATATCCACTGACTGATCTGATTTTCCTATCAAGACAGGGCTGTTCACTCCAGATTTTCACTAGTGTAACTGAGAGGAAAATTTGGTCCGTATGCTCTGTAATAAGATATATCATCACTGTCAATATTTTTCTTCTTCCCATCACTCCCCTGCCATATGGCAACTTCACAGGAAAGAACTGAACTGCATATGTTCTAAGTAGGACTTCTTCATTCCCTGCAAAATCGAGGTTGGTTTTAATATCATTCAGATTTAAAAATGGAGGAAGTCCTTAATCCTTTAGCATGGGATTTTCATCAAACTTTAGCCACCCAAAAGTTAGGCAACCAGTAGAAACTAGTCATCTGAGCTCTTCCTATAGTCACTGGAGGGCAGAAGCCACTTTGAGAGGGTGATTCATTGCATCCTAAGATAAGAGTTGCGGAAAATTTTATTGTCGCAAACACGAGTGCAAATCTCTCCAAAATCCACTGGTCTTAATGGTGTTGAACTGATGAGTTGAGCTGGAGACTCAAAGGCAACATCAGTGCTGGTGGATTGATAGGGCACAGGGGATGATTTTTCTGAGCTGCAGTTAGCCTGTTCCCTGGCACATTTTAAGCTCTCTCCAAATAACACCTGAGCATGACTCAGTGGGCATCGTGAGCCAGGGACAGTTTTCAGTCAGCAAGACACAGATAAGACTACTTTGTTTTGGGTAGGAAATTTAGCCCTAGCAATACAAGCCATGCCATCCACTTGCATGCAGAGTTGGATAATGGTTGCTGGGTCATTTTATTTACTTGTGTAGGTATATTCAAAGAGGTGTAAGCAGTGAAGAAAGCAGTATAAGAGAATGAAAGATGAACTTGAGAGTTTTTCATCTGCATTGTCTGAAACTGGGACTTGGGTGCAAGTAGCAACACAAGAGATGAGCCACTGTTAGTGAGACTTTTCTTTCTAAGCAACTATTAAAGACACTCACACCCTGTATGGGTGGTAGAGAGTGACTGACAGTGACTGTGGAAAGCATCATTTATAAAGACTTCAGGACCTGCTATACCTAAATGACATTCTAAAACCTATCACAGTACGGATCCCCCTTGATGTCATCATTAGGGAACTGATCTCCAGAGCGTTTGTACCCATGAAAATGCCCACACAAGTGTTTCTGCCAAGTTTCTGGGCTCTGCCTGCTGGATTTTAAGACTTGGGACAGCTCTACCTTAAAAACATTCACTGTTCACCACAGAGTACCCAGATCCAGCAACAAGCAGTGCAAAGTGTTTCAGCCACTTTCAACCACCATTATGAGGCTCAGGGACCATGGGATAAATTCAGATGAATAACCCTATTTCTAAGTTGTTTCCAGGGAGTGTGTGGGTGTTGCAGACATTTAACTGCCAGGCTATTCATTTTTCTGCACTAATAGTTTCCATACTAGCTGACTGACCAGTCTCCCTGATGTGTCGCGTCAATTTTCTTATTAAATACGAAAATAATGAATGTTAGGAATGAGCCTAGAAAGCTCCTCATCTCCCAGATTGGGTCTTGGTGCCAAGTGTCTGGCTGGCATCGTCTCCAATATTCTGCAAACAACATCTGCATGAGCATGTCAGTTGTGTAACTCATAAAGTTAACGTAAGTGACTGCCGTGATTTGCTGAGCAGCACTGATTAGCGCTGTTTTGCCAGAGGGAGGCTTTGCAGCGTGTGGGAGAGACAGCCATGCCGTGCCTTTCCCGGGAAAAGGAAGGGGTACCATGGGCAGGATTACATCATTTGCAGGAATGACTCTGGACAGATTTCCCTCTTCCCCTCCCTCCCCCGGGATTCCTCTGGTCCCAGATGTGATTAATGATGCATCTCTGCTGAAATGATCACTGCTGTGATGAGCTCAGAAAATGAGTGCTTTGGAGGCACCGACCCAGTAGCTGACTCGAAGGTTGACCTGGAGAGGGACAGCGTGCCGGAGAGATGAGGGAGTTCTGGGGGATGCATAGAAAACCCCAATCCCTGATTGACAGCACATCTTGCTGCTGCTTTGCACAGCCTCTGACTAGTTCAGTAATGTCTTTGCTTATGAAAGAAAGGTCCGAGGTGCTTCTGTCCACCCTACGAAACTCAACGTGATGCTGTACAGTGCAGGCAGCAAGCTGGAGCCCTGTGACTCAAGTGCCAGTTGCTTGCTGGGAACGTCATGTCACTGCCTAGGAGAAAAAACTTGGATGTTAGAGCTGAAAAGAGAGTTACATTTTACTTCCTTTCTTCCTAAGGCAATTGTATTTTATATATGCTCTCAGGCATTTTAGCAGAGGGTAGACCCACTGTTCACGTCCTTTGCACCAGTTTATTGCAGTTGATTTCAACTGATTATTTTAGAGCAGCGTATGACAGTTCATTTTTGTAAAAAGGCTGAATTTTGGCATCTCTCATGCCAACATTTTCTTAAGTTCATTTTTTCAAAAGCATATAAAATTATTGTCGGAAACAGGGCATGTCAGTAAACTGCTTCTAGGCAGGTACTGGGAACATCCTTGTTTACTGTTTATGTTAACCTTGGGCTAAAGATTGGCTCTTGTTCAATATATGAAACTTCCCAAAGAAAACAGACGGCAAGGTGTAAATAACTAAACCACACACGTGAAAATGACACTGAAATATAACGTGCCGGGTCAAACTGTAGTTGGGTTAAGTCAGGCATTTAGAGTAATCCTTCTTTACCCCACTTAAATGTCACATAGGTAAGTTGTGACAGCTCACTCACTGCCAGGAAAAGCTTGTGTTATCCTCAAGGATGAATTCAGGACCTCAGGAAGCTACCAAGTCAAATGAAAAACAGAGACAACAGGCAACGGCTTAGCGGCTTAAGCCATATGCCTCAGATCAGTCTAGCCATAATTTCAAATGCCAGTGGGATCATTACCAAGCTAATACAGATCTATTGAGTACGTGGCCATTTACTACAGGCAGAACAAGTCCTTTAAGTTAAATCCTAAGACATTAGATCCTTTGAGGTTTTAATGGCTATTAAAAATCACAGGATATTTTCATAAAGGGAGAAGTTTATTCATCTTACGCCCTTAACCAAATTAGCCCTTTCCTCCTACAAATACACTTTCAGTTCCTTACTGCAGAAGGAAGATGGGAGAGGAAGAGAGAACAAAACTTTCCAGTGATGTGCTTTCGCTTGTAAGGCCTGTATTAAGGCTATCACTGAAACTCAAAGGCACTGTGGGTTTTTTTACAGTGAAAGCCCCAGGACATTGTTCCTGGATTTTTTGTGCCAGTGGCTGGGCTACAACCCTGGCTGCCTAGTCTGCATTTATGGTTAAGCACTGGTCACCTCTTGCAGATTTGATTCACTGCGTGTCCCAGGCATCCACTCCAGTGAATGGTGTCTGCCGTGGGAAGGTTGCGCTCACCTGGCCTCCAGCGTTTGTGGCTGCCTTGCAAAAACAGCCCACTGTTTATGAACTGGTTTATGAACGCAGTGAGCAGAGCACTGCAGAGATGTGGGGAAGACTTGTGAGCGCAAACATTAGCACGTGTACACTGTGGTTCTTATTATCATCATGAGCCTGCAATAACAAGGGCTGTTTGGGGATCAAAACCCTCTGTGACCTAATTATAAAGTGAAAGGTAGAGGGTAAAGATGGATGCAAGAGCAATGAGACTGTATTGGTCAGTTTGACAGGAAGGACACTGATGTGACTGAAAGGGTTTGTAGGTACTACAGAAGAGGAGAGTTGGAAGGCGAACAATGAGATAACTCTGTGGGTGATTAGAGGAAACCACACTGGAGTGTAAAAAATGTCATGAGAGATAGTGCAGAAGTGTTTAATTCGAGAAGTACATGGAAGGCCAATAGAAAACGGTGTGGTAGATTAATCACAGACAGCAGCCGCCATTTATGTAGTGGAGGAGGGATGTTATCCTGCTGATGGAATGCATGGAGAGAAGGGCTGGGATCCAGCTCCAGACTCAGACACCTGAATGCAAGCAAAGGGATTAAAGAGCAATTTGGGAGGAATGCAAAGGAAATCCAAGGTGGTAGCGAAGATATGACTGTGATTAGCACAGTGTAGATGTTCCATTTCTTAAAGATTACAGATCAAGACTGGGTGCCTGCTAGTGTGTATTCACACACAAATCACTTGGCTTGATAAAAAGTTATTCAGTGAAAAGCAATCCCCATCCTTAAAATCTGAGCATCTCTGTATTATGATTTATTGGTGTTCTGTATTTCCATCTGTTGTGGGTAGACCTTCAGCATTTCCAACGTCAGTGACTCAGTGCTGCTGATGCTGGGAAGTGGGCACTGATCCAGCCTGGAGTTCTTCAGCATCCTTCTATGAAACACTGGCAAGATTCAGAAATGCTAAGTGGCTTCCCCAAACCTGGATTATATCTAGCAATAGGAGCCAGATCTCCTAATTCACTGTTCTTTAGCAATGCGTCGATAACATTCTCATGGCTTTGTTTTAGTGATCCATTATTTTGAAACTGGATGATGTTGGAAAATTATCAGAATACTTGAAAACAGCCAATGAAGTTAAATTTAGGGGATCATATAAGTTTTAATTCATTTTCTGTTTTAGCTTTTTATTGAGACAGTTCACCCCAGTAAGGAAAAAGTGCAAGTTGCCTTTTCCCTTTCAGCTTACACTTGTGGTGAGAAACACAATGTTTGAATTCTTAGTTTGGAATAACTCTGCCTGAACAAATAATAAAACAGAAGAACAGACTTATCTGTAAGATAAAGACCTTGGAGCATTTTGGGAAGAATGTTTGAAAGATCAAAATATTACAGGTTTCTTACCATCACTGGGAATTGAAAAATAAACAGAATTAGCTAGAGATCTGGCTGAAAGTAAACAATCTATAAGGAAAAAAAAAATCCTGAATACATTGTTCTCTTTCCAGTATTATATTAAGCCAAAAATTATGCTGGTGCTGAACATGTCATTTATACCAGTACAAATCCCAAGAGTTTCAAGAAAGATGAAGGGGGGCTTTTATGTTTAGAGTACCGTTACCAGCAAAAGGCTTCAGAGCATTTTCCATTTTTAATTACTTCAACAGCATGCAGAGCAACAAAGGATAAGTTTCAACTATCTTGCATGGGTTATGAAATGTCGAAACCTGATAACGGATATAATACATGGTGCCTACATGGCTCAGAAGCCTAAGGAAGCAATCCTTTATTCCAGAGATTTCAGACCAAATCCCATCCAGCTTGATACTCAGTGAAAATTGCAATGTAATGGATTTTCAGCCTGAAATGAGTTGGTTTGCAGTTAAGATCGTCTTGGAGATATGACCAAAGATTTGAATCAACATGACAGTTGCCTGTCCTTATGGAGGCAGACTAGATGACTGGTTAAGATTAGATATATAACTGTAAGGTGGCTAGAATATGAGATAAATCCCACCCTCCCTTACCTCTTTCCTCATCTTCTGCACTGAGCACCATCCATCTTTGCAACGGCACCAACAGAGGCACCCAGCAGAAATACTTATATAAGTTCAGTTGGCAGAGAAGTGAAGAGGGAGCTTCCACTGTTACTAAAATATTATTCTCTGGGCAAAAGATGTTGAATCATCTTTTAGAATTTGATCTTCTTCTCATTCAGCCACCATCCTAGCAATTTATCCCCACCTTCACTTGCCTAGCGAAACCCACACTGGGTGGAGGCTTCGAATGAGATAACTCCCAAGGGTATTTTTGCCTGAAGGCAGGAAGAATTTTCAGGACTAGGTTTAATCATGATAGTGTGGGATAAGAGCTTAGGAACATGTTTTTTACTTGGACATTCACATTAACTGCACCTGCATGCCTTTAGCAAGCTGGTACTTTTTAGACAGATATGAAGGCAAAGACTGTGTCTCCAGGGAAATAGCAGACGGGCTAGGTGGCATATGAATGAGGAAAAGACATCGTGTTGTAGCAGAAACCAGATAGTTAAAGAGCAAAGTATTGTCTTAGTCTCATGCTCTGGCATGTCTTAGCCAGTAAATTAGCCGGTATTTTGTGATTCCGTTACGCAGCAGCTTAGACTTTCGCTGTTTGTGGTAATATGGATGGGAAACTAAGCTTTAAGTAATGAGGGGCTCTGAATGGAGACCCTCTAGCACACAAACATGACCTGTCATGATGTTCCCCCATGGGATAAGAGATCAAGCAATATTTTGTTGCTGGAGTGGGAGGAGAAAACACGTCTGTTGGAGGATCAGACCTGTCTGCCCTTGATCCAGCATGCTTATACAGCTGGACTTGCATGATCTCTGCAGCCTCCTAAGTGAATTGCAGCCTTGTACTCACTTTAAAGCCATCTATTACTCCCCACTGTGTATGTACCTACCTAAAAATCCATAACCGGTCTCGCATCGAATCAATGCTCACAGTCAACTTGTATCTAAACAAATTGAATAAAGCTAAGAGCTCTGAAGATCCTCTTATTTATCCTATGACAAGCAGAGAGACTCCCAGTTCTTCTGCTTCTGACACCTTTGTCAATAAAATCTGCAGATTGCACAATATAAAGTTGTTTTATAATTCATCTCCTTGACAATAACAGAACCTTTGAACAGGAATGCTTTATGTGGTTATCACAAGAACAGTGCTCAAGCAGAGGCTGCATCAGCAAAGCGCAAAAATAAAATTTTGTTCCTCTTGAAGAGTCGCATTTCAAGCAATTTTTTGATGTAATGAAAAAAATTGGATTTGATTTTAAAGAAGAATTTATATTTGGCTGGCAATTAGATCATAAGTAAGAATCATAGGACTTATTAGATCATATATTCCATTCTCCTTCCACCACAGGATCATTTTTCAGACCTGAGGTCTAATTTCATTATTTCAAAAGGACAAACATGAGACTTACGGAAAGTAACGTAACTGCTGCAGTATTCACCCTCCAAAGAATGTTTTTAGGTAGTACCCCCAAAACCAACTGCTGGCAAAATAAACTGCAAGTGGAAATGATGGCAACTGGATATCTATTTCATTGAGTTGAAGGTGATATCAGCTCACCTACCCGCCCTAATTTGTATTCACGGCTGTATATAAGCACATAGGAAATGTTTGAAAAGTTGCGCCCTGAATTTTTAAGATATATGTCATTTATTCTAAATTTACAGTTACAACTACAGCTCTTTCAGTCTGTTATATAAATACTGTGCTAGGTTTTAAAATGAAAGGTAGAATATTCAAAGCCAAGCAGAGCACTTAAACATGAAGTTTCATTCATTTCAGTGGGAAATTATATGTCAAAATCCTGGTCCTTGGATTTAGGTACGTGGATTACAAGTTTAAGCAGTGATTTCAGATAATTTAATCTAAAAGAAGGAACCTAAAGTTGAATTTTAAACCCATTCTTAGTATTTTATTCATTTGTCTCTGAAAAGAATTTGATTGTTTTGTTTTGAATTTGAACTTTAATTCTTACCTTTAATATAATTGAAACAAAACTGACTGTGAAAGAACTGTTTTCAAGACAGTTTTTGCCCCATCCTTGGAGGTGTTCAAGGCCAGGTTGGACGGGGCTTTGAGCAACCTGGTCTGACGGAAGGTGTCCCTGCCTATGGCAGGGGAATTGGAAATAGATGATCTTTAACGTCCCTTCCAACCCAAACCATTCTATGATTCTATGATTGAAGACAATTCTAGAACAAAGTAATTGGTCAGAGACCTCCACCTCCAGTCTATTGCTTGGCTAAAGGTCCAGGAAAATGACGAAATGCCTGAGAATGAATGGAACTGACACTGATTCAGTGGCATAATAGTTTGCACGTCAGTAATATTCAGCCAAGGATACTCTGAGGTTTTACCAATAATAAACTAACAAGAGAAGTAATATTTCCTCCTTTTACAGATGTCTGAGGAAGTCTTAGAAGTGTCAAGTGGCTTGACTATTTCCTATGACTAGTTGGAAACGAAGGGAAAAATTATCTATTAGCTTCCAGTTTCTCTGTTTGTTTTGTTTTGTTTTGTTTTGTTTTTTAATGCTTGATAGCTGTGTTGGTGGAGGAGCTGAGACTCATAAATTGTTTGGAGCCTGCCTATGCAGCAAAGCCATGTGCACATGGTATAAAATATGCAACAGAGCCACTGCGTACTGGTGGGTTTTGTATTTTGGTGGGACCAGTCTGTGTTTCAAATATGTCATTATCCTTCCCAAGGAAGTTTCGTTCTACTCTTGAATCAGCTCACATTGTTAATGTGCTCATCAGTCAACTCAGAGGATATACAGACAGCTGTGAGGAATCTAATTAACATTTGACTACAAAAGAAGACATTACAATCTACTGTACTATTTAATCTGTCAGTGAAGGTCTGGATTAGAAATGGGTTGAGTATCTCTCTGTAGCTTTTCCTCTGTTTTAATATAATAGAATCATAGTCATTAGAGGTGGAAAAAACTATTAATTTATCTTGTCCATCTAGCATTGCTGCTACTTTTGCCCTTTGGATGACCCTAAGAAAACCTTTTCCTCTATGTTTGCTCCATCAAACACCTGCAGATTGTTATCATCTCTACTTTTAGTCATCATTTACTCGGACTTAAGTAATTAATGTAATGTTTCCCTGCAAATCAAAACTTCCATTGTTCTTCTATGCTCCTCCCTCCTTAAACATCTTACACTGTTCCAGCATTATCTCCAGCACGGTAAAGACTGCTCTTACCATCCAGAAGAAGTACCTGTATTCTATACTAAAATATATCTATTTAATTTGAAGTCACTGTTAGTAACATTCAGAGTCACTCCATGCTTTTTTTTTGTAAAAGAGAAGAAAGAATAATTGCATTTCTATGTGATAAGTGCTCTTGAATTCATAGAAGATAGGGCAAAAGTACTATGAAGCACAGAGTAGTTTGAAAAGGAGTAGCTTTTTCAGAATAATCTGAATGTTCAGAAGGTTTTTTTCTGAACAAATAGGAACAAACAACAAATTGTTTGGATGAGAGAGAGCGATTGTGTTGACAGCAGACATATGAATGATACTGTTTTTACAGATGGACTGGTGAGAATCAAATTGAAGCTATTGATCTGTATATGTGTAGGATCCCGCTAAACAGAAAGCTTTGAGGGCTTTGCCATTAGCAGCATGGGTCATTTTACCAACTAGGAAAGGCAACACGCTCTGTTTCTATCATACACGCTCCATTGCAAGTGCAACAGAAGATGCCTAGTCTTCAAAAAAATGTCAAGAGCCCTTCTGTAGAGTTGGGGATAATCCTTTTCAGATATAATTAAAAGCTTTTCCTCTTCCCTCAACAGACACGCACACAAAAGATAACTCTTTTGAGGCAATACATCAGCAGGCTGGAAAAAATCTAAGTTAACTTTTTAACTTCATTAGCTTTGCATCTTCTGTTTAGTGGAGACTGAACACAGACTGAAAAGAGTAGGAGGCGACAATAAGTCCTCAGGTCTCAAATTGATTAGTGCCTTTGGAAGAGCATAGAGAGAAGCACAGATCTTGCTTAAGGAGTGTAATTTTGGGTCTTCCCTCTCTAGAGCCTGTATTGCAAGTTCTCATTAGTGACCAGCCTCCTTGGGAATCTGAGCTGGTGGAAGACAGCAAAGAGCTTATTTGTCGTCTAGTTGCTGGTGGGACTGGGACCACCACCCATCTGATCCACTGGGAGCATATAATTGCAACCAGTGGGCAGTAGGAGAGTGCAAAAGTGTAAAAAAAATACCTTAGGCTAGCTCTCTCTTTTTTCGTTTTTTTTTTTTCTTAAGTATATGATTCATGAAATCCATTTGTTGTTACAGGAAGGATGGTTTTATCAGCTGAAACATATTTCTTTCTTGTTTGCTTTGATATTATCAGACTCATGTAGGGGGATCACGTTTCAATATGGGATCCATGGACTGATGCTAGATAAGGGCAAAGTATTTGTACCTTCGTAATCAGTTTCCCCCATATGTAGAGTAACATTTCCCTTATCAAGGAATGAAAAAGTAGTTGAGGCATCTGATTTCAAAACTTGCAAATATATCTCATTTGCCTTCAAGTCACTAGGAGGAGGAAGGTTAGAATGTGTTAACCTTAACCAAATTTTAGATCAAATTATTTAATCTTTGTGCTTCCATCCTCTAATACTCTTACCTAGGAATGCTGTAAGGTGAACTGAAGCACTGTTTTCTTCATGCATGGATTATTCTTATACATTTTTACTGTTTCTCCAGGTTAAGTGGAGAAGATAAGAAAAAAGTCTACAGCTATAACATCTCCTCATGTATTGAAGAAAATCTTCAAGAACTTTATCCACTTAAACAAAATATAGTTAATTCCAAACTATTCTTTTTTATTGTGATTATCAGGAAAAAAGATCATAAATCTTCAGTCTAGAAAAAACGAGCTTTAGAAAGACAGCAACAGTCTACTGTAGTTACATTCATAGTTCTCTGCTGTTGTCAACAGAGTTACATTGCCAGAAAAGTCAGAAAAATACAGAGGAGAACTTATCCATTCCCCTTCTGTTTTCTTCTACATTTCTGAAGGTGGGAGACGATGTTCTCTTTCCATGTGAGCTCAGCCATGGAAAAGACAACTTTAACCACTGATGATTGGTGAGAATGACAGTTGTAGCAGAGTTGCCAATATAAGAATTTGCCGAAGCCCAGCACAGATTTAACTGTCATTGAAAACAATGCTAAATCTATATTAAAGAGGGAATATGGAAGGCTTTTCATAGTTACTGTGTTCACATATATTATTTGGAGGCTGTGGGTTAAAACTGCCAAATTCCTGCTCATTAGATTATCACCGATGATAATGTGTAAGAGTGCTAAATAAAGTCTGTGTAGTAGACAGGATTGAAAATACAGACCTAAATGCAATAAGTGTCTTAGCCATAGAGTGACATATAGTATGAAATGGCCTTAAATTAGGAATGGAATGGATTTAAAACCTTTTTTAAACTGTAAAAATGATATAATGAGAACATAACATGAGTCAGTTGGTCCAATATCACACAGACAGCCAAAACACTGTTTGTGGTGGTATCAGATACCAGGAGGGAGCTCTCAACAGCCACAAACAATTTTGTATTCAGAACTGGATGAAGCTTGTATAAGACCACATTTCCACACATTATACTACAAATTGTTTTAAAAAAGCAAACAGCCCTTAACTATGGTGTGCTGCAGAACTCCATTAGAATGCCTTTTTAGCAAGGTTATGAATTTTCAGTAATTGCTGTGGTAATCCATATTTAGCATCTGCAGGATTACTTTTAATCAGCTTTGAGGATATGATTTGACACCATTCGTTTTATGCTTCAGCATTTAACCAGTTAGGCTGCAAAAAAATGCCATCATTTTGCTGACTTAATTTAAAGCCAATAACAGTAAAACAGTAAGGGTAAGAAGGAGGAGGGAGATTTGGTTACTAGCAAAAGATGAGGAAAATGGCCATGTGCTGCTTTAAAAAAAGCACTCATTTGATCAATAATTGTGGTAATAAAATGAGACTTTGTTCTGCCGTAGCTCTTTCCCTCCATAGATCTTAAGGGCCTTGTGTGCTATGAGTAAAGACCAGCATGCGTTCTGCATATTTCTACATGGGGTTTTTTTGCTGTGGTTCTTAAATACATCACCTGTGTGTTTGTTGTATACATTAATTCATTGCTGCAGCCTTCCTCCTAGATACCTTACTGCTTCTAATCATATACTAGGACCAAGTCAGTACATTCCTTTTGCTGGTGGGGTGGTTGATGCTTTTATCAGAGATACTTTCTCCAAGAGGTATATTGGGGTTTTGTCTAGACAATGGATCTACAGAGGCTGCTTTGCAATCAGATGGTTATCAACCAAGTGGTTCCTACCTTGTGCCTTTCCACTGTGTGTTTTACTGTGTTTCCTGAGAGGTGGAAAGGTGTTAATGTCTTTCTGTACAGACTTGGTCACAGCTGGTCCAGATCCCTATCAAAGAATATATGTGTACATAAATACTTACTATTGATCAGGAACTTGGTGTTTATTTCAGTGGTTGGTTTCTGTTTTGGTGCCCACACATGTGACTTGATGTTATTTATGAGAAGGCCTCAAGATGAGCATTTGCTGCTGGGACTATCCTCAGGGAATCTGGGTCTGGGGTTTACAGACTGAAGAGGTTGTGATCATCTGTGGTGACCTGATGCAAAGCACAAACAAAACCCATCACCCAAATGCTCCAGCACAGGAAAGAGTGACTCTTAGTTATTATTTAAATGAACTCTCTTAGCTTGGTATTGAATGGGAGGAGATAGTCTGGCAAGGCAGAAAAGACCCAGGCTGTGGAGCATTTTCCCTTCTCCTAGTAAATCTCCACGGGCAGAAATTCACCTCTTATTACAGGTCCTCCTCCTCTGCTTCTGTCTTTCACCAAGTCTGGCTGGCCTCACTCAAAACTGATAATGTGGGAAACAAAGTCACCTATGCCAGGCAGGTCTGGAGTCTTGAATTCAGATCTTCCCTTTATTTGCCAGGGAAATAAACTGTGTTGAGTCAGTCACACAGTTTCACAGTGGTGAAGTGAGTCCTCGAACCTTGCTACACACAAGATCAACAAATTCCGATAAAAATCAGGGGGAAACTGAGTACTTTCATCATGTCGCTCTTTAAAATCACAGTGTTTGATAAAATACAAGTAGTGGTTTAGTCTATTTACAAGCCTATCCAAGATAAATTCCTAAGCGCAAATTCAAGTGGCCCCCTCCAAGGCTCTCCTGTGTGTTTAGCGAAAAGGTAATTGAGGTTAATGATGAGAAGAAAAGCACTGGAAGTGATATTCCAGAAAAAATAAGTCCTTTTTCTCTTCAGCAAGGACAGTAAATCCATAACAGAGCAAACATCCACACTGCTCTACAGCCAGCCTGCCTCGACCCTTACTTCAAGGTCTGAGAAAAGAGTTCAAAGAATTAGCGCCTGTTTCATGCTATTCTTGTAACAGGATCATCTCCACTAGCGACAGGAATGGCAATAGTCTAATTTTCCAGAGGCTGCTTTGTAGCCATTGGGTGGGAACAACTTTATGATAACAGCAGCGGCCTGGGAGGGGGAATATGAAGTTGATTTTTAGTTTAAGGCGTTGACTCCAGCGAGCTATCCGCATGCAGTGCTCTGTGAATTGAAAATTTGTAAGTTTGAGGCAGACTCTGACTTCAGTTCAGAGCCCCTAATTTTTATTAATGTTGTCAGTGTGTCATTGGAAGGGTACAAATGATTTGAAAGATATATATTTGAGGAGCTCTTGAATGTGACCTTATCTAAATGTCTTACAATGCTTAGGAAATGTCCTCCAAATTTGAATGTCTCTTTTAATCCACATTGTTCCCGAGGCCTTTTTTCTCCCCCAGCCAACAAATGAAGAACATAGAGTGTTTTTTCTGCTCTACTCCTGAATGTCAATTGACTGAACCAAAGATAAAGAGCATAGGACTCTGATGCCTCTCAGATGCTCCTGTGATAAGTGCTAATATCAGGTCCTGGGTAAATACATAGACCTGTTCTGGCTCTAGACAAAATGAATAATACAACAACCATTAATTTCACTCGCAGCCAGGTTATGCTTTAAACCAGACAATAAAAAACTTCTAACTTGGCAAAATCCATTGAGAAAAAAACAGTTGTACAGTAGCCAGCCAAGATGGCAATTAAATGGGAATTGAAAATGTGCTGGGTCTCACCTGCGGCGCTGGCAAGGCACGGAGCCCTGCTGCCGCCTCCCATTGTGCCTCTGCCATGGTCTCCTCAAGGAGACACAGTGCAGGACCATGCCGAGGTGCAGCCGGCATGTGAGGTCCTGTGCGCCAGGAGACCATGTTGGAAAGCACATTGCTGGAGACACCCTGCTTCATCTGGGGCCCAGGCATGCCCAACGCTGTTCCTCCTTCCCCAGCATTGTCATGGTGGGCTGGAGTTTAGCCGAGCTGACACATCTGTCTTCAACACGTTTGCATGTCTCTCGTAGTGCTCTTGCAAGACCTTGAGGCTTTGGTGGGGGTACAGAGGCCTGCTGATGCACAGGAGTGTGCAGGGTGAGAGCTGAGAGTTGGCTAATTTTTGCAAAGGGCAGAGCCTGGCTGGCAGTCCTCAGCACAACGGCAAGCTAAGGAAGGTTTCTAAGGGCACCTGCAAGGCATAGAGCAGGAGCTGTTGTACCTGGAGAAACCCAGAGATGTGTGAGGTTGAACAATGTGAATGTGCCAGCAGAGAGGTGAGCCAGAGAGGACATGCAGAAGACAGTCAAAGCCTGAAAGATGGGAGACTGCAACATGGTGTAGCTGTGCCATACGTTAGGATGGTTCATACAGAGAAAACCTTGTTGAAATGGGAGATGATGGCCTGGAGAAAGATACAGTGGGCAAGATACTGCCATCTTTCTAAATAGATCCTTAGCCATGTACATGATGCTGGTGTCACCCACAACTGCATTGCCACCATGGCTGTGTCTGGGGTGGCATGCAGCAGCTACACCGGGTGCGAGAGGGTGATGAAGCAGTGGAGATGACTGCATGGTGGGAAAGGAGCCTTGTGCAGGCAGGCAGCCCGTGGTGAGACTATGAACACCATTCAAGACGAAAATGAAACTTTTTAAAGGCCTTCAGGCTTCAGCAAGCTACTTAAGCACAAACTCAACTTCAGGCATGTAAGTGGCATCCGTAAAGGCTGCGGGCTGAGTTCCCATTTCCAGCAAGTCCTGGTTTGATAGGTTTGTCAAGCTAAAACCCTAATAGGGGAAAATGCCTCTTTTATAATTTACAATGGGACTTCACGTAAGGGAGAACGAAGCCCGAGCGGACTCAGTCTGAGCTGCTGTATTGGAGCCTTTAGTTCAGGCTGGTCACAGAAATGTCTGTTGCTCAGATTTCAGTGCTCGTTTTTCTCCAGGAAAACTGTGTATTTTTCATGCACAAGCCTGCATCTTCATTCAGCAATACTGCAGGGCTGTGCTGAGTTATCTGCATTGATCTGTTAAATGAAAGGCCCCTTGCTGGCAGCGAAGCACAAACTCTCTGAGCCCTGAAGCAAATTGGAACAAGGCAACTCAGACAAGCACAGGCAGTGTCCTGTTATATGTGCATGTATGTTTATAACATAGACGTGTATGTGTATACAAGTATTTATTCAGAAAACATCCAATATCTACAGTCTCCCTGATTTTAAGATATTTTGGGTTGATTTTTATTTTATTTTTTAATTTCAAATTATTTTAAAAAAGAAAATTGACGTGGAGGTACTATAGACCAAATATATGCATGCTTATGTATGTATAAAAATGTAACCTTTAGAAATCCTGAGAAGTGAATGACATCCTTAAACGCAGACTAGTGGCCAAGAATAATGTTTGTATATGGGGCTGAGAAGTGTGCAGAATATAGTTTTTCATCAAACCATGGAAATTAGAGATAGAAAAGACCCATTAGATCATCCTGGCTATTCCCTTGGCACCAAGGTACAGTTGAACAGGAAAAGAAACAAACAGAAAAAAGCATTAAAGCTATAAAAAGCTATTTTTGCAGAAATAGCAGTGCAAACATAAGTCCTGCGACAGCCACTGCACTTTATGTTGCGCGGTTGTCAAAACTGATACACAGAAAGAAAAAAGAATTTGGAGCTTTCTTTAAATGCCTTGGGCTTTTCCTTTCTCACAGAACAAGTTTTCCACAAACATTAACGTTGAGACTTTTTATCTTGTTTCCAATGTTGAGTGATTAAAAATAAAAAAGGGAGATAATTACCATGACACTGACACAGCATTTTATGTATTCAAAGAACTAAGTAATTCCTGTAGAGACCCTATGAAATGGGTATGTAAATCTACTGCATTGACAAGTGCTTTATCGGTGCCAATGGATTGATCAAAGAGACTATTGCCCTGCATTGTCCATGAGGAAGACGAAGCAAAGGTAAAGTGACCATGAAGGCCAGCCAAGTGAGTCAGTGGCCAAGCCAGGGCAAACTTCAGGAATTTTGTCCGAGTTTTCTGGTGTTTCAGGGTTGGATACTTTCCTGCGTAGCTCTAAAGGGAGTAGCTGAAGACACAGGCTCTTTGTAACCACTGAAGCAGAGCAATTCTGCAGGCTGGGCACACCTGTACTAACTGTTAAAATCGTCACAGTCTTCCCTAATTAAGATTGGCACAGTGTTTGGTGCTAGTAATATGTCCCTGTAATGAATATAGCGTTAAACATTTTGAAGTGGCAGCTGAAAAGGTTTTGAGAGAGTCCACTTTGGACTAAAGGTCTACATTTTCTTGAAGGTCTTTTATTTCTTGGCTTGTTTTGGTTGTTTCTTTTTAAAAAATTGTTGGCAATGAAACTATTGACTTTCAGAGAGAAGGATGAGGATTTTTTGGGTAACTGTAATGATTTTATCCCATTTGCCTTCGTTTAATTTGGAAATGGAAACCATATCTTTAATGCTAATTAGGCAGCACATTACTTAGTCTTCCTGTCCTCGCGTAAATAACAATTAGCAATAATTTAGCAGTTGTACACTCTGGCATCTTCTAAGCCATACCATTGTATACCATTCCAAATTCCTTTGCATTAATTAGGATCATAAGCCAATCAGCACTAATTAAGAAGAAAATAAGTATAATAACAAATGAAACAAAGCTAGTGATTTGTATCTGTTCAGTAGTTCTTTTCGCCTCTGCAGTTTATCAAATAGTTGTAATGCGTCGGAACTTCTTCTAATTGAAACTAATTATGAGGTTTCCCCTGCTACTTTGAGCCTCATGTTCAAATCCCACGAAGCTCATTAAATAAGTAACAAAGCTGGAATCTTTAGCACATATTGTAACTTGGTTTACGTTAATTAGCACCACGTTTTGGAGGCAGTAAGAGGCTGTTCAGCAGCAAATGCTACCTAAAGGGACATTAGATAGGGACTTTTGCAGATCTAAGAGGCTACGCAGCGACCTGAGCCAGGTAGTATCAGATATAGCTGAAATGTCACATATCAGCCTCAAGACTGTATGCTAAATATGGTACTTTTGCAATTCAGTCCATTCTGACCCTGTCTTAATGTCTGTTGTTATTTGGAGCAAGCATCTGGGGAAATGTAGGTACTTGAATATACAGTCATTACATCTGAAGGTCATTCCTGTCTATCGGTGGCTGTGTCATAAAATAGCATACATTTTCCACTGCTGTTTTGGGTATCATTAGCACCATTTCAATTTCAGAAGTGGGCAGCAATCTACTTGCCAGCATCTTTGCAGATCCCAGGCCTATTTAAGAGACTGAAATTGCTACATGATGTTTAATGATGCTAAAAATATATATGATGGTATGTGCCATCTCCGTTTAGTTGTATGTAGTAATTTAAAGGTAGGCAGTAAGTGTTGAATACAGTTCAAGGTAGGGGAAAGAAATCGGCAGACCTATAGTTTTGTGTGTTCTCACTACAGATTCACCTTATCTTAAGCACTTTTCAATACAATCTTATGAGACAGAGCCACACACTGATCTTATAACAGGCTGCTGCCTTGCTGCTGTACTGCCACTCTCAATCTTCACGGACAAAGACATGCATGACCTGATCTTATTGGAAAAGCTCACATGCCCTGAAACCAAAATGAATCAGAACAAATCACAGTCTAGTTTGTGCTTACACGCTATCCCTTTCCAGCTGACATTGCTTTGAGATCACTAATTAATTGACTAATTAAAATGCCCTAAAAGTCGTGCAGTAACTCTGACATCTTCGATATTTTGTAGTTGTTGGATCTTCTTTGACTTCCCAGTTGTATGTGTGCAGAATGTCAGAGATCTCTCGCCCCACCACCTGCCCCCAGCTGCTCTTCTCAGGACTGTGAACCTGCCCCAAAAGCCATGCACAGATGCAGGATCACCCTCTTGAGGTATTACCCATGCTTTCTTCCTGCCTGTGAAGACCATATCTGGGCAGCTTGCAAACAGGGCAGCCAAGGTTCAGGGTCCAGTGGTAACTGGAAATGAGAGATGGGTCCCATTTTAGGCAAAGCAAGAAATATCCTCATGTAAATCAGGAGAAAAGAAGTGCCAGTGCCCTTTTTCCCCCTCTACATTGTCAGACAAATTGTTTTCACTGAATGACTGCTATCATTTGAAGTACTGTTTAGATGAGTACTGAGAAAAAGACCTCAAAAGATCATTGCCATCTTCTCAAATGAAGAAAGAGGTGCCACGTAAATCATGAAACTCTGAAAAATTGTGCAATACAAAATGATTGAAAATATGTAAAATGCCTCTTCTTGAAATCTGATGGTCACCAAACGGATATACTTCCAAGGACACAGTAAACATATTCATTAAGGCAATCCACAGAGCAGGGGTTTTTTTCCCTTGTTATGGATGAAACAACCAACACACATGACATACACAGCCTGCAGGTTTTCAGTGTGCGTACGTCAGAGAATGTAGTGATCCACTCGATTAGAAAAGTTGTCCTCTACCAATGATGAAATATGTAGTCATTCACCTGGACAACTTAGTCCATAAATGATCGTACCCAGAGCACTGAATTGTTCAAGTACTTCTTCATGAAGTTGAATCCAGTGGTGCCAACGTCTTCAGCTGCCCATGTTGGCTTTTTATTTTCAAGCACCTGGAGAAGTTCTATGGAGGAAAATGGCTGCAACAGGCTCCCCCTCCCTCCTCCCCCTGTGCAAACTGGAAGCTTCAGTATACATCACAATTAACATATAGTACTCTATTTTCTGTGGCATGCCTCTAAAAAAAGAAAACAGCCAATGTTTTTCTTAGGAATATATCAAAACAGTTTAATAACTGGAGCAGCTGGTCCTGCAGGAAACCTCCTAGGCCTTGCTGCTGGTCAAAAGTATCATTCTTCACATTAGGTTTCTTTATTTGAAAATAAAATGACTTCCAATTAAAAATGTAAAAAAAAAAATAAAATTGAAGCTTAATTTGGTGATTCCAAGAGAAAAACGTATGTCTAAAAAGAATTAAAAGAAGTAGGAAACTAAGTTTAATGAAAAGTAAAATACCTACTGCATTGTCTCAGCATATAAATAGCTTGTTTCTGAACAACCCAAAAAATGCACAAGTGAGACTGTATAGTTTCTGTGTGTTTAAAACTGAAGAAGGGACCCTCATAAGAGTTAACTGGGAAGACCTGCTCTCAAATCACCTGCAGACAAACCAGAAGGTGACCACCGGTTTTGTTACTCATAAAAACTTCTAGCCGTGTCCTGATGGGAGTCTGAAGACCAAAAGAGTCAGGGAATCAAAGTATTTTTTTATCCTCAGAGGTAACTTAACCAATGGTGCACATAAAGGAAGGGGAAGGGAAAATGAGGGGAATTTGGACTGTACAGTCCTTATATTGTGGAAAACAAAGAAAACAGGAGTCACTGGGATGTTTTTTTTCTTCTAATGGGATTTTCTTACTATATACCTTTCAATAATTTCTAATTTTGATCTGCAAAGAAGTGCTTGTAACAACTGCAGATGGGGAATGCTGGTAGTTTCCTCTCTTTCAGAGGCCCTTTGAGGTTTGATTCACTAAAATCTGCAAAATGCTTTGAGATCCTTGAAAAACATGAAATAACAAAAATGAAGTGAATTGCCACCCTTTTCTTGTGCAGTTGACGCAGGCAGAGAAGTTTGTTATTGTTGATCATTGTGGGGGAAACCTGGTACATCTCTAAGGCAACCCTGCTTTTTGCCTTGATCTGAACTGGAAAGGGTTAAAATTACAGACATCCTTACCTTTAGAAATGGAGAGGGAGAGGGAGAGAAGGAGAAAGAGAAGGAAAGAAACAAATGTGGAAAAAAAAAGCCTCTTTTTTGTGGAAAGGATTGGCTTCTGATTTCAATTATTTCTCAGTTGTAAACATTTTCAGGGACAAGGAATTCCTTTGCATACACATATTGCTATTTGCAAAAACCAGGGCCAGTCCAGTGGAATTTTGTTTTTGTCTCAACAGAGTCATTTTATTCATCTGGGAGATTTTATTTAATACTCTGGTATTAATGACAGCAAGAAATTAAACAGTTGTTTCACTCATTTTTCTTCTTTTCAGTGTGTGTGTCTTTCTTCCCACCGCCCCCCCACCCCCGTATCTTTATAATTATGTTTTAAGACCGTAAATGTTTCCAAAGGTAGTGCCAGATTTAAAATACTGGTTGTTATTACAATGTGTGGGTGGCTTTACCCTCTCCGTTCGCAGCCTCCAGCTTTTATCTGCCCTGCTTCAATCCTCCTACTATAAGAGAGGAATCCAAGAAAATGAACTCATTTAGGGGAGAAGCAGCTTGACTCCTTTTATGATAATTATGATTATTTTAGTCTGGAGCGACTACCCTTTAGCAGGTAGAACCAAAAATGAAGGAAGAAGAAAAAAAAGCCTTGAAAGCTTAAATTTTGATGCAATAAATCAATCAAGCAGGCAGCCCCTGTCTCTCAGGCTCATTTTTATCTCATCTCCCTGGTTGCAAGGAAGTTACTCCTGTTTCATGCTGCCACGGTAGAGATGAGAATCTGACCCTCATTCTCCACCAAGCATGTTTAAAGCAGAAAGACATTTTTGTAGGCTGCTGCAGCATATCCCGAGCCCTGCTGTCCTTTCTGCTGCATACAGGGAGTGTAAGGCAAATACCGCACATTGCAACAGGCGCAGGGAAGAGGAAAGGGATAATAGGGATGGTGTCATCCTCCCCGGAGTGCCGTGAATTTCCAGCCGGCATGGACGCAAGGAAGGAGGATGAATTGTGCACCGTTTAATAGGGCTGTGTTGCAGGCGAAAGGATGTAGGATTCTGGCTAATTCATTGGCACTGCATATTTCTGCTGATGCCAGACGTGGGTGATGGGCAGTTGCAGCACCTAAAATGAAGGACTCGTAGATACTGTGGTGTGCAAGTGGACTCAAACCCAGAACCACTGACCTAACCGGCATGGCATGAGAAAGGTGGATGAGGATGGGGTCGGTGCAGCTTGGCCAATGCAGGCAGTGGCGTCATTCATCCAAAAGCATCTACTTTAGGTTGAGCTGAGTTGCACCTGCAACTCTGTTGGCCATAATGTCTGGTTTCTGCTACTGATAAAGGACTTGCTCAGATATCAGTGTTTCTGCTTGTAGGCATCCGTGTTCAGTCTGGTGAGTCCCACTCTGCTCTCTGGGAAGGAGGCAACAAGAGGTGCTTTCAAGGCAGATTTGTTCTACCTGGGCAATAAATGAGTCGTATTGGCAGGATGCTCTGAGAGTGGCTCACCACAACACTACAGCATTTAGAGCTGAGCTGGTCCCCCTCTGGCTGCCTCTGAGTGCTTGCAGAGCACCGAGAAAACTCATTCCATGCTCTGGCACTCTCCTGGGCGGTGGCAGGTTTGGGTGCCCCTGAGATTAAGAAGGGGTTAATCTCATATTTCCCATTTTTCTGGGTAAATGCTGTAGTACTGACAGTGGGCTTCCTCTGCATTCATGGGGGAATGGGTGCTGCCGATGGTAGGTGCCAAAGAGGCTTTGAAACGGTGGAAGGTGCTGCAGGATGAGTTGGAGTCCAGACAGACTCTTTTTCTCCCCATTTTGTCCTGGCTAAATGGGATAGGGGGGTGGCACTTCAGAGATGCTTTTCCCTGCAGCCAACCAGGTAACCTAGAGGGACCAGGTGGTCTAGAACCACCAACTCCCACTCAGCATCTCTGAGTGTTGGGATCAGCATTACTGTATCAACTTGGCTTTCCTGACCCTTCCTTAGGGTTTCTCCTGAAGGAAGATCTTACAAGAGGATCTGCGCATCACTGTGCAGCATTGTCCTTGGAGCACCTTACTGCAGGAGGGAGACTGAGGCACAGGGACAGAGCGATTTGCTCCAGGAGCAGGGAAACTCCAGAGCTGCAGCAAAACCCCTGGAGCAGCCAGCGACTTCCCATTCTTTTCTTTAGCCGTTAATGTGATTCTTTGTAATCATTACAGTTTCCCCTATATTTGAATGAAGAGGGCCATAAAAGTTTAGCGTTATCTGTCTACCTGCTGTCCTGATTATCTGTGCTCATATATGACTACTATTGACTCATTATCGGCATGGCACTGATCTGAACTTTGAGTTTAGTGCTCTGTGGAAACACAGTAGCTACCCAGTAATGTAGTTATTTCAGCAGGCACCCGTTTTTTCTATAAGATAAGAAGACAGTTGTATCTGTTTAGTGCTATCATAAAGTTGTGTTAGTCTCTCAATAAAAAGGAGTCTCTGCTTGCTGTTAAGCAGGGAGAGCAGCTTAGCTTTGAAACCAGGGTTTGGACGAACCCGACTTCTGTTTAATGGACTGGTGGCTTGCACTTTTGCTGTATCTTCAATCAGCAAAACCTTATGAAATCAGGAGGTTTCCTGACATATTAAAAATTCTGACAACAAGTCAACTGCAAGATTGTATTCTCAGGTCATTTTCTTCGCCCTCCCCTCCTCTGTAGGGCAACAAAATGTTTGTGTTGCTTCAGTCCTTATTGCTTCAAAGCTCTTTGAAACATGGCAGCGTGGTTTGAACTCACATCTATGCAGTCAAAGTCTGTCTGTGGCATTTTAACTTCAGCTGTTTATGTTCCAACTAATTAGTCATAACGTGCTGGACTGGGGATAATATATTAGATATGTTATGACTCTTTCCCTGTGCTGTAGTAGGTGGCAATTCTCCATCAGTGACTTGAAAGTGCAAGAGCTGTTTTTTCCCAACTTTTCTGGGGAAGCAAATATTTAAGCTAAAGACACTCGAATTTTGCTACTACGGGTTATGGTCGGTTTTGATTACATTTTCTGTCTCAAAAGCTATTAGTATATTCTAAACACATGTAAGTAAATTCTCAAGTGAGAGCAAAAGTGTTTGGGAAAGTCTGTGTGCCACCCAGACCAGAGGATGTAGGCTGGAAAGAAATTATATGAAAGAAAAGGGGAAAAAAAAAAAAGTCCATATTGTATCATTTAAGTCCTTTATACACAAAATAGTCTGGAATCCTGCTGAGACCCCTGACTTGAGTTTGGGCTCTGAACCCCCTGCTAATCCATTAAAAAGAGAGGGGATATTTGCAAAGACTGGGCAAAAGCATGCAGTTGTGCTGACGTTTAGAGATTCTCATAACTCAGGTTCTGGTTTAGCAGCATCTGTAAAATTAACAGCTTCAAGTTTGGTTCATCCACAGGAACGGGGAGTCTGCTGAACACATGGGGTCTTAGTATAATATTAACACTTGTTTGCGGAGAGATCACACAGAGAGCTGCATATGGTTGGGTTTAAGCTGTTCCTGGGCTGCTGAGGGCATTTCTGATGGGCTAGGGTTGGTGTTAAAACCAGTGTGGTTCAGGATATGGAGATGCTGTGAACTTTTGGACTGCCGAGGTAGTTTTGAGTCTACAGGTGATTCTGAGGGACCTGGCCATCTGCAGCAGCCTCAGGCTTTCTTCTGGTGCTGGCCTGCTTCTTTGTAGGTCTCCAGTCAACAGAAATCATATGGACGAGAAAAAAGGTTTCGGCATTTTATAGTTTTCAGCGATAACACTGCCAACTGCCTAAGCGCTCGTCATTGCAGATTTCCTCTGCATTGGTGGTGGGAAATGAGAAACCTGATGACTTTCTCAGGATGAACTTTGGGAGGAGATAAAAGCTCAAAGAGAGAGCCAAGCCACCCTTGTGGCTTTTCATTTCCAGCTTGAGATTAGAGAATATTATTTGTTGCTCCGTCTCCCTGCCCACTTATCCACCTGTCTGTCCTCACATCCACATCTATCACATTGTCTGTTCACAGCGGTCATGGCAGTCCATTTTTGATGTATATAAATCGCAATAATATCACAGCCAGAGGCTGTGTCACGTTATTGTCTGCTCAATGGTGTCATATCTGTGTTTACTAGAAGGCAGGAGGAAACTGCCGTGCTCCACAACTCCAGGAGCTCAAAACCTGCTTGTTTGGAGGGAGACACAATTTGCCCTCCATCTTTGGCATCCCTTTGCAGGGCAGTGAATGTTTTTTCTCAATCCACCTTCAGTGAATCCCTAATGGATAAACGGAGGACAAAAAAGAACCTCATAGCTCCTTAAAATCTCATTTTTCCCTGTTGCACAAGGGCCAAGGACAACGTTTCCCTCCTGCCTGCCCCATGTAGTTCATGCAGATTTACTTGATCTTTCTCAAAACCACACAAACTTTTGAAGACTTGCGCAAAAAAAGGATAAAAAAACCCCAAACAAATTGTCAAGAAAACCTCACCAAAGTCATCAGGGATGCTTTTTTCTCCAGTGAATCTCCCAGAGAAGAGCCCCTCGCTTTGTCAGAGGGGAGGTGCAGAAAACATCCTTACCCCACACGACTTAGGGCTTCTGTTGAACAGGTGCCATCAGCACGGTGCCAATGCGGCCAACTCCAACGTGCACACACTGCCTTTGGCAAATGTTTCTTGACCAGGTCAGCTGGCAGATCCATTTGCCACGCTGCACTGGATAAATTATGGGCTCTGGCCCTCCATCCCATGAAATATGTCAGGATGCTGTGCGTGCGCTGTCTCTCTAATCCCCTTTCCTTCTCAGCCTACATGAAGCCCTGATATCTTTATTTAAAACCTTAGTGGCATAATATTTATATCCAATCCCTTTCATCTATTCCTGTCTCTATCAGAGGAAGATAAAATTTGTTTGGGGGTAGTACCCGTTTTTAAAATTTTTAATTATCACTATGTCCCTAGCATAAATTAGCCACTTAGTAGGCAAGTAGCAAGGGGTAAATTTCTGGAGAGAAGGTAGCGCATCGGATCAAGGTCAGATAAAAAATGGAGCTGAGTTACTGCCAGTTGCTTTGTCAAGGCCAGTAAGGGGAATTGGGGCCAGTTTTCTTAAAGCCAGCGGAGCTTGTGTTGACGAAGAGAGCCACGGAGACTGAAAAGAGGTCAGTGAGTAATGCGTGTTGGAGCCAGGACAAGGGAATAACAGCACCAAGTGCCTGCAGAGGAAGACAAACAGCAGTGGTAATGTGGGCTACACGGCAATATTGCTAAATTGTTTTCAGCACAAACCTTCCTAAAAGACTGTCACACTGAATGGGGCAATGCCAGAGCCAACCCATTCCTCCCACTTCCTCCAGCATCTTCCCAGTTGCAGGAGCACGACTGCTCATTGCAGCAAGCGTCACGCAGCTTGAGGGAGATTTTTGTGCCATTATAACTAAACTATTATTCTTATACGCAGCCAATAGTTAGATAAAGTAGGTCATCACGTATGTACACCTTGGAAGGGTGCTCATCATGGCTGTGGAGACCTCTTTCCATGGCTAGGTCTTACTGTATGATGTTAAGGGGCATAAAAGAGGCTATGTAACATATGTATTTACAGCAGTGTCATGTTCAGTCCTACTTAGGGGACTTGTTCCTCTGCCCCTGTAAGCAGTGACAAGCCTACAGCAGAAGGACCAGGGAGGTGACCCCTCAAACATTTCAGACAAACATTTCAGCATAAGTTCTGCCCTGACACCAGCTTTTAATAACCCTTAATTTTTATATACATATACATGTGTATATATGTACATACTTCTATCCATTTTTATATATATATATAAACAACCTTTCAAAAGTGCCTAGTGCGTTGCTCGCCCAGTTCAGGTTCCTTTAAAAGCCCTTTTCTGCAGATGCTTGGCAGCTTGAGAAAAATCTCTTCTTTCAAATTAAGCACTCGCAGCACTGTCCTTCCCACATCAGAAGACAGCTTTTAGACCCTCCCCTTCAGTAACCAAAACTAAATTAATCTAACATCAGGAGAGGCTTATACAAGGAAAACCTATCAGACTTTGAAATAGTGTCCCCAAGGGAAGTTGGGGAAGCCCAGTCATTTAAGTCTGAATGGGTTGACCTATTCTGGGACGGCTGGAAGGATGGGCTAGCTGAGCTAATATGGCTTTTCCATTTCTAATATGTCTGACCTAAACTTGGACTGTCGAGACCCACCAACGCAGGCAGATATGCTTTCAAGGAACACACCAGAAAATGAGGAACGGCATTTTTAGTAGGCAGACAAGTCATAACCACAGGATCCCTGGACGTTCAGTTGTGGCTTTTTGTCTTCTTCCCTCTCCAACTTCTGTGCTAAGACACTTTGCTCTCCAAAAGTAGCAAGGGCTCAGGCCTCCTATTTCTAAACTGATGTCATCTTGTTTGGGAACTTGGGAAACAGTTAAAGAAAGAAAAGAGACTATGGAAGGATCACTGAAGAAAAGAAATGCTGGAAGATCATAGTATGCCTTGTTATGGTGCAGGTTTTAAGTAAATGACAAATATCACTACAAGCAAGAAGAACAAACTTTGAGTTGGAAACATGAATATTGATGTTCAGACATAACTTGTTTATTCCTCCCACTTATTGTGGTCTGTGGAGTCTAAGTAAGTAAAGTATTACGTAATTTTCATGGTGATTTTTCAGGATACAAATGATTCTAAGCCAGAGTGTGGGTACATATGTATATATATATATATATATATATATGTATTTATTTTCTTTTGCATTTCAGTTTCTGTAACCCAAATTCTTTGGCGAATCTCCGTTGCAATAGTTTCATCATTCTTCCCCTCTGAAAGTTGGGCTTTGAGAATAAACAAACTATACAAATTGTTTCAGGTTAGCTTCAGGGATGAGACGGGATCCTTCCAGGGAAAAAAAAATGCTGTAGAATTACTACAGAAACCAACTACACTGACATCCCCTCATCAAAAGCTGCATCATGAGCAGAGATCCAGTGTCAAGAGATTTGGCACAATGTCTCTTCAACACAAGTCAGTCAATAATCACAGGAATGATCCAGAGTGAGAAAGCTGTTCTTAGGGGAAAGCAAATTTTCCGTAGACTGGAAGCTGTTCTGTCCTTGGCAATGTTTAATGCTGGTCGCAGCCTCCCTTCTCTACCTCATTTACTATAGGGCAAAAGAGCAAGGGGATGTGAAATGTGGGAAATGAACTGAAAGCCTCAGTAATTGCTCCCCTTGGTGATGAAGACAGACCAGATCAGTCCTGGAGTGTGATTTTACCGTAAGGAACAAAATCCAGGCTGGAGGATAAGGATAGTCTCTGGAAAGTCTTTGGGAGAAAGTAATAAGGTATTCATCTAAGAGTTTTTTAACTACGTTTTAGTTCAAGGGAGTGGTATCTGTCACATTGGAGAATACTACTACATGCATCACCCAAAATCTGTGAAAGGCCATTTTTTGAGCTGCTGACCTCAAAAATCCATCCATATGTAGCTTTTCTATAAGCCCACATAGCTTAAACAATCCAACCTCCCTTTTGCCTAGCTAAGGTCCCTCAACAATCAACAGTATCTCCTTACACCAACAACATTTACACTGATACCTCCCTGACAGCTCTGTCTCTGAGCGCAGAAGTGCAGGACTTGTTTTCCCAGCATTTGCCAACGTGATGATACCCTTAGCACACTGGACGTGTAGGGGAGAAGGTCTATACTGCAGGTCTTTTATGCTGCTCCCCTCCTATAGCAGGCTGTAGCAGCTGTCAGAGACCCATAAAAATAAACCCTTAGGGTTGCTGCAGGGAGAGCTGATTTTTTCCACAGCCTCCCAGTAAAGCATTCCACTGAAGCCTCCTTCTTCTCTTTACTTATCGCCTGAATACATTGATCCCAATGTCCTAACAACACCCTGACATCCCAAATGCTTGCAGCACTCTCAGAGACCAGCAATTTGGGGAATGGCTCATTTTTTTCCAATATTTACAAATATGAAAAAGGCAGTTTCCATTGTATTCTACTTGTTATTTCAGGTATTTCCATGGTGCAGCATTTTATCTCATCCCCATCACAAGTAACTCTTTTTGCTTTTCTAAAGGCATCTGACATGCGCTCATCAATCAATTCAAGAAGTTACCACTTTTAAGAAGAATGTAGTGCAATATTATTGCATGATGTTAAAGCTGCAGTAGCTGCCAGTATTAGTTTGTGCAGCTTCTCTCTTTCCATGGTCTACCTGCATGTTGGTACGAACAGGATGCTCAGCTTACCACCTGGACTTCCCTTGCAGTCTTTGTGCTGTTGATATTAATGCTGTGACATTCACCCAAACAAGCAAGCAAATTCTCTCGTGGCTCTTTTTTTTCTATGTAGACACAGCTCTTCTGCTTTAGACTCTGTTATTTGTCATTCTTGTGAGTTTCTTGGGTACCTTTTCCAGGGGAAAGTAAGGACAGACGTTTTCTACCAAAAACATTCATTGTATCCACTGGGAGATATTTAACAGTTAGGAAGTTCAGGTCCGAAAGCATTAATTAATATTTCCTAGCCCATGATGTGCTCTCCTTCAGTGCTCACCTATTAACTCTTCCACTGAAACCCAGGTTCATTTTTCTTTTCTGTGTGTTTAATTTATCACATGCTTAGTAAAGTGAAGCCCCATAATTACCTGGAAGAAACACCACAAGGGAGAGAGGGTTGTGGCTTGAATTGTTAGAGATTCAGCAGATCCTGTGTCTTCCCCAGCGTCCGCACCGAGTCGATGCTCCAGGTTGCCGCAATGCCTCACACTAGGAATAATGCCCCATTTTCCACCAACAATAAGGTCTAACCCATCTAATGTTCAGGCACTTTCAGTCAGTTGATATTAACCTGCCTAAATGTATCAGCAAAAGTAAAAATCCTTTCTGCTTGGACTGGACGAGTTCTTGCCTTGTCTGGAAGGTAGTGCAGTCACCAGCTTTATCCCTGCCCTTCACAGCCTAAGCCACCTTCTCCAAGCCAACATATTACAATCGCAGCCCATCCTGAGCTGCTGGCGTAGCAGTGTTGTGTGTGCTACACAGCTGTATTATACCTCATACCCACACTTTTGTGGTATACCAAAGTGATCTGAGTATTCGCAACTTTGAAATGAAAGGGGAAATGGAAATGCAAATTGTTGCTGTCGTGATGAAGAACTGAGATATGGTTCCAGAGCATTTCCTTTTTGAGTCTCATTCTGTAGGATCCCGCCCTGTCTTCCTCATAGTCCGTAAAGTGGATTTGTTTGTGGCGTACATATAGTAATGGGCTTATAGAGAACACAGAGGCTTAAGCAGCTTTCCTCGATGGCCTTTGATTCACTGAAATTTGCCCTGGGAAACATTGCAGTGGTGGCTGATCTACTCCATCCCTCCTCCTGGTGCTGTGTATTTCCCATATCATATTCCTCAATATTCTTTCTGGCAGACGTGCTAAGGGCGCAGTAATAAAAGCCCATTTGTACGACTATGAGTTCCTTGCCTCTACTCCAAAAGAGTGAAAAACTAACATTCAATAATTCTGCTTTGCAAGCCGTTGTTATTTTGATAACACTTTAAGCAAGCAACAGAAATACCGAGCAGCCTCCAGGCAGGGAGAATTAGCAAGGACAGTGTCTTGCCTGCAACTGGAAGCCTCTTGAAAACAAGAGTGCGTTTGAAGCTGGAGGCCTTGGGAATCAATAGATGATTGTTTGCATGTGGGGGCCACAAAGTGCCACCGCAGTTGAGGGTCAGTTGGTCTTACTGTTACAAACTGCATTTTTCGGAGGCCTGTAACATGCCTGTTTCTATTTGCAGGCGGCAAATAACGTGCCACACAAGTGGTCTGCGAGCTTTTGTTTTTCCTTAAAGGAAAATATATGTGATGCGGGAGGAGGGAATTAGCAGAGAGCTGGCACTGTGTTTCGAGACCCATGCTTTTTATTTTTAAACTGCATTCGCTAAAGACCTGCTTAGCCTTAATAAATACGTTTCTCTGGCCAAATCTTTGATGTCCCGCCTGGAGATTTAACTTCAAAACTCTCCCTCCATTTAGTGGAAAACTTTCAACTAAATATACATGCATCAAGCTGATGAAGTAGATGTTTATTTTATTTTTTTTTATTCATTTAAGGCCCAATTCAAAGCATACTGGAGTCAATAGAAACCCAGTCAAGGCTTTAGTGGACATTGGACTGTGCCATCATTAGAAATGTCTTTATTAAACACATGCCAGAAGTCAGATGGGCCAATATTTAGACAATATTTCCTTACCTACCCTAAATTCCTCCCTGTCAACACAAGCAGGGATTTGTGCCCTGTGTTTGGAGGGTTTTTTTGTTAATATTACTTTTACATAACAAAACTGATCCAGCGGATGTTCTGATGTCAAAAAACCATGCAACGACAAAGACCCTTTTACCAGTCTGCTAGGTAATCAGCAGTATGCAGGTAGAGGTATACGGATACAGGCAATGGAGAGGTACTGGCTGCTCAGGGTCAGCTGAGCAGCTACATTAGGTGCTTAGTACGGGAAGGGTAAATATCTTCCCTTTTCCTCCTTTGCGCTATATTTTATTCAGTGTACTTGAGGAACAGGGCATTAAAATAAGTATTGATGGCTGTTCCTTGCGCTACATAGAATAGACATCAGGGGTTCTGAAGGTCTGCAGTGTCGATCTCCGCTGTGGATCAAATCCTTCATTTATACCCCGGACCCTGTGCTACCATCTCGTATCCACGTCCCCCTACTACGATGGCAATGCTCCCTTAGGACCAACGGAATGGACCTTCAATTACTCTTTGTGTCTTTGGATTCACTAATTAGAAGAAGAAAGATTATTTGGGGAATTAAACATTCTGACTTTATCTCAAAGATACTGCTGGTACAATACAGAAAATCTGCCTTTAGATACAGTGTATGCCTCCCCATAAAACTCAAGAGAAATCATAATATAAAATCAATGGGATTGCTTAGTTTCACTCACTAGAAACAGGAATCATCTTTCTCACCTCCAGGAATTCTGGGTAGCCACATTTGTTAATATATATAAAAATGTTTTGCACTGCTCAAGCAAAGGCACTATGAGACACATGCAAAGCTATTATTAAACTCTAGGATTCAGATTAAACAGGAGCTCGATGCGAACCACCACTGGATGTTGTTTCCCCAAAACAAACCCCGAGCAGTGAAATTTAGCAAAGCAAAACCCAGCTTCATCTCTCACCTCACTCCCTGTGCCTGGGGCCATGGGACCCATCAGCAGAAGGAACTCCCTGGATGGACTCGGAGAAGCTGTGCTGAGCTGCTCTCAGCTGCAAGCCACTCTTGCATCTCTGTAATGCACCATGGTTTCTTCATGGCCCCTGCAAGCTTTCCCACTGCAGCTAAATACGTCAAACAGGCAGGGAGAGACCTCAGTGCTCCGTCAGCCCTTCCATGGCACACGGAGGACACATACTGAGGGTCTCTGCTGCCACACCATGCCCGCACTGCTCTTCTTGCTGCTCCACCTTGCCTATTTGGTCTTTATTAACGTGAAGAAATTCCTCTATCAAAGCCATGCAGTTTTATTTCCTAGTTCTGTTCTCTTCCTTTGTGCTAAAGCTGCTTCCCCTGCAACTAACGGGCTTCAGTAAGTCTCTGAAAAGGGCAGTTGGATTTAATGGCATGGAAATAAATCACGTATAGAAGGACTGAGGAAAGCTAGAGCTGTATACAAGTAAGAAATGTTAATATTGTCTCCCTGTCTGATCCAAAAAAGAGCAAACAGCCTCAGCATGCTTTCATTTAATAAGCACCGTTTCGTCTTTAGAACAAGCAATGTTTTTTCACCTTCATATTACTTACTATTTTTGCCAGCCCCATGGTTGACATAAGAAGTGTTCTGCTCCTGTTACGGATAGGGGAAACTGAGGCAGGAGAGTGTAGACCAGTGCTTGCCAAAGTGGCTGTACAATATTAGTCACCAGAACTCCTCATTTTATCCCCTGGGTTGCCAAGGTCCCTGCTATTGGCAGCTCCCCAGGATTTCACCAGACACCACGGGCAATTGGCATCCCCAAAAGTCAGGCTGCTTCTTTTGTTGCCTGCTATCAGCAATAGCTGGTGTATGACTTCACTTTTTTTTGGCTCCTCAAGATGCTTTAGAAGCAGTGGTGTCTGTGTCCTGAGTCCTAGTCCTGTGTTCAGCCTCTTTGAGCACCATCCAAAGCTGGAAAGAAGCAATGACATTCTTAATTTGCGTTCATTAGTGCAACCTATAATTGAATAGGATAATGTGTTTGAGTGAAAATAAGGTTGGGAAGCTCAAAACCTGTCATCCCTCCAGCCCTTGTGCTCATGAAGGCTGCTCCTAATCCCAACACCAGGCTCTCAGGGTCCATTGCAGCCCTTCAGACCTGTCCTTTCTCTCCCATCCTACCCGTAGTGCAGCCATATCGAGCTGCCAGGGATCAGCAGCAATGCTCCCTTCACCTCCCCCCCGGCCTGCATCCCACCCAGCCCAAGCCATGGGACTCCTCTGCACAGCATCACACATTGCCCAAGGACGAAGAAGGTCCAGGGTGTGGAGAAAGCTTTGGAGGTCTATTCACACACCTCCTTTTTTTGCAACAGTTATCTACCTGCCTTTCCCAATATTTTCTGGGGAAAGAAAAAATCTGTCCTGAAAAATCAGTGATTAGGTTTGCTAATTTTAAGTTGATTACTGTTTGCAAAATCAGTCGTGAGAAAACTGGTTATCAACATACTGTTTCTGATAGTTTCCCCGCGGGAGCAGCAGGCTTGGAGCCTGCTCTGCCAGCACTTTAATCTCGCAGAATTGAACCCTGCAGGGTGCTGTGTGCTTTCTAAAAAGTGCTGAAGTAAAACATTACCGCGGGTGCTACGGACCTGTCTGGAGGCATTCAGCACCTGGCAAGATCAAGCTGCAAGTCATGCCTCTCCTTTCTTAATAAAAATTGGTTTTTGGGGCGGGGGGGGGGGGGGGGGGGGGGGGGGGGGGGGAAGAAGAAAATCCCTCCCCAAAATATGTTATCTTTGAAAAACCAATCTGCCTTTGCAAGACAGGCTGTAATTGAATCCCAGCTGAATGCAGCTGCAATTGGGGTGAGGTGCCAGCATCATGCACAGCATCTGGAAAACCACAGAGAACCGCAGAGTGGAGTTGCATAAGCTAAGAAGCTCTTAAAAATCTACGCGTGCATGTGTGCGCGCGCACGGGGGTATAAATAAAAGAGAGAAAACTAAACAGACGATCCGAGGCCAGAATAGCAGCAGTGGAGAAAATGGCGGCTGAGCCTTCAGCCTCCCAAACCCTCTGACTCGACAAGCACCCCGCAGCGCCCTGCGACCGGGACCCTCCTGCATCTTTGTTCTTCTTCATACCCCGCTCCGAAGTGCGAGCCCGAGACTGTTTACTTCTTCTCCCCATCTCTCCGAGGGATATGATTCACACGTTTTCAGATTTATTTGAGCAAAATGCAATAAATATGCTGCTTCAATTTTAACTGCTGGAATGTAGCCAGGGTTTTTAATGAATCTGGCCTGTGCGATTGAAGTGGTCCAGGATCTCAAAAGCTCTGGGCACTGTTAGATTATACACACAGACATACACACACACACACATCTCTCCCCCCACCTCCTGTTCCCTTGGGGCTTTCTGAGTCACACGCGACTGCAGGTTTTTCAGATTCAGCTCTGGTTAAAATTAGCAGAAGCCTTTATTATTCAGGAGGAGGAAGGGTTCCTATCACAGCTGCCGAGAACTGCCATATTTTTCTTGGATTTGCTGCACCGACCTATTATAATTTGGCTTTATCTGTTATTCTTTGTTTCCCTAAAAAATAGTAGCAAGGGTTGGTTCTGTCAACACTGAATTTTAATTAACAGTTCATGAAGATCACTGCATTAATCTGTAGCTGGACCATCATGGCTTTCTTTTCTGTACAATTGGCATCTCTAAGGTGTCGATCTTTTATAGTAATGTTTTGTAACAAGGGGCAGACAGATCTCTGCTGAGTGAGGCACTAGTTTTGCAAGCTTGAACAAAAGATGTATTTCAAGCAGCTGTAAACACTTTGTTTTAGTTATCAGAGCAGGTGGCAAAGGGCTTTCGCACCAAAATCTGAAGGCATATAACTCAAGCATGGTTATATGAAGTCAACCCCCAGATTCATTCAATTGACAAGCTGCATGCATTTAAAAGGAAAACAAAAACAGGAAAATGAGTTATGATATAGTAAATATGGCCCATGTCAACTCAGCAGGAAGGTTTTGGCCAGATCCCAGGAGACAACGGCCCAAAATCACCATGACCCGTGGGAACAGGCCTGATCTGGTAGAAATACAGTGCCACTACTTGAGCTCCGCAGTTTCTAATGGGTCCAAACCAAAGTGGAGGCATGTTGCCAGGGCCACATGGAAAAATCAGAGGATGTCAGTTCTCCTGTGTCTCCATCTGCAGATAATTGGTTGAGCACTAAAATTCACAAGGAAAATTTTGTTTTAGAAGGATGATAAAGAGAACAAACAAAAGACAGGAAATTAAAATTTATGTAAACATAGTGGTTCCCAGAACAACTATAAATGAGCCACATTGCATATATAGATGAAGGCATAAAAGTTAATACCATGTGCAGCAATACCATACACTACGTAGGTACCCATGGGACCATGTTACATTTGCTACGGGACCCATCATTTTGAATGGTTTGACTTTTACGCTTTTAAAGCCTCAAACATAACATCCCACTAATGCCAGGTGGGAATAGGACATTTGCTGTTTATTTGTTTGTTTGCTTAAAAAGAGAAAGGACCATTTAAACAGAATAAGCCACAAGACATATTTTTCTCCCATTGCATACTGGAGAAAAAAGTTGCGGGCTTTGATCTCCAGAGATTTTTGAATAGTTTTGTTGGGGAGGGATTTCTCTGCTCTGATTTAGTACTCACAAAGTGAGATGGCAGGAATGGAGAACAGCTCTCCTGTTGAGATAGGGCAGCGTCTGTTCAAACGATGAATTATAGCGCAATGTGAAGTACAAGGCTTTTCCCTAAGTAAGTGTGGGAGTGCAGAAGGGATCGACTTAGCCATGTAAGCTTCAGATCTGAAATACCTAAACTCCTTGGAAACATGCCTTCAAATGGCTCTTCTATTTTTTGCAAGTGGTTATCCTGAGTTTGATTCTCTGCTCCCTCATGCAGTTGTTGACATCAGTAACATGGGTGTAAAATGTCACCAGATCAGAAGGCAGCCAGCATTCACCTTGCATTTGTATTCATGACTATACAAGGAAGAGGGCAGCAGCAGGTCAGGCCCACAGAGATCCACAGAGATTACTTTGTCGATGTGGGATGTTTATGTTCTGATGGGGTGTTTTATAATCGACTCTTAAAACCATGCCGCAGCCTATTTGTTCTGGTTTCATGGCAGAGCAGACTGGAACATGGGAACTATTGTGGCTTCCCAGGGTCTTTTTTTTTTTTTTTTGGAAAGTCATTGCATTTCCCCCCACCCCCCCTTCATCTTTTTGCTCAAAAGTTTCTAAAATTTCCAAAATGTAAAGTGTTTGGTTTAGGATCAGAGCTGGCAAGCATCTCCTGGTTTGTCAAGTCTGCTTACCCACTGGTCCAGGCAGCTCCTGTAGTGCTGGTGCTTTCCCAAGCCCCACAACGGGGACCATGCCTGGGAGCAAGTGCCCTGCCTTGCTGTCCCACACCAGTCCCAGCTTCTTTCCACAACTTCTGCTTTGTAAGATCATGGCACTCACATGCATCCATCACAAGACCTCCTGAGGGCACCACCTCCCTGTCCCCTACTGTGGTGGGTTGACCTTGGCCGGCTGCCACTGTCCAGCAAGACAGGGGGAGAAAATAAGGTGAAAAAACTTGTGGGTGAAGGTAAAGACAGCAATTGTGAAATATAATAGGCCAAACTTGCACGAGCTGTTGCCAGTCTGTGAAGGCGATGTGATGACCGTGTATGATTTCCAGGGAAGATGTGAGCTGTGGGAGGGGACAGATACTGGAACGCATCATCAAGGTGCACTGGTGCAGTGAAACCAGGGCTTGCACCCCTTGGTCATCAGCACCACCTACTGACACCTTCATCTGCTGGGGGCCTCTTGTTCAGCTACTTCCTGGGAATATAAGGCCAGGATATGTGGTGATGGCTGGGGCTCAACCACTTATTTCTCCAGCCCCTGTGCTCCAGAGATGCACAGCTTGCACCCGTCATAGCGATAACCCCAAGACAGCAGCTGTGGTATGGAATTGGGTTGGGGACCAGGGGATTGAAGTTGACCTGCCATGTGGTGGCAGGGAGATGCTTTGCCTGCAATTCATATGACCATACCTTGAGAGTTTGATGGCTGGGTCTGAGCTAGCCAGTTTGGGTACCTCTGAGGGCAGTTAACTGTGCCCAAACATAGACATCTAGCCTAGGTGGCATGAGTTGACCTCTGGAGATGTCTTCTCTCTGTTGATCATCTAAAGTCCTAAAATAGCTTAGCTTAGACTTCATTGAGTGACTTGAAAACATTTTGACTGTTTCTGTTTCCCATTCCATTTCTTGTTTTTACCTCTTTTGTTTCCTTTCTGTTTAGTGATGTGGCCCATTTCTTACTTTTCTACTGTGACTTGTACAGTGGGACCCCAGACATCACTGAAGCCAAATGCTTCATCTAATTAATAATAATAAAAAGGGAGAGTGATATACTCTTTGTTCAAAAATTTAATTTTTTTTTCTAATTCCTGTTCAGTTGAAGCAGCTCATTTCTCTTGAAACGCAATTGAAATGTCATTAGTATTTTCATTAGCATGATGACTGATGATACAAGGCAGGCAAGTAGATTTGGGGCCTAGGCTGATAAATTTTCATGACGTTTTTGTAAGACTGTGCTAAACACTTCAGAAGTCACATGCCAAGTGGTTCCAGATCATTTAAAAAAACAGACGACTTTTTTTTTCTTTAATTCCTGGAATGAGAAACAGCCGCACAGCTATACAGAAATAGCACAGCAAACCCTGAAAATGCCTGGCAGTTGCTAAACATTTTTTTTCTTCAATGAAACAGTTAAACTTCATCAATGAAGATATTTTACTGATGGGTCTTTGGCATTTTGTGGGGTTTTTTTCCCATCTCTGAGGATTCACATCTCTAGACGAAACAGCTCTTATGTTTGTGGGGAGGAGAGAAATTCCTGTGGAGAAACTTAGTTTAAGGCCTAACCATAACTTAGGCTGTCTTTAGAGGCTTTTTTGAGGGGTTGAGATGGATTTAAGTGATATATGTGTGCAAGCCATCATGACGGTTTTGTTTCCAGAGCCTTTTCCCATCACTAAATGAACAATGAAGAATGGATAAACAAGAGGGGAGAGGAAATGTTAAGCTTAGTTAGTTGTCTAATCTTTCTGAGACATTTTGCCCTCTTTGATTTGAGTTAGCTTCAAACACAGATGAAGAGAATTATGCACTTGGGGTGGCTTGTTCTTGTATCTATTAGATAGGCTGTATTTATTTCACTGATTCCTTCTGTATATACTAGCAATTACAAAGTTGTGTCCCATAATTCCTATGGTTTTCTCTCACCTGCAATTTTGAATTGCTGGGTTGCTGTTGTTTTGGATTTTTTTATTATTATTATTTTTAATGCTCTGTTTACTAGGAGAAAGAAAAAAAATATGCACTCCCTTCTTTATAATGTCAAGCAAAAGGCCCTTGTCATGGGACAGAAGAAAATATTTCTAAGTTTATTCCTGGGTAACAAATCCATCCTAAAGGATCACGGGAAATTTCCACAGTTTTAATTTTACTGCACATATACTTTGATGCCTTGCATTGCAGCTGTTTTGCTTCCCATTCAGGGGAGAGTTGACAGGGCATGTTTGTGCTGCTCTTTCATGGGTGACAAGGGGATATTTACAATGATGAGATATTTCCCTACCCACAAGAGACTTTGGGACAAGCAAAAATGGAGGCTCAGGGCTCTATTCGTTTGCCCACACGTAGTTGTCAACTGTCATTTGAGATGCCTAGGATATCCTGCCTGGCCTCCAGCTGCTCTTGCAGAAGGGCAGAGGTCTTGCCTGAAGCCCTTTATCATACCTGCCAGCCTCCCTCGGATGTTTCAAATACCTCAGGGCATTTCAAATACAACCAGGTGCCTGTAGAGAGCTTGCGTTCCTGGCCCAGGGATGCACCATCCACATTTGAGCCTCTCCATTTGAGTAGGAGGAATTTAAACTGGAGAGATTGTGATTTGGCCAAAAAGCTTTGGAGGCAGGATGGATCCTCTCACCCAAATCTGGGTGCCTACAACATGAGATATCTGTGTGAGTTAGGTTTCTCAGCTTTCATTACAGTCAGTGAAAGTTTAGCCAATAGAGCCTAAAAGCAATTAATCTTGGACTAAAGTAGACCCCACTTTTTCAGATGAATCACCCACTCCAGTCTTCTGACTGTATTAATTTGATCTCTCTTACCTGTCACAGCAGCTTAGACACATAGCTCTCCTGTAGACATCCAGGTTGCAGCCGCCTAAAGTTAGATGAGATGAACCCCCTATTCCCTTAGTTATGAAAAAAAACCCAACACCATCAGGAGGGTGTAAGTACAAATCCATAGATTTGTTTTCAAAGACAAAATTCAAAATATTGAATTTGATTGAGCAGTTTTACTGGGCAGGTGTCCCAGTAGGAGAAAACAAGGCCTGAGTGTATTTTCATGCCCAAACTGCTAAATAAACTCCCTTTAAAATTGTTGCTCCCAGAATTCTAGTTTTTCTGCAAAACTTCCAAGGTCAGCTTTTGCATACAATTGTCTGAAACTGGGACCTATCCTTAGGTAAATCTGTACTGGGACATGGAGTGCTGAGCAAATAAAATACCAACTTAATTTCAAGCATAAAGGTTGGAGAGCCCGTACTTGGCAGTTTGCTCAAGTTCACTGTTTTTTCCATAGTTTGAGGGCCTGACCAAAATCTCAGTCAGGGACAGAATTTCAGCAGATTCAGTCACTGTTAAATCTTTCCTTTTGGATAATAAAATTCTGCCACCTCAGGAAAGCAATCATAATTAAAGAAAAGCTCTGCTTGTGTCATCTTTGTTTCGTCATGATGCTTTCTCAGAGTGGATGATTAAAGGGAGCATATTCCTACGCTGATACACCTTTCTGTATTTTGTCTGCCTGGTGCTACAAAATAAGCGTACAAGGCTATGGGGAGAGAAGTTCAGTGGTTGAAGAACCTGAAATATCCTGTCTTGGCTCCAGTAAATGTAAAAACTGAAGACAGACTTGCACCAAAGCTGTGCAGGAAAGCACTCTGGAAATTTAGAGTGGCTCAGGCGTAGATATGCAGCATTCAAGTTGATAGCATAAGTCCAAATGTCAGCGGTTAAGAGCATTTAGGGTTTTCCCAGTATGTTCTTTATTCTGGTTCTTGTCGATCTGCTTTTCACACGTCTGTAATAAGTGATTTCCCTCCTCCAGCTTCTTTCCAATCTATTCTTTGTCTCCTATTTTCATCTATTTCCCTATTTCATTCCACTTTGCGCTCTTCACCTCTTTAACCTCTTCTTCATCAGTCAGATCCCTTCTTGTGTCTATGCTCCACAGAGGCAGTCTCTGACCTTATTACATGTAGTCTCTCTGCCATCCTTCTTGTGTTGTTACAGGAAGCAGTCTCCAGCAAGAATTTTAATGAAAACCACGCTCAATAAAGTATTTCCTTCAGAATTTTCCTTTGAAAAATATGTAAAATCCAAACATTTTACACTGAAGTTCATATTAGAGAAAAGGCGTATCACTGAGTTTTTAATAGGATACAAGGGAAAAGATGAACTAGGGAAAAATCCTGAATTCTAGTTCTCTGTTTGTTTTTTCTCCATTCACAGTAACCCTGAGCTGTTAAAATAAAGCCAAACATTGTACTCTATTTGATAATTTTCAAATATTTCAGCTGTTTACAGAATGCCATTAGAATAGGGTAAAAATTAAAGTCCTATATACCATGATGATAGTTAACTATTAAACTTCTTTGTTGCTGAGGTTAATTGGCAATAACACTTATGATCTTACCTATGCATTTGTTCAAATAGATTTCAGTTTTCATATTTCAGTCAATTACTGCGGTTTTCAGAATGAAAGGTAAAAAAATACCCCGTATCTATTGATCTGAAATACAGAAAAGGAGAGAGAAGAAGAACGATATACGCACTCCCAGTATGCATTATTTTTCATCTCTGGTGCTGATAAAGCAAGCACTCATTTAGGGATAAATCATCATTAAAGTGGAATGAATGGGCTCAGATATTAAAACAAAGCCAACACAAAACCTTCTAAAAATAAAAACTCCTCTGTTATAGTCTCCTAGATTGCAGGCTATACGGGGACTTCTATTAAGTGCTGAGATTTTACTTCAAATGCATGTCATATTCAGAGTATTTCTCATTGTATGAACTGGGGCATAGCTTATTACAGATAAAGAAAAATTAAATGACTAGGCTGCCCAGTAGGGAGAACGCTAACTTAGGAGTCAGCAGTCTTGGATGCTCTTATCAGCTCCATGAATTTCAGCTCATCCTCATCCCCGCTGTCCCCAAGTGCCTACCATCACGGTTTACCTGCCTTTGCCTGCGGCTGTGGTGAGTAGAAAGGTGTGGACCTCTCTGGGGACCAGTTCAGGTATTACTGGACTAAGTTAGATGGTGGAGGTGCCCACCTGGTTCTCTTGTTTTCCTTTTGCGGAACAGTATGGGAACCTGGGTTCGAGCAGCATCCCTGCTGCTGTTTACTTTTCTAACTACTTAAACTGCTGTAATACAAATATAACATTTCAGTTAGAAATAATAAAAAAAAAAAAAAACAGCTGAATTTTTGTATCATACAGATATTGTCTTTTGCTGAATGCATACACAGGGAGAATGAAGCCTTACCGTTTCTGGAGGAACATTGCGCTGTTTTTTCTCAGTGGAGGTCTCTTAGTCAAACTTGTTCAGTGAGATTTTTGCTAATTATTTTGCTAACTTTTCTTAGATTTCATCACTTTTTGTACACTGGATGTGCTTGAAAAATGACTCCATCATTACACCAGCCCAGCCCTTGTGCCTCATTCGTCCTCCCCCCACTAGCAACTTGACTCTTCTGCTCATGCTTCATGCCAGCACTCTCCTACCAAATCTGTCAGTGTCCCATTTAATCTGTGATAAATACGAACGGCTCCCAACTCCATTTGCCTAGGGAATATCAGCTCTATCTGCCACATTTAAAAATGATCATCCCTGTTGTTAAGAAAAACAACAACTCAAAACACCACCCTTGACTTTTCTCATTACTTACGGACTGAAATTTCCCCATCTGTCTTTCCTCAGCTGTGTTCTTGAGAAAGAAATCCTATCTTCTGTTTCCTTCCTCCCCAGTGAGCATACCCTCATCCACTATGACAGCTCATCTCAGTGTGACGACTCATCTCTAGGTAGCTCCTTGCTCCTAGCTGCAGATCTTTTTATATCTGCCCCTCAGTGTACCTAATGGCTTTCTGTGCCTTAAAAAAGAGCTCTTTAGCTCTCTCTTCCACCTAACCATCCTCCCTCAAACACTTCTTTATCATTTCGCTTCTTTCGAAGATTTTAATTTTTCTCTTTCTGCCTCTGCAAGAGAATGTAGTTCTTCATCACTGTGTATTAAATGATTCATTCGCTGAGATATTTCATGGCAAATTTCATTTGTCCAACACCATCAGTCTCCATCTGTCTCTCTTGATTCTGTCAGTCTCCAACCACTGTAAACTGTAAGTTTCTGCTCAACAGAAGTTTCAGACCCTGAACCCATTAGCAAGCCCCTTTACCTGAAACGCATGTTCACAAGGCTTGTGATCCTGGAGCCTTTGACTTTGAATTAGTCTTTTGAACCCTCGGGTTTTTCTCTAATTAAATTTATTGATTGCTGTCACCCACATATAACTAACATTCTTCTACTTTGATCCAGCTTCTACTGGAAAACCTCATTTCACGTGTTTGTCACTTCCTGGCATGACAAAATGTGGTGTTTTCGCCCATGACATTTTCAAATCCAAGCCCCCCTCTGTTTGAAGGGCTGGGGGCCTGGGTAGGGCACACAGGGGGGCTGGAGGAAACTGGGTATGAGCACACTTACAGCCCTCTTGGGTTACTGTCCCATACTGCCCTGCAATACAAACTGCTTCCGCCAGCTCTGTCAAATTTTCATCTTTGAGTGCATGAAGGACTGATCTTCCAGACACACATCACTTCACCCCCCATGACTGAGGCTGCACGTTCTTTACTCCTCAGTCCTCTGACTCAGGCCCTCTCCATTTTAATGCTGGCAATGTGCAGAGGAAGAGAGAAGGGATGCGGTAGAAGATCCATGATTCTTCCTGTACCAGCACAGGAAAAAGCAATCCCAAAACAAAACCAAAAGGCAAAGCTCCAGATTCAATCTCCTAGGAAGTCTAATTCACTGCTTGAAACAGGTGGGAGATCGGCCTTTGAAATTTCAAATTATAGCTGATCATCCTCTTAGCTGGAGGGGCAATGGGGATTTGAGACAACCTTACAATGAGCAAAATAGTGCTTCCCTACCCTTTCCTCCTCGGGTTTAATTCTTGCGTGGGTAATGCTAACAGCTACATTGTTTTCAAACATCGCATGTCATTGTAGGCTGCAGATTCCTGCAGCTCCATGCAGTCCTGGGACCCACCTCCCAACAGTGGAAGATGATCTGAAGGCTCTACAGACAACCCCACAGATGTATATAGCAACAGCAGCTGCTCTGCTTGCTTAAGTAATGCCGTGCGAGGCTTCAGGTATGCAGCAGTTGCCACTGTGCTCCCTGTCAGGAGGCACAATTATCTTCATAAAGAACTGAAGAGGAAGACTTGCACCGCATTTCTTGAACTTGGGCATGGAGATTCACCCAAGTAGAAAGGAATGGCAAGATGCATTTAACCTCATTAGTTTCAGTAGGGCTGACTTTGTGCAATCCATCAGTGTACAGATACATTAGGGGAACTAAACTATTTCCACATCTCATTTACATAATGGATGGGATGTGAAATGAGTCCTATGGAAGAGAAGCGCCCTGGAGGCACTAAAGTTTATCACAATATGTAAGAGTTCTTTTAGATCATTGCATTAAATTTCCACTAACAAGATAACAAATTAATTGTCTGTATTACTGTACTAACCCAAAGCGGATAAAGTGTATGATTTCAGCAGAGGAAGGCAGCTGTTTAAGACAGCTTGGTGGTTATAGGAGGAGGCAGAAGAGATTAGGATGTCTCCCAGCATTTGCGTGCCATGATGCCAGCCCTCCTCCTGCCCCTTTAAGAAATCTGGCTCGTCTCTAATCTGATGTTGGACTTGAGCTTTATTAGTGAAGTGAGGGAGAATGAGTAAATCAACTGTATCAGACAAGCCTCAGGACATCTGGAAATTGATCATTCTGCAGAAATAAGCACTCTGTGTTTATTAGCTGGGAGTTCATCACTATCGCTTCTCTTTATCCAATTCCTAAGAGATTTCAAAGCTATCATCATAGCATTAGCTCTTCTGACTGTGCTACTGCAGATAAAGATCAGAAGATCTATCTAATGATGGCTTTCTCGGTCTCCCTCTTTCTTTCTCTAAAGCTATCCTGATTTAAAAAAAAAAGTAAGTAAGAAAATAGCTGGAATGAAATAAAACAGTCTCTGGGTCTTAAATTTTTGCCTGTTGGCAATGGAGTAATTTTTTTTTATTATTATTATTCAGGAACTTGGTTTTATTCAGGGGGACACATCCTGCAGAATAGAAAATCCCTTATAAAAAAGTTGGAATTTGAAATTTCTAATGTGGTGATGGAAAAGGGAGGAACATAAAAGGACCTAAAGCCATAAAGCAGTGCTGTACATTGAAAGTACAGTTATTTTTAAATGATAATACACGTCAAATAAAAGCCAGGGAAATGAATTCCATAAGTTAGAAAGGTAATAATATTACTTTAAGAAGAATAATTGCTTTCCTTAACTACATTTATCACATAGTAATTCAGTTCTTCCTTCTGGAATATGATGCAATGCCAAACTTTTGACTGATTTATTTAAAATCAGCCTTAAGAAAAGATTCACCCAGATACAAGGTTTCTTCTGGTTCTTTATTCAAAACGGAGGAGTTATCAAAATGCAAATACTATGACTAACAATGTTTAGATGTGCATTCCTGTACAGCTGCATTGTGTAGCTACATTGTGCAAAGACACTGGGAGAAAAATCATCTGTAAGAGTTTTCCGATAACAGTGGTCAGATGCGTAAACAATTTAAGTACAGCTGTGGATTTCCAGCAATCTGTGGGGAGTATGAAATCCAATGCAATGAACTCTCTAAAGAAAAACCTTCCCTAGCAGAAGCTTCACTGAGATCAATTTTTATCAGCTGATTTTCTCTGTTTTTCCAATGGCAAATTAACATTTATTATCTCTTTTGAACTGGCATTTAGAGTTCCAGCCTGGGTGTGCATTGTGCTAGATTCTGTACACAAATAAAAGAAGAAAAGGTGGATGTTGTCCAAGAACCTTTCCATATAAGTACAAGATGAGAGAAAACAGATGAATGCAATAAGCAGAGTGAGCATGATTTAACAGTAAAGCAAGAATAGTTCATTAATCCGTTTGTACAGAGCCTAGCACAATGGAGCTAGACCACATTACTTGCAACGTAAGTACTTAATAGCAACAACAATAATGATTAGGCCTTTAAAATTAATGTATTAATTACGAGTCAGAGCTCATAAGTTGTTTAGCCTGTGAATGAAGAATGCCAGGTTTTTTATCTAAAGTATCAGGGGACCTGTAAATCTTTAGAAAAAGGCAGTTTCACATCAGTATTGTGTTCCCTCATACGCAAGCTCTCTGCCAGTCTGCCATGAACTAGAATAGTGCTCCTCCTGATTCACCCTTTTACTTATGATCATTATCGTTATTTATTTATAATCATGCCATCCTTGGTTTAGGTTCTTGATAATCTCCTTCATGTCTGCCCGTGCTTTTGAAGCTGTCCTTTCCCTTTGCCCTTTCTCATTAAACAAATACTGATTGTTTTCCTCCCTGCTTTGCCACCCGTTGCTCACTTGCATGTGCACGCAGTGCTGTCTGTACTAGGACTCAGGAAGGTTAAGGTATGGGTCTTCCATGGGATGAAGCAGGCTCTGATTTGGAGGAAATACACAAAGATCAACAGATAAATAATGCGATAAATAAGGTCTGAATCAGGCCACCTGCATACATCATCTTGTTCTCTCTCTGGAGCAGCGAGAAAGGATAAAATACACTGGAATCATGGCAGGGGAGGTGTGCGAATTTTAAACGCTAAACTCCTTGTGATGATGTTGCAGATTATTTATTTTCACGTGATTTAAAGATGGGTTGAACCGAGGGGTTCTCTTACATAAGGCCTTCTGAACGGAGCACCCCAAAGGAGAAGAAAAAGGCCAATAAAAGGTGATGATACCACACCAGCAGGTCCATCCACTTAAGGGATAGACCTCCCACTACTGCAGGGTGAATCACAGCCTTGTGAGCAAACTGCTGCACCTCCATGGGTTTCCAATGGTGCCTTCAAGTCTCTGCTTGCATTTTGGTATCTGTGAAAGAAACCTGATGGTTCTTTCTTACTGGCTGCTCCAGATCCATAAATTACTCCTGTTCCTCAATTTAGATGAGAATTTCAGTGAGGTGAGTGATATAGGCTGAAGAAACCAAGTGCCTAAAACAAAAGACAGATGGCTGAACCCATGATTCACCAGCGATGAGCTGCAATTGGGCCATGTAGACTTTGAAGTAATTCATTACATTTGTATCTCTTCTGTAGGGGGAGGATTTTTCTCAGTGATTTGTATGACCTTGCTAAACCCAGATAGGTGGTAATTGAGCAGCAACTACTTCTTCAGAAGAAACAGAATAAAAATATTGAAAATATTGACTCACCCCAAAGGCAGTAAGCAGCACTTTGGTCTTTGACCTTTAAGCATCCTAGGGTAGTCAATAACCTGGCTGTTAGATGCTGTGCCTGCCACTGATTTTGATTTGGGAGTAGTTTAACCTTGAACCAAGATCCAAGTAACCACGGCAACAGGAAGTCGGCCTCTCCATCCAAGGAGTGGGAATCCATAAATCAAGGTCCCTAATGCAAACACTGTGTGCAGGTAGAGATTTGAGAGGATAAGTGGTTTGTGAGGGATTACCTTTGAAAAAATGAATGACTGTCCCTTGATATGTTGAAGCACAGCTTCACAGAGACTTTTTTTTATCAATAGAGGTCAACAGGTTACAGCTGCATGTTTTCATACGGCTCTTTATATAGGCCATTCACTTTAATTAGAACCAGATGTTGAATTTATGAGGTTGTTATCATTATTATGTACCATATGCACATGCATATATGTGTATGTGTATTGACACATACACCCACATATGCTTTCTTGCACACAAACTACATTCATGAATAAATAATGTTAAGGCTCAATCTCAAGCATTCTAGAGTGGTGAAACCACAGTTTTGCATATGCACAGTTCCATAGTGCTGTGATCCCATAGACATAATTACCTGGTCAAATATTCCAGCTATTCTATGGGACAGTGCTCTGTTCAATGTATAGCGCTGACCTAACGAACAGCTATTTGGTAGTTGGATTTTCCTCTCGCTATTCAGTGTGTGACATCATGTCTCATTTATTCCCCATTTCTAAGCCTTGGTATGAATAGATGAATGTTTCATGAATGTTGATAATTCTATTTTCGCAGCAGTGCTCTTGAGATGAGGGGTATATTATTGTTCTCATTTGCAGTACAGAAGCTGAGCAGAGAGAGATTGAAGTTGAATGGTTACAATCTGAGATGCTTAATACTTGATTTGAGGCTCTGGAAGGATGTATGGTCTAATAGGCAGAAACTCCTCTGCATATCTCCACCAGGCCATGACCTGTAATTCTGTCTCAGTCCTGGCTATTTTTGCACACAGACCTGTTCTCCTCTGTTAAGTCCCAGGCTGATATCAGGCCACAGGTCCATCAGGACTCCTGTCTCTGACTGGCCCCCTCTGTAGCCCCATCTTTCAGATTCTTCTCACCAGTGCAGTTCTGTGCCTGAGCCTTCTGGAGATCTCTTCCACAGTTTCTGAGACAACCCACAGGTCTCATGATATTTCACATTTCATGTGTGAGGGGCAAAGGTACGGACTGTTCATAGCAGCTCCAAGCTGCAAATACAAGGAAATGTTGGTCGGTATCTGTAAAGGCTGAGTCCAGCCAACAGACATAGAAGTTTGTGCAGCAGTTGCTGGCTCTGCTTTGAGATCTTGATCTTCTGTGAAAGGTATCAGGGAACTTGTGGGAACTCTTTGAGGAACTACTAGGTGCTATAGCACCTAGAACCCATGCTACAGGAGTGGGGGCTCATTGCTGCAGGAGACAAAAGCCCCCATGTGCTGACCTGACCTGCTGTCCAGGGACGTTTGCTATTGGCCTGAGACTTGGATCAGGAAAATAATGGAGGTGTACCAAACCAAATCTGAGTGGCAAATCAAACCAAGCAAAGGTGGCAGGAGAATTGCATGAATGACCAAGGAGCTCCTGACTAATGACAGACATAAAAAGGAAGTAAAAAAGAGGTGGAAGCGGGAACAGGTGACCTGGAGAACTATAGAGGCAATGTCCAAGCATGTGGGGATGGGTTTAGGAAGCCAAAGCCTATCTGGAGTTGAATCTAGCAAGGGCAGAAGGGCAACAAAAAAATGTTTCTATAGGTACACAAGCATAAAAAAGAAGCCTAGGGAAAATGTGGACCCACTGCTGAATGGAGCAGGGACCCTGGTGGCAAAAGGCGAAGATACTTATTGTCATCTTTGCCTTGATCTTTACTGGTAAGACTGGCCTTCAGGAATACCAGGCCCCTGAGACTGGTGAGGAATACTCTTCATGGAGGACCATCTTGTTATGGAACAGTTAAACAAGCTGAACATTCATAAGTCCATGGGACTTGACAGGATGCACCGAAAAGTGCTGAGGGAGCTGGCTGATGTCATTATGAGGCCACTCGATTATTTTTGAAAAGTCATGGCAACTGGGATGGGATCCTGAGGAGTAGAAGACAGCAAATGTCAGTCCAATAAGGGCAAGAAGAAAGACCTAGGGAGCAATAGGCTGGCCAGCCTCATCTTGTTCTATGAGAGGATGATGGAACAAATAATCCTGGAAAGCATTTCCAGACATATGAAGGACAATAAGGTGATCAGGAGTAGTCAGCACAGATTTATGAAGGGAAAATCATGCCTGATCAACCTGATGTTTCTTATCTTGACTGCAGCAAGACTTTTAATGTTTTCCTATAACCTCCTTATAGAGAAACTGGTGAAATACAGACTGGATATATGTACACTGAGATGGACTGAAAACTGGCTGAACTGCTGGGCTCAAAGGGTTGTGATCAGTGCTACAAAGTCCAGCTAGAATACAGTCACTAGTGGTGCACCCAACGTGTTGATACTGGGGCCAAAACTATTTAACATGTTAATTAATGACCTGGGTGATGGGGTAGAGTACACTTTCAGCAAATTTGGAGAAGATACAAAACTGCGAGGAGTGGTTGATATGCCAGAGGGTCATACTGTCATCCAGAGGGACCTCAACACACAGGAGAAATGGGCTGACAGGAACCTCATGAAGTTCAGCAAGGACAAGTGCGAAGTCCTGCACCTGGGGAGGAATAATCCCATGCACCAGTACCTGCTGGGGGCTGACCAGATGGAAAGCAGGTTGACTGAAAAGATCCTGGGGGTCCACCCTTGGTGGACACCAAGTTGATCATGATGCAGCAATGATGTGCCCTAGCAGCAAAGGTGGCCAATAGCTTCCTAGTCTGCATTAGGAGAAGGGTTGCCAGCGATTGAGGGAGGTGATCTTTCCCATTTATTCAGCCCTGGTGAGGCCACACCTGGAGTACTGTATCCAGTTCTGGGCTCCTCAGTACAACAGAGACAGGGACATATGGAAGAGTCCAACAAAAGGCCACAAAGATGATTGAGGGTCTGGAGCATCTCTGCTATGAGGAACAGCTGCAACATCTGGGACTGTTCAGACTGGAGAAGAAAACACTTAGGGGGAACTTATCCCTGTGTATAAATGTCTGATGGGAAAAAGTAAAGAAGATGGCGCTAGACTCTTCTCTTTGATGCCCAGTGACAGGACAAGAGGCAGCGGGCACAAAATGAAACACAGAAGATTATGACTGAGCATTACAAAACCTATTTTTATTGTGAGGATGAGTGAGCACTTTAACAGGTCACCCAGAGAGGTTGTGGAGTCTCCCTCCTATGAGATATTCAAAACCTGACCAGGGCAACCTGCCCTAGCTGACCCTGCTTGGGCAGGGTGGGGTGGAATAAGTGATCTCAAGGGGAGCCTCCCAATCTCAGCTGCTCAGTGATTTTTGAATCTTTATGTAATTTAATTGCCAAAATCTGATACATTTTATCTGAGACCCTGAGGTTATCTGAGACTGAGGTTGAGATTTGAAAAGAGAAGGAACTTATAAAGGACTGTCCTAGATAAATTGAAGCCCAGCGTCATAGAGATTGGGAGAGGATTTCATAAGTTGGCAAAGACAAAATGCAAAGTCCTCACTGTAGCAGACTTGTGCTCTGGTCTCATGAGAGCAGGGCTACTGGATTTTCAGAAAGCAACAACTGCTAGGAGTTTTCTAAAATGGGCAATAAACCTCCCAGTCTTATTGTTAAAAGTGACTGAGGCATTTTAGCTGCCTTTCTGCTTAATAAATTAATATACTTATAGATATACATGCAATATGTATATGTACACACAAACTCACAGAAATATTACATATAAATGGGTGGAGACATTCAGGTGTATTAGGCAGATATCTAATATGTAAAATTTCAATCCCAGCAGTTTAATTTGACACATTTGGAAGCAAATAAAATGGGTTCAAATCATAAGAGAGTTTGAGAAACATTGTTAAGGGAGGAATCTACCAGCCCTGAATGCGTAAGGTTTATTTCTCTGGAATATTTGACCTCTTTGGTATATTTCTACTACCCATTTTTTCTGCATTGTAATCCCTAGGTAGAAAACTTTATGACAAATTGCTCTTTTTTTTTTTTAAAGTCCCACCTCCTTAATGAGTTGTAAGGTAAATTTTCATTAGGAAGGGGATGCCTGAAAAATAAGTGTAAGTGTAATCATAAAGTACTTTAGACAGGGAATTACATACCGAGGCTGTTCCTGGTGGCTGCTCCTTACTCAGATGAAAGACCCACTGAGTCAAGTTGTTATAGCAGAGAAGTGTGTGAGTGTGGAGAATACACTACCCAGAGAATGACAAATAGACAATCCTACTAAATACGGATATGAAGCATGTCTGTCTTTATACATATACAGAGTGTGGTTTTGCTTCGAGAATAAAAAGTAGTAATGTGGAATTATTTTGTTGGTTTACCTTGTTTATAGAGATCAGTGATGGTACATCCTGAAGCAAAATTATCCAAAAAAATACCCCAAACAATCATGATCCTTGCTAATATCAAGACCATATTGCAGCACGTACAAAGGAAAATCTGGAAATATATTGGGCTAGCAAGGACAGCAACTGACTAGTCTTTTCCAGATATTCCCTAGGCAGGTTGCTTTATCAATATTCATCCAAATTTTGTTTCCTTCCCCAGGAATTGTAGGTCCCCACTTAAAAGCAGACCAGACTTCACTTCATGGTAAAATGGAAAGTTCTGCCTGTAACATGATGACCAGAAGGAAACCAGCAGCTGTTGACAGCGTTGCAATGCCGACTCCAGTATTATCTCTCCTACCTTCACCATCAGCAACATCTGAAGCAGGTAATGTTTCCCTCCAGCCCCTCTATTTCTTCCCCATCTTCTTCCTTCTGGCACTGCACTGAACAATATGTGCTTGTACTGCTCTTCCTGATTGGAGAAGTAGCTGCAAATGTGCATATCTGATGTGATAATCAGGCTGTAATTTTTCTAACACTTTCTTATCATGATCGTATCTTGGCATATCAAATCTATTTTATTCACATACCACCACTTGTGTAATAATGAGGACACAAGTAGCACCAGCCCGTATGGTCTAGCAGGGGACTCTGAAGCAAGACTCTTGGGTTCCTTTCTCAGCCCCGTTGTTCATTTATTTGAATGTTTCCATCCCTGTAGCATGAATGTGCCGAATACACAGTGAATAGCAAAGGAGCAGCTGAGATTTCTTTCTGCATACTTCAGTGATTTTAGCATAATATTCTGTCTTGCAAATGCGGAATTGTCTGGGGCAATGAACAGTGATTTAAAATATATCAGAATAAATAAGTCAGAATAGCATGTTTTTCGATCAACTTATATTTTGTGCTTCTATTTTGAATCAGATCAGAAAGGTGATAGCTTTATACAGTCAGAAATTGAGCCAAGTCATTCAGTCATCATCATGCCTTTTCTTGGGCATGGATAGAGAAGTTAATCTTGCATTGTGTCTTAATTTCTAGTGAATGGGGAACCCACGGTACATTACCCTACATGCAGCCATTAGGAGTTTCATAGCCTTGTCAAATCTTTGATTCCACATTCACAAAAAAATGTATTTGTGTCACTGAGTTATGGAATGATTACGTACTTAATTATGCAATTGAAAGTGCTGTTTCAGTGCACTCCTTTTGATTTTCCTCTCATTTCCTGAATAGTGAAAACAAGGGATCCGTGCTGTAAAGTAGCCTCTATAAAGTTAAATTTTTATATTAAAAAATCAGGATATATTAAAAAATCAGGATTCTCTGTTTAGCCTTTAATACTTTCCTATATATATAAACTAAGGACAGATTTTTAATGCAGCAGAGAATGAAAGCACACAAATATTTTATGATCAGTTTCAAGATGAAAGTGTATGCTTGACTGCATAGTTCATTCTTTCCATTTTCAGAAGTCTAATTAAATTGTTGGTTTGTCTGTAGCCCAGATGTTGAAACAATTTAGTGAAAACTGAAAGAAACTGTGTTAATGGGAAAACAGGACAGTGCTATGGGTTTTCTGTAATTAATAAGGAGCTCTTTGAAAATTCCTCTACTCAAACCAAGTCGATGAACTGAGCTCAGCTGTTGAGCAAACAGTCTTGTCCGTGCCATGTTCTTGCAAGTGGCCTCGGGCAACTCCAAAGGGATGGAGAATGACAGACACTAAGAAGGATCTTTAGTGCTGCAGACACAACAAAGCCATCCAGAATAAAGTTAGAGGAGCGACGGAGAACTTCCAAGGGGTCTGACCTACCTGGGCTCACCTCCGCATTCAACACTGCTGTGCTGGAGTGTGTCCTCCAGCATGCTTGAAGCTGCCCTTGGAAATGAATATTTTTGGTAGAGATTTCTCTCTTTGCCTCAGAAGCTATTTCCAGCGTCGTATCAATCCTCCATGATTTCCCGGCGTGGCCTGCGGCCGTTTCAATTTGTCTCTGTCTGTGAGAAGGAGCCTCACTGAATCTGTGTACCCCGGGGAGGGGAGAGACACCGGGCCTCCATGTGCCTTATTTTAAATCTGTGACATTGTTTTTTAAGACTAACGCTGGTTCTTGCTTGTTTGGGGCAGCTAGGTGAGGTTGTTTGGAGAGTGGGAAAAGGGTGGAGGGAAAGTACGAAAGCCTGTCCTGCGTCAAGCATTTCTAGTTTCTCTTCACTTTGGTCTGGATTGTGCCAAATAGCTTCATGTCTTCACAGAGGCAGCATGTGGCCCTGCAGCATGGAGAGTTGTAGGGATATAACTATGCCCAGGCAGCAAAGTGTCCCCCCTTCTGCATCCCCGGCACCTGCAGGTTGCCATCATGTTGTAGCATCCCTGTAGGAGCATGTTCCCTTTTTCATATGCCTGCGTGCAGACACAGTGTCACTATTTCCCACCTCCTCTTCAACCCCTTTTAGATGAATTCCACGAGGCAGAGTAAGACGAAAGTCTTCCTCCCAAAGCAAGATTTCCACATGCAAACAGCAAAGTATTTGCAGGAAAAGAACAACAAAGCCTAAAAACGATGCAGGCCAACTTGGTTCCAGGGTTGGGCAGGGTCTGTCTGGATAAAATGGAAAAGATTAGTACTTAGCTTTGGTTTTCAGCAGAGCAGTATATCACATGGCAATATAGCAAAATATTTTATATCAAAGATTGCTCACCAAGAGCTTCCAGATGAGTTGATAACACCTAATGGCTCTCACTTCAATAGTAGTTTATTTTGGCAGATCTCCCTGATACTTTGTCATATGCACACCTCATCAAATCTTCCCCCTGCAGACTCATCAGACTCTTTTCCGCATAGTCTCCATACTCCAAATGTAGAATCAGATGTCCCTGACTCTCGATAGTCAAAATAATATTGGGTTTCCTAATATCTCCTTTAAAAAGCTTGACTCGAAAGCATGTTACTTATTCAGCACACGCATTTTGACTATGTAACATAACTCAAATACTTTCTGGAGCTTGCAAGTTCAGAGCTGTGCTAGGAAGAAAACCAAAAGCGTTATTAGTAGCTTCTATCAAGCTTCCTGACAAAGTCATAAACACCCCAAAGCATTTACAAAAGAAAAATTAGTGCAGTAAGCCAGCATAGAACAGCATATAATTTTTTTTTTCTAAATGAGAAAATGAGTTTCAGTCCAAAAGGAAATGGACTGCCAGATTGCAAGGTTTTAGGCGAGCAAAAACGTATCTAAACAACACGAAGGAAAACACTGAGAGTGATGTTCAGCTTGTAGATTTACATATAAGTGTAGATATCTACCCATAACTGTCTGCATAATAGTTAATTTTGGAGAATTAGGCAGTTTAGCAGAAAGCAGATGCCTACTTTTGCTCCACTCAGGCACTGTCTACTCACCATCAGGCTCCACTCAGGACACTCAGCCAGGGTGACCTGGACCTCTTGGGTACTTAAGACACCCATTGGATTTGGCAGGACGGACAGGAGACCTGCGCCTTCCTTATCCGGTATCAGGGTGTCTGAAGGATGTCTATGGTCACCTTAAATTGCATTGAGTTCCCAGTTAAGAAACAGAGATCATCCTCCACCAACTATCCAGACCAGATCTCTTTTGACTGTGATGGGGTGGTAATACTAAGCTGCAGAAACAATCAAGTACAGATAAATCTCAGTAAAGACATAAAAACTTTGCAGATATTTGGCTAATGCTTTATTTCAAATTCGTTTCCTGTCCTTTGGCTTACTTACTTTCCAATGAAAGTTGAGAGCAATGCCAAATCTCCTGATTTCACCACAAACCTTGCAATTTTTACTTTCTGGAAAAAAATTGCATCTTGGATATGGGAATTAAAATAAAAAAGTCTTGAAAATGTGCCCCACCAATAACAATAAAAGGCAAAAGTGGACAGCAAATACGAAGAGTGTGCAAAATGTTTGATTTCTTAAATCTTCTGACCTGAAGCTACTCTCCAGATCTGGGAGGGTCTCAAAGGAGTCGAATGCTTAGGGCTGGAAGTATTGGGACTATATATGTCAATCACCAGTGAGGCCAGATGAGAGTAATCATTTTCTGTGACAGGGATCTAACCTTATTTTGATCAGATGACTGAGAAATAGCTCGCTGCCACATGCCCTTAGGGCTCTTGCATCCACACTTTTTAGGGGTGACCTACTTGAGAGGAATTTTGTGCAACTAATTAGCTTCTCCTAAGCAACTTGGATATTTCATTTCCTTTCTCTTTTTCTTTGGTACCAAAATGACTGCATTCCTCTTTTCCTTTGTCCTCTGTGAATCACAAACTGCAAGTGGGTTTTATTTTTCTTTTTGGTGTGGGGAGTGGGTTACATATGGAAAATGTATTTTGTTTTGTAATTAATGAAAACCAGACTTTGGGAAGTTGGCCATCCAGGTCTTTATTTATAAGAGAGCATATGTCTGTGTTTTGTTTATGACTCACTCCTACTTCTTGCATTGTAACTTGGGTTTGTTTACGCAAGCTCTTTGCTGAATCCAAGCAACATGGCGGTATAAGAGCCAATAATTTATATTCTGCAAGAGGGGAGGACAGTGAGTGAGGTTTGTATGCTGAATCTGTCATAGCCCATAGTGAGCAAGAGGAGATTCTACCACTTGACGGCTCCTGGTTATCTACAGAAAATGCTACAATAGCAACTTTATTTAAACTACTGCGGGAAGATTAGCCTGTTAGCCATGAAGGGAGTGATAACCCCTAAATGAACCTTTCTCGAAATCTTGGCTGCTCTGGAAACTTCAAGGATTTCCAACCCAAATGACTGCTTGACAGTCAGGTGTAAATTAAGTTTGCAAGTAGATGTGGGCTGAGGTTAATTTAGGGGGATGTTTTATTCTTTACCGAAAAGAAATTCTGAACTCCATCATTTCTTTTCCAGCAGTGCAGAACGGATATGTTAGGAGTGAAAGGGAGCACCAGTTATTGCAATAGCAGATTTAATACATTCTGATTCTCTCACAAAGGGGTAGTTACGTATAATCCATGTGCAAATCCTGAACTCTGAACAGATGCCACGTTCAGTAAAGGACAATGAGACAATTTAAGAAAAACAAGCAAGATCTCATGTCCTAAGCAAAGGACCAGGAGCCAAGAAATGCTGGGCACTCTTTCCAGCTCTGACAATGACTCACAACGTGACCTTGGCAAGAGGCTTAACTACTTTGGACTTCATTCAGATCTAAAGCAAGTGATCTGAACCAGGAGTAAGCTTACTTCAGGGGCCATTAAAGTCAATTATATGACTGAGTAGTTTCAGCTAGTATCTGTGGAGATGATAGTAAAGAAACTCAGGCAGGGGTAATGAATTTGCCACAGGTAAAGTGACCCACACAGCTTGTCTGTGCCCACTAGTTTCGGTAACAAATACTTTCTGTTCTAACTGGCAACCACGGCAAGAATTAAGGGCTGGAGTGAAGACATCAGGAGTATGTGTTTGGGGTATAGAAAGTTTAATAGTTACAGTGGGTCAGTATGACAGCTATGTTAAGCAGCCCTACCTTCCCTCCCACTAGAGGTTTATAAATGAGAATGAAGCAAACCCATGGTAAAACATTGTTGTAGAAAATCTTTGTTGTTTTAGAAGAGGGGAGAGCTGCAGAGAAATCTCTGAGGACTGCATAACAGTCAAAGCTGTGTTTAAATCTAGGACAGTAAAAAAGGAGGTAACAGCAATCCTTCTGGGACTGTAATAAATAATCTTTTAACTTTCTTTTAGTTGCTTTTCTATGCAGAGTCCTTTATCACAGCCATCGCTTCTTCAGTAGTCATGTTCAGCCTGCAGAGCTGGAAAGCATCTAGTTTTCATGACATTGAAAGTGGGCAAAGGAGGGTTTTCGTTCACTGTTTTTTAACCCACCCCTGCTTCTATTCTGTTCTCCCAACAGCCAGCCCACCACTGAAAAAAAGGTTCAAGCGCCGTGAAATTGAAGCAATCCAGTGCGAGGTGCGCAAGATGTGCAACTACACCAAGATCCTGTCCACGAAGAAGAACCTGGATCACGTGAACAAGATCCTGAAAGCCAAGAGGCTGCAGAGACAATCAAAGACAGGCAATAACTTTGTCAAGAAGCGGAGGGGGCGTCCTCGGAAGCAACCCCTCTCCTTTGACGAAGACTCCAGAGACCAAATGCCCGTTCTGGAAAAATGCATTGACCTTCCCAGCAAAAGAGGTCAGAGACCGACACTCAACCCTCTGATATTGGAGCAAGCAGCCAGTCAAGATACGATCATGGCCACCATCGAGGCTGTCATACATATGGCCCGAGAGACGCCACCTCCACCACCTCCTCTCCCTCCTCCCCCCCCTCCTCCCCCTTTACCTCCACCCCGCACACCCCGGGTTGGGAAAAGGAAAAACAAGTCCCCGCAGGAGGAAGAGGAGGATGTGAAAGTGAAGAGGCACAGGAAAGGCAGAGGGAGCGAAGGCGAATGCCTTCCCTAAGGCCAGTGCACCTCTTCGGATGTTGGGTGCCAGTGGCGGGGCACGCCAAGACTGAGGAACTGGAGACGCGCAGTCCACTTCGCCCCTGGGGCAGTACCAGACTCACTCGTCCTTTCGGTGGCCAGAACCCATTGCGGAGAGCTGTGCCAGCTGGGATTTGCATCTTCATCATTTTGACCTCACCCCCGCACCTGGAATAAAGGGGATAGGGTGTGGGAAATATAGGGGATAATGGGGGCAGGGGAGGGGTCAAAGTTGGGGAGAGCATATCTAGTTTGTATAGTTTCCAAAGCTAGTCAGCATCTCAGCATTGCTGTTCTCATACCGCACCCGGAGGCGAGAGGTAGGCCTCGCAGAGAGCTGAACGTTGTCACTAGGGCTGCATGCTCGACTCCGATTCTGTTTGGCGGGCCAGGTGAAACTAAGAGTACCCATACCATAGTAGAAATCACTGTAAAAAAAAAAAAAAAAAAAAAAAAAAAAAAAAAAACAAACAAACAAAAAAAAAAAAAAACAAAAAAAAAAAAAAAAAAAAAAAAAAAAAAATAAAAAAAAAATAGTGTAATTTTTTCAACTGTGATCTTGGTTATAATCTGTTTGAATTTTTTTTTTTTCCAGTTTTATGTACCTACCAGGCTTTGGGGCAGCATAACTCAAAATGCCTGACTCCTGATAGAACTATATATTTCTTTCTCATTTACTTGCCTAGTTACAACTAGCTGCAATATAGGCAATAGAAAAGTAGAGCCTTACATGTGCGCACACTCATTCCGAGTGCTATCCCAAGGAACGATGGAATATCACAGTATTTAAAATAAGGTGTACATGGATATTCAGTTACGATAGCACGTTTCTATGAAGCAACTTGGCATTTTCAATGGCATGTGAAAAAGGGGTCATCCATCAACCAAGTTGTTTTGATGCTCGGTACATATGAGTAGAGAACAGCAAGACACTTCTGGGGAATAGAGTTATAGTAAATATGGACAAAATCACCAAAAAAAAAAGAATATAAAAAAGATAAAAGAAAATAAAATAGGCCAGAAAAAATAGATTAAAAAGACAGGGCCCAAACCTACCAGTTCTTACCACCTGCAATTCCCAGTGAAATTGATGGGAAACCCAGGATCCGAATTATTTGCATTGGGTAGCAATGCCTTGATATGTTCTTTTAAAGAAAATAGATTAAATAGATTGTTTAAATAAAAATAGAGAACAAAACCCTATGGAAAATAGGTTCTTTCTTGGCAATTATTTCTTAAAAAAGAAAAGGAATAAGTGTTCTTATCTGAAAATAAAAATGTTCAAAGGGTATCACCACTGCAATTGTATTAATGCCACTTTGGACATGTTCTCCAAGTTGTGGTTGCCTTAATAAACTAAAAAAAAATTTTTTTTTTGTACATAATGTAATTATAAAGCTCTCAGTCTGCATGGATGCAAACTGTGTGTGACAAATCGTCTCTTTAAATGGTCAGTTCAAATTGTACATTTCTCATTCGAGTTGTACGTTAGCCATTGATTTAACTTGGGTAAAATACTCAAGCTCCATTTCCACAGCCCAATTAAAATGTTTAACTAAAACAAAGACTGAACATGAAGCTGTTCCATTGCAGTAACAATGCTTTTTTTTAAAAAAAGTCAGTTGTTGAAATCTGAAATAGGTACTTTCAAATTTATTTCGTTTCTTTTTAAAGTCCTTCAGTACACTCAACACCCGGTATGGCAAGATGGATATTAAAATGGGAGGGGGGAGGGAAAATTCCAGCAAGGGAGTGGGGATTGGAATTATTTAATGATTCACAAGCCAACTAATATTCCCTTTTTTGAGAAATTTTTAAACTGGCTTATTGCCAAGGAAACTTCAAGTAGCACGACACTAAAAAAACTCAAAACAACAAACCAAACAAAAAAGTCCCCACAAAAAAATATTGTGTTTCTATTCTGTTATTTATTTACAAAAATCATATCAAGACTATGGTGTTAAAGGGACACTGTAAACATACAACTCATTATTTTTAGAGACTGGTTTTTCTTTTGTGATAGCACCTTAGCTTATTAAAACTGAATGCATTTGGGGGTTGGATTGGGGATGGGAGGATGGAAAAGGGGATTTATTAATTTTTTTAAAGGCTGGAACAAATTTTGAGATCCTATCTCCTTAAAACTGATAGGAGGGATCACAGAATTTTGTTTCCAATTTATTTTGCATCGTACATCATACTCATTTGTGCTTTTTGTTTTCCAATTAATGCAGCTTAGAAATAAACTGGCTGGTTGCTCATTCTGTTACAACCAATTTTGCTTTTCAGTTCTCTTGACTTAGCAGAGTGTTATTGACACAAGTTGAAGGCCTGCAGAAAAAAATGCTTAAGCCTCCTCAAGCTCATCCCTGCTGCCTTAAAAAGCATTGGACTGAGGTTCAGTTGATTCAGAAATCTTTTTTTTTCATCCCTCCTTTGGGCCTGAAAGTAGGTGACAGTATCGCTTAAAATGCAAGAAGAACTATGGTATTCCAGGAAGCCTGTAAACTGAGACTAAGCCAGAGAACAATTTATCCTTAGTTTTATCTCCAGTGATCTCTTTATTAGCCTTGAAGGACATTTCAATGAGTAGCAAGTGGAGCAAAGGTCTGAAAGGACCAAATTCTGTCATTGAACTCCCATCATGGCTTCAAGAAGTGTCAGACCTTCCAGTGTGCTGATAAGGGCTGGATTTGGACCAGACCTTTCTAGGTGCACTGGGATGCAACCCCCACCAAGGAAGGATCACTGAATGGCTGCTGCCTCCCATGCTCCCAAAGTCTGGGGAAAAAATGCTATTACTCTTCCAAAAAGGACTTCCGAAATGCTTCTAGAGGCACAGTGCTTAAGGAGAGCGTCCACTCAGAGGGTACAACCCTGTATACTCACTCTTTGCTGAGCAAAAAACTTAAGAGGTCCTTTTGGTCCTAGAGATATTAAGGGTAGTGTTCAAGACTTGGTAGCTGCAAGTTGTCATTGTAGGATGGGCTCTATCCAGATGCCCAAGGTCTGTTTGTCATGGCAAGAAGGTGCTGGTAGAGCACCATGCTGCGGTACAGCCTTGGCTGTTTGTCCAAACAACAGCCCAGTGCAGCCAGTCCTGGCTGGCAGGAAGATTAGCTTGTTAATTTGTATGAAAGCAGGCTGAAAAAAAACTGTTAGATGGCACTCAGAATTTGTGTTCTGCATGTTGCATAGTCTATAAATATGATAAGCAAGTTGCTGACAGAATAATATTATAAGGCGATGTACTACATGCAGATCATAAAGGATTTAGTTTTAGGGCTTAAGGCTAAAATCCCACTCCTGCAGTTTATTACTCAACAATATTCCAGTAATGAGCTTTTTGATTTATTTTTTTTTCCCCTACTACTAGGAAGATTTACTGAGGAACTCTCTAAATTCTCTCCACACATTACCAAGGACTGTATAAAACTGGGGTGAAAGCCCTTTTGCTTATTAAGACCAAAAAGACCTTTCAAACACCTCCGCTGTGTCACAGATTAACACATATCTTAGCATGCTTCAATAAAAATGTGAAACAAAATCACATGGCTGTGAGCCATATGAAATGAGGCCATGGGTTTGCATCCTCTCCGTGGGTCTTGTGTTCCTCAACACAGCACAAAACCAGGAATGGGGACAAGCATGCAGTGACAGAGGAAGAAAACAAGAACCAACCACTTGTGTCTCCAAGAGCTTCATACTGCCAGTTTCTTGAGCCCTTCAATATTAAATTTTCTGTGAAGCACCTTGCATGTTTTTGGGTAACTGTCAAAAAAAAACCAAAAAAAAAGAAAAAAGGAAAAAAAAAAGTAAGTACGTTATAATAGTCATCAGCTACTAGGGTATCCTACAGCATGGCCCATGACTCTCCACTTGACAGCAATGCTTTGGACCATTCGTGTAGAATATTCTGTTCGTGTTGTTACATTTTTTGGGTAGCGTCTGGTGCAATGAGGTGCTGGTTCGTCCCTGGGGCTTCTGAGCGCTACAGCAATACGACGAATAAACAGAAATCGCTGTTCCGTACACAAGGATTTCCCCAACTCTTATTTTCACAGGCCCTGATTCAGGACTGCACTTAAGCACATTTAAGTAGTATCCTGAAGAGTAAAAGGAACAACAAAAAAGACAGGAAAAAAAGAAAAAAAAAAGCAAAACACCAAAACAGGATGGTTTTCTGAATTGAGGAAGCAAACACCACACCCTTGCAATGCCTCTTTCTCCTATATCATCCAAAAACTGGGGTGCAGCAGTTCTGAGATAATTAGAAGCACATTGCAACAAAGGACACATATTTGAGATCTCCTTAAGATGCCTGCCTAGGTTGTATAAAACACTACGTAGAAATAAAAGAAAAAGAAAAAAAAATGTAAAAACGTGAAAAGAGCTGCCAATTGGACAACATGGGGGAGCAGTTCAATCCCATGTTGGTTTGTTTTACTTTTCTTTTTCTTTATTTTTTTAAGCTATTTCTTAAATAATAAATGCACATGAAGTGTTAAATATGTATATACTGTATTTCAAAAAAAAATTAAAAAAATCAAACGAATGGGGCACAAGATTGTTCTATAAGTCGTGCTGGCTAATTTTTAGTTTGTATTCATAAGTGGTTTTTAAAAGCCTTTTTTAAAGTGTAATTTGCATGTTCTACTTTGATTGTATGTAAACATATTTTAGAGCAAAAAATGTATTTGTATTTTATTGAATATAGAGGCAAGAAAAAAAAAACTTGTACATTGTTTGAAATGTTCTTTTTGTAACAGTTTTTATTCATGAAGCATTTTTGTACATTTAAAAATGGATATGGACTTGATGTTCTTTGAGGCTTAGATACATCTGGCATGCTTTAATGTCATGCTCCTTCATGATCTTAGATGTTGGTTTTTAAACATTTTTTTCTAAAACAAAGCTCAGTCTTTTCGCTACCAAATCAGGTTAGCACAGTATAGAGCACTTAACTAAAAAAAAAAAAGAAAAAAAAAAGTTAATCCTATTCATATGTTATTCATTGTGTGAAATTAAAGGAATTCAATTCAGTCTAACATGAGTTGTGAATTCTTTTGTCTTATTTTCCATCTGTTTCCCATCACTAAGGAGTTTAATAGCTTTTGGGATACTAATACCATGCATTCACAAGCCCTCTTTATGGTAATGTAGAAAAACATGCTTTGGTTCTGTTCTTTTTTCTTTTCTTTTCTTTTTTTGTGTTTTTTTTTTTTCTTTTTCCCAGAATATCCTTAAAAGTTAAAAATGGACTGTGCCATGGGCCCCATGGACAAAAGGGGGATTCACACTTTGAGGCTGTGTGTATCACCACATGAACAGAAACATCTCTGGTCCAAATTGTGTCCCCAGGCACTGGTACGGTAGTACTCACCACCCAGGTGGGATTTCTACTCCCAAAGCAGATGGAGCATCCCTCTCCAGATCCCTGCAGAGAAGGGAGTCCCAGGGGCCGGGTTATGGACGAGGGGGTGATGGGAGCCAACCCACCCCTCACTGAGCACCAGAGATGAAGGGCTGTAGGCCGTTGGGTATTTTCCATTCTGTGAAGTCGCATGCTGTGACTACGGGACAGGGAGTTGGTTGTAGCATGGTTTTAAGTTTCTTTTCCAAGTTGCTACTGAGAGTGGTCAGCTGCCTTTGTACAGTCAGCCTCAACATCCAAAATTTACTCTGTGGGACCATCAGATTTCGTCTTTTTCCTCCTGCTCAGAGAGGATCCACCACCTTCCCCAATGGCTCAGCAACTTGTGCGTGGAAAGTAAACCCTGTTTCCTGGAGAAGACAGTGATGCTCAGGCAGGATAGAAAACAGTTTCCTCTCATGTTCTTCCCTTATGAAGCTTTGTGGGATGGGTTGGCTTGGTGGAACCAACTAATACAACCACAAAGATCATCTCTCTGACTCTGCTGTTTCCACAGCTATTGCTTTATGCTACTGGAGTAGAGCTGCTCCAAAGATCTCAAATATGATGGGGCTTTTTTCTTTCTCCTCTTTCTCTCTTAAACATCTGCACAGCCCCAGCTTTTGACAACAGTTTGCAAAAGCGCTGACATCTTCACTCACTGTTTTTATCGGGCTCTGTAATGTATAAGCCACTGGTCTCCAACTCTAACCACATTTTTGTAAAAGGCGTGCGGTAAGACTCCCTTGGAAGCATCTGTGAACTGTCAAGTTTCATGCTTGCTGCTGTAGTAGCTCAGGCCTGATCTCCCCTCCCGCCAGCTCTTTTCTGAGATTTACATCCCACCGCCACTGAGGTCTGCTGTACTTTCGTGGTGTCACCTTGCAGTCATGATGGAGCAAGGCTGGGAGAGCAAGATTTGGGGATATTGAGTTTGTGTCATTTGGGGGCTAAGTGGGTGAGAGACTCCATCTGGGAGGTTTTCCTGCTTTTTTGCCTCTGATCTCTTTTTCACCAGACTGTTGACACCATGCACAGTGTCAGAGCACTATACTCCTCACCAGTCTCCTTCTGGACAGGGAAGAGTCTTTGGTAGCATCCCCATCTGCTTTCCCAGGGTGAATTCAGGTTCTTGCTAGGATCTCTGTGTGACTGTTTCATCCCTGGTAACTGCTCCAGCACTGTCTGCTCCTATGGATTAAACCACCTCTGAGAAAAAACCTCTGAAAGTCTTAGAAACCGTTTAGGAAATTCGCAGGCTCTGGTAGGTTGTAACTTTTTTAAGATACTCTTTGTTTAAAGAGACATTGTTCTCTTGTCTCATTTTGCATGAGTTCAGTGTTTTCCAAATTCACTTAGAATACTTTCATTATTAATCTCTGCCCTGAAATAATTGAAAATAATGAAAACACCAAGTGTGTCAGACACAACTGTCATCAGAAATAACGTTCTTTTCTGAATATGCTTTTTTTCTGAGCATCCTTTGCTCATAGAAGCAGGGAAGCTCTGCTCAAACCTTCTTTGGTCATCGTCCATATAAGTTTGAACTTAGGGGGGCATTTCACACTCCAGCCTCAAGGTACGGAGGAGGAGGCGCGTATTATCCCTTGGGGCAAAATATGATCTTAATTCACTTTTGATAGTGGAGTTGTTCGTGTCCTCTGGGATAAGGGTACCGACCATGGTGACCTCAACTCATCCTTGGCTGGCAGAGACAGGCCTCAACCTCAGCCTCACTCTCCCCCATGGTACCATTTGCAAGTTGTGTGAGCTCATGACAGCATTATTGCTATTCTGTAACACAAAGCAGGCGCATAATTTTAGAACAATTCTACTGTAAGTACAAAAATTTTCCAGTGACTTTGAGGAGGTCAGTGACAGGACCCTACTCAAAGCCCACCAGTACATACCATCTGGCAAGTTCTAGAAAGCAAAGGGAAGTATAGTTGTCAACCTAAAAAATATATGTTTGGGCAATGAATGAAGTACCTCACTAGTGCACTAACATAGATGGTTCAGAGCCAACAGGAACTATAGAAATCACAGTGAAGTGTGGCATATCAAATGATCTATGCATTTTTCACTGTGCATTGCAGGAATAACTGGTGTGAAAGCACCGCAGGAGTTGTAAGAGGCATTTAGCAGAATGTTAGTGCAATCATAAGTCATTTCACTATGACAATTAAGTTTCTCTATAACACATAACAAGACCCACTGGTTCACATTCTCAGCTTATGCAGATCAGCACTATCAGCTTCAAATGTGTTAAAGCAGTTTACAGGAGCAAAAGATCTGTTTTTATTTTCCTTATGGAAACTATTCATCCCAAAGTGGCTTTGGAGTGCTGCTAGTAATATGATGTAACAGAAACCACTGTTTTTTGTTGCCTGGAAGAAATGTCATATTGATAACATAGAACTTTGTTAAAAAATCAAATGTTTGGAAAACTGGTTCAGCAACACTAATAGTCAGATCACCATGGTTTTATAAGAGCTGTGATGGAAAGAAGAGGGGAAAAGAAGTGGAGAGGCCTTGGGAAAAAGATGAGACATAGTTTTCTGTGGATCAGGAAGATATTTAAGTATTAGTATCTACTTCTCAGGATTCTGTTGTGCTTCAAAAGAATTCTGAAAAAATTCTCCGAGTCCCAGGTAACAAGCAGTACATCAGTCCTGCCTAAATGAAGCAGATAGGAAGGCCAGTGTTTCCTCTGCAGTGTTTGAAACAGGCATGGCTTGTATGGCATCTGTTTGTTTGTCAGGATTTATCCCCTTCTGGATCTTCCACAGTCAGTGATGTAAAACATAGAACAGGGACCCTATCATCTCTCTGTCCTTTTCCACATGACCTGCTCCAGAAGAGGGGAAAAATCGTAGGTATAATTTTGATTGGCCTTGAATATCTTTGAAAAGGCATGAAAAATTTCTTGCCTGTCTCTATTCTTCTACCACACATGCTCGTATCTGGCAGTTCTTAAACTCCCTTACAAATGTTATTGGTAAATAATGCTGCAGTTGAATCAATAGAGGTTTTGTCATTGACTCAAAGGGAACAAAATTCCCCGCCTCATCTCCCTGATTTAGCATGTCACAATACTATTTGTGGACTCAAATAGCTCTCAGTGTCTTCTGCTTGCCTTTTTATATACTCCAAGAACAAGTATATCAAGCAGAAAATTAGTTAAAAAGAGCAAACCGAAAGCCTCTGCAAGGTAAAGGCAAGGAAGAGAGCACATGAAGAGCATCTGCGGGTGAGCATTTTCAGAGCATGGCAAGAACACAATTAGAAAAGGGATGAAAAGTGATCTCTGAAGGAAGCAAATGATGATGTGGCAGAGCTGTAATGAAGATAATGACAAAGGAGGGCACTGCTTAGTTTTCTAGAGGACAGCAAAAAAAATAATAAAGCAGCACACTTGAAGGGGAAGCAATGAGTTCAGAAACACAAAAGGGCATTCATTGAAGGGAGGGAGAGGGAGAGGCTGGAGGATATGAAGATTTAGGTCATGGAGAGAGTATAAAAATGGATCTTGCAACAGAAGATGGAAGAGGCAGCCTGCTTGCTTACTGGGACTTTATTGCTGCTTTCTAAGCTGACACAGCAGTCATCATTTATCCTCATTAAACAGCTACCAGCAGGGCATAGTTAGTGACCATTAGTCCTCAACTCTCTCTCTTTAAACTGCAGATAAATAGACAGTTACTGCAAGAAGTAAAACTTTCTTTGCTTGAATTATTGATATTTACAGTATCCCAAAATCCTGGTCAAGAATCAGCAAACGACAAAAAAAGTCTGACAGTAAAGGCTGCAGTTGTACAGAAGTCTGCCTACAAAGATGGGCCTTCGAGAAGCTGCTCTCTCTGATATAAATGGACTTAGGTTCATTTACTTCAAAGATTTAATAATGATGTTTAAGTTCTTATCCCATAGCTTCTCATGGACAATTTATGCTTATTGAACATCTACACCAAGTATCCAAGGGTCAAATACTTCCACCTGCTCAGTCTCAGCCACTTACTTTCTTGTGGGCATGCAAGGTGCTCTGTACCCAAGAACAAGCCATTGTTAGCAGAAGCAACTGAAATATTGAGAATATAAGGCCCGTATTGTTCAGGTTGTCCAGTGCTATTGGGTACTTCCATTTTGAAATACCATACACAGCTCTGTGTTGTCTGAATATTTTAAAAAGAGTCCATGGAGGTAGTTGAGGGGCCTATTAGACAAAAAAATTTCAAGATGTGGATCTTGGTGACTTTGGTAAAGCTGTGAATAAATTAAAAATGAAGAACTTGGCCTGAAGCCAGCTGTTAGGTTTTTGCTCAAGATATTGTGAGAAGGCTTTTTTGTTTTGCCTTGTTTTCAAACTGTGGTTCACCAGAATGTTATCTCCAGAATGACCAGGGTGACCCTGAGGGACCAGATCCTATCAGTCAAGAATGACTTTGCTTTTTCTTCCTGTAAAAAAGGGCAAGTAAGGAGGCATAGCCTCTCTGTGGTCTGAATTGCTGTCATCTCAATTCAGAAAATCACATTAGCACACCCTTATGGAAATTCAGAAAATAATATGAACAAGAACTTCCATTTAACCTTTGGTTTAGTCCCACTGACATCAATACGATTTAAACACTTTAAAATTAAGTAGATGATTAATTGCTGTTAGAAGAATGAGCATTTACCTGACTTCCAATTCCAAAACCTAGTCCCAGTCAGCCAAGCTGAAGTTTAATTATTTTATTGAAAAGAAAATAGGAATTGATCAACTCCTGTTTTAAACAATATCACAAGGTGTTATTAGCCCCAGGCCTCAGTTTACCATGACTAGGTCTTCCATACATTGAAGGACTACCTGCTAACATTACCAAAAGCTTGTGAATTCCTTGCAGGAAAGGTGCAATTTGTAGAAGAGAACAACCTTATCAAGACTTTCATGACAGGACGTTCTCTTCAAGACAGCTTCTTTCTTTACTTCTTTTAACCATGAAAAATGAGGCCATGTCATTTACACAGCAAAGTGAAAATGAATCTTTAAAGCAGGGCAAGGATTTCTTTGTCCTTCTTTACTGCAGCCATATGTTTCTGTCCATCCTTCATTACCTCAAAAAATAACATGAAATCCTTTCTTTTTTCAGCTTTCTATAATAGTACTCAAGCACATCTGTTCGCATTGGGTGGGTTTCTGAAGATACTAGCTATGTAGTTTTGGATCAGTCATTTATTTATATCTTCACTGATAAGGCTGTCCCAAAAACGATATCTGTCTGGTCTGACTGCTTTGATATTTGGATCATAGACTGGGCAGGGATGTTGTGGGTGAATGACTGGAGGTGAAGCATAAATGTTGTGCTCCATCTGCCTTGGATCCAAACACTGAACTGGGAAAAAGATTGCGAAATCCCTGACATGGCAAGAGAACCCTGAATGCCTTCTTGCTAGGTTTCTAGATGTGCATGTGTGGGATCTTTTGAGAGTTATTGCATGTACATAAATCCAATGGCCTTTTCCAGGCTTAGCCAACCTGTGTTTCTGCCTCTGTTCCAGGAAGTGGTAGCTTTGAAAGACCATATCAAACTAGTACATTGTGTTTCCTGCACATCCTGCTTTATTGGAGGTTAATTCCTTCTGACGCATGCAGTCTGCTGCTGCCAATTAAGTCAAATGTATTTTACGCTTTACTTTTCTGCTGCCTTACAGGCTTTTGTTGGAAAATATTTAATAAATAAAACTTGCCAAACATTGTTAAATGATATGGTCTGATGATTTGGAATAAGCACCCAGACTTCAATACATCAGAAGGGTTGAGAGAGGGGAGGAGGAAATTCTGGAACGACACCCAGCTGGATGCCAACCACACAGTATCCAGCCGCCAACCACAGTGTTAATCTCATGCTAGAGGACTGTTGCAAAAGCAGAAAATGGGACCCCAGGTCAAGCAAGCTCTATATGAGAGCTGTTTCTCATGAAGTGACACTGCAGTGTGCTATTCTTTGGTAGAGGAGGATAAAAACTGACTGCACTGGAAGAGCGGTACAGATACAGGACCAAATGGACTCTTCCATTGCAGACCCAGCTCTGCCACCTCACATTTCCGTCCATTTTGTGATGGTTCCTGGGTTTATTCCTGTTTTCTGTTTCTGTGTGGGACCTCCAAGTATTCTTCCTTTCAGGCTTTAGAGAAACAGCTGGGACTGCTCAGGCTTAAGATCTGGTAAGAGGAAGTACATTCACTTAGGGTCAGCTGAGACACCAGGGTACCTAAAATATGTGAAAATCCATCAGATTTTCTGAATCAATCAGATTTATTTTATTATTATTCTGTGATCCTTCTCTAACACTAAGACAGGAGACAATCGGTTAAGTTCATGGGTGAGATTACATTCTAACTGGAGAACATAGGCAGCAGGTCAGAAGCAGCAGAAATACAATCAAGACAATGAAGCACCCCAGCATAATGGATGCTGTATATCAGTGACACAGCTGAGTACACAATTTCAGGTTCCTGAATGTCTCTGTGGTCCTTATTCCCTTTACATTACTGGAGAATTTTAGAACAGCTTCCAGATACAAAATCAAGACCAAGGGAAGAGATCTTCCTCCTCCCTTTCTTAGGGATAACCCCCCACCCCCCCACCCCCCCCAGCACGTGGAAGCTTCCTAGACAGCAACTGCAATGCACTTTACCCAAAATGACACTTTTAGATCTTCCATGGCATAAATCATGACTGCCAGAGGCATTAAATGCAGTGCCCAAAAATGATTCAGCACAGCACCCACAGTGATGAGAAAACAATGGTTAACTGCATTCTACTCGCATATCCATAGAAAGATCCTTGTGAAGGATGTTCATAGCAGGAATCTTCTTGAAGAAAAACCTGTCACTGATGAAAGAGGGTTATGTAATTATGGGAAAATCCTTGACACAAGAAAAACAAAATTCTCATTTTGTAGCCAGAGACAGGGTTGATGCTCCAAGAACATAGCTTGGAGAAATTCAATGCAAATGCATCATACTCGAATGATGTAGTGGCAGTATCAAAATAATTCATCAGCATCAGCTTGGGATCTCAGCATCATAGCTAAAGTTGATTTTTAAATTTAAACAAATTATCTGGCAGGGAAGTGCCTTCAGCAGTGGTTGGTACAGATTGGCAGCTAACGATGAGGGAAAGCGGCAATCAGTATTCCTTTTATCCAGAAAGCTTCTTTTTAAATCTTTACAAAAGTGTATCAGAGGGGGCTGAGATACTGACTCAGAAAACACATCTGTCCACTGCTTCCGCAAAAAAAAGATAAGATGATAGCATCCAACATATTGAGTATTGCTAGCAGTACTGGATTGCATGTTTGTGATTACAACAGGAAAGGGAAGATTTTTTTAAGTAACACTGGGGTCCTGGCAAGTATTTTTTACTCTTTCTTTTTATCCACGCTCACCTGTTGACCTTCCCTATACATTCTGATTTCCCAGGATTCTCAAATATATTCTTTTGGGAAATAATAGAAGGGAAAATGCACATACTTTTTGACAACAGGAACAATAGTTACTGTAGATGAATTTTTAATTCATTGACATTAATCCACTAAAATAAGGTGTCTTCTAAGTTATTTTGTACTTGGTTCAATTTGTTAAGTAACTAGGAGTATGCCATGAAATGGAAACCGCACAGAAAACTCATGCTTGCTCTGCTGCAAAACTGCTTCTGGTTTTTGCAGGCTGACTGAGAAACAGAAAAATCCCTGTTTTCCCTCAAATTCTCCTATATGTTTGTTAACTCCTTTTAATGTTACAGTAAAGGCTTAAGGGGGTAGTAAGCTCTGTCAGCTGCTTTACTGGACTCTTAGTTAGAAGGTTCTGATTTTCTATCAGTTCTAAATAATTCCAGTGCAATGGACAGCATATACATACAATATGATCTAGTCATCTGCATAGAGAGCCTGCCGAAATGACCCCGGGCTATGCGTCAAAAGAGCTGGCTCTGAAATCAGAAATGGTGTAATTATGTATTTAATTATGTCACCTAAGGGACAGACTCATGCGGTCTGGTTGTATCGTTGCTATCTAAACTAATATCTCTACACCAAGGTGTACTTGGGTTGACACTGGCCTGGATCTTTTTTATTCTTGTTCTTATAAAAACATACATATATCACTTACAAGCAGACTTTTAGAGTTGCATCTTCTCTCATAGTTTATCTGTAAGACTAAATTGGACCCAGAAGTAGGGGGCCATGACATCAATATACCTTTATAGTGAGGCATCGTTCTCCAGTACTCTTATTTTCACTCCTTACATCTTTCTTACATTTATTCCACATATCCAGTCTTATCAATATTTCTTCTCCCTCCTTTTTATCCCTGTTACCAGCTCTAATTTCTTGTTTAAATTAGTTTTATTTGTTATTGGTGAAATATGCTGCAAAGCAACAGCAATAGGTTGCTCCCTCATTCTGGCCCACAAATTGTGCTCGAATTGCCTAAAGAAAGCCATTTATTTGCTATAGTTGATCTCAATTTTATCTCATTAGGTTCTTATCTTCCATTTCTATAAGCAGCTTAGATCTTTGGTAACATTTTTACAGGAAGAAACATAATGTGATTTGGGGGAATAATTTATGACCTTTGAGAATAGTTTCTTTCTTGATTTTTGAAGGAAAAATGAGGGATGTTCATGGCTGTAAAGGGAAGCAGAAAGTAAAATTTGTAGCTGTTTTCTGAGACTAAGTTGGTCACACAGGTAGTAGTGAGTCAAGAATTAATTATCATCAGGACACCAAGAAGTTTTTTATAAACTTTTCTTTAACTTTTAAGGTTAAAGTAACCAATGATAATATTATGCCCTTTTTAAAATGGAGAATGGACCCACAGTATATTTCAAAAATAGGTCTCTGAAACATTTCTTATTAATCTCTGATAACTACTCTGATTATCACAATCAATAGCACATTGATTTCTGTTCTGTGCAGCAGTACTGTGAGTTTTTGTGTATCAGGTACCCTTATCACCTCCCAAAACTTCGGCCATGAATCAGCACGATAGAGGTACGACAATTTGGGGGAAGGAGGAAGCCTTTGAACAATTGCACTGATAAATCACGATATGCCTCTCTGTGGGGATAGGTACTGTGCTATATCTGCCACATCAAGATCAACAGACCGGAATGACATCCCAGTCACGTAGATATACCTCAAGACAGCGCACTAACTGAATCCCTGTAGAGTCTATTTTCTTCTGCCTCTGTGCAAGGTGAACAGAAGCTGCAAGGAAGAATAAGAGGCTAGCAATGACCCTGAAGGTGTAAGGGGGCTGCATTCAAAGGGGAACATTTTCCTACAGGTGTGGCATACAGAGATGTCTAAAGATGTGTCATGTAAGTCAAGGGAACGAAGAGGGCTAAACCTTTTTTTTTGGTTAAATGATATGTAAGACTACATGGCATGAGTGAACCAGGAGCCAGTTCATCAGCCTCATGTGTATCCCTTAAAGACAGCTGACAACACTAATTAAATCCTGAAATTAAATAATGGTGCTGAATCTGCAACTATATTGAAACCAGTAAATTCAATTAAAAGGAAGGAATATACTTTATTTGAATGGCTCACTTGGTGTTTTTTTGGTACGTGTAAGTAAGAAGATAAAGAGAAAATGCCTGTCAACTAGCTCTTTGTGCAGATTATGCTGTGTCAAGTGAAGAGCACACTCAGAACCTTGCACAGAATCACACAGTACAACAGGGGTCATAAAGAAGGAACAAGCACTCAGAGAAAATGCGGGTTCTTTTCTGCAGATTCATGGCTTTTCTTCCTTTCTCTGTTATTGTTTGCATAATTTGTATTAGTCCTTCCCAAAATGCTTAGCTTATGGTCTCATTATACGGGACAATGTGTAAATATATAGTCCTCCAAAGAGCAGCAATAAACTTAGACATATCAAGCAGCTGCATTTTAGAAGAGAAAGACTTAGGAAATGGGATGCTGGAAACCTAGGTTCACTTATCCAGTCTTCCACAGGACAAATTCTGTAAACCTGGAGAAAACCTAGAGCAGTACTGGGAGAGACCTAAGTCCTTGGCAAGGCACAGCCTTTTGATGGTCTGAAAAGCCACCACCCCACCCTAACCATCTAGTGGTTTATTTCAGTTTTAGAAGCTCACCAGTTTTGCAGCGTTGGATTTCAGCACATCCCCACCTGGCTGGTCAGGCTCCATCTATGTTCACAGGTAAGCTCTTTCTCTCCCTGGTTTGTTGTAGTGGTTTGGGGGGGTTATGGTTAAAGGAGATGTCTGTTACGTCTGTTAGAGGAGGTGTCTCTCAGAAGAAGTTTTGTCTTCTTTCAAAGCATGATAGATGCTTGGATGTCCTCTGTTCATGTCAAGAAAGCAAGTGTGAGTCTGTCACTTCTTTTTCCTGGTGGAAGAGTCTAGCCAGAGAGCTGGTGTACAAACACACGGCATCAGCTGCAGCTGCTGTTACCGCTTCCTTCTATTGTAAAGGAAAACAGTTTTCTTGGCTTCTTTCCACTGGAGACTCTGGGCTTTGATCAGAGAGCGGTGGGTGGTGTGTCCCTGAAGCTCCGACTAAGATAACTAAGACGTAAAGGCTGTGGTGTGTTTTTCAGACACGCACCAGCCCTTAGCAGGTTTGAAAGCTGCCTGTTCAGCAGGCTGACGCTAATCATCTCCTCGCTCTGCTTTTCACAGTCAGTCGTATTGTGACTTGCCTGGGTCTTCCAGTGCCTGCGTTGGGAGTTTAGGTGCTCACTTTGAGATTGCAGAGTCTGCTTCAGGAGGCAGATACTCGTAAAAAGCTTTTACATTCTTAGCATCTGCTTAGCCATTTGCAGCTGCCATTTTACTGTGGGCCTTGAGGGTAGATCGGAAGGAAAAGAAAAATGGCTTTCAGGATGGATTAGTTTTGGGAAGAGTATTCTGTGCCAAGGGCAGTGCAGAAAGAAGTAAACATTCAAGCAGACAAGGATGACATCATTTATTCAGTGGAACTGACAGGGGCGATGTGAGAAGCTGTAAAAACAGATAAGAGGACTGAGTTTTGAGGGAAAGCCATTAAAACTGGAGAACCGAGAACTAAGCAGCAACGTTTGTCCTTCCAAGCAGTCCTGTGTCTAAACCATGCCTATCCAGGCTACGCGCCCCCATCCAAAAGTGTATGTCCATGCATTCATGCTGGAATATCACCTGAACTGTGTTGTTCGTAGGGTGTTTACTTTTCCATCTTGATACTCTGAGTTTTCAGAAGAGTGAAGCAGAAAGAAATGCTCAGCTGTAGTTTTAGGAGAAAAACTGCATTGTAGCGATGTGGAACTGCTTTATTAGTTAAAAACAGAGGTGGAAAGAAGTTTGGTGAAGTGGGTTGCATAAAGATACCTGAGTTTGGATTTGAAGGAAGAAGTGGCATTTTCAGAATATTTAAGAATTTATTATTTAATAATTTAACAATATTTCAAAATTATCATGTCTGGTACAAAAGATGGATAACAAAGGATTGTCCAAAGAAATAGACTATGATGTTCTGGGAAATAAGGATAGTTATTTTGCTTGTGGCTGCAATAAGTTTCAAATGCCAACAAGATCAATAGGAGAAGCTTGGAATGACACCAGCTCAAAGATGAGGCCCAAATACGGAAAACCGAGAACAAGGCTAATTCTATAAGTCATGGATAATAGCTGTCATGAAGAGCTAATCTCTGTGCAAGACCATGTTTCTCATGGAAACCAACCAGCTCACCTCAGTCCCTATTGCTTCAAGTAATGATACCTCCTCTTCCGCTTGTCCTACTTGTGCTGCAGTATAAGTGGTCTCTAAAACATTTTTTTTGTTTTCTTCTTTGGCCTTGATCTTTTTCGGTAATATGACTTCATTCATTTTTAAACTTTTGTGTGCTTCATTCATCTTGGTTTAGATGTGCATATTTATTTCCAATGTATGTTCTAAGTAAAATATTATTGGTATCAATATCCTGTGGAAAAGCCCTTTAAGACCTAATGATTTCACTAGTCCTTGAAAGGAAAAAGAATTTGGCCTTATTTAATATTAGAGAGGTATCATGTTAAATTACCAGTAGTAGTACCAATAGTAGTAGTCTTGTTTTCTCCTTCACTCTAGGAGCTGAAGCATCCAATTAAAGAGAAAAGTTGGCCTGGGAGCTCCATGGACTGGAAAGAAACTCCTCTGGATGCTGATTTAGAATCCCGGTGATCTGGATTGCTTATCGTTCTCATTTATTACAGGAGACATTTGGTTTACAGCCTCAGTCCAATATCTACCCTGAAAGAAGGACAGCGACATAGAGTTTGGGTATTCACAATGTTTGGCTGCTCTTCAAACCTAATAGCTCTAACACATTGCTGCCTTCTACAATCTGTACTTTTATATACAGTGCTACAATTATTCATTATTTTCTAGGGGAAAATGGTGACTTTTACAACACACACGTAATCCACTGCCCACTTTCTGCCTATAAATATTTTGCTGATTGCACTGGGAAAGATGGAGGAGAGCGAAAGAAGGGACTCACTGGATGCCTCACAAGCTTGAAGTACACTTAACAGAGATAACTCTTGGGCAAAGCTCTTCTTTCCTGCACAACCCTGAGAAGAGGGAGCACCGGTAAATTGGTACTTCTGCATGGAGGTTTTGTCTGGCTTTTCATTAGAAAAGAGATCTTTTGTATGCTTGGCCAAATTCAAAACAGGTTGTGCCTGCCATCACAGTTGTTGGTTGCACATAGACTTCTCCAGTTACACCTTGTGAGTAATTTTTCTGGCAGGGTGGGTGGGTTTTTTGTTTTGGTTTGGGTTTTTTAATTACTTTTTTGTTTTTTCTTAAGCTAATATGAGACAGGAGGAAGGATGAGGGTTCCCGAGCATGTTGATATGCAACTACATAGAGAAATATGGTGTAAGTGTGCAGTCAAACAGAATAGATTAGTCGGGGAGATTTTTCTCGGTAGACACAAGCGGTGATCATCTGCTGATTACTTCCTATGCAATCAGGCTGGGGAGAGAAATACCATTATTTTACAAGTTTATATGATTAATTTAAGTTATTTCATTTTTCATGTTAATGAAAGATCCACCAAAACTAGAGATGAGGTGGTTTAGGATGTTGGTATACCTCTTACTGAGTAGTATTTGCTATTATACTGGTTAGCTTACCTCGACTGTCTGTTGTGGTTGGTTCAGTATGTCTTTTGCCACCGCAGTAAATATTCTTAGCTGTGATTTAAAGAAACGGCAACAGCCTCTGAGTTTGTTTAGATTTTATGGCCCATTTATGGTTTCTTATTCTCCTAGCTGAGGATAATTATTTTTTAATTAATCGTACATAAACAAAACATACCATCTCTAAAAATGACTATTAAAAAAAAACATTTATAATGGCAAATGTGCATATGCTGAATTGCAAATCACATACTCTGATTATTTAGTTATATTGACCATATGTTACTTTTTTTGCCCATTATTTGTTAGATGCATTGAGGAAAGGGGAGAAAAGGTGTGCGAGGTATCAATTCAACATTGTTTTGTTCCTGTAGAAAAGGCCAGGGAAAAGAGTCTGGCAACTTGCCTTGACATCAACCATCTGTAAATTCATCATTTTTTGGCTCCCTAGGTAATTTAGTTTCAGCCAAAATGAGCATTCTCAATGTTGACAAATGGTCTTGCTACATTTCCCCAACAAAAGTAGTTTTGTAGGAGATTTGACCTTATGGAACTCTTGTTTCCCTTGAAAAAAATAGAAGTACAAGAAAAAATCTTTATGATTAATTGCCACGGTTGCCACTTTTTCAGCTATTGGTTCAATTAAGAACATGACAATGGGTAGTTTCATAGCACTGCTATAGTTCGGTAGCTGACTCATAAACTCTGGAGAGTTTGAATATGCATTTTTATAGGAAACTTTTGGCTTGGTGAGGACCAAATGAGATTTTCTGACACCTTTCTTGGCTCTCCTATTTATGCATGCATTACTTTTGTTCCACAACCACGTCACATATCCAAAATATAGTAAGTGACAAGCTATATGCATAGAGTCCTAGATCATATTCAGCTTATACACTGTAGCTCACCCATCTTTGATGTAATGACTCGCAGAAATTGTTAACTTCCACTGAAAGGTTTCTCTCTTATAGGGTGCCTGATTTCCCATTTCACCGTTATAATTATAGGGTTGAGAGTAAAAAAAAGCATCACAGAAAGACTATATAGTCCATTCCCATGCCTTAAACAGAACTAAATCCATTATGTCATTCATGCAGATGTTTGCCTAACTTCTTATTGAAGACTTTCACAACATCCCTAGGTAATATAACACAGTAATAAATCTCCTAATACTATCAGACTTTCAAAAATCCTGCTTCAATTTTAGCCTATTATTACTCATGCCTCACCTAGGAAACAAGGACAACAGTGCTTATTTTGCTTCTTCCTCCTAACACAGTATTTTTTATGTGTTTGAAAATGGTTATGATGTCTACTCCTGGTCTCTTTATAAATTAAATAACTTCAGTTATTTCAGTTTTCCCCAGGTGTTTCAATCTCTAAACCTCAGACTATTTCTGTTACCCTCTCCTGAATTTCTACCAGCCTCCATTTGGTTTCCAGCTTCCTTCATTTGTGGTGCTGAAAACAGACCAAAATTGTCCAGCTGAAGTTTCAAAAAGGCTTGTTGGATGTGCTTATTTCTCTTATTTAGCATCCCAATAAGGTAGTGGGATTTTTATCACCAATAATGGTGTTGATTTTGTTCAGCTTGGTATTTGCTATGACAGATATTTTTCGCAGGGCTGAACCAGTTATTGTCCATCCTGAAGTTTTCTAGATTTCTTTTTTTTTACGCAGTTGTTCCCTGTTCTTTTGGCTGCAGTGTCCTTTTTCTTTAGGTCGTTACATCAGTTTTTACAAGATCAGCTTGAATTCTAAGCCTCGGGGAGGCTTGCATCCTCCATTTCTCTTCAGCTTCACATCATTTGCAAGTTCAATAGGCATACCCACTCTTCTATAATTCAGGTCATTAATTAAAATATTACAATGCTGGGCATATCCCTGCAGAACTTCACTGGCAATGAATCGTTGATAACTTTTCAGTTCACTCACATCACAGAAGTTTTGTTTGGACTGTGTGTCCTCAGTGGCCTTTACAAAGTGTGATGTCAGTGTCAAAGGTACAATCACACCTCATACCTGCCATATCCCAGTGTGTCACAGTGGCTAAGTGTAGACACAACCGAGGTCTCACAGACAGAGTCAGTCTTTGGAAGATAGGAAATTTCAATTCATTTCGCTCTAGGAGTAGCAGCTTTGACACAATTATAGACTGATGTGGCTGTTTCAAAGACATCTTGAATGATTTTTATTGGAACATTTTCTTACTCTCATAGTGAAATGTATAGCAAAGTTGGCATTAAGATTATGGTTTAACACATTATCTAAATGAGTTCTGAGAAAACCTTGTCTTCTAAGAAATCTTTTATGTTCTTGGCCGTGTCTCCTTACTGATCAGCTCTGTTGTATATGTTCTGCAGAAGATTTGGTTTATGTGCTTCATTCTCCAAGATGTATCTCTTGTCTTATTTATCTGTCTTACTTGTCTACTTTCCTTAACCTCACTGCTTAGGTGGTGTGCTTTTATTATTTGGTGTCCCCTCCTTAGTATTCAAAATATGTATTGGTCACAGGATTTGATGTAATGTTGAATCAGTTTCCTGTGGTTCAAGCTTTGCCATCAACAGCTTAAAGTCACCAATTCATAAACATGTAAAGCTATTTTCAAACAAAGAATTCTAAATATTTATTCTTTTTCCTTGGTCCATGGTAGCTGTTGAACAAATAGGTCTCAGTTCTATGTTTGGCCCAGAAAGTACCTTGGAAGGCCAAATGGGCTTTTTCTACACTTCTTCCTTAGGCATCTACTAGTAGGCACTGTTGGAGGATAATTAGTGGTTGACTCAATACCCAAGTACAGCATATGGATTTGTAAACTGCTCTTCTCAGACTGTACATTTCTCAATATGGCACCTGTGTCATTCGCAACAATAAACTGACTTTTCCAGCAACATGAAATTTCAGTAGAGAGCAAGTAACAAGGAATTTCCAAAGGGCTCTCATTTACAAATTCATTTTCAGTCTAAACATGTTCCCTACTAACCAACCCTTGTGATTAGGTACTTGCTCATTTGGACTGGGGGAACAGAAGTGGCCATATCTGAATGCCACATCCTTCGCTTTTGAGATGCAGATTAGCATATCTATTAGACCTCCTTCGAGCTAGTCATCTGGGCAGGGATGTGGTGTGGATTAATTTCTCTGCACAATAAAACCAGCTATCTGATGGTAGAAAAACTAAGCAGCATTCTACTTCAGCAGAAATCGTGCACGGTACCTCAGTAATTTCCAAATCTTCACCTTCCTGCTTGCAAATAGACTGCTGGTTATTTCAGATTCTTTTCTTGGTTACGATTTTCTTTTTGCATTGTCCTTTTTTCACACTTTTTTTTTTTTTTTTTTTGCCTAATGGTACAACAGTTTCCCTCTCAGCTGTTTTAAAGAACTTCTCTTGGCCCTTCTCTTCCTGATGATGCCTGTATCTGGCTCTAGCCTCTGGTGGGTGGTGTGGAACAGCGGTCACGGCCAGCAGATGATGGTGCAAGATCCTTTTTTTACATGTTGTCCTGCTCAGCTATATCTATGTGTTCACCTCTGCCACTAAAACGTCAGTTTAATAGGAAATGAAGCATATTTCTAAAACACTACGCATTAGCTGCATTGTTAATGTTGCAAATCCATTTTCATTGTACACCTGGAAGAAATCACTGCTATTAACTTCTTATTTTCCCCAAGCATTAAATTTATGCAAGACCAAATTAACATGAAATTCCTCTTCAAAAGGCTCTATAATAAATGAATGGGAAAGTGCAGTTAAAAATGTGCCCGTAACAACATTTTCACTATTTACAAAGGTCAGACTTCACCCACAGCACATACAGGTAATTAACTACTGGAATACCTTGCCCAGAATGAAGGAGATTTTCCTCTCATTTTAGTTATTTTGTTAAGGTTTTGACGGCAGAATTTAGAGCTTGATGTAAGAATTACTGAGTAACTCTCCACAGCCTGTGGTAAGCAGGAAGCAGATGAACCCCATCATTCTTCTTGGTCTTGAAATTTATGACTATATAACAATAATAGTGATAAAAAAAAAAGTCTAGTGCAATTTTTCCATCTTGTTCTAAGGAATTTATTATCCAGAATAAGAATCCTGAAATGCAAGGAGCAGACCACAAACAAGCACATAAATTTCTACACAGACACTTCCCCTCTGCATTATGAACCTGCTAGCCACTTCTTTCTTTCTCCATCCCTAGAATGTCTCTGCGCCAACTGCTATAAATGCTTCCAGCAGCAAGCACCATTAAAAAGCTATAACAAGTGTTTTAGTTTTCCTTAAAGCAACCTTAGAAGCGGGAAACAAGCAGAATACTAATCAGCATTCAATGAGCCACGGCTCTACGGACTAGATGCAAGTGCTCCTCCAACGTTAGATTTCCATGAACTGCAGTCTGTAAAGTTCCGAAATGTCAGACGTCATGAAATCATACCTTAACTCCCCAGTGATTTCCGGGCTGCAGGTTACTTGGGCCACGTATGATAACACCCAGTTGTAACAGTCAGCTGCCTCCATCTCTATTAGCTGTGGATTTAACCCATTATCACTGACTTTCAGCCTTCTCCTTAAGTCAGTTAAAGGAAGGTCTGAGCTATAGAGAAACATTAAAACCCACTGCCTCATGTCCAAAGGAAACAGTACTATCTTTCTGTAAGGCTGGCCACTGCTCTTAAATAGCTCAATTCAATAATGGGAAAGCAAAGAAGTGCCTCCATGAAGTATACGAAGTGTCTAAGGAAAAATTAATTCATTTCAACCAAAAAAAAACAACCCCAAAACACAGCACAAAATCAAGGCATGCATTCCAAAGGGGGGAAATAACATTATTTCATAGAAATGGGCTTGATTAAGAAATAAAACTTTATGTAAATTATGTTTTAGTGTCGTTAACACAATACTATGATCCTGTGACACAATTTGTGGGCTGCTTTCTGGGTTCGTACAACTCCTTACTGGTTCTGGCAGAAATTCAAAACAAGTGCAAGCTTCTAGTTGGCAAAAATCAGACCCAGGGAGAGCTAAGGCATAGAAACGCAGCGTCCGCGTAACCAGCTGGAGGTGTGAACACACTGGAGTTTACACTAGCAAGTGCATTGTGAACACAGCTCAGGAAGTCTATTTAGAAACAGCCATTAATAAAAATAACTCGGGAAAATAAAACACAGCAATTTGATGCGAACCATGTGCCGGCCCTGGCCTGCGCCGCTGCTCGCCGGCACAGAGTCCAAGGCTACGGCTGCCGAACCGCATGTGGCTCTTCATTGCTCAGCATGGGGCTCTCACTCAGGTCTGAGCAGTCAGTGTTTCGCAGCCGCTGCCTGGAGGAAAACCAGGCAGTCTCAAGGAGAGATTCAAAGAGGCAGCCTGAGACATGTGGAGGGGCACGGGAGGGTGGCAGTGAGTGATGCTGACGGAGCCGGATGGAGCGAAGCCGGTAGCAGAATGATAATGCCTTATCTCCAGGACAACGGGAACTGCCATCCAGCCCGGCTCTTGCAACCGCTGGACCTACTAACCCAGTGGCAAGCCATGTTGGAAAGAGAAACGCATCAGCCTCATGTTTCACCACCAAATTCAGCCAGTTTTCACGCCAGTGGAATTAACACCGGCGTGAAACGAGCCGTCCAGGCACAGTGAAGGCATGTGGGTCCAGATCGGTCCTCGTAAACCTCCCTGCAGGACTTGGTTCAGCACTGCTCAGCCACACGTCTGAACAAGGGGCGTGAAATGTGACCACCTTGTTATTCCTGACTCGGCAAAGCAGCTAACCATGCACTTAATTCAGTTGGTGCTTTAACTCGCGCTCAACCGCTCGGCTGCATGGCGGGCTCGGCGGTGTCAGGAGCTGCAGTATTTCCTCCAGAGGCCCTGTGCCGTGTATGTGGAATGGCTGCGGGATTCCTCTGGGCTCCTTACTTGGAAGGGGCTCTCCTCCCCACCACTCTTGAACAAGCCCCAGGGCTGGAGCTGAGACACATTTGCAGGTTCCCGTGGAAGAAAGTTTTCTAGGTTACTTCCCTTTATCCTCAGGACAGAGGCCATCCCTCCCCAGAGCCACTTTACAGTACCATTAGATTCACACTTTAAAAAGAGAGAGTAAGTGATAAGACAGAAGCCAGGATTTTAGCATGCGGTATGTTTTTTTTTTTACAGTAGTTACACTAACAACATCTCTTACTCCCACCCTCTCCCCCAGTCTTTCTACCTCCACTGGTGTTCCACCCTCCATCTCCAGGCTGTGCCTTTGAGCCATGTCCCCTGCCAGGGTCTCCAACCCTCTGTGGTTGCAGAAACCATAGCCAGATGGTCCCGCCGGTGAAAGCAATGAGATGCTGCCTACAGCATGAACGTTGCAGACAATATCCTGCGGTGCTGATCAGCCATGTGCTCCCAGAGGGGATTTTCTGTAAGATTTCTGTCTCTCCACTGTGCTCAAAGCACCTTAAAAGCATATAATCACTGGCATGGTAGTTAGTTGTCAGAGTGGAAGTGGGATTTATAGTGTGGGCATTTCAGGGAGAAGATTGGGATGGATAAAGATCTCCTGGGTCATCCCTGAAGGACTCATGCCAGTGCCAGGGACAAAGGGGTGGGAGTCTTAGGAAGAGGCCAAAAGGGCTTAATTTACACTATCCCAATCAGCATCAACCTGGAACACCAATACAGACAGTCACCCCAGCTGTCTTGTCAGTGAGACCCTTTGGCACACAATAAGTTTTCTCTCACCAGTGCGACATGTAAGTTGCCCTGTTGGCATTCCTGCCTTTCCACCTTCACCTCCAGGATTTGGGTTTCACAAAGGATTGCCGAAGGAAAAAGCTGATTTTTCTCTCCTTTCCCATATTACTCATTTGAGAAGTTTAATCATTAACATGAGGTGTCTCTGAGCTTACAGAAGCTAGTCCACAACCAAAAATAAGATGAACACATCTGAAGGTTTCAGCAATGTCTATTTTTTCAGTGCTGCATCCAATTAAAATAGAAATCCAAATTACTTGCCTCCTTTCCCATTGAGAGCCTGCAACTATACAGAGGCACAGTGAGCAAATTGTGTGATTATTGCTTTTCCCAGAGAAATTGTTCTCTGTTAAGATGAGATATTAAAGTCAGGGCCTGCTGTGCAGAAAACAGGCTGAAGCCAGCCAAGCTTTTGGCTGTTCTGTGGTCGTTTTTACTATTTCCCAGCAATATTGTCATTCTAGCTGTGATTGCTAGTTGACAGGAAAGAAACACTATCTACAAATATCTTTTGGGGAAAAGTTAGTAGTTTTGTTAGGTACAGCCAGAAAAGTAGAATTTTACTAATAAACAAAACCCTTTCTTTACTAGTTCATTGTATATTCAAATTCTGCAGTGATTTTCTTGTTCATGAAAAGTGCCAAACTGGCACTGCAGCCATTTCATCCTGTGCTCTCCAAAATATATTTATACCCAATGCACATGTTGATGGGAAGGGACTCACTCTGCAAGGTGGGAGCCTGGGAGAGCCGCTGCGCTTGGGCTGGGGACAGGGACAGGGACAAGCCACACAAAGCTGCACGCCATCACAGCAGTGCATTTTCTCCCCGTGATGTGGCTGGGTGAGGGACTCTGAGAGAGGAGCATGAAATGGTGATCAAATGAGTGAGCCTTATGCATAATTCATGAGTTGAAAGAAACCTTTGTACCAGACAAGATCACCCATTGAATTTCTCTTCAATGGACCAGTGCTTGCTTACACCATGCAAGATCCATCTCACTCCATACTGTCTGAATGAGAGCAGCACCAGCCTTTCTTGCATTATTCTGAAACAATACACTGATCTTTCTTTCAGTGGCAAGTAGGCAATTTGGGCTACAGAGCCCAATCAATCCCTACTTCTTCTTCTAAGGATGCCAGCAGAGAAGCTAATTACGACCTCCTCTTCAAGGGTAGGTTCATTGTCAGCCAGGGACCAGGATGAGACCTCTATTCACTTCCCAATACGTTATGTTCAAGGACTAACCAGACTGACATTAGTCAGCACTGACTTACAGAAAATTCTTAACAGGCCTGGAACCAAAGCAACATTGATGCATGGAAGACAGGGTGGAGGGAAATGTCCCACTCCTCATTAGAGAGTCCTGGTACGGTTCATTTCCCCAGCTTCCTCTCCAAAGAGAAATGTCTTATGGATCGAAGAGAGAAGAAGGAGAACAAAGGCAGTACAAAACGTGGACTAGAAAGAAATGCCATGACTTTATTCAAACTACTAAGTGAAAAGTCCAGTTCTGATTTCTAAAATAAACCCTCCCCCCAGACTCTTGAAGACTTCAGTTAAACCAAAGTTTCAATTTCAAATGAAAATAAATTTATTTTTGTCTTTTTCCCTAATCCTTCTTCCCTCAAAAAAAAAAAAAAAAAGAAAAGAAAAAGAAAAAAAAAAAGAAAAAAGAAAAAAGAAAAAAGATTGAGCTATCCTATCTTTTTCTTCAGACCTTTGTGCTCAGGTCACCAGTGCCAACTGAAATCCAAGTCCAAATGATCTCATTAGAGACGTCCAACATGGAGCACAGAGTGGGGAGATGAAATTCCACATACACAAAAAGAGCAGCACCAAGCTGGTACGCCAGAAGGAGGCACCTTAGAGGAGAAGAAAAGAAAACAACAACAACATCTTCAACCTGCCCTCCTGCCGTGAAGCTGTATCAGGGAACGAATAGTTTCCCTGACGTGAGCCAGTCTTGTCATAATGCAATCAGGTGGGGGCAACTGAGTGTAGAGAAAAACGGCTGAGCTGTTAGTTAGCTAGATTTACTTTATTTTCTTTTCCCCAGGCAAAGAAAATAAACATTTTCTCACATTAGATCATGAACCCTACACATTTATCATCTGCTCTCTGCTTGCAACAAAATGCCATTTATCTTTCCCTTTGTGCTCTGTTTGGGGTAAGAAAGGATTTGAAATCTGCAAGTATGCGTGCACTTTCATGTTGCTGTTGTCTTATTTTATTTTCATTAATGTGTGTTCTTTAAAAGCTCCTGAGGCTAAAGGGCCAAGTCTCCTGTTGGGGCATGGTCACAGAGGTTAATATAAATGTAATGCAATGTAAAATGTTGCCTCTGGTTTACACCAGCGGGGGATTTGGCCCACTCTACCTGAACAGCGTATTAAGCGTAGCGCTGGTTTTCAGGATCAAGCAGGATGTTGCTATAAAAGTTTCAGCAGGCTTCAGAGGTTTGTGGGGAAGTGGCAGGAGAGGGAAGTGAGGGGATTTTTTCTGTGCTGATGAAAGATGTTTCACCAGCAGCTCTGGACACTGAAGTCCTGACTTTACGCAAAGAACTCGCAGGGACTGATCAGAGGCAAAACCACGCTTACTCCCACCAGCCTGCCTGGCTTGGCCAGCCCCCAGCCAAATTGCCCTCAACCCTGACCTGAACCCTTACATGGGGGAGGATCTCTTGGTCTCCGCATTCATTTTCCTCTGGCCTCTTGTGTGAAGGCAGGCAGGTGACGAGTCGGCTCTTGGTGGTGCTCTTTTGTGATCCGACAGCTGTCCAGTGAGAGATGAACAGAGAAAGCCAAACACCTCCTGAGCATTTTTCACTTCACTTCAGAGCCCTCTCACAGGCATCAGGTGGTGGCAACATATCCCTGGCAATACCCAGGGACAACCAGATGGAGCAGGCTGGAGGTCAGAGGTTGGGCAGACGTCTTCTGACCCTGAGCTGTACCAGGTCTGGTGTGACACTAGTGTCACTGTCAATGGTCTCACAAACATCCAGGTGACCCAACTTCTCCTAAGGGCCCTCAGGGAGATATCAAGGATGCCTATTGAAAGGACTATTGCTTTACTTTGGTTAAAAAAGGACAATATTAATTGTCCATTGAGAGTAAAATCCAAATACAAACTCAAGCTCCCCGGCTACAAAATTTCCTCCCTTCGAAAAGTGGAAAGTAATACATTCCCTCACCACTGTGTTTGTGCTGCTTCACTAGTTAGTGAGACTGGTGACAGCCTAAAGATCAAAATTAGTCTTTGTACCAGTATCTTTTCACCTTAAAAATGAAAGGGCCTTTCGTGATATTTATAAGCATAAGTGGAACCTGAATTTGCAGTTTCAGAAACAAATGGAGGAGAAGAAACCATTAAAAATAATATACTTTAAAGGAAATCCAGGTCTGGGGCAGATGGGGTTGCCCTTTGCTGATCACCCCACACAGTTATCTGTGGAGTTCCTTGGAGGAACAGGTCTGTAAAAATAGTCTTCAAAGTGATATGGGGAAATGTAGTTTCTTAACCTGCGAAAATGCGCGTGTTTGATTCCATTAACAAAACTTGCCCTCTGAACATATAAATTTACCACTGAAACACTAACAGGATATTCAGGAGCCATTAGTAACGCCATCTACTTATCAACACAACATGTCTTCATTAAGGTGGCAATTAATTTACGTCTCCTATATTTGGGACCACATATATGTGCCTCAAGACTAAAGACATACAGGGCCAGCTCATCTCTTCGGCCTTGCTATATTAAACCCTCAGCTCTAAGAGCCAATATATTATATGGGGACCTATAGGTACTGCACATAGTGACAGCCTGACAAAAACATGGGGAGAAGCTTGCATGACAGCTGCCTCTATCTAGTCACATTTGACTCATTTCATAACAACTGAAAACCCTTATGTTGAAATATTTGTAAGCAAACTCGCTGGTCTGTTAAAGCTAGTTAAAGATAGTGGCCGAAAGCTGAAGAAATAGCTCCACTCAGCAGCTCAGAAATCATAGAATCACAGAATCATAGAATGGTTAGAGTTGGAAGGGACCTTGTAGATCATTTAGTTTCAACCCCCCTGGCATGGACAGAGACACCTCCTACTAGACAAGGTGACAAGGTGAAAGCCCTGTCCAACCCGGCCTTGAACACCTCCAAGGATGGGGCAGCCACAGCTTCTCTGGGCAGCCTGGGCCAGGGGCTCACCACCCTCAGAGTGAAGAATTTCTTCTGAATATCTCATCTAAATCTCCCCTCTTCCAGTTTAAAATCGTTCCCCCTTGTCCTGTCCTATCGTTCCCCTCCCTGATCAAGAGTTCCTCCCCAGCTTTCCTGTGGCCCCTTTAGGTATTGGAAGGGGCTCTAAGGTCTCCCCGGAGACTTCTCTTCTCCAGGCTGAACACCCCCAACTCTCTCAGCCTGTCCTCACAGCAGAGGGGCTGCAGCCCTTGGATCACCTTTGTGGCCTCCTCTGGACTTGCTCCAACAAGTCCATGTCCTTCTTATGTTGGGCGTTCCAGAGCTGGCAAAAAAAAAAACACCACCTCCTTATTCTTTGAAAACCAGCACATTTAACAGCTCGTGATATATCACTTTCTGTCTTTGCATACATACTTCTTCCAGCTGAGGGCACAGGCTGGATGTCGCCATCCCTCTCTTCTGGAGGCAAAATTATTTGGCACAGTCGGTGCTGGGATCTCCCTGGCAAACAAGCAAGGCCACACACGCAACTGTCTCCAGCATTGAGGGAAAGCCTCTTCACTTGGGTTTCTTCACATGTTACATGAAACCATCACTGTCTTGATTCCTTTACTTTCTGATTGCGACTAGATCGTTTGTGGGTGCCTTACGATAACCACAGGTTGGAAAGTGTCATCTCTTCTTTGTGATTTGGAGACCCTGAGGTGTAAAACCCCTGCTTCATTGAAACAGTGGGGGAACTGCCAAATCATGTTACATGGGGAGGTGCCTGTGTAGGTCCCACTTGCTGAGGAGCGTGCCAAGGCAGCAGCCCCAAGGGCTTCTCTCTGTGCTCTTCATGGAGGCAGGCCTCTGTGGAAATGGCAAGTGTTGAATGCTATTGCAGCGCATGGAGTGGGATCCTTCTGTCATGGAAGGGGCCGGAGGAAAAAATCTCACTCTCCAGCAAGTAAATAACTAAGAGAAAAAAGACCACATTACAGCCTCCTGTCAGGATGTTCTTCTTGCCATTGTTTACAAACTGCAGGCATCTTTACTGCTAGTTTTCTCCTCAGAGATGACACCCGGGGACCTAAAAGTGTCAGACTAGATGTCTGGAAAATTTGCAGGCTGCTTCAGGACACTGATTTATATTCAATCCAGTCCTTTCCAAGAAATTGGTTCTTCTGAAAAGAATAAAGCTAAAGCTACCTCAACAACAATAAAAAAATGTCATTGTCACTAAACCAAAAGGAATGTGACTGAAGCTCCATGTCAGTCTGGGAACTTTTGATGTATCGCAAGCTTCCGTGGAGAGCTAACTACTCACTATTTCCCTCAGGCCACAAAAAAATAGGTTACCACAAAAGAAAAAAAAAAGAAGCAGATAGTATCATCATCGTATCTCCTGGTTGGGAGTCAGATAGGCTTACATTTTATTTGACAAATATCTTTTGCATATGATACAAGGAAAAACTTGAATGACGCTCAACTAGAGCAAGACTTACTTCTGCTCTCTCAGTTCCAAAGACAGTGCTTAAAAGATATTATCGAGGGATACAAGAGCGCCAGAGTACACCCATTGGCTTGATTTGATTCCTTGGACCCACCAAGAATGAAGTGTAGGGAAGGCAGCTTTAAAAACTTTTCTGTTTCTATATTATGTACATATGAAGCCATTTCTATACCATGCAACTCTATGCCATATTCTAGACAAACATTTCTTTTTAGAAGTCACGTAGGCTTCAAAGCTTTTGTAGGTGTCTCATGCTTTTCTGCACTTTTTTGAACACATGGGAGAAGGGGAAAAGCCATTTATGGCTCTCTGATCTGGGCCATCATTGTTATGTTAGAGGTGCTTTGGAGCCATTTTAACTTACGAAATTGTTTATAAGTTTCCCTGAGAAACCTTTCACTCGTAGAAGATAAAGACAAATGCACTGCTCCCAGCAGGATCTCTCCTTCCCCTTTAGCTGAGGGTAAGACCAGAGAAGTATATCAATCTTATCTTCTTCCAAATATACGTACATTTCAGCTGAAAAACACTTGCTGTCAGAGAACTAAAATGTCTTTGTTACTGTCTGAACCAATAACATAGAAAAAGCTCTCAATAATATATTTACCAGTCTTCAGTTTTAGCATTTCTAGCATCTTGAATTGGAGACCAGGTAATTCTAGCTAGAGGAAAACACATACAGAAACTGTTTAATTTTCTACTCCACCACACTTTTGGTAACTTCCCATCCCTTGTTTTGGGGGAAAACTATGAACATAAGGAGTTCTTCTCCCCTGGGCTGTGGTCCAATAACCAGCCAGCTCAGCTGTGTGAAAGCCAAGGATGTGTCACCCAGAGACCCCAAATATTCTCAGAAGAGCCCCCTTCAAGGGCACGGTCCTGTCCTGCTTCTTCTCTCCTGCCCCTCACCTCTTATCCTGTCTTATCCACTGGGCTCTGTTGGGAGAGAAGAAATTTGTGCAGTCTGGAAGCAGACAGTGTCTCCAAATTGTCCTCGCAGTCACAGAAAACAGCTCTTTCTCCCTGGTCCTCAGCCACCTCCTTTGCTAGGCTAGGCTGGACCAGTCCAAACAGTGGCCAGAGGGAGAAGCTCTGCCTGACTTCCCTTGCTGCAGAAAAGAGCCTTGTAAGCATTCAGTATCTGTTCCCAACGTGGTGATGCCTGATCCGACTCTCCACGCTTCTTCTAGGGGGATGGCTCACCTTCAGGTTTTGCCTGCTCCTTCCCCAAGGTCTTTGGTTCCACCGTGGAGATCACTTCCCTTGAGTGCACCTCTTCTTCTATCATTGCTGCCTTTTGAGCAGTACCTTTAAATTTGCTGGTCTTTTTATTTCCACTAAGGGTCCTGTGTTTGTACGTCTGGATAGAGGGTTCTTTTTTTATATATAATGTCTTTTATTATTTCCTTTTGCTTTTCTATTACAAAGCCTCTAATGTGTTGTGCTAAAGGTGGGTGGCTTTAAAAGAGGCTGGTTTCATTAGGTTTTTATTGTGTTTAAAATGTGGTTCCATTTATTGTGCTAAACACTTGGCAGCCTTTGTCACGCCATGTCTCATGAAGGCACTTGGAAATGAGCACACACATAGAAAGCTGCATCAATTTCCCCCTCGAGCAAGATAGGCAGGAGATCATGAAAGCTTTGTTTCTTTAGCTGGCAGTTAATCCTTCCAAACTTGGCCCCCTTTCTGAAATTAACTCATCGAATAATGGACATGCTCCATTAAAGTGATGAAGATAAAAACTCTGCCAGTGCCTGACTTAGTAAGAAAACCATCTCACTCCCAGGCCAAAAGAACACACTTGAGCTGTGACAAAGGATCTGTGTAATTGAGAGCCAAGACTCCCCTCCCATTTATTTCCATGAGTTGGTATTCTTTGACTGTCCACATTTCTTTTTGTACTTAGCAAATGGGTCATGCAATTCTGGTGGAATGATTAAAAAAAAAAAAAAAAAAAAGAAAAAAAAAAGAGAAAATATTGCAGAAACTTCTAGATAGACTTTTCTTCATCCATCTTCAAGACATATATGTTTTTCACATATATTGGTACTATTAAGATTTTAATTTACTGACAGTTGGTGCTTTGATTACAGATCCAGACAGGGAGTCAAGTTCACGTATGTTTGGTTCCCAACTCTGTGACTGACTTAGCGTGTATTATGAGGCAAGATACTTATTCCTTGATTTCCTTCCAAAAAGCCAAGAATAGCACTTGTTCTTGTCTCCTGGGAGCTGCAAAGAAAAACTCACTAATACCTGTCAGGATGCATTATTATTTGTATGCTGCTGCGATAAGGTGTAAGTATACAACAAAATGTCATATTCAGTCCACATTAAAAAAAAAAAAAACAACAAACAACTTTATGATTAAATGGGGATTTTTTTGGGGGTGGAAGGAGAAATAACCTGAAAAGTCTTATGGCAATGCTCCTCAACCTTTTTCCTGGGACACTCTTATTGCCTCAGATCACTCTCTTCAGACTTCTTAAAACCATGACGGAGATGAAAAATCCTCCTCCTTACCAGTCAAAGAAAGGAAAGATGGGCCTGATACCTGTATGTGGCCCTTCTTCCAGAGAAGCAATGGCCTCTGGCCTGTATTCTGCCCAGGAGATGTTCTGACTTTCCTCATGGCCATAGAAAATTAAAACTCCTTAAAACTAAGGAGGCTGTGGCTGTGGTCCAGGTTGGCAGGGAGAGCAAAGGAAGATGCTGCTCACATTACTCACTCATTACTTCTGCCTATGAGCCCATAACGGCTGGGAGCTGCGAGGACAGAAAATCCAATAATGGAAGAGAAATAAGAGCCCCTGAATTAAAATGACCCCAAATACCAAAAGTCAGATAGAGCAGATATCTTGCTAGGAATCTACAGGCACAAGAGTGTCCTCTGGATTAATTTTATCTGGTTTTATACACTTTAAGACCATAAAGGAGGATTATCTCATTGAGTTTGACCTTTGGCATAACACAGACAATAAAAAATGTATTGAGTTACTGCCTCATGGAGTCCAATAATTTGTGTTGACTAATGCAGTTCTTTCAGTTGAGCAGCCCTTCTTGGTCTTGAAGATTCAGTACTGGGAGAGTCCACTTCTCTGCTGAACAAACTCACAGCTTGACCAATATGCAGGGTGGAAGAAGCGCTCAGTTAACTGCAGCTGCTTCCCATGCACAACCCGTGCCATATAGGTGGAAGTGTAGTGCCCACTATTGGTGGATCTCTCTCTGTAGGCGATATGATCTTCGGTCATAGTTTCGTGTTCACCTTCAAGCCAGCATGAGCTAAGGCAGCAAGTAAAGACTAAGCCGCATCCTCCTCTGTCCCTGTGGGACCTCCTTCCATATGCCAACACAAGCATTGTGCAACCACACGCCAAACAGGTTAAGGGAGCTGATTAAAACTAATCAATTCAATGCTTGAGTTTTTGTTGGCTGGATTGTATGGCCTGGGTAGGAATGAATGATGGGAAATGTGACTACCTCTTTCAACAGCAGTGTTGGTTTATGCCAGTTTAGACTGGCATATGTGAATCTGCCAGTTTGTATTATTTGGCTGTTTCTAATAGTTTCAGTTCTTTTTGCAGCTCTTGAGTGATGGGAAGAGGCTGAATCTCAAGAGACAATGTCACCCAATGTTCATAAAGTATTACACTCAAAGAAAGTGCTATCAAATATTAGGTATTATTTACAAAATTTGGCATACAAATTAATCTATATACAAAATATATGCATACAGAATTGTCTTGTCTAAATGATAGAAATACAAATGAAAATGATAATCTGCACACATACCGAAAATTCACTCTGTTTCTTTACATAATTTAAAATTGAGTATGATCATCTCTCTTCCCCCTCCCCACTTGTGGGTCTTATGCAGTAACACGTTCTCAAATGTGTAATAGCCACATTTCCATGATATTCATAATTCATGCCATGGGAATGGCCCGGAGAAATAAAAACTTCCTGCCTCATCAGATTCTCCTGAATAAAAAAAGCTCTTAGGCTGCCCGTTGCAGAAAGTAGAGATATTGCCTCCATTTTCTCTTGCAGACACAGCCCAAGGCAAAACAATACAAGTGTCAAACTCCATGTTTTTGTAACATTAAAAAAAGGCAAGGAAAGAAAGATGAAGATAAGGTAAACTCTATGCTACTTCAGCATCCAGGAAAGAGAGAAAATCAAAATGATAACCCGTGGCAGCACAATAAAACAGGAAGGTATGTCCCACCTTTTATTCCTCTTTCTGTAATATTTTTAAGTAGGTACAAATACTTTTTTCTGCCTGTCACCTGAGTGCTCCATGACATGCCATTGCCCCACCTCACAAGTTAATTGATCAAAAGACATGTGACTTACCTCACAGCTGTACTTGGTCATACAAAAGTCAAAGATTTAATCAGCTTTGAACTTGTCATCTCTGTTCCTTCCTCCGTCAGTAGGGAGAGACACCAGCGGACATTAGTTCTTTGCCCCAGGCTACTTACCTACCTCAGGTAATTGCAACCCCTTCTCTCCCTTCTGCTCCAACCCGGGGGATTTATCTGAAGCTATTGGTTATAGAAGACGATCATTTATCTAACTGAGTTTAGACATCTAACTTATTTAGTGGCTGAACCTAGGTGAAACTTAAGTCCGTGTGATGAGACTAATGACAAGCGTGACCATGTACAAAAGCCTCATCCAGAGTTCATTAATACTATTGGAAACTATTTCATAGGTTTGGTATCGGACTATCAGAGTTTTGGGGTTTTTTTTTAGACAGTGAAGATGGTTAAAATTTCATTCATTATGAGTTTTCAATTACACGTTCCATCAGGTTTTCATGACAGGAGAAAATTGGGTTTTTTAGCAAATAAATAACCATGGGGGACAATCAGCTGTGCAGGACAAAAGCGGTCAGTAATATAAAACTTGTTGAAGTCTTTTGTATGCATTTTCCTACTTTTAGTATCCACTTTGCCAAAATATAAGGATTGGGGTTTTTTTTCTCTTTATCTTTTTGTATGGATTTGCAGAATAGAAACTAGGTACTGGGGACAGTGTCCTACCAGCACACGGTATGATACTTTTCAGCCTTAAGACAAGAATCCTAATTATAGGATAAACTTTAAAATCCTATAGCACTTTTTCTATAGGAAAAGATATTAACTTGGTGATCCTGCCAATCCCTAAATGAAGTGCCTAATCTATTTTTTTCAAGAAATGTTGCCTTCATGACTAAACTCATCGCTAATTTTTCATGTGCGTTTCTTCTGCTCTGAAAGGTTGATTTTAAAAGATTTCTGTTTTGGTGCTGAATTGGTAGTTTTGGTTTATAAAGATCTTTGGGAATGTGGGACGAAAAAAATGTTATCTCATTTTTTATTTATTATTATTGAGTGATGTCTGTTGAAGCATTATTCTTTCCTATACCAACCATCTGAATACAGCTTTTCTTGAAATAGGAATGTATCGCCCATTCAGTAATTACAGGTAAAGGCTGATATTGTAGGGCATTAAAGGGGATCCAAATCCTGCCTGCATGATGCCATGTTCAGCCACCACACCATTCTCCTCTAATACGAGCTGGCAGGAGTCAAATTCAGACAGGACGCTTCTCCCGACACTTGGATGTCAGCGGGATTTCCAGCACTCACTCGGTTGCTCCCTCCAGAGCCTGAGTGTACCCTTTCTGGTGGGTTGTGAGCACTCAGCCTTCCTTTCGTGGTGGTGGACGTGATGGGCCCTGACACCTATCATCTCAGTAACGAACCGTCTCAAACAATATCAGAAGACGTCACTTAGAGCCTGCCGGATAAACTGGATGGCACTGATGCAAAAGCCTATTTATATCAGACCAGCATAACTCGAGTTCTTTGAAGTGCAAGCTACATCATGGAGCACAATGGGGGCTAAAAAAAATTGAATCCTTTCATAGTTAGGATTGTGCCCCCTTTCTATCTAGTACAACCATATGATCATACATGATACTGTTGGAACATGGAGCACTACTTTGTGAAGAAAGGCTCTTTTGCCCAGCCCAAAATGAAATGCATTGCTCATTTGTCATATACCATGGAGCCAGCCCCACCCCTGGTCATCCTGAGTCTGTGGTAAAGAGGTTAAGCTGTTTAACACCTAATCTGATGACATGACATATACCACCAAATGCCTCTGTTGCCCTGACTTTGTCTGCATCCTCGTCCCTTGCATGCTTCAGCTGTTCTTCATAGCACATTAGAGGGTTGCTGTCTTTATTAGTCACCAATAACACATTAATACATTCCTTCTCCTATTACCTTGGACACTAATTTGGTGGAATTGGGTACTGACAGTACATTGATGTTGTTAAGGTTAATGACCCGGAGATTTACAAGAGAAGTCGCATTAGAAGTCAAATTGATTGTAATAATTGTTTCACTGAACAGTGTCAACATTAAGTACAGTATGTTGTGCTACGCCATCCAGGGAGGCCCTGTGGCTGTTACAATAACTACAATGCTGTCTACATACACTCCTTACAAGACAATTCACGCTGAAATACGTTTAGGTAAATGCAGCTCTAATAATGGATGCCTAAGATGTTCTAAGATATGAGACACACTGTTTCTAGTCTCTGCACATTATTTTGCCTCCAAGCATATTTTGTACTTGCATCCAATTCTAAGGAAATTGTTGCTTTTCTCAGCCAGGGATAAGCAGAAAGCAAAATTTGGTGGCTGTTGCCTCCTTTTGGCCTGAATTGTGAGGCAATGCAGAATACCTCTGCTGTTCAGTCCTAAATTTTGCCCAGACAAGTGGTTGTTTGGCAGTTCAGGTGTTCTGCAGTTAGGCTGCTTTAAATATTTAAGGTGCAATATACTGTATGAAATAATTTTTCTATTAATATTGCCTTCATATTGACAGTGGAATGCAAAATTTGCAGCCAAGGTGTTGTGGGAATCTCCCAGAAATGTCACCCTTGACCAAAAAGGTGCATGATTGACTCTGTGCAACTATTAAAAAAATGACTAGTGCCCTTTCCACATTGTAGATCCCATTCCTTCCCTTCCCTTCTCTGTTGTTGTATGCATTTCTGCTCTTTCTCACTCTTGCATTCCTCCTTTCTCCACCTCTTCTCATCCAGTGTATTGATCTTGCAGCTGAAGAGGTCATTGCTGAGTGCAGAATGGCACTGTGAACGGTGAAATAAAAGGGACTTGTCATGCAGGAGTCCTGTACAGTCATCTACACACCCACGGGACTTGACTCACCCATTTCTGCTGTCGTAGTGTCAGCTCTGACTGCAGGGTGCTCACGGCATTGCTGACGATGGTGAGGTATGACTAGAGCTGGAGGTCAGGAAATTAACCTTCCATCTTTGTCACTGATGCTTTCTTCACATGTCTTGTGTTGTTTCTTGATCTTGTTTGCAATATCTCAAGGCCTCAACTAAATGATATATTTTCCAGGAAAATGTCATTTTTAGCAGCAGCAACATTCTATGGAAAGAAAAAGGCTCTCAACAGAAATTGCCTGGGTTTTTTGGCTCTAATAATTGTAAAATCATGGAATAGTTTAGGTTGAAAAAGACCTTTAAGATCATCAAGTCTAACCATTAGCCCAACACAGCAAGTCCACCGCTACACCATGTCCCTCAGCACCACATCTGCCAATCTTTTAAATACCTCCAGGGATGACAACTCAACCACTTCCCTGGGCAGCCTGTTCCAATGTTTGACAAACCTTTCTGTGAAGAAATTTTTCCTAATATCCAATCTAAACCCTCCCTGGTGCAACTTGAAGCCATTTTCTTTTGTCCTATCACTTGTTACTTGGGAGAAGAGACCGACACCCACGTGGCTACACCCTCCTTTCAGATAGTTGTGGAGAGCGATAAGGTCTCCCCTCAGCCTCCTTTTCTCCAGGCTGAACAACCCCAGTTCCCTCAGCTGCTCCTCATAAGACTTGTGCTCTAGACCCCTCCCTTCTTTCTTTCTCCCAGTCCCAGCTTGTCCTCTTCCTCAACTAGTTTACATACTATATACTTACTTGAAGAGCTAAAATCTTACAAAAGGACATAGAAAATACAGAGATTGGTACACTGGTGTGGTTCATGTCTAAGTGAAGACGGTTGCAAACTTGACATCTGAGATAGTCACCTTTGGCTCCTCTTACAAGCAGTGGGAAAAAAAAATAAAACCTTTTGGCACGATTAGTTTCAGCGTAGGGTGGATGAACTGCAGCCTAAAAGGAATGCAGATGTTGGGTTCACAGCCTGGCTTTCAAGGCACCTCCAGTGTGGGACCTAAAGTTATAGCAATCATAAAGGCAATTGGGCTGAAAGGAGCGTATTTTGGTGCATAGACTCTTTGTGTAACAAGCTTCTATTGTGCCTGCTCTTCTGTGTCACATGTACAAATGTCTTGGTTTGAAGTACCAGGTGCAACCTGGTGCAACCATGTGGTTGCACTATGCTCCTGCCGAGAAAGACTGCATGTTTAGCTCATGCTATGGCAGGTTGTGTTTGTTAATGGTGAAGGTCCACTGCCTAATCTTTCATCAGGCAGCTACAGTGTAGGCACCTAGATTTGAATAACTGACCCATAGATTTGATTTGTCTGTAAATACCATCACGCATAAGAGCAAAACCAAAAGTCATCATATTTTGGATCTTACTACTGTTTATCTAACACATCAATAACACGCCAAACACTGGCTTTTGCTCCATACAGAATGTTGTACAGCTTGCTCTTTACACCATCGGCTTGTTTTGGGGCTGATGTGTAAGCTGGGATATTACTTCTAAAATGTATTTTAGTGGCATCATGTATTCTACAACAGGCCTGTCAAAATACAGTGTCAAGCTCTCATATGTCACATAAAAACTGTTTGATGTTCTCCTCACTTGAACTCCTACTTTGCATTGTAATTAGGAGAGATCTTGACTGGATGAACTTGTTAGCTTTTTACATGCACAAGCCTAAGGACACTTTAATTAAAGTCAGAGGGATACTTGAAAGCATAGGCAGCAGGAAATAATAATAAGACTAAAAATAACGTGTTCAAAACTGCTGTAGAGAAGCCAAAGGGACAGGACATGTCACAGATAGGGAACATTATGAACTGGGGGATTCTAACCATTCTTTCCCCAACAGTAGCACGTAATAACTGTAAATATAAATCATGCTTCACTTCTTGTCATGTGACAGCACTGACAAAACAGAATGACAACATTACTGACCAGTAAAGCTGTCTGAGATATAGAAAAGGCTTTTTTGGTAACACCAAAATCCTTAGTTTTAATTCTTTCAGAGAGGCAGGGATTTCCCCAAATCAGTGTGGAAAAACACTGCCCCCCAATCGTCATCTTTCATTTTGTGGAAATAATCTTCCATAAACTACCTGTACAAGTAGAAAGAAACATCAGAACTGTCCTGAAATAATATTGTAATTTTCAATTTTCCTTATTTTAATTTTCTTACGGAAATTTTACAACAAAACTGAAATTTTCTCATAGAAAATATGACTTTTGTTCCCTTTAAAGAATATTTTGATAAGTAAACGACTAGGCAATGATGTCCTGTCTTTTTTTCTGTTGGGTTTTTGTTTGGTTTTGTTTGTTTTGTGTTTTGTTTTTTGTTTTTTTTCCCCTTTTCATTATTTTTGGGCTGTCTTAATCATTTAGTTCTTCCCTAGCTACTTCTGTCTCCTTGACTGCTGTGTCCTGAGTTTCTTTCTAAATAAACAAATTAGACAAAATTCTATTTTCCAAAGCCACAGATATATACACCTCACACATTCTCTGTGTTCTGCTTTATTTCTTGTACTGTCCTCTATGACTCACTCACTAGTTGATAAGAAAGGCATCCTGCTGCGAGGCTTAAATCTCTGTATGTTCCTACTTGTACAAGTCCTGTTTGCATGAGAAGTCCAGAGTTCAAATTAATCTCAGTATAACTGATTATTTAAAATGGGATTCAGACCACAGATTGAGACACGTGCATTTAGGTATGTATGAGACAAGTATCTGTGATCTCTATATGATCCAAAGCCCAATGCAGCTGACTAAATGAAGGTACCAGACATTGAAATTTTCTAGAATATAACATAGTCTCTAATTTTTTATCTAGAGGGGCACGTATCTCACATAGATCCTGGGTCATATCTGCCAGCCCCAAGGAAGGTCTCAAATAATATAAGCATCCCAGATGGCACAAAAGGCCATTGTTTTGATAATGGAATCAAGCTTCTCCTCAGCACACTAGGCTGGATAGAGATCGTTCAGGCAACCAGTGCAGCCATGCGATGAGCTGAATTTTGCACCAACCTCTATTGACTGTATTGACTCCCGCTCCATTGGCTTTTAATTTAAGGTACTGATTGCTTAGGCACCTAGCTTACATGTATACGCCTTCATATGAACATCTAAATTAAATCATTTTAATGAGAGCTGCTTTCTCTCCCTTGAGTCCCCCTGAGCTGGTTACTCTTCCATTTCTTCCAATGCCACTCTTAGCTTTTCAACTGCCAATGATTTTACTTTATTCCTAAGCATAATCTCTTCAAAGTTTTCACTTTTCCAGGGTAGTACAGCAAATCTATAACCTTGTCCTTATTCAGAAACAGCACTGACCTCGTCATTGCCTGACTTCTCAACTCTTTCAGGCTGTAGTATTGAATTTGACAGCTCTGTATCCTCTCTGTGCTTGCACAACTCTTCAGTTTCTCTGAGCCAATGTCTTCCCTTTACAGCTCATTCTTGTGCACCATGAGTGCACCATGAGACCTGCTCCTTTGCAGATTTAAGCAGGCACAGGTTGAGGTGTTTGTTTTCATTTTCTGTGCTCTGACTTGTTTGGGACTAGTCTTGGCTTTGCAGGTTCAGGATCCATTTCCGTTTTCTTTTTCTAAAGCTTTCCTCGAGGGTATGTTGTAACTCTCAGTCTCTTTACCTTCTTTTGCCTGGAGAAAATAATGGGATATCACCTCACTGACAAGCAGTGCCAGGGGGTCCAAGAAGCAAATGCATGCCTACATGAGTGACGTGATAAAGTTCTGCAAAGCTATACCCGGTATTGCAGGTACATCCCCCTGAGTCTTTGGCAATGTCTTTCCTTACCTTTACCATAGAAATATTGCCATACCTCAGTTAAGCTCCTACAACAGGTTGGTTCCTGCTTCTTTCCACAACTGCACATGAAAACAGGTACTAGAAGCCCTGGCCGGGAGTTGTTCTGAATCACTCATCACTGTCTCTAGCTTAGCGCTTATGTATGTGTGTAAATCCACCTACATCCATGTATAGCCCACAGAGGCAGCGTGACAGAAGCTGTGGCAGGTCACAATCACAATCCCATCTGTTTGTAAGAACGAGTCACCAAACACATTTGAAATTTAATGCAAACAAAATTAAGATAAGATTGCAAATGGCTGAGGTATGATAGATTGAAAATTTTCTCTACTCCAATAGCTTCCAATACTTCCCAAAATATAGAATTGTTATACCAAATCTCTGCTCAGAAATACATGAAAATGATTGTTACTATTAGGATTTAGAAAGTAAGCATCTTCTAAGCTTCTCAAATGTCTTTGAACACTTGATATGTCAACTGAATAAAGGTGCTCCGTAAAATGGTTATTTGATTCAGCTATCTCGTCTCAAAAAAGCTGCTGACCAGCTATCCATGTTGAGAAGATGATATGGAGAAAGAAGTTACACAGAGTGGCCTGAATGAAGGATATGTCATCATTGTCTTCAAGGGACGTCTGGTAAGATTTGTAGGAAGTTACCGTACCCAACACAAAGAAGGTGCGTTCTTTTCAGACAAGGGGAACCGTTTGAAATGAAAATGGTTAAAACCCATTTCCAGCATGAGTTCAGTGCATGCTACTGAGCCTGCAGTATCATGTGTAATGAAATGAGATGTATAGAGTTGGTTTATCATCCAGAAAACTCTGCACATTGAAAATATGAAAATAAACTAGCATATGAGATTCTCAACTGGAGGAAACTAAAGAAAACATGAAAAGATATGAAAATCCTCGGCCGAGCTGGCTTGCATGTGAAAGATTTGATGATTATCTACCAAGAAATACATCCAGCTGTTGATGTACTATTCTGTTAGAGTTGACAGTCACACAGCAGAAGGCCAAGTCAACTCTCAGAAATGCTGGAAGCATCGTGATGTGGGAATAGAAGATGCATAGTACCATTGCAGATGTAGTTGGTTGAACTGTAACACTCTGATCACTGAAAGCAGAGGCTATATTGGGAATCCAAAACAAGAGTCTACAAAACCAGTATCCTGGCTAAATATGGCCAAGGACATCAGAGACCTAATTAGCATGAGTATCACATGGGCAAAGCCGGGCAAGCAAAGAGAAGAGATATGTACAGTGCAAAGCCTCCCCAGAAAATGAATAGAAGCAGGGCAGGGAAGGGACCATTTCATTCCAAGTTATTCAAAGTAGACTAATGCTCAGACATCTGGGAAATAGATGAACTGCTAGACATTACTACTGGGATACTGTAAGGCAAGCAATGTAGTACAAGTTCAGAAACCAAAGCATCCCAAACTATCTAATTTCAGACTGCAATCCCAGTTTACTGGCAGAGAGCAATGTTATTTATGTGAGAGTGGGAATTCAGTCACATCACATCATCTCCATACTTACACCATCAACTTGACAGATCAAATTGCTAAGCTGCTCATAAAGAAACTCACAGAAGTCTTTAACAAAAGCCTGGTCCAACTCTTAATGGTGGATTGTAGAGACTTTTCGATGCCTATAGCTAGATATTTTGTTAGGATTGACTTATTCCCCAGGACAAACCACACATTGTGAAGGAAGCTAAACAGCTTGAACAAGTGAAAACTCAACCTTCTAACATCGTAATGGGCAGTAAGATTATTTCCTCCACGCTTCCAATGAGTTTGTTCCCACCAAACCCAAGACAAAACCATGGGCAGTATAAACTTATGAGATGTAGTTTCCCATGAGACGTGATGAACAGGACATTGAAAGAACAGCAGTTACGTTACCCGATGACTTCAAGTTACCTGAAAAGACCAAGTACCAGCCTGTCCAGGAGGCATCTTGCTGTCACAGAAGAAATTCACACTTAACCCTACCGCAAGGTACACCAGACAAGTCTTTGAAACTGAGGGAGGAAAAAACAATCCTCCAGGCCTTGGGTAACTGTATCCTAGACCCGAAGTTAAAATGTATTAAAATGATTTGGTACTTTATTATCACTTTATTATTTACACATACACAATCACATGTCTAAACTGATAGCAAATTTAATATACATTTTAAATTTAGATGTTGGGATCTTATAAGGATTTCCTAGCGTTTTCATTACAATATGACAGTTTGTGAGGGAAAAACTCTGAAATTAGGACTTTGATACACTGTCTTTTATAAATCTCAGTCAAGTGGATTAAGATATGGGTGCGCCTCAGCTGCCTGCCAAGCTCTGCCCTAGGAATGATTATGCTGCAGCAAAGGTGGCAGGAGTAGCATCTGTCCGTGAATCAGTGGTAGATCAAGCTTGGCTTCACTGCTTGATTATGTGAAGATGGATTCTTGTGTGGTGGAGACGCTGAAGAAAAAGAACAATTTCCCATCTTTGTGGGGTGAAAGAGAGATCTTGGAGAGTAATAGGCCAAAACACAGGGACACCTGCCTGACTGCACTTTTATACACACCAAAAGGCATTTGAAATACCCATGGCAAATACAGCGAACACAAGGCTTATGCCCACTTCTTAGATCACAGGAAACTGCATTACGATACTTAATTCCTTAGTAACTGTTTTTTTTGTTACCAGCTGAATATCTGACAAGTCACCTCTGTTGTTGCACCAGACATATCAATCATGGGCCATCAGAAAGAGCCTGAGAGACAAGGTATGAGTAGAGAAGTGGGAGAATCTAACTGTACAGCTTGGGACGATGCTAGCTCTACAATGGGATTAAAAGCTTAAGGCAGCATGAAGACCTTATCACAAAAATTGTTTATGGGGCACTTCACATGTATTTATTATGCCAGGACAAGGAGTGGCCACTGCATTGGTTAAAAGTTGTTCCTGTCCTGCATAGTTACATTCTGGCATTTGCAAATATGAGGACGTATAACTGTCTGCTTATACCCACAATTTGAAATAAACGTAAAATAAAGTTCTGTCATTGCTATGAGGATAATATTTTAGGTCTGTGCTGCAAAAGTTTTTGTGTCCAATAGAAAGAAGAACACTATGTATTTTATCTGGTTTGGAGGCAACATACAACCCAGCAATTCATAATGTTATTATAAAGGTTAAAACACCCAAATAAATCTTCAGTGGAGTTATCTGTTATGTTCAGGTTATAAAAACTGCTAAGGCCTTGTTTTATTTTTTAAGTCTTCTTCAAAAAAGCATATTTTGGTTCATTGGTTTAATCCTTCCTGTTTTCTTTTTATAACTTTACAGCCATAGAACAGAAAGGTGGAACTCTACTTTTCGCAGCAGCCTTCAGCTCCTTCAGCACTGACTTCATTCTGTCCTTTCATACTCTAGGTGACATGAAATTTGCTCCAGAATCCCATAGCAAAGAATTTTTGCATCAAACAAATCATCATCAACCACAAATCTCCAAAGGGGCTCAGGAGGCAAATAAATGAATAAATAAATAGAAGACATTCTGGCAGAAAAAAAAAGAGATGATGAAGGGATCAGGCAGTGTAGGGCAGAATATTTGCTGTGTTTTTTTCTCCCTAAAGGTGCCTCTAAGGGTAGAGAGGGAAGGCAATCTGATGTGGTTGGATGTGGCAAGCTGACATGGCATTAAAAATTACGGCTGCGTGCTAAAGAGACAGACTGGGAAATCCGTTCCTCAGCAAAAGCCTTCAATATTCTAATTTCTTTAGCACAGTATAAGGTACCCCCTTCACTAATATTGATGGATGCTGGGTCCTTGTTTTCCTGCTTGAGTACCTGTGAGAAACAGATGGACTTAAGAAATTAACAGTGATCAATAAAATTGGCACCTGAAACACTGAAACTTGGATCACTGTAAAAAGGGAAACTCTGTACTCAGAAGTAAACCTATTGTATCTGTATCGTTAATTTTAATAGAATCATAGAATGGCTAGAGTTGGAATGGACCTTAGAGATCATCCAGTTCCAACCCCCCTACCCACGGCCAGGGACACCTCCCACCAGCCCAGGTTGCTCCAAACCCCATCCAGCCTGGCCTTGAACACCTCCAAGGATGGAACAGCCACAGCTTCTCGGGGCAACCTGGGCCAGGGGCTCACCGCCCTCACAGTCAAGAATTTCTTCCGAATGTCTAATCTAAATCTCCCCACTTTCTGTTTAAAACCATTTCCCCTCGTCCTATGGCTCCCATCTCTGATCAAGAGTCCCTCCCCGGCTTTCCTGTAGTCCCTTTAGGGACCGGAAAGGGCCCTAAGGTCTCCCTGGAACCTTCTCTTCTCCAGGCTGAACACCCCCAACTCTCTCAGCCTGTCCTCACAGCAGAGGTGCTCCAGCCCTCTGATCACCTTTGTGGCCCTCCTCTGCACTCGCTCTAACAGGTCCATGTCCTTCTTAAGTTGGGGGCCCCAGAGCTGGACGCAGAACTCCAAGTGGGGTCTCCCCAGAGCAGAGCAGAAGGGCAGAATCATGCCCCTCGTCCTGCTGGCCACGTGTCTTTTGATGTACCCCAGGATGTGGGTGGCTTTCTGGGCTGTGAGCGCACACTGCTGGCTCATGTTGAGCTTCTGTTGTCAAGGACAACAAAAAAAGTTTCTATAAATATATTGGCAATAAAAAGAGGACTAAGGATAATCTCTGTCCTCTAGTAGACCAGGCTGGTAACGTATTGACTAAGGACGAGGATAAGGCTGAGGTACTTAATGCCGTCTTTGCCTCAGTCTTCAGCAGTAGGACCAGTTGTTCCTTGAGTTCCCTAACCCCTGAGCTAGAATACAGGGATGGGGAGCAGAATGAAGCCCCTGTAATCCAAAGGGAAATGGTGAGGGACCTGCTTCAGCACCTGGAGGTGCACAAATCTATGGGGCCGGATGGGATCCATCCAAGGGTACTGAAGGAGCTGGCGGAAGTGCTCACCAGGCCACTCTGCATCATTTATGAACAGTCCTGGATAACCGGGGAGGTCCCAGCTGACTGGAGGTTGGCAAATGTGACACCCATCCGTAAGAAGGGCCGGAAGGAGGATCCGGGGAACTATAGGCCAGTCAGTCTGACATCGGTGCCTGGGAAGGTCATGGAACAGATCATCCTCAGTGCCATCACACGGCACATGCAGGAGAACAAGGTGATCAGGCCCAGTCAGCATGGGTTTGTGAAAGGCAGGTCATGCCTGTCAAACCTGATCTCCTTCTATGATGAGGTGACCCGCTTAGTGGATGAAGGAAAAGCTGTGGATGTTGTCTACCTGGACTTTTGCAAGGCTTTTGACACCGTTTCCCATAGCATTCTACTGGAGAAACTGGCTGCTTGTGGCCTGGACAGGTGTACCCTTCGCTGGGTAAAAAACTGGTTGGATGGCCGTACCCAGAGAGTGGTGATAAATGGAGTTAAATCCAGTTGGTGTCCAGTGACAAGTGGTGTCCCCCAGGGATCAGTGCTGGGACCGGTTCTCTTTAATATCTTTATTAATGATCTGGATGAGGGGATCGAGTGCACTCTCAGTAAGTTCGCAGACGACACTAAACTGGGGGGGCGTGTTGATCTGCTTGAGGGTAGATTGGCTCTGCAGAGAGATCTGGACAGGCTGGACAGATGGGCTGAGGCCAATGGTATGAGGTTCAACAAGGCCAAGTGTCGGGTCCTGCACTTGGGTCACAACAACCCCATGCAGTGCTACAGACTGGGGGCGGAGTGGCTCGAAAGCTGCCTGGCAGAGAAGGATCTGGGGGTGTTGGTGGACAGCCGGCTGAGTATGAGCCAGCAGTGTGCCCAGGCAGCCAAGAGGGCCAACACCATCCTGGCCTGCATCAGGAATAGTGTAGTGAGCCGGAGTAGGGAAGTAATCATCCCCCTGTACTCGGCACTGGTGAGGCCTCACCTCGAGTACTGTGTCCAGTTTTGGGCCCCTCACTACAAGAAGGACATTGAGGTGCTGGAGCGTGTCCAGAGAAGGGCTACCAGGCTGGTGAGGGGTCTGGAGGACAAGCCTTATGAGGAACGACTGAGGGAGCTGGGGTTGTTTAGCCTGGAGAAGAGGAGGCTGAGGGGTGACCTTATCACCCTCTACAACTACCTGAAGGGAGGTTTTAGAGAGATGGGGGCTGACCTCTTCTCCCACGTGGCAAGTGATAGGACAAGAGGAAACGGGTTCAAGTTATGTCAGGGCAGGTTTAGATTGGATATTAGGAAGCATTTTTTCACTCAAAGGGTTATTAAACATTGGAATGGGCTGCCCAGAGAGGTGGTGGATTCACCATCCCTGGAGGTGTTTAAGAAAAGGGTAGATGAGGTGCTTAGGGACATGGTTTAGAAGTGGGTGTTTTTAAATCAGGGTAGGTTAACGGTTGGACTTGATGATCTTAATGGTCCCTTCCAACCTCACTTATTCTATGATTCTATGATTATTATCAACTAACTCATCATTTTCATTGATATTACCTTCTCTGAAATTCCTGAATCTAATTTTTATGATGTTGTTCACACCTTCAGTACAAAAAAAAAAAAAAAAGAGCTTACCAATAATATCATTATATATCTAATGTCATGTGGGTGTAAAGGGAGGGAAGGGGAGTTATTGCAAGTTCTGAAGGTCAGCATGTTCATGTCTGGAAAACATGAACACCAACCCAGGAAGACTACTGAAAACATCACTTTACTATTGCAATATCAGTTTAGATTCTTTTTTGCACATGGGTCAGTAGCCATCAGGATATTCTTTCCCTGCTTTGAAAGGTGATGACAACACCAGAGCTAGGAGCTGTCCCTTGCAGGTATCTGGTGTATCTGGTAAAAGAAAGAAGTCGTCTGATGATCTGCTGACCAGAATAAGGGGTAAAACATCAAACCTATTTGCCATGGCTTACAGAGTTATCGTACAGTAACCACCCCTGTGTATGTTCTTAGTCTACTGTTAGTGTGGGATCCTCCTTCTCAACTTAGACTGCAATGAAGAGCAGTAAAATAACTTGCATTATCTTCTGTTGGATGCGGGCTAAAAGTGTACACACAGACAATAACCACAGCTCAGCTGACCCACAGAAACTTGTTAAACTGTGGTAGCTTCCTTAAATATCTGAGTCATAGAATTTAACCAAGACATAAATTCCTTGGTTTTACCACAAGTTTCCCACGTGACTTAAGAAGTTTGGTCCAGTTTCCAAGTTTTTAAAATTACTATACAATTCTTTAGCTACAGTACATTTTTTTTTCTGCCGCAAGTGGTTTATATCCAGAATATAAAGTATTTGGTCCCCAAAAGTTTTTCAGAATATTATAACAAAAAAAAAAAAATATATTAAGGTCATAGTGTATTACTTTCTTTCCAAGTCCAGATGTATTATGGTCATCAAACACAGCACTGAAGTGGCGAAGCAACAGCCTCACTACATCTCATAATTTGTTGCTAAACTGAATTAGTTTTCATAGTCTTTCCCTAAATAAAGTAACAGTAGGGATTTGAAAAAGGTTGGGGAGGGTGGAATCTGAATGTTTCCCTCTCCATTAGTTGTTCTGTCAAAAGAAATATTTCATTCCAGTTGTCTATCTGTTTCTTAGCCTCATTGTTGAGCTCTCTTGCAAAGATGTTCATCAGCATGATTCGTATAATGGTTTCTTGTATCTATCACAGCAAGGCAGAGATCATCTTGGCCATTTCTCCTGAAAGTTTATGAGAAAAAAAATGTTACTGTTTTAGATAAAAGTTGCATAAAAACATTTTATAAGTGAGCTTATTGGATTCCCACACATATGTAAAGAGAGAGCAAGAAAGAGAAAGATTAATTATTTTGTCAGGAAATCCATAATTCTATAGCTGTACCTAAAGTGAGAGCAAGTTCAGCAAGTGAAAGGCTTTTATCAAAGTCAATAAAGCTTGAGAAATGGGATCTCAGTATCAGGGCCCTGCAACAACAGAAATGGAACTAGAGAGCGATTATCCATCCCCTTCCTCCCCCTTCTTCCAAGGAAATGAAATCTTCAAGGCAAAGGGATTAAAGTCAAAACTACTGGTACAGAAATGGAAATTTCTTCCTGAGGATGATTTGCATATTTTCCACCTACACTTTATCGCGTCTGGAGCTTTTGGCACCCTTGCTCAAGGCTTTGATGTGGGTCAGCACGTGGCAGGGGCCAAAAGAGAACAGTGCTGAAGACACTTTGACTCCTTGCGGGTGCAGCAGACCAACATAAATGACCATAATCATATTAGAGCATGGTCACATTGAAACGGTCACAGTTAAGTAAGTGCAGGGAAGTCACTGAGCCTAAAATGTCATCAACTACTTTTATAGCCAAGATTTGTACCTTTCAGCTTCAGTCTCCTATGGCAGAGGGCCTAATTTGCATGACTGGTGTTTTCCACCACATCTCTTAGTTTTACCTAACTGATCAGTTCAATTTCAGATGAAATTCAGATCAACAGGATGACCTTCAAAGTTTGGGGCTAAGTATGTCAAAAAGCCTTGGCAAGATCTGCTCTTTTTTAACAATGGCTGCAGATACAAAATTCGTGTCTGAATCTGCATCAGATGCAGCCAGCCCTTAAATGCTTCTATGTCATTCCTCTTCAATACTAATATTCTCGAGAGGTGATTTATTCCTTTGTAGCCTTCCATATTAAATATTATTATGCTGTTGTTTAGATTGTAAAGCAATACCCAGTGGTACCTCTTTCTCTCTCTCTCTCATATGTTTAAAAAATAAACAAATGGACAAAGATGGCAGGCCTAAACTTACAGCAAGATCGCAAAACAAGAAAACATCGCAAATGAAACGATTCTTCTCCTCCTTCTTTAAGTCATCCCTTATTTGAATTCTCTTAAGAGCACATGCTATGTTGAAGGTCCTGGAGGACAATGCATTTGTTATCTATCAGACTTGAAGGGGAAGGGAGTGAAGGAATGCATGCCAGAGGGGAAAAAAAAGCTATTCAAGAGAAAACCTTTCGTGAAAAAAAACACCTTTGTTTTATATAAAGCATAAATGCTTCAGGTGAATAAATTTGCAGCAATGTGTCATGCACAGAGGTGGTAAGAAACTGCATGAATGCTATTTTCTTCATTATTTTCATCCCAGTGAGGTATGAAAACTTGAAACCTCTAATACATTTATAAATTGAAATAAAAAATACAACAGTACACCTCAAATGAAGAATTTTGTTTTGATAGCTCTAAAATTTGACCTTTTCTTGTGTTGTTTTTTAAGTACAAATGTATCCAAATTTCAAAGCAAAAATATAGGTTATAAAATTCCAAATATTTTCCTTCTCAAGTGTCCAAAAGGGTATTTTGAAAATGTTCAAATATTTGACCAAAAAACCACCACCCCAAATTCAAACCAACTCCCAGTCCTTTCAGTTCTGAGGATAGGAAGTTCTGTCAGGTGAGAAGATCCCAAATTCTCCCAGGTTCACAGAGCAGAATGGAATCTCCTTCTGTTAAAATATTTTGATGTCTCCTTTCCATAGTATCAGCTTTCTTCAACACACCCCATGTAAATAATTTGAAGTGGGTCAGACTCTGCAACCAGGGCCATTAATTCACACACCCCTTTGAGCACCCAGCATTGTCAGACAGCCATGACACAGATTCATCTGTTCAGAGACAACTCGGAGTGATTTCACCCATCCTACAAAGCAGAGATGAATGGGAAAAGACAGTAGCTTAGGACGTAAAAGCCAAATACCAATGTAAGTGTTGTGTTTTGCTTGTGCTAAGTAATACCACACTGATAACATTTAATTGTTTTTGGTTGAGAAAAAATGCACTTGGTCATATGAAGCCATAAATAAAAGGTTGCTGGCAATTCTTTTTCAGCCGTGCCAAATATTACTATTTTCCTCTGATTTGAATGTGGTCTTCAGATTTATTATTTCTTAATCTAGTTTAAATCTCAGCATTTCATTGAGACATAGAAAGAGATTTGTTTTTGCATTTTCCTCCAGGTCTCTAGGGTAAGATGGTTTAATCATCACAACATAAGACACAACTAAGGAAAAAGAAGCTCCTTATCAGTGAACCTCTGCTAAGCTTCAAGGCTTGCGGCTGTAAGTTGATATGGCGTTGGTAGATAGGCAGGTGTGAGGGAACACAGTTTCTCCCAAGTCTCTCCATCGAACCTGTCTGCTCCCAAATGAGAGAAGGAAGGCATGATAAATCTAACCTGACTTGGACTTCCACACTGTACTCCTTTATCGTGTACTAAGACAGGGCAAAAAATGATTCACAAAGCCCACTCACAAAGCCCTCGGAGTTAAATAGAGTACTCTTGGCCATACCAGCAGTGGCTTTCCCCTTTGCTTCGGATATTTAAATAGGGTAAGTGACTTTTACCTTTTTTTTTTCCTAATCCTTTCTGTGTGCTGCACTGTTGTCTGTGCTAAACCATACTAATGACTTAATTGACTTTCTTTTTAATTAGAGTAGTGCCAATATGCATTTGAAGCACAACAGTGTCCTTCCCAAGGTGGTATACAGCTATTAAGTATTGTCTTAGGTGAGGGAAGGACATGGCACTGTCATGTGTCATTCTCCCATCAAATATTTGGCAAGCAGCGTTGAATTGTCAGGGAAGAGGTCATCTTAATCTCTAGATAAATTCACCTCAGAAAATTGGATGCAGAAATAAAACCAGCCCAGATTATATTCCCACCTTTCTCAATGGGAAAAGTTCTTTTTATTAGCCGACAAAAAAACCCCAACCAAACAAGCCAACCTTAACGCTTATCTAAGATTAAAATTTAGGCTGCCAGTTTTCTTTATTTTTGTCTTTTTTTTTCTTTTTTTTTATTTTTTTTCAATCAGGCATCTTTCTTTGCTTATTTTATAATTTGAGGAAAGTGTTTGACAGTCAGTGCAGGAAGTTAATTTTTCACATGGGACATTTTTTACAGTAAAATGTATTGCACAGGAGACAGAATTCAATACATTACCTGAAACTGCAAAAGCCTTGACAGAAAAGTTCCCAGACTTGCAAAACACTTACACGTCTGTTATGCATTTACAGATCAACTTCAGCAAAACATTGCAAATTTAAGCACCTGCACAATCAAGGCCTAAGTAACAGATATAAATGTTTAGCTAAAGGATTTGCAAATCTCGAATTTCAGGACATAAGATGGGCTTCTTAGGAGGGAGATATGAATCATATCTATGTAACAGCACTTTCAGACACTATAATCATTGTTCCTAGTAGAAAAATGCTTCTTAATTAGAGCCAGATGTCGAAAATTCTGAGTTATATGAAAATGTCACAAGCCAAGTCTCTCAAAGAAAGTAATAGGTTGCTTGTTGGACTCTGTCTTTTTAGAAATAAAGAAATATAGAAATGATAAAACTACACTTAAAATGTGTATTTCTTTTCTGTATTCAGCACTTTTTGTTGTTTTGAGCTAGGCTGAAGTCAAGAGTATAAGATTAAGTACAGTTTTGTGATAGCCGGGAATCCTCTCCTGGAAACATTAGCCTTATAACCAACAGAACATCTGAAACAGACACTCACAAAAAGCAATTTCTCTCTAGTACCTTGCCCTTTTACCACCTTAAATCTGTGCCATGTGCTTTCCTTTACAACACCAAAAAACATACCTTTTTTTTTTTCATTAAAAGTCTCTCTCACAGTCTCTCCTTTGCAGAGCTGTCCACTTCGGTTTGACTGTGGTGAAGTGTTGCAGCCCTGGAGCAGCCCCTTTGGAAGAGACTACACTGGTGTCTCTCCCCTTTCTTTTACCAGTAAATACCTTTGGCTCCACTGCTTTGCCTCACTTCTCCCCAAGGAAATAATCCCTTAGTCTTTAGAGTTCTTTAAATCTATTTAACAGAAAATCAGAGAACCACTTTTAGGGTCCTGCTGATGACATTTGTAATGCAATCAAACCACACTGTGATGCTGTTCTCCTTGTAGCATGACATCCGTATGTGTCAGTAGCTGATAAACTATGGCCTAATGCAAACATCATGGTTTATGCCCCAGAGCAGTGTTGAAACTCATTTTAGAGTTGGGATGTACACGTAGAGCAGTGTTTCCCAGGGCCATGGGAGGGAAGGGTCACGTCTTCCTTTCCACCTGCATTAACAGAATAACCATCCCTCCTTCCCACTCCTCCCCAGCAGTAGATGAATGGCCATCCCCAAATTTAACACAAATGACTGGCCTGGGAGATTTCATTTTGTTCCCTTTCAAATTTTAAGACTCCTCTCTGAAGTTATGTATTTTACATCTTGCAATTACGAAACCTTGCTTGGGTGTTCTTTCTTCACAGAAACATGGAGCTGCTGTTAGCTGTTTAGCTGCAGCTGAATTTCACCTCATAAACATTAATTTGAGCACACATGAATATACAAATATACACAGAAAGTTTATAACTGATGCTGGGATTGATGAATGGCAGCCACTGCTGACCAGGATTGACTCTCAGTGGGAATAAGGCATCTAAATACTCTTGAATTTTGCTCTGCGGAGCAGTGAGGCCTGCATTTGGATTCAGTATTATATTTATTCAGAGAGTTTTCCTAAGAGCAGAGGTGTGCTTGCTGCTTTCTGTCCCAGCGAACTGAAGTTGTTTCTATCTGAAGACCTTGTTCTTTTCCATGGTCTAGTAAAACACAGCATGAGAGACTCAAAGCCTTTGGGTGGATGTTTTCAGACTGCTCAAGGAAAGATAAAGGCAATTCCAACCCCAGGTGCCTGTGGCTTTGTGATCCAAGTTCATTCTCACTTTTGTTGGAGTTGTTAGAAGGCTGAGTTACCCGGTTATTTTGACTACCTGAGGACATAGTTCTGTTATTGCCAGGGGCTGGTAGTTATCCAAATTATCCATGAGTTATCCTCATGTTATCCAAGATGATTTCATTTATAAAAAGACCCCTAGCAGCTGTGTTCAAGGGATCTGGACAGAGAAATGCCCTAGATGGCTGCTCTAGGAAGCCAGGTCTTTGGAATAACCACTGGGAAGGTGTGAAGTAGGGACAAATATCATTTTAGGGTTGAAAGAAAATTAAAAAAAAGATGAATGTAAATATCAGATTAAATACTCTTTATTTAATGCTGGAGATGCATCCTGGCCAATAAGTGTTAATTGCTGAAAAATTTTTAGCCTAGTTACTTCAGGGAATGAGAGTTGGATCATCATTGTGCCTGTCAGTCCCGTTTAATAACTGCTGGATCCATTCATCAGCTGCAGATCTGACAGAGGAGTGATGCTGTCAGAGCCACCCAGTCCTCGCAACCTTCTTGAAAGGAAGTGTCTGGGTGGTGGACGGTGCCCGATTAATACTCCCTGAGAGAGAAAGGATTCAATGAATTAAGCATTCAGAATTAAAAGAATTATTAACAAATAAAAAAAATATACGGGAGCATCAGAAATACTCCCAAGGGAGTGAAGAGGTCTTTTCTCAGTCAAGGGGATTACTGGTGTCTAGTAAGGGTTGCATTTGGTATCCAGTATCATTTAACTCAATGTGCAGGAGACAAAAACTTTGGCGGTTGGAATTCATGAGTTCTGATACTCAAATTATTCCTCATTCTTCTTCTTCTTAAACTGTGTGGTATTTCCATAGGTATGTTATATCTCAAACTGCCTGGGATGGATACAGAAGCAGTTGTTGTGTCTCAGCCACATTTCCATTAATTCCGTCATGCTTTCATAACTTAACGCAAACCACGAAACAAAGAAAGGCAGTTCTGACAGTTGATTTTACTTATATTTCCCTGACTAAAAAAAAAAAAAAAAAAAAAAAAAAAGCAATCTCTGGGTAGTAGGAAGGGAACTGATATTTTGATTTAATGACAGGATCCAGCACCTTCTATTGGCAGCAGTTTTCTAACTTGAGTCCTGATATAGTCCTGGATGCTAAATGCAACACACACTAAAATGAGACATTAAGGATCATGGGCTAGTGGGTAAAACCAACACCGTGGAAAGTTGGTTAGCTGATTAATGTCTTTTGCACCTGATTTTTGAGGTCTCCATTAATTAAAATGAATTTAATCTCCTGAAGGAGCGTATGTGTTACATATTCCTTCCCCCCTACAGCAGATGTAATAAGCTTTCTTCACATGAGAGCGTGAAGCATCTCTTGTTTCACTTTTTGGAGAGCTCCATGCAGACAAATTCCTTCATGGCATTTCCCAAACACTTTTGAAAGGTTCCAGGCTAAGGAGAAAAAACCCATGAGTTTTTCAGTGAATTCATCTTCTGCAACTTGCTCTGAGCTGGAATAGCACTGCATTTAGCAAACTCAGAGGCTGCGTTTTCAGGAAAAAGAATCCCCCTTCTCTCTTTTTACTCATTATTATTATTATTATTATTATTATTATTATTATTATTATTATTATTATTATTATTATTATTATTATTATCTCTCACTATGTGCACACACACACACAGAGATGTGTGCACTTGCCTCTCCCATCAGATTAACCAGAACCTCTCAAAGCTACAGGATGCTTTAGGAAACTCACGTATACTCCCTTGGTACTTTGCAAATAACTTTAGTCTTAAGGGCTTGGCTCACAGGCTTAGCAGAATAACTGGTCAGTAGGTCTTCATGCTTCTTTCCTGCTTTCTAAAGCACTATACAGAAAATAGCACCTCCAATCTATAAGAAAAACTCACATTGGATGAAGTGATCTGAGGTTGGATAAAGGAGTTTGGTTGCATGCTGCTTTCTAACAGAAAAAGGAAAGAACTCCTCCCACTTTTAAAAGTGACTCTAATAGTTACAGGAATGATGACCCTGATGAGCAGTTTGGTCACCAAACTGCTGCTCTGCTCAGTCCTTATATCCAGCCAGCCCACGGTCCTGTGTGACTGCACCAGGTCCACTGCTGCTGACTTGCTTAAACTACATACACAATGTCTCCAAACTATGTGCAGATGACTGTACTACGTGATAATTTCTGTATCTGTAGGAATAGTTTCTATCAACAATTTACAAGTGTCTTATTTATGTAAAATTGCATCCAAATACTGTCTGTGAATTCGTCTGGGCACAGCAGAGGCCACTGTTGGGGTATCTCCAGGGCCATCTAAAATCCCCACTTGGAGAGATGCTGCATCAATTAGTCAAATACTTGGTTGTGAAGGGTAAGAGTTCAGTGAACCACCTTGTCCCAAGTCAGTCCATCATCTCGACCTAGTCCTTTATCTCACCTACTCAAAGAAAAGCTGGGGAGCTCCAGAAACAGGCAGGGAGTTAATGACAAAGTGCATCATTTGGTGTGCCCTGAGGCACACCCCTGCTACCCATTTGCACCGTAGTTATAACTACAGGGCAAGGCAAGACCTCTTCCTCCTTTTTTTTTGCTTTTTTTTTTTATTTTGTAATGGAGCTGTTCCCCCTAAGTTAGGATTCAGCAGGCATTGGACAGTGAAATCAGGACTAAGTTTTGCGGTCTGTCTGCCTCCCATTCAGGCTACAATTCTGAGGAGAGCATTCACTTTTAGCAACACATGGGGGAATCTTCTCATCAATCTTCTTCTCTAACACCTGAAAAATTAACCAGACTCATGAATGTCAGACAGGCAGTGGGAAACCTTTGTTTAAGAGCTTGCCCTCTCATTGCTAGCACAATATATCCTTTGCCACTTCTGTGTCTAGACCAAAAGATTCTTATGTTACAAGAGGAAGTATTTGTGGTAAGTCAAGTCATTCTTTCAAAGTCTTGTCTTGCTAGCAAGGTTGCCAATATCAGCTAGTAAAGTACCTCCTTATACCTGAATTTGATACTCATATTAGGAAGTGCCCTGAAGCTCTGATGGTATTGTCTCCAGCGAAATTAAGCCTAGACACAGAGCAATGTGTTACTTAAAGGAAGCAAGGTGACAGAAGACTTCCCAAGATGATCTAGTCCATTTCTTTCCACAGACCTACCAAGTAGTTGCCACAATCACTCGTACTTGTGAAAGATTCTTTTTGACCCCATATTTTTATTGGTTTAATTTGCAACAAGTAAGTTTAATGAAAGACCACACAACAGTGTTTCTGGTATGCTCTGGTGGTCCCTCCACAGTGGTACAAGGTAGAGCAGAAAGCACCTGCAGAGATGTTTGTGACTGAATAGCCGTATGCACTTAGGTGAGGTGAGGGAGGTGGAGGGAAGGATGCAACATAGTGATGGTTGTGCATGAACTGTTGTATGTTACACTACTGATGCTGAAGCCATTTATCTATTGTCCACTCTTCCTACCAGAAGGAGGTCATATGGGTACCATTGAATTAAAAAAAAAAAAAAAAAAAAGTTTTTAGTAATTCATCAGCATTGCAGACATCAGGAAGAGGGTGGTGGTGGTACAGGTCCTCCTGCTCCCAAGAGGCAGTGAGGGGCTCTGTTAAGGAAGGCCTGAATCTCAAGTGGCTTCTCAAAGGTCTGTGTGAAAAAAAAGGATACTCCCTGCTGTTCTCTGAGGACCGTAAGAGCAACACAATAAAAATCGCTCTGAGTGCAGGAGCTATTCTAAAGGGAGTAAATAAGCATCTTCTGCAGCATACATGTTATAAACAACAGGTCCAAAGGAAACATAGCCTCCACTTCAGTGCTCTCTCAGCTGTTTATTTCCTTTGCCTACTGAACTGAATGATCTCACTTGAAGTGAGAAGACAGCTGGATTCCTGCTCTTCTCGCGAGCCTCTGTAGTTAGTAGATGCGGAAACAGAATGGCAAATAGAAAAAAACGTGTTTGTTCTAACTTTCTGTGAGGTGCTTGTATGGATTTCATGACTGCCGTCTTTTGCTCTAATTGATAGCTCTTCTCCAGTGTAATGATGATAGCTGCATGTCTCCTGTTTTACAGGCAGAAGATGTAGGCTGAGGGAAGGTAGCCCTCATAGTAGTATTCACGTAACAAGTACCTGCGATACAGCAAGGTGCCAAATGCAGGTCCCCCAGGGCTCTCTGCAATAAACTCTCCATCCTTCCTTACAGTCAAAAATAATACGACAGTCCCCAAAGTCAAAACTGGTAAAATAGTCAAGAAGAATTTTGCTGGAGGTTGAGCAGAAAATAAAACCTTGCTGGTGCCAGACTCCCAGCCATGCAGCTGAGATAGATACCAGCCGGATTCAGCAAACTGTGGACTGAGAGATTTATATCTCAAGAAGCCTTTGGTTAAAAACAGCCAGCAAGTTCTTTGTTTTAGCGCAAGTGAAGTCAGATTTTGGTCCATGGAATCATCTATCCGTCCATGCGTGTTATATTGGTACTATGGGAGGCTAAATGAGAAGTAAAGGAAAAAGAGACATTTATATGAACACCAAAATAAAATAGAGCTTTTTCAGAAAATTGCGTACAGCTGATGGAATTTAGCTCATCACCACGTTTTAGCAAAGCCTATTTTAATCACTATACACATTTAATTTGTACCAATGTATCATATGGAGGTAATATTTGTATTGATGCTTCACATGGAAAATAATTTTTTTTAATAAAGTAAGTTTTGAAAAAATAATAGTTTCTTTCTGAAAGATTAAAACAATTTTGGAAATTATTTGTGGGAGACATTGTCGCAGCCTGGACATATTGTTACTATTTTACCTAATATTTTCAACTGAAAAATCACTGAGAAGTGAAACACTGAAATGCTCACTCACAGATGGCTCCCAGAAAAATATACTGTTTTTCTGTTAAAATGTGAGGCTCCGTGTCTTTAGGGCTCACATTTCAACAAAGGATTTTGGTGATGGAAGTGGAATTGCAAGGTGAGGAGAGCTACTGTGAAACTGGTTAAAGTCAGAGATCCAATAACTTTGTACTCTCACATTTAGGCTACCTCCTAGCTGTGAGGTTTATGCTAAGCTCTGTGAATTTAGACACAGGCCAGCCAGAAAACTTGCATGAAAAATAGTAAGACAGGTAGATAAAACTCTGTCACAGTAAAAGCAGAGCAAATTGTTTAAAGCAGGCTCCCTTCCTTCAAATAACAACGTTTCCGCGGAACAAAAGACAAGCACTGGGAGATGCAGGAAATATTTTCCTTGCAGGGGCAGTGATTTCGAGATGATCTCTTGTTGTAGAACTGGTGTTGCTGGGAAGCAAGAGGAGGTATTTAATGTCTCCTTGCCCTGCTGACTGATCCCACAATGAACAATTTTTTGCTTTGTTTTATACAGAATAAAGGAATCCAGCTCACAGGAGGCATATTGAGTGTCAGTGTGGTGCATTTCTTCCAGTTTTCAGCTGCCACTCTGCCTGCTAGTAGTCTATAAAATTGAAAAACCTGTGACTTCCTCTGTTTTCTACAACCTTGTCCCCAAGGTCTCTCACTGTCATTGCGTTCAGCCAAGAAAAATGGACATGAAAGAAGTGGATCTGTGTGTTTTGTTTGTTTTCCCCAGCATCAACCGGCTGCAATGTATGGAGGTATCATGACCAGGTTTCTAACCTGAGGCAGTGTGACTCCTCTTGCTTGGCTTCCCCTACTCCACCCAGCGTAACACTTACAGCTGCAGCTATAGACCTGGCTGTGGTAGATTTGGACAACATTAAGGTCATGACAGCCCAGTAGTTCAGAGTATTCAGACCACATGCGCAGAAGTCCTAAAGGACTGTAAAACTGTACTGAAGACTGTCCCCAAGCCCTTCTGTTCTCTGGAGTACATTTTGCAACTTGTCATGTATTGGCTCCTTTGGCGTCTTGTTAGACGGAACAGGAGAGGTCCCATGTGAGCACTACAGACTGGTCCTCCTGCAGAAATTGAGGACTGAACCCTCACTGGTGACAATGTCGATACATGGAGTTGCTGTGATGGGCTGGAAAGGGTCAAGGAGATCATGAAGAATTTGAGCCTTCTTTTACCATAGACGGGATCTAAAATCATTGATGTCTGGGAAGGGACCCAAGGAATTCCACCCAAGCATGGGTTCAAAGAAGAATGATTCCCTCTCTTTCTACTCTAGCAGATTATTTCTCCCCATCTGCTTTTTCAAAACGTGTAAACACAGTCATTGGTCTGGCAGTCCTTCAGTCTCAACACTTATAACAGCAGCATGCAGCATTTTTCATAAATGGCACAAGTACCTTGCCTTTCATCAGGCAGGAGGGATGATAGAAAGATCTTGTCCATATCCTTTTCCATAGCTTAGACAGCATCAGATCCAGCAATGCGTCTGATCTTTTGTGTCACATGCTGGAAGAGGGACTGTCACAGCTCATGGGGATGATGATGTTTGATAAGACCTTTTCCAGGAAGGGTGGACCTCTGGTACACAGAGCTCTGCTGCAATATGTACTTCTTGCTATGTCTTTCCATCCCAGCATTAATGACCTAGCACCTTCATTGGTGTGAAATACACGATGAATATCTGTTTTGCATACACAACCAACAGGCAGGATGACAGCTTTGATTCTTTTGCTCACTGTTAATAGAAGAATCAGAAGAGGTCTTGAATTAGCTTGAATTCAAGTTTTCTGTGTGTCTGCCTTGTGAAGTCAGTCATATATTATGTAAGTCAAATTTGTGCACAGAATCTTGAAGAGAAGGGGGGAATAAAGTCAGTCAGATTTTCAAAGGTGACAGGTCCCCTTTGGCTGGCAATACATTCCAAGGCAGATGAGGTCAAAAGTTCTGCCATAGCTAGAAATAAGCCAGCTGAAAGTGAAATTTGCAAAAATCTGGGTTCTTCCAGTGTGCTAATTGTGACTTCAGGTCTGTGGCCAGCTTCAAAGGATGTTAACCTTAGCTTTTTACTGGTCTTCTAAACAAGGTGTTGCGTGACTTCACTTCCTTTCCCTGTCCCTCTTTTTAATTTCCCATCTCTAAGAATACCAGACCACGGTGTGAATTAATCTTTAAGATTTGCCTTCATACTCTAAAATGGACAGATCTACAGAGATTTGCAAGTCTACTCCTGTTGGAAGCATTCTCTGTTGGAGGAGCCCCTTCTTTTAGCAGTGTTTGTGTGTGTATGTGTAATTAGAGGATCAGATATGCATGACAACCACATGATTTTTCTTCTCAGCAGATAGTTTGTCACTGCAGATACTGTATAGTTCACCATGTCTGCATCCCTAATAGAAATGTCACTCACCGTATCTTCCCTGCAGAAATGACAAACTGCTGGCCATACCTCTTCTAAGTCAGTAGATATTCAAAGCTGACAGCAAGTCATAAGGCAAATTCTAGATTTTTTTCCTGTTTCATTCTTTGCATAGTACAGAATATAAATTTGGACATTGCCGAACTGGCTTGTATATTAATACCTTGCCTTGATACTGCATTTTCTTAAGTTATAAACATAAATACTTAAGGGCTGTGCTTCATCAACAATTCCCTCATGTGGTAATGAGCAAATTACCATTGTTCTAGAATGGAAATACTAAATTTTAAAAGCAAATATTGGCGGAAAAAATTATGGACATTAAATGAACGATATGTTCTGTTGCTCAGTGCTTCTCTCCCTAAAGAATAATTCCTTATATTAAAGACAAACAGTTTGGAGTTATGCATGATCAAGTAATCTCATCACAACTCTATTGTATCTTCCTGCTTTCTATCCTGCCCGCTTTTCATGCCATTAGTGTAAGCTTTTCCAGATGATAATCCTTTTACCACATTCTGATACTGCTGTGTCCATTTACATCTCTGCAAAATTAAATCGTAGCAAATCATCTAGTACAAGACAACATTAGTGTGATGTGAGTTCCTGGGAGGCTCAACCCTGGACAACAACTCACAGTATCAGGAGTCTTAGAAAGAGCAAATGAATCCACTGAACCACCCTGTCTTATTTAGTCTCATATACCCCACTTAACTATCGATCTGCTTTACACTGACAGGCTCTAGGGTCCTCTATTTTGTGAGGGTTTGTAATGCCTTATAGACGATTCTCATTTCTAGCATCTGTGTTTTACCTGCATTGAGGGATTTCTGCACTCTCCCTCTCATTATTGACTGTTATTTCTATTATATAAATACAGTCCTGGAGTGGTTTAAGGATCACAGTATTTGGCTATACTTACGCAGTGACAAACAGCCATTGCCTCCAAAGAGCATCCCCTTCAACTGTAACATCTCTGCGCTTTGTGTTTCTTCTTCCTTCCCCTTCTTCATGGCTTCAACCTCACCTTGTCTCCCCTGGACAGCTGTCCTATCCTATCACTGAAAAAAGTTCAAATCTGGTTTGGTTATATTTCTTGGTACTGCTCACTGCCAAGGAGGTTCATATTTGTCCCCAATCTTTCCTCCTAGTGTTTGTTTTCTTGCCTTTATGTAATTTCCCTAACTACTTTGGTAAACTTGTAGCCTAATGCTTGCTCTGTATGCGCTTTGTGTTGTGAAAGAGCAATACAAATAACATCCTGTAAAAGCTAATTACATTGAAATTCTGTTTGCATTTATGTCAAACTTTTGACTCTGGATCTCTGACTTTTGGAACATTTGTTGCAAGGGTATAAGTTATCAAAAAAAAAAAAAAAACCAAAGAAAAGTTATGCCACATTCAGGTCATGAGAACATAAGATAGGGAAGTTTAGCAAGATTTTTTTTTTAGCTCCCTCACCTTTTACAGAACTTTGAAGTCTGACTGTGTTTATCTCCAGAGGCAAGTATCAGAATATCAAGCTCCCACATCAATCTGGTGGCTTTGTAGCCTTAACAAACAGTTTGGAAAATTCAAATAGGAATTCAAAGGAGGTCTTGGTGTAATGATACTTCTGAGTTCTCAGAAATAAGAAAAACATAGCCAGAATGGTTTAAGAGATTACTGAGAGTGGTTTGGAGGTAATGTTTCTCATTAGATGAGTTAGAAAACAGTAGACCATGTTCACATCTCTCATGCTCATCTCATATCTTGTTGTGAAAAGAAGTTTTTGCTATGTAGTCACAAGGGACTGGCAGCACAACATATCCTTCAAATATAAAGTAGCTTCTTCTCCTTTCAACAGACATGAAAAACCTCTCTAGCTGCAGACAACTTATTTTGCCCCAGATCTGGAATTCTCCATCTTCTCTTTGCCCTTTGACTGTAATTTCTGCTAATCTCAAAGCATCTGAGGCAATGTGCTGAACTTGTTCCTAGCTGGGTTTTTTTTTTGCAGGGTGGTGGTAGGAGGTTAAGACCTATTTTTCATACCAGGAAAGTCAGGTACATGAGCTCTTATCTTCTATCAGACATATAACCCCTCATAAATTATTCCCAGGTACACAAACTTTGTAAAATTTTAACCTCTCTGAAATGAGTTTCCTCCTTTCTTGCAATAAAGAAGGGATTTAGGATTGCCCAGGTAGAACTTCAACTTATACTTGAGATCAGGTGGATCAAGATATAGAAAATGAGGGCTAAATTCCGAGCCAGTGTGAGTTAATCCAGCTGTATTCACTGCAGGGGGGCTGTGCGCTTCTACTCCCACTGAAAAGCTGCTCTAGCTGTAGTGAAGTACCGTAGCACAGTGAAAAATGCTTATCAATTAACTTCATGGGCATAGAAGATTTTCCCAAAGCAAGAACAACCTTTGGCCAATTAACATCCAGTCAGTTATCTGATTGTTCAACTCGAACAAGATGTTAACGTGGGCATTGTGCAATTTGGTAGGAAAATATTTCAGATCTGCTGTTTGTGTGATGGGTTTTGTACCAGATTGCAAAACTTCATTTATTTGCATCTGTAAAAAAAAAAAAAAATAAAAAAAAATCATATCTGATATCTTCTTTCAATCGGTTGACCAGGAAACAGCCATCTGATGCAGAAGTTTGGCTGTCTTTATGTACGTATATATACACAAAAGCGACTTCATGACTCTTCCTCAAAGCATTGTGTGCCGGCTGTGAGGTAAGATGCATCCATCTAAGAATTCCATGTCTATTTTGCAGATATTTGAAAATAAACCTTTTTTCTTTCCCTTTCTGCAGTGAACATGGGAATAACCTTGGTTTTAAGAGTTAGTCTTTATTTATAGTATTTAAAATCAATTTCCAAATACATATATAGCTTTCTTCATGACCAATAACAATCTTGACAGGAACTGTTTTAAAACTAGGAACTTTAACTTTTACTGTATTAGATTTATTTTTTATTATCTTTGTGTTCTTATTGCTTCAAGAGTGTTTTGGATTGTCACACAACTTTGTTATGGAAAAACTTATTCTGTAACCTGAATAGATTTTTTTTTTCCTCTCTATAAGGTTTACATTCAAATAAATTAGAAAATATCTGAGAAGAAAAAAAATCTTTTCATTTATGCATACAGATTATGCAGTTCTGAATACAAAATTTTGAGGGGAGGTTTTTTGGCTTTTTTTTTTCCCATCAAAGAGAAGTAGCGTGTCAGACAGTCTAACACATGAATCTGTAACTTGGTGCTCCTGTATGCCAACGGTGTGGTTGTTTAGTGCATGCTTTGAGAGTTGATTTTAAAGGTCTCAAAGAGTCTGTTTTAATAATTCATATTGATTCAGTAGGGGATGAAGATGCTTGACATGTTAAATGATTAACATTTACATTACGAACATGTTAATTACTGTATTTTTAATGCCATTAGCTTTTATAAACCAAGAAAAGAGTATTCTTAAAGGGACACCAGTAGATTTGCAACACACTGGAAACCAGTGCTATAAAAACCATCCCTAGAAATATTTCCCCCTCTTTCTTGTCACTCTTCTCTCTCCCCTTTTACATTTCAGTAAGGATGTTTTATTCCTTTGGCTCTTGCACCCAAACACCAATCTAAAATAAAATAAAATAAATAAATTTAAAAAAGCAAACAGGAAGCAAAAGAGAGTAGAAAGTATTTGGTCATTCAGTTTGCATTGATCTGTGATAACCCAGTGATGAATGGTGTTACAGCTTCCCCTGCCTCCCCTCTCCGCACAGGAAAGGTGGCTGCTACAGCCGCAGTCAGGATGCTTTGGTTTTCAGCTTAAGTTAAAAGCCTTTATCTGCTGCAGTGTCTGATTCACAATGGTGACTATCAAACAAGCACAGTAAAACAATTTACAGATATGCTTCTCTCCTTTTCTTCAAGAAAACCAGCTTAGCTTTAAGCAATCAAAGGTTGCCATGCCGTAAAGCAAAAGGGAATTTCTTTTGAGTAATGCAGCTCGATATAACATTGTGTTGCAGACCAGAGAACTAATATTTTCCTGTATCTCTGGGCCATTTCAGCAACACCTGGACACTGCATTGGCACATACTGTCTTGGGAAATCTTTATGGAACCAGGGGAGGATGAAAACTTGCAGGATGTATTGAGCTAATGAGGCTGTGACAGAGATAAGGCAATCAGTAAATAGGAGAAGTCTACCCATAGCAGTCAGGGACAGAAATGATGTAGCAAGATCTATATGTCAGTATAGGAGATGGAGATACGGAAAAATATTAGATGGAGGCTAAGAAAACCTCTTGGATCAGGCTGGGGTACCTCACCCCCATCCGCATAGCATCTAGCTCTTAAAGCTGTATCCCCAGAGCTGTTCTCCAAGGCAAGGAGCTCCAGAGGAGAAGTTTCCATATGTCAGTGAGTGGAAGCTTTTGATAAGGTACCAATCTGAGTTCTGGGGCTAGAAATTATGGTAGGGTAGAGTAGGGTAGGGTAGGATAGTATAGGGTAGGGTAGGGTAGGGTAGGGTAGGGTAGGGTAGGGTAGGGTAGGATGGATAGGATATTTCAGTTGGAAGGGACGTACAATGATCATCTGGTCCAACTGCCTGACCAATTCAGAGCTGATCAAAAGTTAAAACAAATTATTAAGGGCATAGCAAATTATTAAGGGTACTGCACTTAAAGGGTAACAGCTATATCTGGATGTAGGATTTTGGCCATTGGTAAATCACTGGGACTACTGAATGGTCCCCATAGACAAAGCACTGCAGGAACTGCATTTAGAGGTCGGAGAGGAAAGGGTATACTCTGAAGACAGAAATGAATCAAAGCTTTTTCTATACTTAGTCTTCTTCAACATATTTCAGCTGCTGAAGAGCACTAACGCGGGTAGAGATTTCACTTAAGAAGTCTACAGTGACCTCTCTATATGTCCACATATTTTTAAAGAAGTCTTAACATTAAAAGCATAATCACAGTTCTCATTTGTCTGGAGAGGTCCTTCAAAGTGCTCCTGCATACTGCTCGGACAAGGTCTTATATTGCAATGGAGGCACGTAATAGCATCGTTAATTAAAACTAGAGGAGTTAGGCAGCAAAGAAGGAGACAGAGGGGAGCCGTCTGTGAGTTTCGAATTTAAGTGAAGATCTCTCAACTGCACATCACACGTAATCTTGGGGTTGCACCTAACAGCATGGCTGCACGCATGTCTGGAGCTTTCATCCCTGACTTTTGCAGTTTGAAAGCCTGAGTCTCTAAGACATGTTTCTGAGCATTCTTTCTTCTGGCCAGTCTTGCTATATCATACCATTTTTAATCTGTAGGAGGGTGGGAAGGAGGAGGTGCTGAAAAGCCCCAGGAAAGCAGAACATTTCTAATTTCTTCAATCCAACCAAGTGACAGAAAATTCGCCAAAAAAATCTGTAGGGTGATTTTTCAAGCTTTCAGAAAGCTACTGAGTAACCTAATAATTTCTAAAATCCTGAAAAGAAGTTCAGATCATGAGATATCTTTGGCAGAGAACAGCTTTGTCTCTGCCTTGCCCTCTGCTAGCATAACTGTAAGGGCTGCTGACTCAATACTTTTTTTTCTTGCAACCACTATAATTAATACTGAAAGTATTTTTGTTTGGGTTTTCTTTGGGTTTCTTGTTCATGATAAAACCAGATATTGTGTTATCACCTGAATCCAGGTCTGTATGGCAAGCACCAGGTATTCTGAAAGCTGCCAACACAGAAAATCCTTTTCACAGGGAATACACATCCTGCTTCTTGGACTTGAGGAACTCCAATGAATAGAAATAATGAATTTTCAGAAAGTGTTATCGCCTAGTTCAATAATAAAGTGTTAATAACCAAATTTTCCCTCCTGTTGGCTACATCCTAGCACATGCGTTCTGAAGTTGGACTTAGTGAGGACTTACTAAGTTTGACTTACTGAGTTCCACCTCAGTAACACTTTGTACAGCCCAAGACATCCTTTGGTTAAAAACCTGACATAAGGAGATTGAAGGCTGCTTGGTGCAGTTTTACACGAGCACAGATTAACAGCTTTCCTGGTGGGTTTTTATTTCTCTGACCAGGTTTTTAGCCCAACATCTTTATTCTTGTCATGTTATGTATGTTCCGAAGGACATTTCTTGCGCATCTCAAGGAGCCTATGAGTCAGTATCTTTAAACTTGAAATTAGGTTCCTAAAACTATATCCAGGAATATAAATACCGTCACAGTTTTGGAAAGTGTTAAATATCCTGTAAATGTCACCAAACTAGAGTTTTAAAATTAAATTAGCTTATAATATATAGCTACATTCCAGAAGGCATTTCTCTGAAAATATATAGGGGAGGAATGAAAAATCAGGAATCAGTAATCAAAAATAAAAGTTTCAGTTGCCCAAATCTTCTAAATCATCATTGCTGGTTTTGTTTTAGATGATTATGTATTGGGCTTTTTTCATCAAAACTAAAACCTAAAAGGCTCTGACAAGCAGTAAAAACGGGTTTGCATTCCTTTCCCAGTTTTTTCCTGTACAGAAAGTGCTTCACTTTTATAAATGTTTTTGACATTTTGAAGACAAAAAAATAATATGCCTAAAAGATTTTGAAATGGGCACTGCAAATTCACAACACATGTCTCAGTGATGCAGTTTAAAAGAGGAGCTTTTGCTGCAAAGGTGTTTATGTGCTTTTCAATAATAAGCTATTACTTTAATTTTTGCTTTTGGATTTGGAAACTTTTAGTTTCGGAAACTTTTGGTTTCTTCTACAGCCGGATTCAGGAAATATCTGTACCCTGAACAACAATTCATAAACATGTACTTAGTCCAGACATGGTTTTAAATCACCTCCAAATGAACAGAAGCACAGTATTGAAGCCTGTATTAAACATTGCCCCTGGGGAAGGTTCTGACCAGGGATGGATTTAAATACACACTGAAGTCATGTATTCACCCTGTCTCAGATCATGCGTTGTATATGAAACTATAATTCCCTGTTCCCAAGCTCTTGGACACATGGGATGCAATATAAAAATTTTTATATTTGCATATGAACTAATGTGAAATGAATAAACTTACACCTCAGCCTTAAAGTGAGATGAACAATTATCCCTAATCAATCTGCTCTTTCATTTAGGTCCAAAAAACTGTCCTTGGAGCTTTTTCCTGATCTGGATTTCTCATCCCTGTCACCAGCCACCGGCTGAATCCCCACACCATTTCATCGTTGAAGTGAGATGCTCCAACTAGTCTGTGAGTAGGAGATAGAAATGAAATGTACTGATTAGATAAACATGGCAGAACCCCAGTGACCAGCAGGAGCTGCTGTAGATAATTTGGGTTCTTGCAGAGTCACAATGATGGATCTGGGTCTAAGGCTGTGTCGGGCTGAATGTGTTTTGATGTCTTTATATGCTCCCCTAAACGTCAAGTAATGTTTGTCCCACAAAAACCAGGAGGGCAACTCTTTCCTAACGATGTTTCTGGTCTCACTTCCAGCCTCTGTTCCTCTGGTTTTGCTTAGTTCAGGCAAAAAGGAACTGAAAATGAGAATTGAAAATATCTAAGGTAAAACCCATGCTCAGAGAGTGACTTTCCATCTGCCGCTGTGCACCGCCAGAGGCAGGTGAGACAGAGGAGCAGAAAGGGTTCAGGACAACAGGCCACAGCCAGGGAAAAGCTGATGCCGGGGTGCAACACATTTCTGGATTGTGCAGTCACGCTTGAGATCAAAGGTATATTCAGGGTAAATATTTTGGGTAACACCTGCAGCAATGGTGATAAATTCCCCATATCGTGGATGGTAACTGAGAAGAGCCGAACTCGGTGTACAGCACAGGGGTTGTGCATTCTTCTGCAACCTGGTAATGTCCTTACACACCCTTCTAACAAATGCCCGTTCTGCTGAAGTCTTGACTGGTGCTGCATGCACCGACAGGCGTGGATGCAGGCCACCCCTGGAGAAAATAAGGCCTCTCATGTCTCTCCCACATTTTAAAATCCTGTATGTGAGGCAGACACCTAGCTTCAAACTTGGCAAACATTGCATTTTTTTGCCAAACTGTTCCCTTGTAGCGGAGCACATTTTGCCTTTTTCAGGGCAGCTGTTGATATATTTCCTTGCTTCAATAGGTTTTTTGGTTTCCTTTTTATCTTTTTCTAAATACGGATAAACCTGCTAAATCCTGTAAGGCACTGGGAAGTCATAGGCGTCCTTACAACAAAGTAGTATCAGTTACCTCCAGAAAACCAACTCTTGCAGAAAAAGCAAATAAAATTTAACAGAAAATTATGATCCTTTCCTTTGAGTGCAATGTGACCATTCTTTAGTATACTGGTCCCCTTTCCACAAGAAGAGGCACCTGAAAGGTAGGTATATCTTTCCAATCAGTGGATTTGTTCCAGTCTCTCTAGGTAAAGTACAGAGGTACCAAATGATTTGTAGAGGACTATTTGGCTTTTCTTTTAAGTGCCACAAAACTTTCCAGAAGAGAAAAGCTTAAATGCAAATGTTTTCAGATATGAGTCTTGCTTGTTTATAAGTTTCTCAAGATAATTTTTTATAATTTAGTAGTAGGATGTACTTTTTGCCTTTTATTTCTTTTTTTGTCAATTTGTTTCAGAATGAAATTTTACATCATGTTTTTTTTCTCAGATCACTGCCTTTATAGCTAACCCTTTGCTGGTTACAAATCTTGGGTACATTTCCTTGTGCAAGTAGGATCTGGGTTCAGGATGGGGTCAGCAGACCTTATCTGTGATCATAAATGTGGATTTTTGCCTATGGGATTATGGGAACAGAAGCCCAGGTACAGACCCATATGTTGCAGCTGAAGCAGCCTATGCTGTGGGTAACTCTGCAAAGATGGGAGAGAGCTGGTGGGGCTTCCCTTTGTGCATATTTGCTTGACTCAGAGCACTACAGATCATACTTGCAAAGCCTTTCCCCTCCCCCCCGACCCCGAAAAACCATATCTGTCCTTGTCTTTGTCTTCTGCATTGATCAATCCCTATACTGACACAGTAAAGTTAAGACACAGGATGGCTTTGTTTGCAGGAGCACACTCAGACTAGTCTTCCAGACTAATTTTCTGCTTGGGTTACTTTCCTAATTATAATTTGTGTTCTCATCATGTCGTGGAAGAGTACATTTTAAATGAGCTTGCAATACACAGTGTAGAATACCAGCTTTATAGCACTGTTCGTAACCTAGAATACCAGTTTTTAATTTGTCATAATGCAAATGCCATAATGATTACAAGTTTTCAACCCTGCGATCTATTTTTTTCCCCAGCTATTTGTAAACTGAAGTCTCAAGTTTCATTTTCCCACTCGGTATGTAAGACCAATGGTGCAGGATGTTGATCTACCTCCGGACAATCAGAGCTGTGTATGTTATACATCGTGTTCCAAAACACTGTTAAATATGTGGAAAGGGGAAAAAAAATTACATGAATTATGTCTTCTTTAGCCTTCTCATACTTGCTAATAGGTTTTAAATGGACTGTTTGGGGTTTTTTACTGATAACCACAAAAAAGTGATTCATTCTCTAAATTAATACTAGAAATATTTCCTGGGAATGGAGAACTCATTTTTATTGAGGGATAGAAATATGATACCTGATTCTGGTGAGACTACAAGAAGCTAAGGTTTCAACTCTGAATTAACCACTTACTCCTGGGAAAAAATATCATGCAAAATTTTCAGGAACATCTCATTCTGTTGAGTCTGTTGAGTCTATTGAGTCTGAAGTGACGCTTTAAAAGAATGACGCCATGCACAAAAGCACGTGTACGGAAAAAAAATGTTTGCTATGGATCGCTATACAGATTTATTTGAACATCTTTATTTGTACACCTTGCCTAGCATGATTAACCTTATATTAGGTTGTACCTACAGGTACATCGTTGAGCCAGGGTTTTGTAGCAAGCTGGCCAATGTTGCCAATGTGGTGATGCTCACATGAAAGCTGGATTGTTTCATACTCTAAGGGACCGTACCCTGTTGTTGGCCTACAGCAGGATAAATGGCAACACCCTCTCAACCGCATCGGAAGTGCTAGTTGTGACATTAGAGAGAGAAGGAGCCCAGCTTCCATGTCTCCCCGGCCCGCCTTTGCATCTGTTGGTCTGAGCTTGCATGCTCTGATCTGGTTAGTCCCTGAATGGTGATATTTATTCCTCACCCTTTGTAGCCATCTAGGCAAAATCTCAATATAGCCCTGGTGGGTAATAGTTATAGGTCATTAGCTGCAAGTTTAATTTGCTGTGAATGTATACGATAGCAAGAGCATTTCCTGTCCCAGTGCAGCCATACTCATTTGAAGATTTTTTGCATGACAAGCATGAGTGTTTTCAAACTAGATATGAATGCTTCGGTTTGTGTTATGAAAGACCTGGCTATTTTGGCCCTGTGCGTGCCCTGAACACTGCTCTCTCCCCCATGGACATAAGAGGGGTGCTCCCCTCTTTGCAGAGGGCTTAAGAGAAGGATGGTGGAACAGCCTACCGATGTTGGACAACCAGTCCTGGGATCCTGCTGCTGTCCAAGGGAAAAAAGGCAGATAATTATCCCTTCGTCTCTCAGTAACCGCAGCCTATTCCTACTCATCCAGGCTGCCAAAAGCCACCCAGCTGATGCTAGAAATGAACTTGTCTGAGGGAGAGGATGTGAGATCTCCAACTTCCAGGCATGGCAGGAGAGGGGTGTGCACAGGTCCCCAGGAAAGTGTAGCTCAGCGCTTCAATCACCTCCCCAGCCTTGAGCAGCTGAGCTGTGGAAATCACTTTGACGTAAATCTCTCAGCAGCTTTTTTGTCTGAAATAAATGGTGCATAAAGGAAATGCAAAATTGTTTGGTGGACAGGATTATCTATGTGTTTACTGCTCTCAGCACTTTCCTTTTATCTTTTGATTGTGTAGTTCCCATTGGCGTGAATAGCTGTGCATGAAGCTAAAGCTTCTGAACATGAGCAGGGTGTAAGAGAGCTCTCCCTTTAAACCTGTGACAGCTATGCACTTGTGGTTGCAAGAAATGTCAAGTTAGAAGAATTACTAGTGGTAGAAAGTAATTATTTTTCATTTCCAGGGTTCCCTGTTCAGTGTTAACCCAAATGTAAACTTTCTATAATTCTGCATCGTTATCGTTCCCCTGGATGTATTACTTTCATTTCCATTTGCTGTTTTACATACGCACCGTCACACACACATGCACACAGTTGTGCCACTTCATAATTTATTTTTTTTGGTATTATTTCATCCCTTCAGGTCTATCTTGGTACATATTATTCTGTTGCCATAACATGTTGATGATATACAATATTTGTATAAAGATTCAAATCAATGTTTATCACATCAGAGTACTATCATTCAAAAGGAAAGCACAAATCAATAATTCATTAAGCAAGAGAGAAATGAATGATCTGGGATTGTTGTTCTTCTCCCCTTTACTTTCAAAATAAATTGCATTGTTTAAATGAAGCTTGATCAGTTTTTAGACTAAATGAGTTTGATTTAAGGCATCTGACGCCAGTCAGCATAGTATTCATCATGGGATAAATAGTAGAAATGCAAAATTAGCATAGATAGTTTTCAGTTTTCTAAAACTTCTGATTCATTAAAAATACTCCATGATATAAAAAATACTGGAGAAGGCATATGGTCTTCCAAGTTGAATAAAATAGCTTTTTTGGACATAAAAAAAAATTATTTATTTCAAGTTGGAACCATTCATTTTCAAAAACCTTGTCTCATAAAAAATGAATAGAGCTACTTTGAAATAGAGAAATTTGCTCTTTAAAAAAGGGATGTAGTCAATCTAGGAGATGTTAGGAAGCGTAACACTTCTGCAAAAATGGCACATCAGCTCAGTCCTTTGTTTTTCACTAATAATCAACCTTAATTTGCCTCACTGTAGTTGAACGAACAGAAAAAAAAACCACTCTCTGGTATCACATGCAAGTTGAAACACAAGGAAGATCCTGTCCTTCTTTTTCTGCACCCGTCCAAGCCCACGAGATACCAGGTGATCTCCTGCACTGGAAGATGGGCTAAATGAATGAGTCTGTGGAATCAAAGTGCACCTTTAGCCCTGCTCATTTCCTAATTCACCAGCAATAAAGCGGTCATTGCTGATGACACAGGGAATTCCTTGTGGTTTTAAAATACAATGACAGTGTATCCACCAGGAACCGCAGAGCATTAGCTGTTGCTTTCACTGGGGATGAGTGTCCTCTATTGATTGGTTTTCATTGCCTGAGCTCAATAAGGCTTTTATTCATGATGACATAGTTTCTGATTGCTTATTTATCTGCTGTGCGTAAAATGAGCTTAGAATCTAATTGCCATATTTACCAAAAGGATGTCTGGATTCTTGAAGAAGCTGTTTTACTCCCAGGTACATAGTAAAATTGGATAGAGCAAAGAAAAAAATACCCACAACTGGCTTTGAGATTTCCTGATCACTTTTCTCAGATTTCCCCATCACTGAGGCAATGGCTTTTTCTCTGCTCAACTTTTGATCCATTCTGGTGTCCCTGTAAGAAAAGGTGTCTTCATATGTAGAGTTACAGTAGAGGTTGAAATCAGCACAGCACCCCCCAAGTTATCTACTTGAAAGCTGACATCTAATTTAGACTGGGTTCAAGAAGTGATTTAGCAAGTGCAGGGGAGAAAAATCCAGCAAGGACTGTTAGAGACAAAGATGCGTAGCTCTGGGTCAAGAGGTCCCCAAGCCACACTACTTTATATCGTACTGGGGAAGGATGACTTTATGCTTCCCCTGTTGTTATAGTCTTCCCTGGGGCTCGGCTGCAGGGCACTGTCAGGTGAGGGATACTGAGTTGGACAGAGTTTTCTTGTTCCTGACAAAAAATGGAAGTTCCTACCTGAGTATGGACATAAACGGAACAGAAACGGACTTCTGTTGTGGCAACATTTGCTGAGTGATTGAGCATTTAGGATGATCATGGGTAATCCATATTAATGGCAGCAACACAAGACAGCTTGTACTGGTAACCTCTTCACAGGACTCTAGATAGGATCAAAGAAACTGCTCTATAAATTAAGCAACTGGTAATAACTAAAACTGGAAAAAAAATTTTAATTTTCTGATTCATATCTTTAATCAATTGCAACATGGTGCAATTGCATTTTAACTGTAGCTTTCCAATTGTTTGCTCAATAGAGATTGCTCCATTGCTCTTGATTGACACAATGTTATTGCATTTTTATTGACTTTTACGATAGTTTTTACAACATTCAAGGTGCATAAGTTAAACAGAAAAGTAACATAGTAACATTTCAAGATGGAAGGGGGCTATAAAGATGCAGAGCAGGTATAATTTACAATAACAGGAAATTACAAATTAAGGATAACTCCCTTGCCCCCATGCCTAGTTAGTCCCTCTGTACGTGTTTTCAGAATATGTCAGTAAAACATGAAGTGTTTGCATACCGTAAAAAGTTAATGGATGATAGAGTTGGCAAATACTTTAGGATTATTATTAAGATTATTTTAGATATGATTAGGCTGGACTTCAGCTGAAAACAAGCACCTATAAAGAATTTTTGAGTTGTAAAAATGTTAATTATTTGAAGAACTGGGTTTGATCTAAATCAAGCAAAGCCAATAAAAAAGATGTGGAGTTTTAAGCACATGTAAGGAACATAAACGTAAATATAATCTTGAAAACAGTCAAACACTGAAAGCTCTCTGTACGTGAGTTGTTTCAGACAAGCCATTTGGGTTCAATAGAGTCTGTGAGTGGCCTCTCTTTATGAAAGTGTAGTTATGTGGAAAACTTCAAAGCACATACTTGCCAAGATTTTTTTTTTTTTTTTTTTTTTTTGCCTTTTACCATCTATGTAGTTATACACACTCTCTGGCTGCTACTGGTAACTGTGTCTTTTTGTTCAATGTATTCCATTAAAACCCCGTCTTCTATGAGTCTCTTGTCCTGCTTTTGGAGAGCACTTAGTTATATTTCTTATGTCGATGGCCTTTTAACTGATGAGCTACCATAGAAGAACTTTTAAATAATTATTACCAATTATTTCACACTGCTCACAACGTCATCTTTTGATGTCCATGTTTCCCTACATATAAAAGAGGAGAAGAGCGTTACAGGATCTTTCTGAGTTCAGCTGGCCAATATTTGTAAGACTGTTAAAGACTTACGGTAATTTAATAAAATTTTGCTCAATTGTTCTTTTTCTGAAGCAAAAAGAGTTGCTTTCTTATGAAATAAGGAGTTTTTGTGAGAATGTCTCATTTCACATAGAGACCTAAAAAAGATTTTGTGATCAAAAATCTAAAGGTTTGTGGGTTGTTGGTTGTTGTTTTTTTTTTCCTTCAATAAACCCCCTACAGTTTTGCTAACAATAGCAATCACATTGATCAAGTCTACCTAGCCTATTGGGGAAAATGAAGCAAAATCATAACACAGAACAGTCCTTCATTATCACCTGAATAAATATAGTTGACTTCTTGAACTAGTCCCTCTGTTTTCACTTTGTCATGAGAGGGATGTTTTTAAAGATGATTCATACCCTCCTAAATTAATCTTGTGATGTTGGTGAAATGAATTTCTACAGAATACCCTATTTCTCTTCACTAACCATAAAGAGGACCTAGGATGACCAGCTTGTGTCTAGGTGAGACGAATTTCACCCTGAGACCAGCATAGTCCTGATCACGATGGGTGTCTCTGTAACACACAACCTTTAGTTGTTCCTCAAGGAATTTCTCCCGGAAATGTTCCCAAGAGACCAAGTGTGTCTTAGGCTCACCAAGTTAGGATAAAGGAGGCTTTCCAAAGTTCTTGTAAGACCTAAGTCTTACAGTTTCTAAAATAAGCTTGTAGAGTGAGAGGAAAAAGCCTATGACACACCGATATGAAAACCCCATGGGAAAGATCATCCCCATGGCCAAAGGGAGCACATAAAAAAGATCTGTCTCCCTGTTAAATGCGCTACATATCATATCCAGTAGCAAATAAGATTACTCGGGAGGATGCTTTAGCCATACAAAAAGCTTTGCCATGGATACTAGTCCTTCCATTGCACTTAGATGGACCAGTCAGAAAGTAGAAATAATAATGAAAGGAAGATTACAGTTGTCTATTAAATTCTTCAGAGCTTTCGCATAAAATGATAGCACAGGCTTCTCTTCACAATAAGACGTTTTGCCAATTAAGCATTATTATGTTGTCTTTACACATGGGACTCGCTGCAGTTTTTATGACCACTGAACTTTCTCTCAGGCATCAGACCACATCTTATTATCATCAAAAATCCTCATCATTAATCCCATTACACTGTTCTTGGTCACAGGATAAATTCATCAATGAATGGTCTCACTCTGTTTAATCTCATTAGTTTAGAATATTTCTTTTCTAGATATCCTTATCACAATCTTATCATCACAACCCTTGGGACGTTTGGCCCCAACAGTACTGCCATGCATATGTTTTTTTTTTTTTTTAATATTTCACAATTTGATAACAAAGTTAGCATTTAACCCTCAATTACCTCTGATGAGACAAAGGAAAACTCTAGAAATGACACAACAGATGAATGCATATGGTGGATTTCAATTGTTTCCCCTTGGTAGGATTTTGATTTCTAAAGTTCTGCTTCTACGTACTGCCATTTCTCACAATCATCTACATAAAGACATAACTTGCAGTCTGCTGAATGTTAACTATATCCCTGACTGTATCACTTTGTTTTGATAGAACCTACTCAGTTATACTGAGTTGTGTCTTTCCTCAGAACAGACTCAAAATTTCAACTCTGAAAATATTATCTGAACTGCGAGCTAATATTAGATAAGCCTGAACTCCATCAACGACTTTTCTGGAAAAAAAAAAAAAAAATTCTTCCCTGCATCTAATTTTATCTTTCTGCAGGTGTTCTAAAGTACAGCAATGCTTTCTCTCACCTGGGTCCATTCTTTCTGTAGCTAGTCTTTAAAAGGTAGGTAAAGGAGGAAAAGCTGTTAATGTTGCACGTCTTTTATAAATGAAGTTAGTAGTCCTAGTTGTTGGAGCACATGCCTCCATGTGAAGCCTAGATTTGAGTTCACTTTTACCTGAACTGGTTCAAAATAGTCCTCACAGCTCCTACAAGGAGCTCAACAGACACCAGATTATGCTGCAGCAAATTTCCCACTTTTTTTGTAGAAACAGTGAAGCTGATGAGAAAATAATCCAAGATTTTTTTGAGTCTGAAAGAGACATCAGCTGACTGTAGAGCTCTCAAATCTAGCATAGCAGATGCTTGCTTTGGAAAGGAGATAGATCTGTGTGTTCATCTCTGTTTCAAAGGCCGTTTATGCATTTTCTCTAATGACTATTTCATGTAAATTCTGCTCTCCCTCTGGGTTAGATTAGAGGCCTTGGAATAACAAAATGAGGTTAGGCACAAGTGAATATCTGGATTTACTTTTCTGCTCCTCTGAGGTCTCATAAGGTTATTCATGAATATATGAATGACCGCAGTCTGCTTCCGAATCTCTTTTCAGATCCCTTGTATTCCCCAAATGAAATCTTTCTGAATGTTTACATATGTCATCCATGATTCAGGACTGGCCATTATACTTTAGTCGTCAAGTAAGCAGTTGCATTTTAACTGACCAGTCCGAGGACAGGAGCAATGCCATATGGCTGAAGCAAAACATGACGCATGATGCAGGTTTCTTGGTGAGAAGGCACCATTCAGTAATACCTCATAGTCCAGAAACTGTTTGTCAAAGCTGCTTAGTGAATACGTACACGTAAATCAATTTTCAGAAATCAGTACTACCTTGCGAACAATTTCTGAAGATAAAAATAGCTACACAAAGTATCGATAACAACAACTCAGATAGCTCTGTGGACAAGAGTCTCCTTGGAGGTAAAAACCTGTTTGAACAAACACACAAATCATTCATGAGTTCAGTCATCCCCAGCAATTCAAATAAACTGATCACAGGCAACTGGTGCAGCTGTATGAGATAAACTTAATGTGTTTTAGTGCTTGGAGCAGTTGCACAGACCTTTTGCCATACGCTTCCAGGACTCTTGTGGCATTGTGTAGTTCAAGGAATGCCACTACAGAGTCATTGCATTAGTAAGTCTGGTGTCCTAATCCTCGTGGTTTAGCCAGTTTTTGCCTTCACTGCTGTAAAGCCAATCAATTCAACTATCAATTATTAACATACACTTTTGGGATATATGCTTCCATGCCTTACTTTTCTGCTTTTACTTCCTCAGACACGCTTTCTCTTTTTCCTTCTCTTATTTTTCCTAGTCATAGTCCAAAGTCATTCAGCTATGGGCCACAGCTTCTTATGGAGTAATATCACTAATGTTTTCCTTAGTCCTACCTTCCTTCCTTTTATAATGTGCCAACTCTCAGTAAGAAACTCTTATCACTTTGCAACTCCCTTAAACATTTCTAGAAAATGCTTCCTCTCTTCTTCTCCTATGAAATTTAGCACGCTCCAGAAAATCAATACAGCCACCATGCATCATTTAAAGTCTTAATCCAATTTAAGGTTGGGAACTGATGTGGTCCATATGTCTTTGGTGACCAATCAGCAACTTTCACTGATGTTGCACAATAACTTTACAACAGGCAGATGTTGGTCAAAACAGGGTGAAGTGTCAGTACTCCAGAAAGCTGTCAAATCCTTATCCAGCTACACTTGCATCCAGGAACCTCGTCCAAGAACTAAGAACTAACCATACGCATGAAGTTTCACTTGCATGCTATAGGTTAGCCATAGGTGTATATGAAATAGAGATTTTGGGAAAACAAAAGTTATGTACGAATGATTGAATCTCTCTCTGGCAAGAAAGACCTTATTTCCTTCCAATGGGTAAATGAATTTCCAAAAATTAAGTTGCAGGCAAGGAGATATCTCTAATTTGCCATGCTCAAGAGTCATTTGCATTTCTGAAGTCCTGAGAAATCCTCCAGAATGAGGAGAGTTTTGAATTTGAATCCCAGGTAGAGGTTAGGTCTGCAAAGGAGTATATCTCCAGATCAGGACTGTCTTCCAGGAGGGAAATCATAAACACTTTGCTTGAGAATAGAAGCTGAGATGGAGGAAGCAGAGATGTGGACAATTGTCACCTGGGGCATCCATTTCTGAATCAAATGTCAAAAATACAGTAGTAAATAGCCCTTTTTCTTTTCATGTTTATCTGCTCTTAAGGATGATTTTGGGTTATCTGGTGAATTAAAGAGTTCTATTCTTACAGCAGAGATCTATATGCTATATGTTGCTATACAGCAACAGGGATCGTTCTCCCATTGCCCAGCACCTCAAGACACGTTTCAGGGGTATCTAGAAAACAGTGGGGTTGTTCCTCCGTAGTGTTTCCAGGAGTGGAGAACATGGCATGGCATTGTGAAATGAACATCTCCAGTGGCTTCCTGCTGTACTGCAGGACAGGAGACAAAATACTTTGTCTTTGAGGACCTCCTGTGAGTTTGTAAGTCAAAGTGCCATCTTGACCCCTGAATATGATCCGAAAGTGTAATAAAAAAAGAAAGATGCAGTAATCCTGTAAGCCATCCATCAGACAACACAAATGGGCAACACCAGTGCATTTTTTAAATTTAACCTAATCCTTATATTAACATATATTTAACATTATTTAACGTAACCCTCATGTTAACATACAGGGATTTAACATCCCTACAAACAGCTGACCCTTCCAGGTGGAAGAGGAGCCACATGAAACAAATGAAGGCTTGTGTAAATTCTCTTACTCTGAAAAAAAAAAAAAAAATCAAAAATTTTGGGTAGATATTTGTCAATTAGCTATATTAATTACACTTCCACTAAGCAAAAACAGATCAGTCAGGATTTAGGCTGAAATAGAGCGGTGTTCAATAAACGCACTCTCTGACCCCTGCGGCAGTCTGATGCATTCCTGGAAGCTGTTTATCCTGTGAAAGGCAGGAGTGTAACTTGTTCTCAAGAACAAGCCCAGCAAAGATTAAAGGAGTAATTAAAGACCAAAACTTCATGCTGTATGCTATAAAAACCTCTTAACAACGTTTGCTGTAGTGAAGGTTTGTATTATAAATAGACTGAAATGCTAGGTTGGCTTTCCGAGCACTCTATTTTCAGATATATTGCTGAACTGAGAGTTTTCATTGGATAATTAGTTGTGGTAGAAGAAATTTCTGCACCTCAGGTTGATTTAGTCCTTGGAGTCTCTGTCTGAGTTTCTGAAAACAGAAAGTTCGTGTATAATTGCTCAGCAATCTGACAGGAGAGTTGTAAGGAACTACAAGTTAATACCCGTTAAGTGCCTTTGAAAAACCTTCTGTGTAGGTGAGCTAAGCGCAGAGATCAGTACACAGGAGAAAATGGAATAGTTGTATTACTGTTCACTCATGCAGGACAGACCACCATGCAAACAACGTGACCCTGGGAGGGGGAGAAAGGCATTTCCCTGTTGTTCTGCAGCTACCTGGTGATTTTGGGGCAAGAAGTGTATCTGCGTTGTGCCAGGACTCCTCAGTGTATAAAACAGAGTTTATCTCCTGACCCTGTGGGACATTGGGATGGGGAAACATGAAGCGCCATCTCACACCCTGACCCTTGCACTTGCCTTCCAGTACTCAGTTCAGTGGAGGCATGAACAGACTACAAACTTTGCTAAGCAGGGCATTTCCCTTGTTTAAATTTCAGGAAAATAAATCATTTGTGAGTTCTATAACTTTAAAAATAGTACACACAGACATGACCAAGTACTTAAACCCTCCCACCAACCGTACTGTTGCGCTTGTATGGGCACAGGCGGGATAGCTGCTGCATCATCTGCATCAGTCTGTGCACAGATGTGGGTTTCGGAGGAAACACTTGCAATGTGTGAGATTCACCATGGGCGTGAAGCTTGGCGTGGTCAGTGCCTTTGTTTGCAATCTCTCAAAGTCAGGAAGAGAGAGGGAAAGGGAATCTGTGTTTTATTACAAAGGCACAACTGGGGGCAGTGCTGTAATATACAATAAATAATAATAATAGTGTCAAAGTGGAAGTCTTCTCTCTAACAGCCTGTTTGGTGTGCAAAATACTTAATTTAAGCGTTTCTCTTCACACGTGCATCTTTGAAAAGCCCTTTTTAACATTAAATCTGACAGCACTCATTCATCTTCTCCAACTTAATTTTACCATTTCAGGGGCTTGCAATGCAAAATTTCAAGGCTTTTTTTTTGCGCAGGAGGTCAGACTACAGAAGAATAGTGATCCCTTTTAGCTCTAAAATGTAGGAAAGAGAATATTCTGTATAAGTGTAGTGTCTTGTGTGACACAAAAAAAGTGTATTATAAGACAAGACACGCAAAGTCCTGTTTCTATCACATATAGCAGCATACAAAGAAAAGGTAGTGGTTTGTTATTTTGGGGGTAAAAATTGTATTTTCTAAATAATTCTCAGTAAGACGTCAAACAGTGCTGTTAGACTATGTGTAGTAAGGCCACTGTTAATAATGGGAGTGTTCTTGTTACTGAGAAGAATGCTATTTGGGAACTGCAATGACTGGTGACCACCTTATTCCCATAAATAACGATAAATTATGTGAAAAGTCATTGCTAAATCCCAGTCAGATGAAAAGTATAATCCCAGCACAGAAGCAGTGATAACTAGTGCTCTGGGACCATCAAATTCTGGTGACTGTTGTTACTGAGGAGGTTCCGCGCCTTTCCAGCTGCCTCATTTTCATACATTTATGTAGTTTTATTTTAGAAGGGTGAAAAATAGCTGGAAAGGCGTCCTCAAACAAGAAAAACGTGTCTGAAACAGCCAAGGTGAGAGGAAGAAGCAGGGCCAATTTAAAAGTTCACCCAGGAGTTCATGTACTCATTTTCATATCAGCTACGTGGAGCGTTGTGGGAGGCATGCGGATGCAGGAGGGCGAGATAGCCCCTAGCAAGCACCCCAGCGTGCCTCTTGTTCTCTTGGATTCGGTGTAGAAAACTTGCCTGTACAACTATTTCCTTTGGCTTGAGGCTGTGCAGCACTGAAACTTCTTCTGAAGGGGGGGGGAATAAAAAAACACCCCAAAAAAAAGAAAAAGAAGAGAAAGAAAGTATCCCTGAAGGCCTAGTTCCATGGTTTGAAAGCCAATTTTTAACAGCACACATAACTTTCAAGATTAGATGCCCTGAAGGAAAGTAGAGTTCAGAAAGTTTGTTTTTTCACTCCACAGGAAATATTTGGAAGTTCCATGAAATTGTGTGCGGCGAGTCCTGGTGAGGGGTGGGTTGGGCAAGCCCCAAAATACTGAAGTGCAAAGTGGGGAATGCTTTAAAAAAACACAGTGTCAGGCAGCTGCCTTGGAGTAGAAATGCATTTCAGGTCTGAAAGGTTTGAGTGTTCGTCCCATCATTTTAATCATGGAAAGGCTTCACACGACAGACTCCTTGCAGTGATATTCTGCCTCGTTCAGATCTGTTTTCCAGCTGTTTGGGCCAATGTGATTCAATTCACTTAACGAAGCTCCTCCTGATTTACATCATGCTAAGTACAGTTGGAAGGAACCAGGGAGAGTAATTCTGGCAAAAGCAGTTTCACATGATATTCCATTAACCTACATTCCCACAAAGATGCTGTCCCTTTCTTTTCTCCCTTTAATTTCTATTATGTTCAGTTCTGAATTATGAGGCTGGAAGTTGGTTCATTCCTGTCTTCGCACTTAAGATAAATAACATAACAGATGTGTCACTGTGAAGCCCTACATGGATAGCTATTTTTCTCCCACTGAATTGCAACTTGGAAACAATGTTAGATGACAGTTGTGGACATTGAAAATTGCTTGAAATGCAAGGGGAATATTAAATTCTGAACTCAGTCCAGCCTTTAATAACGTGCCAGCCTTTGTCATCAGTTACTTAACAATAGATATGCATTGTACTAGAGAAAAGTACCCCGTGGTATTATCTCAATATACACATATTGCAAATTATCGTATGGCACTACAGAACAATTACACATGGGTGCAACATGGGCCCTTCTAATCTTTTGGGGTTTGTCTTCTGGACTCTTCTTTGTCTAATAAAACACAATTTGGCATCCAGTGGGGAAGCGGAGTTGTAAGGCACCCTCCACTTTACAGGTGATTGTTGTTATTACACATGCAGTGCTATTCTGTTTGGGGTGGTTTGTTTGGTTTTTTTGTTGGCTTTTAGTTTTTGTTGGTTTTTTTTTTTGTTTGTTTGTTTGTTTGTTTTTAATGTGTCTGTATTATGGTAAGGTTGGACATCATGGTTCCTTTATGCTGGATGCTGAAAAATTCTTCCACAGCTATTGTGGTGCTCACTGGGGTTTCTCCTTGCGTGTAAATGTATGGCCAATGGGTCATTAGAGATGACAGGAATAACACAAAAAACCTGTAAGAAGTACCTGTGCCACTGAATTAAAGCTGGTTTGTGGTAAGCATCACAAGTGGAAATAGGACTTCTCCATATATATATGAAAGGGACAAAAGAAAGAGGTGATATAAAGATTCAAGAGGGGTGGGAATGCTTAATGACACCTGGAGAAGTAAAGCATTTGCTGAGAACAATTATTTCAATATTACTTCCACAGGAGAATTTCACCATTTAACTGCATGCAGAAAGCCTCTGCTGACAAGTACATGTCTCTTAAGTACTCAGGTCCTTGGCAAACTGTGTTAAACTGGTTTTCTGTGACACACCAACCCCTTACAGAGGAGAATTTCTCTAGGTGAAACAAATTGCAAACACTTTATTTTGTAGAGACCATTTTGGATTATTTTGGAAGCCATTCTGCATCAGGAGGCTTATTGTTGGCTTCAGTGGGAGCAGAGGTAGGCATGTGCTGAAAGCAAAACAAAACTCTCTAAATGTTTTACAGCCGGCACATTACCTTACCCACACTGCAGGTTTCCTATAATATTGAAACAATGACTTTCTAATGTTGAACTTATATTTTATAATTTATGCTGTTTGATTGCTTTTGGCATCTCATTCAGTGAGAGCAACGAGAGGGAGGCCAGTCAATTCTATGTTTGTTTCTATTGACTGCTGTTATTTATTCATTAGCTCATTTATTTGTGTCATGCTGGCAATATGCATGATGCTATACAGACAGATAAGAAGGTATTGACAATCAACATGCAAATGCAGGAAGGAAGTCGAAATTCAGCATGAGTGACCTGACAAAGACAGTCTTACTAACTGCATAATTTTTAAGAATACTGAGGTTTGGCAATTTTTTTGCATCCTTTTGCTGACTGACGTCAGCAAGGCACAGCTGGAGTTTCTGCACTGATACCGGTATGACTCAGTGACAATCTACGGGAAACTGGGGAGACGTATGGTCTAATAGGGGTATTATGAAAAAAGGTTTGATGAAAGGGGAAGCAAATACAGAATCTTCTCCGTCCCGTGAGGACCTGTGAAACAAGCAAGCAGTACAATGAATGTAAAATTTTATAGAACTATAATAAATATTTAATATTTAGACACTGGGATTACCTTAAAGTCTTCATTGTGAGTCACTGCTGTCATAGCTAGATCTTTGGGAATAATTTCTTATTGTTTGCTTCAGTCACAGCGCAAATGTGATTAAGTAAATGCCATCACATTGCTTTTAATCACCCTGGAAATATTACTTTTTTTTTCCTTTTCTTTTCCTTCCTTTTTTTTTTTTTTAAATGGTCACATTTAACATATATTTGACATTTGGAAGAAGGCACTAAAATCATCAGAGGACTGGGTTCACAAACCTGCCCTTGTGCAACCTTTCCAGATTCCACAGTCCATTGTTTAAGACATAATTTTCTAAGGGTGTTGGAGACTTAAATTCAAGTTCATACTTTCAGGCAAAGAGGAAATTTAAACTCCAATCCCCTCCTTCCCAGATGATTACCCTGCTCATTTGAGCTGAGACGGAAAAGTACAAATTTCTTTTACACTTCTTTCTTAGACATTGTCATGGCATCTAAATTCCTTTGCGTGTCTATCTCCCCAAATTTAAAATATTTCATTTAGTAATGTATATTTTGGGCATTTCCAGCTGTCCTTCAACACTGCTTCCCAACTGACTCACTAAGTGTAACACAAATATGTGAAAACTTTAAGCTGAAATGGTGCCTTCAGGAAATAAATGCTTTCCTGAAGAGAAACTATTCATGTTGTACTCCAAGCTCAGTCCTGCAATGATTTATGTTTACACTTAATTTTGCACTGGGAGTAGCTATACTGAAGTCGGTGGGACTGCTAAGAGTTCAGAAAGTTGAGCACATGCATAAGATTTTGTGGGACTGAGCTGATGAAGAAGGATCCTGCCATTAACAGGCAACACAAAGAGAGGAGCACTTTGAGAATGAGCCTGTTGAGTATATATAGTCGTATAGCATCCCTTATCCTCACAATTAAACTCTGGCTATTTCTTGCATTTCTTGAAAGTCATAGCAGAAGTAGTCCTTAAAGGATTTGAAGTCCTTGAGATCCTTGTGGTTTCCGATTGACTGGATATACATTACAGCTGTTCTTTCCCTCCAAGTTACATACATCCAAGCTCTGTGTTTGCGTGTCCATCCTGACATAGTGGAGAGAGCCTGCACTGCTGAAGAGGTTGAGTAGCTAATTTCTGGGAATCATCACTTGGGCTTAGTATCCCAAAAGAGATAGATGGCTCCAAATCCACGAACTTCAAAACTTTCCCAAGATTTCTAGACATCTTGCGAAGGGCGTCCATGAGAAAATACATGTGGTTACATTGGTGCTAGGAATACATGAAATAAACTAAAATTAAACTATTTCTGTTGCTTCTTAATCATAGAATCATAGAATCGTTAGAATTGGAAGGGAACTTGTAGATCGTCTCACTCAAACCCCCCTGCCATGAGCAGGGACACCTCCCACCAGCCCAGGGTGCTCCAAGCCCCGTCCAACCTGGCCTTGAACACCTCCAGGGATGGGGCAGCCACAGCTTCTCTGGGCAACCTGGGCCAGGGGATCACCACCCTCACAGTCAAGAATTTCTTCCTAATACCTCATCTAAATCTTCCCTCTTTCAGCTTAAAACTATTACCCCTCATTCTGTCACTACACTCCCCAATAAAGACTCCCTCCTCATGTTTCCTTTAGCCTCACAGGCCTACAGTAATGCCGCAGATTACTTTTATGATACTTTTGACTGAAGAGCACAGGACCTAGGTCTGGAAGCAAACTCACAGCCCAGGAAAAACAATGTCTTCTGTTTCCTTCAGTCACAACTACCCACAAACTCGTCCTCTATGCATTTAAAGGAGACCTGAAAGAATCTTAACAATATTTGATATTTACTTTTTCCATTCCTGAACTTCCAGATTAAAGCTATATGACTTTTTCTCCAAAAAAAAAAAAAAAAAAGAAAAAATATTTCCCTCCATTGTGATTTTGGCCATTAGAGAAAAGGATTATTCAACAGTCAGGAAAAGGATCATGCTGACTTTAGGAAATGGTTACAGGCCTAAGGTGGCTAGAGTTCAGCTGCTACCGTGCCACATATTTCCTCTATGACTGCGCAAATCACCTGGACCCAATTCCTCAGCCTTCTAAGATTTCTCTTGAAATCTAAGGGATGTAACTGTCAAAATGTTCTTGAGGATCTGGGCTTCGAGCTGTTTCAGGTTTTGTTTCCTACAAATAAATATAGGGAGAATTATTCTTCAATACACTTTAGAGGTGGTTTCAGATTAAAAAAGTGTACACTTAATGACTGTAAGAAGCTTAAGTAGGAAATAGTAATAGCAATGGTAAAAATTCTTTATATAATTAAAGAGATGGAACTTGAATTTGGACATTTGAATGTGTCTGGGACAAATCGGTTGCATTGAACTACATCAAAATCTTCTTTAAAACTAGCTGACAAAAAAATTATTTGTCTACTTGCCTATTAAAAATATGCTTAACAGTATGGTTAAGTTACTCCCTAGTGTTTGTTTCTTAATGTATTGTATCAAGTGAAGGGCAAAGATGGAAATCCATAATATGAAATCAATTCTGTTCAAAGACAGTAAGCCCAAACAGCATTAGGAGATTTGAATTATTTCCCTGTGCCCCCCACCACCTTATTTTTATTAAACAGAAATCAAACTGAGGCTTTATAGAATCTTTTGGGAATAAAAATGATCTGATGATTTTACTTAGTAAAGAGTAACACCTAGAAATTTGATTTCTGGCTGAATCTTGTGTTTGGCAGGGATGTTGTTTGTCAGGGATCACTGCTTGCAGACTGATTCATTATAAGCTTTGATTTCACAGGTAAGAAATTAAATCAATATGTCTCCCACAAAACCAACTTTCTGTGCTTTGCAGATGAACCAGCTGATGGGAGGGGGATGTCAGGGAAGGAGGATGAAGGAAAGAAACCATTGCAAACAGATGTGTGTTTGTAGAGAACAGCTTTGATTTCTGACTGCTGGTTGTGTGGTTTATCTCAAAGCACTTATATAATGCTTTGTATAAGCACAGTATCATAAGAGTTACTAAACCCCACTCCCCAAGAAACAAAAAGCACAGTGCAGAGGTGATGCAAGAGACCTGAATTTCTAAAATATATCTATGGTAAATCCAGAGGAACTGTTGTACGTGCAGTAATGTTACCCTAGCAATGAATGTATAACCCAAGGGAAGGGTTTACTGACTGTGGACTGATGGTGAACTATCCTCAGGGAGTCAGCTTTAATACAGACAACAGGTAATACAACCTCTATAAAACCTCCAAAGAAGTTATCTTCTTGCAGTTCTAGACCATATCTTTTTTCTTGACTTGCTGATTTCAATTATTGCATGCATTGCTATTAACTTCTAGTTAGTAGCCACGCTCTGCCTAATGTATGGCTGCATCTCAGGAGTACAGCACTCTTTCTACTAGTTTTCTCTTTTGTATACATGCCTATAAATATATAGATGCTTTTTAAGAAAAGTTTAAGTTTTCCTTATACTTGTTGCAGAGGAACATAAAGCATGGGAACACACAATCCATAAAAAAAGCACAAAAAGAGGCCTTCGGACATCTCTGAAAATCAGTCTCATCTTCCCAAGAGACTCAGTAGGTATGGTGATATGATGTGTTGTTCACGGGCAAGAAGAAATCAGTATGGGACTTCCAGAAATGGCTAGTGATTTGTACTGCTAAAAAAAAATCTCTGGAACTTTTGAGTATGATTCTGACAGTGAAATGCTGCAAGCCCTTAAGTCCATGATGAAACTTTTGGCTGAAGTCCTTCTAAATAAACCCATTTCAGTTCCCATTTAGAGACTTCAGTTACCGTTTAGAGACTTCTGATAAATGATGACATGCAAACATAGCCTTTATGAATTACTGTTATTAATCATTGCTCTCCATCCCATGGCCTTTATAATCCTGTGGGCATTTATGAGTAGAGAACCACTACTCAGAAGCACTACATGAAGGGAGGAGGCACTCGGCAGCAGTTTTCTTCTAGAGAAGCTCTGTAGCCATCTAGCCATGCGTACATCATGTCCTGCAGTCTCCCTGCCCTACAATAACCAGTCTTAGCAAGGAAACTCCTTTACACCCATGTCTACACTGCAATAAAAGCATACAAATTGCATACTTGATAGTGGCTGTATTATGTGAAATGTAAGGTCTTTTGAAACAAAGCTTTAATCAGCTGGTTCTCCTTAAGCTTCTCATGATTAAGAAACACGTTTGGCACTGCAATAGTAATTGTTTGGTATTGTGCTCACTAACCACATGAGGAACCTGCGTTAGGTGGTCAACACAGAAACACATTTAGACCAGAATGAAAAATCCACTATACGATAGACATCTAATCGCTATACCCAGGGGAAAAATAGTTACCTAACACTTCTTCTGTAATCAGTGGAGAAAGAAGTGGGTACCCAATAAGTGCTGAATGTCCTTTTATCAGTGCCTATCCCTTGTTATTGAAGAGGTAACAAACCTTGGTTTGCAGCCCAAAGGTGAGGCAGGATGAATCCTGGGTTTATAGTCAATGGATGAGGGTTACAGAAGCCCTCACACGGGGCATGAGATAGCTCTTAGGAAAGGTGAGGATAAGTCATGAAGATGAATGTCCCTTGCAGGTGTGGATTACATTGGTGGGAAAGGAGATGTAGGTCTTCTCTCTTCCCCATTAGCTCATAATTTTTGCATTTATACAGCAAAACTGAACTGCAATCCTATGTCCAGATCAGAGACCTATATTTTAAAGTGAAAAACTGCCCCTTGAAAAGCTGCAACTGCAGAAGGAAATGACACGGTTATTTAAGAGCTGGCAAAAATGCCTCCTAGTCAGACACTGGGAATACAATCTGCTTAATTTATCAAAAAAAAGTATTGAAAGTTAATTGAGCACCTTCAGAGGAAGAAAAAACCAAAACTCTTAAAAAACAATGAGAAAGGTTTAACAACCCTAGAAGCTGATGCCAGACAAATTCAAATGAGAAATTAGGCATGGAGTTGGTGTCGGGTTTTTGTAAACTCTCACTTACTTGTTTATTTTCTGGTTTTTTTCAGCCAGGAGAGTCAAACTAACAAATAAAGCATTGACTCCACCAGCTCTTAGGCTGTGGATCACAACTGGATACATTTCTGGAAGGCGTGTGTTCATCAAACACAAATTATGCACTAGGCCAAAAACCAGTTACACGGTTCAGCTCGGTTATCTCACTGCAGTATGTGGTGATCTGGTGGAGGTCAGCAGCAGTGACCTTCTGCTTTCTCCAGCAGACAACTGCTGGCTTCTCCAGCAGCCCTTTTTGCATCTGTGATAGCCCTGGTGCAGTCCAAATCCAGATGAATGAGAGCAATTTAATTTAGAGGCAGTTATGCTGGATATACACTACCTGAGGGAATCTCCTGGGACTGGGGAAATCTTTGGCCACCCATCCAGGGATGAAAGAATTAGGCCAAGATCTTGGGTGGAAAAAAAAAAGTCCAAAAGAAAGGGAAGAAAATTGTACAGAGATCAGGAAAAAACACTTCTCAAAGTGGAAGTTGGAGGCGGAGTGGCATTGAACGCATGAGCAATACTGAGGGGGTGAAGCTGGGGAGTCAGGATAGAAAGAAGAGCTGGAGGGAATTGCAAACCAAGAAAATAATTTTACAAAACATGCTGGAGTCACTGGTTCCTGCAGTGGGGTAATTCAGGGCCAGGCATACATTATAGCTGGGGAAAGTAAATAATGGCAATAAAGTCATAATTCCTGCAGTAATTGGAAGTGGTGCACAGGAACTTATTTTCAATTTGGTGACTATGCGAGACTTTCGATAGCTATTAGGAGGATAATTAGGGGTGAAATGAACATTAAATCAATGTTTGCAAGCTAAAGCTCTATGTGTGTGTGTATGAACATGTCTATTTTTGCTTTCACTCAAAAACAGGACAAAATCTTTCCCTCAAAATCTTTTTTTTTTCCTGCAAAAATGTATTTTATCTCATTTTCTGCACTAAAAACATGTTATTTCCCTTTCAAAGCATTTTTCTTACTTCCCTTAACTCCTTATGGCTACATCTGTGTAGGAAGGGAGGTCTGCTACATGACAAAAGGAGACTAGGTCACACTGGCAAGCTGAAATCTTAGAGGTAAATCACTTACTGATGCAAATCAGAAACCTCCCAGGTCCAGACTGAAGCAAAGAGGGGCTTGGAGGCAAGGAACCACACATATGCATGAGTCTGCTTAAAATCAGCTGTGGCTGCACTGCATTTCTGGATTGACTTGTCTTTTACCGGGTGATCCTTTACAAATAATGACCCTGGGCTCACTGAGTTTTCAAAACCCCCTTTCAGAGAGCACCATCATCTGCTGCGTACATTTCAATACTACCTCCTCACAGCGTGCATTTAAAAGAAAGTACCTTATTATAACAAGCAGAGAAACCGGGTAACACAGAGGTGCTTGGCTAAATGGAGCAGCTGCTTTTGGCCTGAATAGCTGTTCAGTGTAAATAAGCCGTGGCAGTTTTTCAATTGGGTTCAGAGCCGATGCAATAAGGCAAAGAGCAAAACTAACCGGGTAATTAAGAAAAAAAAAAAAAAAAAAAATCGGGGAGGGGAAAGGGAGTTGCGATCTGCGAAATCTCATAAAATAAAACAAAAAGTCCCTCCTGGGTGTTCATTTGAGCAGGGTGGAGTGCATTTCCCCCCTCAAACCGATGGTCTAAAGAAGATGTCTGTGCTGTCAAAGCCTGATGAAGTGCTTCCAAGCCACAGGGCAGGGCTTCACGCTGCCTTCACACGGGGAAAGTTTTCTGCGCTTGTCTATGCAGCAACACACATTCTCTCAGATTAATTCCAGCTGTGCAGTGCCTTGCTGGCAGAGTCGTTATGTATTAGTAATGCTATCCGATTTGAGCAAATGGTCTCCTCTTGCACAGCTCGCTCTCTCTCACAGATCCTTTCTCTCACACATACAGAGATACATGAGCCTTGATTATCTTTTCTTCATCTTTTTTTTTTTTTTAATAAAAAAAGATGCCAGATTTTTCCCTAGCTGCAATCTTCAATGAAAATGTTTAAAACTCAGCTACCTTTCTTATTAACGCAAAATCCTTGCTAGCTTCACCTGGAAATAACACTGGGCAAGGCTTTGTCATTTACAGGTGGGAGACAGCAGGCACCATCCTGATGGTGTAAATCAGGAGTTACTCCACCATCAAGGGGCTCTTCTGGGTGGAAATCCACATGAGATGAGAACTGTGCCGAGAGCACATAGCTGCAAAGCTTCAGGATGTTCAACCTTCATCCTTAATTTGCCACCCTGCTTGGCCCAACCGACCGTTTACACAGAGTAGGTATCCTCAAACACCTACCCTCTGCATTTCTTAGCCATGTGTCCTGGTTTCAGCTGGGATAGAGTTAGTTTTCTTTCTAGCAGCTGCTGTGTTTTGGATTTACTATGAAAATAATGTTGATGATAACACGTATTTTTTCGGTTTTTGCTAAGTAATGTTCACACTGTTCAAGGACTTTTTCAGCTTCCCATAGAAGCTGAGAAGGAGCATAGACAGGACAAGCTGGCCAAAGGAATATTCCATACATCAGACGTCATGCTCAGTATATAAATGAGGGTTGGTCAGGGATAGGGATCAGCGATCGCTGCTCGGGACAGCCTGGGCAACCAATCGTCGGGTCGTGACATCAACTTGTGTTGGATCATTTTATTTTGTATATTCTTTCACCATTATTTTTCTTTGCTCTTCTCTTACTGTTTTATTAAACTGCCTTTATCTCAACCCATGAGATTTCTTTCCCCCTCCATTTCTCTCTCTTCTCCGCACTCTACTGGGATTGGGGGTGGTAAGTGAGTGAGCAGCTGCATGGTCCTATTTGCTGGCTGGTGTTAAACCATGACACACACACACACACACACATATATATAAGGAAATTCCTGCAACAGCATCACTAGCATGACTGTCACCCCACCACCCTCCTCTACCATACGTTCACAGAGAGACAGAGTGATTGCAGTGACTTGATTTCCTCCGAAACACTGAGCTAAAGTCTTCTGAGTCCCAGACTCAGCTTTACTATATGCAATGTATATTACAGCAGTCATACTGCTTTACATGTATATAGGTATGTGTGTATACATGCATGTTCCATACATAATAATGGTAGCAATAATATATATTAAATCTTATACCCATGTCCCAAAACACTTTACAACACACTGTAGGAACCTACATGTTAAACGAAGGTATACATTTGTGGCACCTTATCACAAGGTATTCCTCAAGGTAGTTTCCCAGACAGCTTTCCAGCTTCCTTCTTTCAGAATCATAGAATCATAGAATCATAGAATGGTCAGAATTGGAAGGCACCTTGAAGATCATCTAGTTCCAACCCCCCGGCCACGGGCAGGGACACCTTCCACTAGACCAGGCTGGTCAACCTGGCAATGCTCTGAGCATTGTATCAGTCTTCAAGCCAGCACTTGGAGAAAGTGTTTGTTTAACCAAGGAAAATAGGATAAAATCCACTCAAAATCTAGTAAAATTCCAAGGCACCAATTTTGCACACTACAAAATCAGCTTTCAGAAAGGATGAACAGGGACTTAAGCTTAAAGAAAGTGTCAAACGGTCGTTGCTTACCATTTTCATTTATTTTATTCTTACTCCTTTGCTCATCCAGCATTCTCAGGCTGAAAAATGGATAAATTTATTGCAATCCCCTAGTTTCAAGTCCTGGAAGTATTATTTTTTTTCCCCAGGCCCCCTTTGCTGACACAAATTTTAGGAGCGATCATGGAGAGGTAAGTTCTCTGTGGATCCCCAAAGACATTCAGAAGTCCTCTTACAGTTGACATTCTAGCTGTTGGATTATTCGTGCCTCGGTTTCCCATGTAAAATGGGGATTGCTGTGTTGTCTTTCTTTGCAACTGAACTTTTCAACACTTCTGTTGTGGAACCATCTGCTTTGTAATACAGCTGTAAGACTGACGTGCACTAAGATCTCCATAGCGCTTGGTTTTGGAGAATTAACGAATAGCATTAGTCTATTGGAGATTTATGGATATTTGCTGTCCTCATGGTGTCTAAGTGCCCTCAGAGACAAAAGTCAGTAGCTTTAAGTCTGGAGGGCAAAACATCACCCAGATCTATATTTGGGGTCTTCATTATATCTGACTTGAGCAAATGCTGTGTTAGAACACAGGTAGACAGAGAAGCTGTGCTTGTACTGCTGACAGTCGTGTCACTTTGAGGGCAGCCGTGTGTGGTTCACAAATGCCTTAAGCATGTTCTAACTTTTGGAATAAGCATGTATCTCGTATCAGACTTAAAATCCGCCTCTGAATTTGTATAGTAGAAACAAACTGCTCAGGAAACCAGAAACATTGGATCATAAGCATTGTGTAATGTACCCGTATCCTGCCTCCTGCAAGCTCCTTCTGAAGACTCAGTTTGGAGTCAACATAGCTTCAGGACATGCTGAGAAACCTTATCGTACTGCAGGGAATACAATAGAGGTGGTAGTGCTTTTGTGGGGGTTCCTGTGGCTCACATAGCTGTGACTTGCCAGCCATGTGGTTCTGGTTAACATTTAGGAGAATTCTCCAAAGGGGAAAAAAGCTATAAAAACACAGAATATTACTGAAGAGCTGCCCAGCTATTCTATCTTGTCTGTGTGACTGCTCTGGGTGACTGATCTCTCATTGTTTTGGTGTGCGCATGCCCCTTGGAGAAGTCAGCTTGCACATTTTACATCTGATGCTGGATGGGGCACTGCAGCACATCTTTGTGTTGCAGGGGTTTCTCAGGTGCTGTGATTTGTGGTAACTGTTTGCCCACGCAGGCTGAGAAGTCAAGTGTGCTTGCCCTGGCCTCTTGTCTTTGTTCATAACCTTCATATCTCCATGTAATTTAATATTAATCTGACAATATTTATCCCTCTTGACTAGTAGGCCTGGTCTATATTAGCATGTTGGTAGGGTCCATTGCTAAAAGGTCCTTTAGCCCTAAATATTGCGGGCATGTTAAGGGCATGGATATTGCTTATGCTCAGTAACGTTTAAAATTACAGATGTAAAACAATGTGTAGAATGGGATCAGTTGCAACTAATGTCGATTTATTTAGCAGAATGGATGTTTGCAACTTTTTTATTTTCCTTCATCAGAAAGAGTTAGTCTTCTTCCTCTGCCATAAATAGTACTATAAATTATGTCCATAGCTGGTTTTGGCCAGAGTGCTTAGGAAGAAGTATTTGATCCCTGATCCATCAATAGTTCTTTGCCTTCATTTGAGCACATTATAATGCAGCCCTGCTATTTAACTCTACAAGCATCCCTGAGACTCATTTCTCATGTGGATAAGAGAGTCCCTTGTGAATGGTGTCCTTTGGTTTTGTTTCTGTGATACAGCTCTTGAGGAAATCAGAGCCAGAGAACTCTTACTTCTGGTAAGAGCCAATGCACCTTAGCCCAGAAATGCATTTGAGCCAAAGCAATGGCACGTGGAAAAATTAAAATAAATAAATCAGCAGCTCTGCAGTAGGTGAGAAAAAAAGAAAAATAGGTTTCTGGAGAATAAAATAAGGCTATTGGGTGCTAAAAACAGTGAGGTCGCATTGTCTAAAGATGGAAGGGGTAAAATTGTTGATAAAAATAATAGCAAAATGAAGTCTTCTGACTTTGTGACATTGTATTAGTCCAGAAATAATTTAGAAGACCATAAGAGGAGGAAGTACAAGGTGAAGAGCAAAGATAAGAATGATTCATAAATTGAAAGATGATATTTTTTTCTCCTTCTTCTTCTAAGGAATAATGCATCCAGTAATGTAACAAGTACATTTTCAAGGGCACTGAAGGAGTGCTGCACTTTAGATATTGAAAATAGAAAAGCCAAGTAGAATGTGTCCGAAAAGCTTGAAGATGGGGGTAATAATATTTTATTTCTTTAGTAATTGCCATGTATTGAAGCTCAAATTGACTCTGAAGAAGTATTCTTGGAAACCGGAACAAAGAATAAATAGAAATAATCTACAGAAATGGACTGGAGAGGAATTTGCTCATAACCGTAGAAAAAGGAGAATGAAAATAGGAGGAACAGAGGAACATATCTCTCACTTTCATTCTCTCTAACCAGGCTCTAGGCATTTCCACCTCTTTTAAAGTTATGGCACCACTGTAAAAAGAAATATAAAGGTTGTTGAACGCAGTCATGAACTGGTAATCAAAATATGTTTTACGGAATACATTTATTATTTTTATGTTCGTTATAAGTGTTCATCCTGGATAGATCCTTACAAGAGGTCAGAAGATAAAATTGACACTTGGTGGATGTTGAGTATAAACAGTTTCAAACTTTGCAAAAGGTTTGGATTCAGAATTATTTTTACAGAACATTGAGGAAGAATCAGTGCTCTTGTACTCAAGGTTTGGGTTAAGAGTCAAGCTTCTAGGATTTAGTACAACCCTTCCATGCATACCTGTGTTGGCTTGTCCAGAGTCTTCTTCGCCTTTCATATTTCGGCTTCTGTCATGTCAAACAAGTTGTCCGTCTCACGCCGCAAGGCTTTGGCATCTTAGGGCTCCATGTTACAAACACCAACATTTTGTAAGCTTACTGTGGTTCATAATATCAAGGAGTATAATTTTATTAATGAGATAATGCAATTTAACCATCGTCTCAAGTTGGACCTGTGTTCTCCTGATTTTTAATTTGTAAACCTCATAGATAAAGATCAGGACAGTGCGATGTGCTAGGTAGGAAACAGGAGGGACCGCTTTTCAAAGGCACAAATGTCTCTGTCTCCATATAAGAAAGTGGGAGCAAAATATTTTCAAGTCCAAGGAGTATGAGATCTGAGATGGCTCCACAGATGTTGTTTTAGGATCATCAACAGAAAGTAAGAGAACCGTATCACTTTGTGTATTTTCCCATTATCTGGTGTACCTTGACTCACCAAAGCTCACAGAGACTAGACTTACTACAGTTTGTCTCTTTGAAAGACTCCTTTGCCTTTCAGAATTAATTGTATAGACATAGTAAACACATTTTTTCTTAATTAGCCATACAAAGTTGGGCATATTGGTTTGATCATAAAATACTGGCATAAGGCTAAATCCTCCCCTTCCTCAAGAACTTAAACAATAATGTGCAAGTTTCCCCCTGAAAACCATTTCCTTTCGAATATGTGAAGTGTGACCATGATGGCATCAAGTTTTGTGTTTTCTCCCTGCCCAAATATGTAATTTTCATTATTCTTTTCTTCCCTAGTGCAGTAGTCGTACTAACAGTAATAGTGAAATACAAATTCTTGGAGTGTTCTTCAAGAGAGATTTAAAAAACTTTATTCAGAAGTGTTGGTGAAGTGGTTGAAGTAATTGGACACGTAAGTTCAATGCCGTGATCTGTTACAGATAGACTTTATGGTTTAGAGTTTTTTGTGTAATAATCATAAGGTCCTGAAACACTGTGTAAACTTGGGACCGTTGCCTGAGAAATACGTTTTCTTTGTAAGTAAAGAAGTATATGTCCATTTCCAATCAAATGGCTCAAACTTGATGAAGAAGCAACAGAGTTTAGCAGCTGGAGCCACAAACCAGGAGGCAAAGGAACAAAACCTATTCTCCACCTTGGTGGTGAAACAGATGAATAGAAGAATGTCATTTATTTTGAGAAATATTTTTCGTAATCAGGTGACTTCTAAAATGTAAGTTTGAGATATGTGTTGCCAAAAGGAGGTGTGAAAGAAGTGATAAGACATCTGAAAAGAAAATATCAACGTGGAGTGGAGAGGTTAACTTATGTGAAAATGTATAAAAATGCAATTAGAAAATGCATTAGGGACAAAAACCCTTCAGTCTTCGCTGATCATTACTAAATGTGCATACAGTGATGCCAGAAAGTGTTTTCTAGGATATATTAAAAACGTTTTAAGTATAAAAGTACCTATTAAAACATATAGTTCTGTCCTGTGAGTGATGTCAAGCAGAAGAGGTATCCTCTGAGATAAAGCAGTGAATAGAATAGTGACGACCACCGGTTTCAGAGGAAAACATGAGTCACTGTTAAGTAATCAGACATGTATATCTGATGTTCGGAGATCTAAAAGGAACTAGCTGATTGTCCTCCAAACCAGATTTTAACAAGTTTTTGGAAAGTTGAGGAAATTTCCTGAAGATTGGATGACTGCCAGTAAAATGCCAGCGTTTGAAAGGAGCAGAAGAGATGACTCAGTAAAGTGGTTAGTCAGATGTGTCTGGCCAAAGTATTGGAACAGTTAATTCAGGACTTCGTCAACAAAGAATTAGATGCTAAAAATATAATTAATGCTAGCCAACATGTTTGCATGGAAAGTAGGTCTTGTCAAACAAATGTGTTATATTTTTTTTGACAACATTACAGGTCTGGTTGATAAAGACAATGCTGTTGACATAATATACTTGGATTTCTCCAATGAATTTAATTTAGTACCACATGACATTTAGATTAAAAAACCACCTACACTATACGGAATTAACAGGGCACACATTAGATGGATTAAAACTCCCTGTCTGACAGGTCTTGAAGCAGAGTTTTTAATAGGGAGAAATCAATGAGTTGAGTTGCTGCTAATGCAGTCTCCAAGGGATTAGGGTCTTAATCCAGCTCTCTTCAGCATTTGTATCTATGAGATAAATCTTTGCCAGTAAAATCTGAAGATGCTACAATGGTTTTTAGATGACCGGTAATGAGTGCAGTAATTATTGTGTTTGGAATTGCTTGACCAAAGGTTCGAAATATAATAGACTAGGTTCATAAACCAAATAAAATGTGCCACACCCATCAACAGAGGCTACAGATCAATCTTACAAGATAGAAAACGCTGTACTGAAAAATAAAGGCAACTGAAAATTAATCTCAAAACCAGGAAACGCAAGGCGATGACTGTCTCAATGTGGGATTTTGGTGTGATATTCGAGCAAATATGGTCTTAGGAAATACCAAAAAGGAAATATCAGGCAAAATATGTAATATTGTCACTGCATTATAATTATATGAATAGCAAATGTTTTTTAAATTTCCAAACAAAAAGACACATTGAAACAAAAATGGCAATCTTTTCTTCAGAAAAAGTCAACACAAAATATTAGGTATTTCCAAATATTCTTTCAGCTCTTTTGGCCACAAAGATTTATATTGATTTTGACCGCACTTCATGAATAACTCCCATCCCTCTGGAACTGTGTTTTGTTGTTGTTTTCTCTTTTTTTTCCCTAACGAATGTACTCATAAAAAAAAAACAGTCATTCATCTCTGTTCATTACTCAGCATTGGTAGAAAGGCTACTAAACTTCTTGTGGTTGCTTGAAATAAAATGGAGTAAGAAAAAAAAAAGTGTTTCTGCAGATGGAAGGCAAGTATTATCAGTTTATATTTGGAAAAACAAAATAGGCTTCCTGTGATTTGAGCACTGTGTATGGCTGCTGAAGTATGGAAAACTTGTATAGCAGGGGACTGGGCAGAAGTATGTATTTTAGTTTTCCAGACAAAAGTATAAGAAATTCCAAGAGCTAAAACTAAGAGAAATTCAAACTTGAAATTACATCTAATGTTCTGCTAGTGGCAGTTGCAATATATTTGTTCTGCTCATCAGCCAACATGGTGGATTCCCTATTATTTGGAATGTTTAAGGCAAGGCTAGGTACTTTTCTAAAAAATGTGTGATTTAATCCACCTTCAGAAAAAAAAAAATCAGACAACAGACTGTGTGTACAATAGATCATCATTGCCTGCCTTGTCATCCACAGAAGCTAGAAAATCAAATCAAATCAAACTACATCATTCTTATCACTTAAAAAAAAAGGCAAAAAAAAAGAAAAACCCTCTTGGAATTGATGGACCTTTTAAAAAAGGTTTGAATTTCATCTTTCATAATTATACTCTAAAGTCATGCTCAGATAATTCAGAATGCTTCTCTTCTTAAAGACAAAATAGAGTAATTCCTGGCTGAACCTCTGAAACTCCCTCTAGAGCATCAGTGATGTTAAATTACTACTTTTCTCCCAGCGGCTGGGGTAAATCCCTTCTTTCTGCCTGTCAGACCCCTGCAAATGCCACTCTGCCACCAATGGTCCCCTCCAACCTCAGAGCACTACTCTATATTTATTTTATCTCTCATTTCTGGGCACAGTCTGTGTTTAATTCCAAGTCATTTTTCTAAATGTATCCATGAGCACACACACTATGCATCCAATTTGGTCATCTTGTTATGTATGCCTGATGCATTTGTATACATTCCTTTTAACTTGGATCCCAGCATGCGGCTCATTACTTCACTCTCCCTGTGCCTGACACGTTAACTTATTTTCTTGCTCCATAAGTCAGCATGCTACGTTGATAGAAAGTGGTCTACTAAAACATGAAGAATTACTTTTTTTCTTTTGGTTTTTAAATACGAGACATTGCAATGTAGAAGGATTTGGACACATTGCAATACCCTATTCCAATATTCTTTCAAACCTAAGTGTTACTGCTACTATCTGAAATATGTTGTGAATACTTGGCAGGTACTTTTTTTTCTCCTTTTCCCTATTGTATACATGGTGAGTTGTGGACTCAGAGGATGACATTCTTGACAGATAAAACTCCCGTCAGAGTCCGTGCCTTGTATTAATACATAGTGATGTTTTGATGTAACTGTTAGGAGAAAGAGTTTGTGTGAAAAATTTTTTTACTGTAAACTACAGACAAAATTAGAGTGACAATTACCCAAATAAATCTTAATTCATTATAGACCTAAATGCCTCTGTACTCTTATGATGGCTTAGTAAATCAGAGAAGCAAGGTAATTTTCTACCCTATCCTTGTTTTCATACTGTCATCTGGTGAAAATCAAGAAAATTTTTCAAAAATATTGTGTATTAACCATTTCCAATTCTTCCTGTCTGACGGTATTTTATACTGTTCTTTGGCTGTTAGAAAATGGGTTGATCCACCTGCAAAACAAAATGTAAAGCAGCAAGACTGACGCAAGTTGTTACTTGTCACAAGTTCCTGAAATGTCTTTGGGAAAGATCAAATCTTCTCAAAGTTCTTGAGGAAGTTTGAATTTTAACAGCAGGAGGACTGGGTGGCTTTTTTTCTTCTTTTCCTTCCCCAAACCTGGGAGAGCCAGTTTCATAACATATGAAGATGTTTCATATCTGCAGTGCAAATGCTGTCATCTTCTAGTGATGTTTTCATCTCAGGCAGGACTATGCTCTGTGGCACGATTTTACTGCTGCTGCAGCTGTCTGTGGCAGTGATAGTCCTGACAATTTACACTGCAGGTTACATTATTTCTTAGAATCATGGAATCATAGAATGGTTTGGGTTGGAAGGGACCTTAAAGGTTATCTAGTTCCAGCCCCCTGCCATGGGCAGGGACACCTCCTACTAGACAAGGTGACAAGGTGAAAGCCCCATCCAACCTGGCCTTGAACACCTCCAGGGATGGGGCAGCCACAGCTTCTCTGGGCAGCCTGGGCCAGGGGCTTGCCACCCTCACAGGAAAGAGTTTCTTCCTAATATCTGATCTAAATCTTTCCTCTTTCAGTTTAAAACCATTCCCCCTCGTCCCATTGCTCCACTCCCTGACGAAGAGTCCCTCCTCAGCCCTCCTGGAGCCCCTTTAGGGACTGGAAGGGGCTCTAAGGTCTCCCGGAGCTTCTCTTCTCCAGGCTGAACACTCCCAACTCTCTCAGCCTGTCCTCCCAGCAGAGGGGCTCCAGCCCTCAGATCACCTTTGTGGCCTCCTTTGGCCCAGCTCAAACAGGTCCATGTCCTTCTTATGTTGGGGATCCTCTTGAAAATCCAACTCGCCACACAGTTCATGAGAAGAGGCCCATGGTGCCTGACTGAATCTGCCTTTCCAAGTGAACCAGCCATTGTGTGTGAACCATATCCCTTGCTGAGCATTGAGATTAACCCTGCCTATTCTCTCCCAGTCACAGAGTTTCCAACACATTTTTCACTGTAGGCTACATTTTATAGGGCTGGTGAAGCCACCCGTTTTTGGAGGCAGTGATAATGAAAACTTCTGCTTATAATTAATTCCACTTATCATTTTCTTGATTCTTTCCACTCCCAGTGCAGTGTGTGATCTAGGCTGGGCGTAGCCCAAGTTGCTGTTACTCTGCTTTAGCCACCTCTAAAAGTCTTGTTCAGTTTAGCTAATAACTTATCCAACAACCTCATTCTTTGCTTTTATTTTGTGATCATCAAGTGGATCTTCTCCAGCTTTACATCAGCTAGTTGATCTAAAAAAATCACTTTGTTTTGTGTCCTGAGCTGGACCGGTGCAGTGCATAGAAAAGTAAGATAAGGATGAGCAAGAGTTTAAGGCAAGGCTCCACTCTGACTATTGAAGTTAGCTGGAATTCCTCCTTTCGAAGCAAGATCTGATTCAAAAAAAGGAAAATAAATTTTCCCATTAATTACCCCAGAGACCAGAGTCTGTATGAGTTAGGCAAGAACATTTCCCACTGAAATCAATAAGTGTTTTTGAGAGGTGAGGAAAACATACCCGGTAGCCAGTCTAACCGGTATATGATTGCTAGGATATGTGTGTACCTTTGTGTTAATACCCTTCTGTGCTTTTTCAGTTTCTTTTTGTTCTTTCCCCAGCAAGGACAAGGTTCATCATACGGTACCGTGTGTGCTGTGTTACATAACGATGCTTCAGCCCCAAGAGATAGCAAAGGATTGGAAATGATGAAAAGGGTATGCCAAGTTAACAAACACTGTGCATGCATTATGATGTGGCTGTGAGTTTCCAGATACCTACCTGGGAAAAAAAAAAAAAAAAAAAGATAGATGCATGTTGATTTATTGAACAGGTCGTCCAGCCTATGTGTAAAATCTTTGTGACAGCAGAGTACATCATGGCATCCTGCAGCTATCCCTTGGCTTACTCATCACCTACTGGGAAATGCACTGTCCTTGTTCATTACCGCCTCCTCTTTCTGGAGATATACATTTGCAAGTTGTCTTCCTTTTGTAAAAAAAATCAGGCATAAAATCCTTTGTCAGGTTTATTCCCTTGAATACAGCTTAATATATTCTTCCTTTGCCTGTGCTCTGAGCTGTTTTCTCTCCTCTATGCATCATAGCAGCTGTGTGCAAGCATTCAAAACTTTAAGTTAGGAATATATCTTTTTCTGATAATGGGTTTCTTTGCTGGCTAAATAAGGATGCTGCAGGCTGTAAACACGGTATAGCCAAAAAAAAATGTTGCCTGCCACTTAAACAGCCTTCTCACAGCAAAAAGGCCAAACTAATCTGACTCGCTTCACCTGATGAAGAGAGAGCTAATGGCATTTAAGCAGTCAGGCCTTAGTATCAGAGGGGTACTTCCAGATTGGTTGAGAGCTTTGCTCATACTGAATTCATTCAAAACAAGATTAGAAAAGAGAATGAAAGTGGTTCTCAGCCAGATGGAAATGTATTTTGGAAATGTCTGTTTATGACAATATTTTCCCAGTTTTCATCAGCTTTCGTCATCTGTTTAGTTTATTTGTTGCCTGAAAACCTTTGAAATAAAATGTTTTCACAAATGTGAAAACTTCACATCTCTAGTTTTCTTTGTCATTCAAAAGTAAAAAAGAAAAAAAAAGGAAAAAAGAGCTTTTCCTCCTGCGATCTAGATAGTGTCCTGGTCCTTAAATCACTTCCATCAAACCCAGCTCCCTATGGACTCAGGGAACAAGTTCATTCCTATCACAAGGAACTGAAGATGAGAAGATTATTGGAGAAAAAGATTAAAAAAAAAGAGAAAAGGGACTGTAATACTTCATAAACCAAGCAGAAAATCAATCTGTTTTCCCACCGGTACCTCCCACATCCTCATGCAACCACTTCTGCAGCCTCGGAGGCTCCCATACAATGCGAGTGGCCTTACTAGCACCTATGTGGACACATCTAACCCCTCATCAAAACTCTGTTTGTCTCCTCCAGCCCCGAGCAAATGCATGGGCGTAGCTAGAAACTGTAGGTAGCATAACAAGTGTAATACTGCAAATAGGAGCTGAAGACACAGCACAGCTGTAGTTTATCTGCATGTTGGGGCAGAGCTCCTCATGAAGATCTCCTGCTGCAGAGCAGAATGCTTTCCACATACCACAGATCATACCCTGAGTGATGTTCTCAACACGCTCTAGTGATGGTTGCAAAGACACTCGTGAAAACAGTTGTGCTATAGATGTGGGCCAGTTGCCCATGAAAGGAGCAGGAACTCCACACCCAGACCACAGCAGGTGGCTCACTTCACTGCTTCACCACCGCTGAAGCGATGCCTGATGCTTCAACAGTGAATCCCTCTTTCTTCCGGGTGAGGGAAAAGCAACATCTCAGACCTGTGAATTCAAAGCAAAGATGCTTGTTGAATAGGCTCAGTCTTTGCTTCCCTCCTCAGTTGCAACAGAAGGATTTATGACAATAAGGGTGCAGCGACAATCATACGGAGTTTCAACTCATCTTGCATTTTCTAGAATGCAAAATTTACATTCCTACCAGAAAGCATCTCATATCTCCAAGTTATTGATAGCATAGCTGGTTATCTAGTTGGGATTTTGTATTTATTTTTCATGTGCAGAATTGTATTAAACCTACATAGTCTATACCGTCTATGAGGCAGGTAGAAAACATATGAGACTCATTTACCTCTGTACATTTTTGTACTCTGTTCTGTATACTGCTCTGGCCAGAGGAAAGACAGCATTTTGCCTTCATCAGGAATGCTGTGAAATCTGCTAAGACTTCTCTGTCTAAGCTCCCTTTATGTCACCAGAGTCTTTATTAAATTGCCCGTTCATATGCATTTGAAATGTCCTTCCCATCCGGCCTCCAGCTACCACTTTAGAAGATTATAGTTTTCTTATTGGTCCTGCGTTATATCTGCCAGCTCGGTGAGGGTCTCTTAGCTCTCCTGGGACACATAAAATGGCACAAAGTATTAGAAAAGGTTGGATGTCTTGCTGGTGCTGTCAGTAGAGCCTACAGAGTTAGTCACCTCCACCGGGGTTGGACTATAGTGTAAGTGAGCTGAAAAATGCGCTTTATCTCCATTAACTATAAAGAAGTCTTGTGGAATACCTGTATGTATGTGCCCTCATCAGGGAACTGCAGGGACTGTGTGCTGCCTCCATCCTCTCTGATGAGAGAAGAGAATGAAAGAAAGCAAGGGGGACCCCGTATAGTCAAAGCTAAAGTAGATTCAAGTTTCTAAATTTTTGCTTGCTGTCACTAAATTTTGCTCTTTTAAGCTGCTTGGTTTAGACATCTGTTACAGTTTTGCCCACATAACCTAAGTGTACGGCAATACAGATTTTGCTCTGTATCCTTATACATTTGTTGTTTTGTGGCTGCAATATCCATCACCCCAAAATATGAAGCCCTTCACTTTGATAAAAAAAAAAAAAAAAGGAATGGTCTTTCTAACAGATTTGAATTTCTTTCAGCTGCTGAGCCCTCAAATCCAGGGCTCTTTTACCCCACCATCTCTGTTCTTGCGTTCATGACCAAGGGTGAACCAAATGATGGAAGCTAGACTACATTTGTAATGGTTCTAATGAAGTTTTTAATAGATAATTTATGGCTGATCAAATGGATTCAGATGGATGCTGAACCAAAATGTTCTAGCAGACATATTTAAAGGAAAATAATAATGACAAAAAACTTTCATTTCCATTTGTAATCTACCTTTGCTTGACCTTAATTCAGTTAGTTTATGCAATATTCATACCAGCAAAAAATCTTTCCTATATCTTTTTTAAATAGTTCCACTGTAAGCCTGAGTGGATAGTAAAAAGAAATAGTAATAATGAATAGAGTCTTTTGAAATATTCATACGGAAATTCAAAGGGCTCAGAATCTGATCTTTTTCCATTGCTACAATTTTGCAAAATTGTTCTGGTTTGGCAGAATTTCCTGCTATATGTCATATTTTTTTCATTCAGAAAATAAGACAACTTTCATTCTCAGCTCTGTTTTTTGAGCTTAAGTTGATCATGATCAGTTTTCACATCGCAACATAATAAACATGACTCTAGGCACACAATGTTTTATTTCATGGTAAAGTCATAAAAACAAGTATTCTAGGGATGCAGAAGTTACCAGTCTGAAATTGCAGTTTAAGAATATGTTTATTTCTATCAAAAAAAAAAAAATAGCGCTACATAAAAGCTACAGTTTGCAGAGTCCTTACAAACACATTGTAAGCACTTTGGGTTATATGGAATCTAACTAAACTTTCCTCTTCTCTGTTATTCTTGAACCTGTCACAATATTTTGTTAATATCCTCAACTTTATTTAAATGATTGCAGCCTAGATGAAGTCTGTGAAAATGAGACAGTTTACATCAACTGAAAATCTGGCCTTGAGCCTTTGATAAACATCATATATTCTCCAGTTAACCTAGTCTGCTATACTGGTATTTAGAGTGTGGCTATGACCGCAGTGCTGAGCATGACCAACTCTATGAGGAGTAATTTGTTTGCAAGAAGATACTTTCCCTAGTGCTCTGTTTTGCCAAGAAAGAGGGTAGGTCCAAAATGGTGGTGGCTGTTGTAAGGTTGTTGTCATTAGTTAAGTCATCATGGGGTGTGGATACAGAGCTGAGAATCTTATTTTCTCATCATCTTCCTATGTTACAATATTCCTTATCATACTGGAGAAGTCTCTGGACTGTCCGTCTGTCGGTCTCCTGTCAACTATGGCTGGCTTTAGACAGAAGAGAAAAAACACAGGTTCTTCGAGGAAAATCAAATTTCTAAAAAAAATGGTGAAAATCAAGACCTGGAGAAATAAAAAATATCTGAATTATTGTCCTTTTCAGGTAGAAGAAAGCACACCCCAATGACTATGCAGTTGGCATTCCCACCCTCACATTGACACATGGTCGTGTCATGCCTCTTTCACTGGGCACCCCAGGGCCTGGCTCTTGCAGGGGAAAGGGACTTCTGGAAAAGTGTGAGAAGTTGATTTATGGATAGGTAGGGGAAATTTAGGGGATAATCTACCTGACTCCATAGGAAACTGAACTCATGCTGCTCATGAAACAAGCTGTTGGCTGAAAGTTTCCACAGGAGGAAAGGATAATCCTACCGGTCCTATTCCCAGGGGGAGGCCAGGGAGGTTCCCACCCAGCCATCAGAGCCCTGGGAAAAAGAGACTTTGTTTTGATTTTTGCAGATTTTTAATTACAGTGTTTATCATTCCACAGGAGATAAGAAGATGTACATAGAGTGAGGGGATTTTTGTTTTCCTTATTCTTGTTTATTTTTCTTCAGTGCTTCCTCCCTTGTGAATAGCACCACTTCAAGTGAAATAAAATTCTCCCCTTTGGTCAAACACACTGGAATTTTGTTGGAAACAAAGCATCTGAAGTTGTTTCCATCTTATTTCTTTCTCTCTAAATGGTTTGCCCATACACTTTAGGAAGGCAATCCCTTTCATGTCGCATAGCACATCCTCACTGGCAGCTACAGTGTGTGCACTTTATTAGAGCATTTTTTCCCCCTAGATATAATGGCACCAATTAAATTACCTTGCAGCCTGACCTTAATCTGGCAGGAATGATTATTCCATGAAACAGTTAGGGCTCTAATTGACATGAAGTGCCTGCAAAATATGTCTTTTGCAGCAGACCCTGTCAAAGTCACATTGATATGCTAATACCTATAGCTGGCAGAATCACTTCATAAAGAGAGACACTGAAAATTGAATTATTTCAATTTCAGTACCTAGGAATCTAGTGATCTGTCTGTATATGTAACTAAGTAGGTGCAGTACTTTATACGGGTAAACAGCTGTACTAGGGCGTTGCTATGGAAACTGCTTGACTCATGACAATTGTGTTAGTGATGAAGTCATTAGTGGTGTGAAATGTACTTTGAGGTTGTCAAGTGTACACTCCAGGAATATTTCAACAGTATTAGTGGAGCCTTTTCATTTGCATAATTTAGGCTTTCACATATGATCTCGTTATGGTGCGGGGAAATGGCATGCCACAGCCATGGCGCGGCTGTGCTCAACACGGGAGGATTGCTCTTGTGCCGTTCTGCAATGAAATGCAATTGGTTACTGCATGCAGAATAAAGCTCTGTTTATAACTGAACCTTCCTTTTCCTGTCTTTTTTTTTTTTTTTTTTTTTTTAATAAAAAATGTTTTGAGGCGTTGAGGCACAGCACTGTTCAAAGGATGAGCTGCTTAAAGTTTTATGGTGCCAAGTTGACTTTGAAGGTCTGGACCTCTGTTGTTTCTTTTTTTCTACAATAGCTCCGGATTTACTCCTGAGAAACCACAAGTAGGTTCAGGATCATAGGGGGCTACTTTTTCCTCATCTTAGCTTTTCACTATTTATCACAGTTAGTGTGATTTCCTATGCTATAAAGCTGAATGATGAATCCCAGGACTTTTCTTGGAGTCACATGTCCTTTCTTCTACTTCTAAGTATTTCAGACTACGGAAAGCTTTTTTTTTTCTGCTGGCAAGGGGATACAAAGAAGACCTTAGCAAGTCTTTGACAAGCGATCTAAAGGGACTCCTCTAGTCTTTACGTACCCTCTGGCAGTGGGGTGCCAGCTAATGCTGCAATGTTTATTTCTTTATATGTTCTGCCCTTTTTGTGGGCTGCCCCTGAGCAGGCAGGCAGGGAGGGAGCACAGCTCGCAGGTCTGCTTGCTGGAGGCACACCATTTCTGCCACGGCAGTTACCTATCAGGCCCATTTCCAAAGAAATACTAATGGTTGTCTGGGTGATGCAGCTTAAAATTCGTTTTCAAAAAAATTAAAAGGGAAAAAGTACCTATTTAGTCTGCACATACACGTATAAGCGTAAACACCCACAGATGCAAAAGATGTCACCAGTAGCAGGAGATCAATGTAAAAGCTCAAGATTGTCACCACGATAAGTTCGCAGCCTGCTAATGCCAGACCTTGTGAGTTGATCTTATTTCTTTACAGTGTCTGATCTACTGAAATGCAATCTAATGCTGTATGTTCACTCTATATGTTCAGCCTAATACTATATAATCACCAGCCTCTTATGTATTAATTACAGCTTAGCTTTACAATTGGGATGAGCAGAAAAGTAAGCATGAAATCAAAGCTGGATTTGATTAGCATACTTTGACAGGATCTTTGCTAGTCAAGAGTATCTTTAATATTGTATTTAAAGTGTGTGCATCTGGGTGCGAGGTGGAGGAAGAGACATTTCAGCAGACTCTGGTAGCATAATAACAAACTATTGCAAATGATTACCAGTTTGAAGAGATTTGAGCTATTCATAGAGTTCAATAGCTTTCTGAATCAATTTGTTTTCCTGTCCAGTGTCCTCCATTCCACCTGAAAAAAAAAATAAATCTGCTTTTACCCTTAAAAACAGATTACTTCTTTTTAATGATGGCAGAAAACTTACCTTTCTTCTTCTTTCTGAAAATTTAGGATGATTTATAGGTGTGAGCTGGCTAGAGGAAAAGTGAATAGGACAAGCAGATGAGACTGTCGTAGTTTGACGCAACCACTCCACATTAAGGAAAAAGATTATATACCAAAGTTCATGTTGAAATCCTGCATTTCTTTCAGACCTCGTTCATGAAGCCAGTTTTCACATATTCTTAGTTGTCTGGGGATTTTTTTCCTAATTGACTGACCCCTTAAAAGTATAATATTTTGGACTTGCCAAGATGGAGGATTTTGCATGGCTGATCCCTAAATTAGCTTTCTTCCATCACAATATGGAAAAGCTGAAAGCATCCCCATAGAGCTGGCTGGAGAAATTAAAAATGTCTTCATAATAAACTGTGAACAAAAAAAGGTGCAATTTTGGCGTCATCCCTTCCATGATTCCTCTGTATGCTTTCTGTGACAAATTGCCTACCTTACTTTTTTAGCAGCAACTATACAGGCAGAAATTTTTAAGTTAGTCTCCAGGGCCCCATACCAACACAAGCAGTTACCTCAATTCAAGACCGTGAGGCTACATCTTTTGGTACACGCGGGCCACACATCACCCCTAAAGGCAGTTTAACCTCGAGAACTTCTGTGTGGGGACCAGTGGCTTACAGAGAGATGCTGTGAATAGCCAGGCTCCAAATCCTCCTTCATTGGAGGGAGATCGTCACAGTAAATGGTGCCTACATGCTCACACAAACAGGGAAGGCCTCCAAGCTATCAAGACACCTTCATTAGGGTAAGACGGCCAGGAGGTGGAACAGGCACTCCCATAGCCCAAAAGGGGCTGTAACCCATATTTATCTTTCGTGTCTTTGAAATTACACTGGATGTGCTTTAGGCCATGGACAACAATTTATGTCTGAGTTGCGGTTGGTCCTAATAAAGTTTTCATTATGGAAGACTGCATGTGTAACAGAAAACTCCCACTTAGCTCTCAATTTCTTGGAAGCAAGGACAGCCCCATATCCACTGCTTGCGCAGTGCCTGGCTGCTGAAGTTCCTTGTCATCGTTACTGGGTAAAACAGATTTGTTTATTTTTTGGGTCACATCCTGAATTGAAGAATTGGAAGAAAAAAAAGGTAGGCCTTTCAGATGGATTGAGCAAGATGTCAGGGACTTTTTTCCGTCACAGAATTCTGTGGAAAAACTCTGGTGCAAACCAGGGAGTAACTCAGTGTTAATTTTGTTTAGTTAACACACCTGATGTGGACTGAACCTACTCAGCAGCGGCTTGCACAGATGCATTGGGATCTGCTACAGCTTCTTGCTGGCACAGTTTGACTCAGGCAACATCATCCTTCAAGTCACATTTTTGCCTTAGAGACGTAACTGTAAACTCATGGAGCCAGCCAAAGCCTTTCTTGCTTTCTGGATTGCTGCTCGGTGGCAGGGGGGATTTAGAGATTGTGGCTCTCCTCTCTTCTATCTATAAATGGCAAAAGCTTTACAACATTTTAATTCATTCTTGCCCGGATACACTGATGTTTTTTCAGGCCATTTTGAATTTGGCTTTGGTTCAGGATAGTGACAAACCGGGGCGCAGCAAAGAGCAGAGGCGATGTGTAAAAAGGAGAGAGACTAAGTTGTGATGGACAAATAAGGGAAGCACTACAAACTAAAGACTTCAGGCAGGTATGAAATGACACTTCTGGCAGGCTTTTTTTTTTTTTTTTATGTTTCCCCGTCAGTGAGAGCCTGATGGGTGAGTGGAAGTGAGCAGAGAGAAGCTTGATCATCTTTGTTCAATCCTCCAGAGGACAGGTCCCTGCAGCACTGATGTGTTTTTTTTCTCCCTAGAAGAAGCAGCAGCAGAATGTTAACAAGCTTCATTTTCCGTTCCCAACAACTAGGAAGCGACCTTTGACCACTTCCCTCGCTGTTTGTGTTCTTGATGCTGATAGAGCCAGATTTTCACAAGACAGACCTGGGTAATTTTCATGGCAGCCACACTGTTGCAAACCAATTAGCAAGCCAGCTTGATAGGGTAAGGTTGCAGAGATGCCCATGGCTACTTTAATAAAGTTTCTTGTGTATCAGTATGATACTATTGATTTTTCTCCCTTTGGACCAGAAGACTAAAGTTCAAGCCCTGCAGCAGATAAAGTGAAAACCGTGGAGATTCCATACAATGTATACTAATTTAACCTTTTGGAAGGAAAAAAAAAAAAAAAAAAAAGGACGGTCTTATATGCAGAATTCCTTTTGCTTTTGTACACATTATTTAACATTAATGCAAATAAACCTGTGACTGCACTGATGATTCTGCTGGTCTAAAGGTCACCATGTATTACAGACCGAGTCACCAGCAGAGAGCTAGACACTTTGCAGACACACATAGGAAAACATGATTCCCGCACACAGAGGTAGACAGGGCAGGCATCAGAGGCAAAGGGATGTTGGAAGTACAAAAGCAGTGAAAGTGAGGGCCCCTCTGCAAGTCACTGCTGCTTAATGAGTTCCTGCCCATCAGTTAAGCCAGAATAGACATTGTGTAGGCTCTTAGCCCACTGCGAGGTGGGTTTAAGCCACTTTGTCACCTTGTTGGCTTAAATCTCTTCCTGTGAGATATTCAGCACTTGGCTGCAAGAATGGTATTACAAGGAGAGTGATCCCAGCTGGACGGGGCGGAGAAACTGCGTCATATCATTGTCATTTAACGTAATTGATTGTCTGATTTTGCTGGAAAACAACTGGAAGTTGGCATTGGCTGAGCAGGGGAGGGGAGAGCATAAGATGCGATAGTCCTCTCCCCTATGTGAGCCAGCAGCCCCCTGAAGCACCAACAAGGCTGGCCCTTGTTTCTGGGTTGGGGTTTCTGTGTTAGCTCTGTGTGGACTCAGTTTCTGCCTCTCCACAGGCTATTCAGTCCCACCGACCCCAAACGTTCAAAAGTCATGAGCCAGACTCCACAGGTTTTGAGAAAAATGCAGAGAACAATAACAAGGGATTTTATTTTCTTTGCCTTCTGTGCTATTGGTGCTTTTGAGACAGCCCTTTGTCTTCATCTTTAATCTCCTTTCGTGAACATGAAATCTATAGTATAGCTTAAAGAGAGAAAGAAAAAAAAGAGATGGGAGCTTTGCTGTGATGGAGTGTGTTCATGACAGTTTGTAGGCTCCCTCCCAAAACAGGCTGAACCCCAAACCACATTTTCCTTCACTTTTCAGTTGCAGAAATCCAAAGGAATCCAAAAAGATGCTTGTTTTGGACAAACAGGAACATTTTGCTTAATGTGATCCATTTATTTTTTATTCTGCTGACTGAAAACTCACTTGCCTGAGCTCTTTTCCAAGGAATTGAATTAATCCTGTGTTCTAATGAGTGTTCCAGTAGGTAACTGGTTGGCAAAGTGCCAGTTTTACAATCTACAGTGTACAGTATGCAGTGCGTAATGCCATTAATAATAATCATGAACTCTGTGGATTTGGGTAATTCCTGTAAGATATTGGTTCCAAAAACAAAAGTCAAATTGACAGCTGCTGAATAATCCTGCTCAACGTATTTGCGGCTGTTTGCTGTGGATTACTTCCTCAAATTTTGAGGACGAAATGCCTTTCAGTGTGAATAAACTCATAAATTTGTATCTAACATAATCTTGTGGTTTCCTCTGCTGCTTTAACTTCAGAATTGTCAAAAGGAGTAAATCAGCTTCGTTGGCTTAATTTCACCTATGTTGAGAAGTACAAAGTGAGAAGCATCTTCTGGGCTGTCCCCAGCCTCTGGGTTTGGTGGGAGGCTGCCATTTACAAAAGGCAGTGGAGGACTCTCTCATTTCTTTCATGAGAGAGAGAGAGAGAAGGATTTTATAGCCTGTGGCATTTTGGTGAAAGGGTCGCATGCTGCCTGTGACGTGCCGCAGAGCTGTCTCTGCAACGAGGCAGGCTATGCTGGGAATGCAGGAAAAACAGACAGGAGTCATTTATTCCACCTCCCTTACCTGCATGCAGTATGAAAGCTGCCTGTCCCCCTGAAATTTGTGGGAAACAAAGTATTCAGCTGCTGCTTATGAAGTAGGAAGAGTGCACTGCTAAGGTACATGAACTAGGAGCAAGGTAGGTTCTTCCAAGTTTTACTGATCACGCTGGCTGGGTAGTACATGAAATAGCATATTAGGCAGACCTCGCTCTAGGTTTGTTCGTTTGGTTTGCAATCACACCTCCGCGCCCGAGATAGCCAGGAATCAGTGCGCTTGGCACAGGGTGAGCTCTCAGAGTAGAATGGGACATTGCTCAGAGCAACTTTGTTCTTGGTTTTAATGTCTTCAAAGAAAAATCACCTGCATCTGCACCAAGAACACGGAGGAAGGAGGTTTCTCGCCTTTCACTTTGGGTCTGACCCTGTGCACAGGAATATTTGTTGTTGTTGTCAGGAATATTTCTCCATGTTGGGGTACATTCTGGTGTGGGGTGACTGATCTGCTAAACCTTTCTAATGAAAGATCAGGAGGGTATCCTGAAATGGTATTGAAAAGTCTTTATTTTTCACCTTCCTCCTTTCCTGTTTCCAAGCATGGCATAAACGTTTTACAGATGTTTTTGGATTGCTAAAAGACATATAAAGCCTTACTTCGACCACCTACATATGGGGAAAAGAAATGCTTGGAGCTAAAAGAGAAGAAAAAGGCTATGGCTTTTCCTAAACATAACATAAATATGTGGTGGCATTTGCTGACTGTTGATATTGTCATAGTTAATGAATTTTGAGTGTGCACAAGAACAGTGCAAATCCACGAAGGCAGGACTTACATCTCAAGATCCCAACCAGCAGCCGTGACATCAACAACCATTTACCCAGAGCACCACCTTTTGGTGCAGGTGCTTTTTGCAATGAATATGACAGCAGAGTACTCATGTGAGAGAGATTAAATAGGAGACAGAGGCACAAGTCTTCCTTTTCTCTCCAGTGTCACAGTAGTCAGTTATGGAGAACAGTTATTTGGGTGTAATGAAAATGAATGCACCAACATTTGACAGAGATCTGGTCTCCCTGCTGGTTAGTCCTTACTGGATAGTGATGCTTAGACACTAGGAGAGAAATTAAGAGTGGTCTCATCACCCTGTGCTGGTTTCAGGTTGTTGACGGACGTGCTGGGATGTGCTCACCAAGAGCCATAATGTCCTTCCAGAGTCCTGGGCAGTCAGCACAAATACAATAAAGGGCCCAGGAACCGAGCAGAAGGTCACTTGAGATTGATGAAACTGTATTTGTGATCCATCATCCATCTTGTGCAAACCATTACTGTGAGATGTTTGGGCTTTTGCTGGCTGGGTGACTTTGACCAGCGGGAAATTCAAATGGAGCATCCAAGTCACTAACAGCTTAAGGTAAAGCCAAGAGAATCATAGAATCATAGAATCATAGAATGGTTTAGGTTGGAAGGGACCTTGAAGATCATTGAGTTCCAACCCCCCTGCCACAGGCAGGGATACCTCTCACTAGACCAGGTTGCCCAAGGCCACGTCCAGCCTGGCCTTGAACACTTCCAGGGTTTGCCTTTAGCAGTGTACATGTGACTTAGCTGTGTCACAAGGCAAATACTGTCTGGACTGTCTCATTTCTCCTTGATCTGCTACAAGCACTGGCAGTTCTTGTAGAAAATATAAGAGATTGTATTTTTATATTCCTGGATTCTCTCTCCTCTTCCATCACCACCAAACGCTGGGGCAAGCTAGACAGGTTCAAAAAAAAAAAAAAAAAAGGCTGCCAATAATAGGGAGAATAGGGAGTTGCTTGTGAAATCAAGTGGAGATGGTGAGCTTCAACATATTGATTCCATTTATATTGTTGCTTTTTATTTTGCGAGTTTCTCAAAGGCAAATAATCAAGAGAGAAAGCAGTTTAACTTTCCAAGTCATAAAAAGAGCATAGATATATAGATAGCTTCGTCATTTTGCCAAGGCATGAAGCCTTCTATCAGCCTGGATTGAAGAGAATAATCGCTCAACGTATGGACTCCCGCCAGGAGGCTGATGCTACCAGAGCTGCAATTATGTGTGGCACAGAAAACAGACGATGTATTGTAGAGATGGTGCTGGTGAGCTGTTTTCAGTCTGATGTTCTACTCTGCAAGGTTTAGTACAGGACACATAGGGTTGTCCTTAGGACTTTGGATATCCCAGCACATGAGATCACAGTGAATGGGATTAAGAAAAAAAGCAACAGGAAGAAAAAAATTAGAGCATCCATTCTCCTCTCTCTCTCTCCAAATTTGTCAAATGTCTGAGCATTTCTGGGATAAAATCGTTCTGCAGGTCTCAAATGTAAATTTCTTAGCGTGCCTTGGGCAATCTTTTTGTTCTCATGGCCAAGTTTGTAGGCCACCTTTGAATTCTCATGACTGTTCCTATGACTGAGTACATTGGATGGGCAAAGCAATACAGAAATGTCAAAGGTATTATACCACGTGGAGCGAGGCAGGGCTGGTAACCCAGAAATCTCGGTTCCTTCCTCTGAAAGTGCATGAGCTGGGCAAACCCCTTCCTCTGGGTCTTTCTAAAATTTTCCTTCTTTGTACAGAAGATAAACATAACTTGAAAGTTTTTAGTGTTGTAAAGTTTTTTGTACTGTTTTTAGTGTTGCTTTTGATCCCAAGAAATTCCTGGTGAATGCCTTCCTTCTCCATTGTACCTCTTACCAGACGAGTTTCTTTACCTGTACCAAGGGCTGATTTTACCTGTGCCCATTAATGCTGCTCAAAGCACCAGCCAGAGGAGGGTCCAGCGAACGTTTGACAAGGCAAGTATTTTTGTCAGATTTTGTGTTCACAGGACACCTACCTGCTGCCCTTTTTGATATAAGAATAATAACAGTGTATTGATCTATTTTAGCACTGGCATTGTGCTTTGTAATTGTACACTCTATACAGAAGGGAGCAATCCCTAGACAGGCATTACATCCTGATGAACAGAGGAAGCACGGGCTGTTCTGAATTGAGAGCTGGAGCATGTATAAATCATGGGAACCCATATGAAATTAAATGGCTGACCTCTGTACAGTTCAGAGACACAGTTCCCAGGCCCTGCCAATCCACCAAGATGGATTTCTGAGCTGTCACTCGAGTCCTTTGAAAACAACCTCTTTGACAGTTAAAACGAATTGGCAGAAGAGACATATGGGGAGTGTAGCTTCCAGATTGATGAGGTATTTGAAAGAGAGCAAGTTACACGTGTAGGTTACTTATAATGCCTTGCAACTCCATGGCTGACTCACATTTGTTGCCTTTAGCTTCACAGGGTGAGCAAGATTTGGGGGTTTGCTTTTTCACCTTGGAAAGCCCCAAACTGAAGCACTAATGATGCAGACATGATGATGAAGGGATGAAGTGTGAGCTCTATAAGAACATATTGAGAGAGAAAACGTTTCCCTTTTCCCCAGAGAGACCTTCCCTTATTTTGCTGTCAATGCAAATACTCTCAATTGCCTCTTAGGTGTCATTGACTCAACAAGACAAATTTATTGGTTTGTGTTTGTTTGGTTGGGGTTTTTTTTATTTTAAAATAAATTAAAAAATGTGTCCCTCCATACGTCAAGCAGATTAAAACTGAGGTGTCAAAACTGAACATTGGGGAAAACAATGCACAGCCTATGCGGATGGAAATCCTTGTGCCAACCCTGCCTTCACACACAGATTGATGTGAGGTTATAGCTCATCTTTCCAGAGCTCTAAGGCAGCTTTCATTCTGACTTTGACACTTGCAAGATTTGGAGCAGTGGGCAACCATACCGCACAGGAGAAGCAGGATCCAGTGCCGCCTCCTGCAATGTACTGACGGTATGAGTTTCTATTTAACACTTTGGACATCGTGAATTCTGTCTTGTCACATGCAAGAAAAATAAAAATGGTGTTATAAAGCTCTTTTGGGGTCAGAACATAGCAAATGGTCTGCATGGCAACATGGCCCTGAAGTGTTTGTTGTCCTGGGGCTCTTCTCTCTTCAGGACAATTTCAAGGTAACTCTGGTCATTTCCAAAGCCCTGCACGGGATCAGCTCAAGCTGCTTGAGTGACGACCTCAGCCTGAGTGATCATATCCGTGAAAAATGCAGCTGTCAACTTGAAGTATACAGCTGCATGGAAAACAGTTTTCCTCTCCCATGAAAATGTGAATATAAAAGCATTTTTTCCTGCAAAAATGAAGATAAAAAGTCAATCTAGGGGTAGTTTCATGGACTGAAAATTTCAAAATGATATTTCAGCGCAGATCATCTTGAACATTACCTTGTATTGATTTAGTTTCACCTTTTCCATTTTTGTTAATGTTGCTGCTTCTAAAAATTTAATTATACTAATGCTCTTTCCACTTGAGAGAGAGAGAAAAAAAAAGCCTGAAAAAATATTGCTATGTCTAGCTGAAAGTCAGACTTGTGTGGGTCAGGGAGAAAGCTTTCTTGACAAAGGCCTAAGCTTGAACTTACTTCCAGAAGGGAGCAGGTCAGCCACAGTGTTTGGAAACTAAAAAGCAAATATTTCCTTTTCTCTAGTCGTTGCTTTGTTGGTAGGAGTTGTGAGGTCTTTGGGGGAAGGATCTCTGCCTGTGTCCCAGGCCTGATATAATGGTGATGGGCTATATGACTGTGTTATAGAGGTGACACAAACATGTACATCCTTCAATTTTTCCTTTCTGAAACCTTCTTCTTAAAGAGAAACTCGAGGAACAATGACAGGAATAAAAGAGAAGAACCCAAGGACAAAGGAAATTCTGCTATGGATTTCAGTTAGACTAAGGTTTCACCCTGTACTTCTGTACCTATCTCTAAACTCTCAAAGCATCAAGGTAGCATTCATTACTCCCACATCACATGTGGAAAATTAGGCACATGAGGCACATGCTCAATCCTTACCATGTATGACTTGGATCAAGGAATAATGCATTCCCAGTGCAGGGATTTTTAATCTGTGACTGGCTTGCCAAACCTGTTCAAATATTTTTGGCCAAGAGCAGTAATATCAGCTCTTGTTTCATTCACTTGTATCATCCTCCTCCAAGCAACAAATTCCTTCTCTCCTTTAGGGTAATTTCTTTTTTTTTTGTAGTTCATTCCTCATTTTTCTTTTTTCTTCTCTCTAGGGACTTAGTAATATCTCCACCCCCTATTTGGTCTTGGGTAGAACTGAAAAAAATATTTCTTTGAGATAAGTCATTATCTGAAAATTTCGTCCAATACAACGTATGCTTTTGGTAGGAGATAATGAAGGATTTTCTTAAATTGAAAAAAAAACAAACCATTTCCAAAGCTGCAAAATGAGAATTTAGTTTTAAAAAGCTAGAAAAATTTATATTAAAATCAGTCAATTTAAAAACAACCTACTTTTCCTTTTAAAAAAGAAGAAAAATTAAGATGTTGACACAATTAGGGAAAGGGAAAAAAAACTGAAGCAATTTTTTTCTCTAAAACCAGAAAAACTGTCTTGAACATGAATAATTTTTTTTTTTTTTTCACTAAGATTCTTTGTTTCCCTGGGGAGTTTGTTGGGTTTGTTTTGTTTTTGTTTTTGTTTCATTCCACTAAGCAAGCCAAAGTACTTTGCTTTGGCTTGACTCAAGCTTTTTTATTTTTCCTCCTGATTTTTCCCTAAATCCATCATTTGTCCAGTTCCTATTATGGGTTTGTGGGAAGAAAGAAGGATGTCAGGCTGGCAACTGGGCAACATCTAATGTCTGAGCTGAGACACCTTCTCCACTAGGTCTTTTTTTCTACCTTCTTTTGCCCAGTCACAAGAACAAGTTAAAAGAAATAGTGGCCACCAACTTATTCTGAATGTCACTAGGGTTTTGTTTTTGCGGGTTTGTTTGGGTATTTTTTTTTTGGGGGGTGGTGTCCCCAAAAATTATTTTCAGCAAATTAATTTGACTCTTTTTTTTCATTTCACTGCCAAATATCCTCTTTCCCTTATTATTGTTTCAAAGCTCTAAAGCATAAAACTGCATTGTTATGACTCCAAATGACCTTCAAAATTCAAGACAAGGCTGACTTCTGCTTGACTGTAATATTTTGGATCATTAATTTCACTAGAGACATTCCAGTCTGTAATTTTATTAAGTTTCAGAGCATAACCACTCTTAATACTGTGTTTCTAAATATGATGGGCCGTATGCTCAACTGGCACAAGTCAGCATAGCTTTAATGACTCTGCTACAGTACTCCACACCAGCTAAGACTATGGGTGTATGTTTTTTCTCTGCATTTGGTTTCAACCACTGTTTAACACCCACAAATAATTCTTGCTGTGATGCATATTAAACATCTCTAAAAGTTGATTAAGATATTTTTGGTAGGGAAGACCAGATGGTCTAGTGGATGGCGTGTTGTTATTATCCTTCTTGTCAGAATCAATTTGCAGAGCACTGGCAACATATAACCACTTTACAAAACGATGGTGGGATCCTATGACATGATGTGTTTGTTCCACACTGGACTGATCTGCATGGCTGTGCAACAATTGCCCGTCCAACCCTGGGGGTATCACCTTTCAGTGGGATCTAACGAGCTACATCGTGCGCTCATTTTGCTTTCTGTGTTATTCCTACACAATATAAACATTTCTAAAGCCTACAGCATTGGCCACCTCATAGCTTTCCCATGAGAGGTGGAAAACTGAGGGATGGAGAATGTGAGAAACTTCTGAAAAGAGAGGGGAAAAAGTTCAAAGCAAGGATTTGGATGAACGACCCCTACGTTTGCAGTGAATGTCCTAATCAGAGGTTGCAGGGCATGTGGAGGGCTGGCCTTTCATCGTCTCGTCTGCCGGAGCCTTTGTGCCGTATTTCAATAGATGAACTGAGCCAGGGAGAGGCTGAATGACTCCATGCCCTGGCAGTTCAATGCCGTCTGCGAGCCGGAGCGCTCCTGCGCCAGTCCCAGAGCCTGCGATTAACTATTTATACAACATAAAACAGCACCCGCAGCGGAAAGCTGGAGAATGTGGAGGAGGGACGGAACGTCTCGCCACCAGGCAACCCACAGAGCATCATAATTAATTCACTGACCTGGGATAGGCAAGTTCAAATCATCAGCAGCAGAAAAGGAAATTGAATTGGACTTTTCACAGCATAGGTAAATATCCAAGCCCTTGGCCAGGAGGTGATAGAAGACCATGCCTGTTGCTTACAGTTACAATTGGTGAAGTTAACCTCCTCCTTGCACTGTTCAGCAAACTTGAGTAAAACCAATATATTTGAGCAAAAATTACTAATTCTGAAAGGAAAAAAAGCATTGCCTCGTACATTTTTTGAGCCCTGGCCCAAAACTTTTATTCTAGTCAGGGTTCCTACATAATGCTTCTGTCTTTGCTAAAGCTGGTACTTCTTAGCATTAATGAAGTATTTTTTCAGCTTATTTAAATGGCACTCCTGGACCTAAGGCCTGCAAAGAAGCCTAGAGGAATTAACATTATTAATATTGCTGTGTGACCAACACATTTCTCATTAAGACCATTCTTATAGTCTATTGTAATAGACTGTTCTTATAGAACAGCACTTTGCAGATAAGACTGTTCTTAGAATGGTATAATGGAAGATAATTTGCAGCTTTCTGCAGCTGATGGCCTTCACACAGAGAAATGTTTCTGAGAAGAAAACAGAGTGATCATAGAAACTTTGCTAATCTGGTTGAACTGGCCATTTTGGCTTGATGAAGCCACGTCTCACTTTCAGGGCTGATGGGTTCAAACGGCACAAGCAAGTTTCCCTCCTTTTCTCTGTTCACTGATGGTGGTGCCTCCTGACCAGTGAAATGTCTTCATTACTTCTCAGGGTGCAGGGTCTCTCTTACAGAAAACAGCAGAGGAAGCATTTCAAATATGCAGATGAGTTTCAAATAAGGTATGGTTTTGTGTATTTACCGGATTTGAGAAAGAGATTTCTTTCCATCCAGAGACCTCAAAGCACTTTCCAGAGCACCGTTTCAGGAGCTGGGTACCAAAGTGGACACAAACAGTTAAAAAAGCTTTCCTTCTGAACTCCCATAGGTAGGGAGGATTGTGTGTTGGGCTTAAAAAGCTTCCACAGTTGTTAAGATTTCATGCTGGCCATAGTCTGTAATGATGAAGAGTTTACAATTAAAGCTGATGATCTGGAAAATAAGGAGCGAATTCAAAACTGCTTTGTCTGAAGAGAGTCCGAAATTATGAGAATATTTAGTACTTGATGTCTCGTTCCTTTTACCTCAACTGATCTTGGGTTAATCTGCAATTCTGCAATGACATTAATATGAAACATTTTTTTTTTTAAAAAAGCAGTTTCTCTGTGTCTATAACCAGGCTGGTCAGAAGAGCAAGTGTGTAAATGGATATAGGCAGCCAGATTGTGAAATAAACTTACATTCCAAGGTGGAAGAATTTGATGCAGTTAAAAAAGAAGATATTTTGATATTTCAAAGTATAAATAAAATGTTCAGCTAAGACCAACATTTACTATACCAATAGGAATACAGAAATATAACTGCAAGAATATCAAAGAAAAATTAGAGCAGAATGGGACAGATAGAATCTGATTCTGCTAAATTATTGGCAGTGTTTAAAGTATAACAGGCTGAATTGCCGAATGCTCCTTTCTTGCCGACCCCTCCAGGCCTGTTCTCGTTGAGTAATCCCCCTCTGCCTGCACCACTGGTACTTTCTGGTTTGATATTTGAGGGGGGAGACTTGAGACGTATGCCCAGCACATTACCGTTTCTCTAGGAAGCAATGGTGAACTGTCTGCAATTCGTAAATGATAAAAGGTGTGCATGTCACTTGTTGTCTAGACTTGATAAGAGAGCTCCCAAGAAAGTATGACTTTTGCCTGATACAAACATTTGAGGGTCATTGGCTTTGACCGCATTTTGTTTGGGCAGGCGTTTACATAACCCCTAGCTCAGCATTCTTTTCAGTTAATACACTCTTTTGCTCCTAAATTTAAGGAAACAACTGTGGAGAGGGTCTAACTGAATGCTTAGATGCTTCAAACTCCCTAGAAGCGGACCATCTCCAGTCCAGAAGCCATCATGTTGTGTTAGCTACTGATTGTGTATGTAGGGATGAGTCGAGCTAAAGAGGGTGGTGCAGCACTGCCCCAAGGCGACTTGTCAACTGGAGCTGTGCCAAACCCAGCTGTGCACATCATGGGTGAAGTCACGCTGCTTTTTGCCCGTCTGACCAAGTGAATGCTCTAACACAGTGTAGAGTTTTAGCCTGCTGAAGTGAAGGGGACTGGGTGTAAGTGTTAGGGGAAAAAGAGAAGGATATCTAAGCTAAAAAATGGCATTTGTACAAGAAGTAATAGTCATAAAGAGCTACAAGTAACTTGGAAACTTAGATTGTTATGTGCCTACGGATCTCCTGGACCACTGCGTTTAGCCTTGACTACTACAGGTATCTCATATAATCCACTGCATAAACTTACCAAATTTTCCTTTGCTTCATAAAGAGAAACGTCTTAAAACTAGTTGGTGTTTGCCTTACAGTTCGAAGACTTCCATTGCCTTGTTACGCTATAACTTATTGCGCACTTGCTCCATCTCTCTTGAACATGTCTTCAGGGGACTTCTTACCAGTAACACATGATTTTCTCCTCTAGAAATAACTCCCCCTTTTGCAAACTATTAGATCATTATTTGTCCTTCCACAACTTCAGCCTGTGATCAGCTAGTGCCTCTATGTCATCTCCTCCTCAATCATTCCAAAGGATGAGCTCTCAGATTATCAGAATATCAAGATATTGAGATACTTGCCCTCAGGATTCATGATTTTGCACTGTGCTGTTGAATGATACAGTACTCCTCTCAATCTAGTCTCCAAGCTCATGATGTATCTGTAACACCTTCTGACGTTCTGTATTAATGGTGAAAGAGGGTGCCCTCTGTCACTGTGAGCAGAAAAACAGTGAGGTCCAAGACGGTTGCCTTCCTCCAGAATAATAATTCATCTTTCAGTGCTATCCCTTGCTGTTTGCCCTTCACCCACTCCCTCTCCCACCCAATGATTCCCTCTACAATTCTCCACCTTCACCAGGCAGCGAGATTGTGTCTCCGGTAGCGCTTTACCAAAGGTTGTAAGGACATCCTAACAAATGAGGTTTTTCATATCTCTTTTTTTTTCTAGGTAAACCAGCTACTTTTCTGTCAGAAAGCTATTGGAATGGTCTGGAACAATCTGCTTTTTATCAGCTAGGATTCCAAACCATTCAAACACCGAGCTTTTGCTACAACCTTCACATTGGCACTCAGGGGAACATAATTTATTTAAGATGCTGTTTGATGCAATGGCAAAAAGCTTGTTCTTTATAGAACATCATGAAAAATGTTAGATTTCTGATATAGATGATGAAGTCATTGCAATTCCAGTAACTTTTGTTGTTGTTGGGTTTATTTCTGGTATTATATAAAGTGTAAATATGCTTCGTGACTACAAAAATTGTCTGAAAGTTTGTGTTAACAAATAAGAATCTGAGTCCTCCTTTTCCTCTGGTTTTCCTCTAGTTATGTCTGGTCAGACATTTAATTAGTGTAGCATATTGGATCTATTCTCAGTTGTTTTCCGCAGTGGCTGGCCATTTACATCTGTACACAGTGGGTGTGAAACAGCGCAGCTCTGATGTGCCGTATTTTTACAGTGACCTTTCACAGGTGCAAATGATTATACAAGGTACCAGAGACCAGTAGACTGGCCCATCTTTGGACAGTAGGCAGGTTAGCAGCTGGCATGTGTTTGAGCGGTCTCCTAAAGGAAAATGGGCTGGGAAGCAATATGATTGTTTTGGTGTGTCAGACTTTGGGTTCTCTTCTGCTCTTTAAAGATCCATTTTTCAAGTACACAGGCTTCTGTATGTATACACACAGCCACGAAACTGCCCCGTGGATGTTCACAAACTGCAAGCAACCAGGTTAGCACAGGATAACCAGCTACTGATCAACGCATCAAGTGGCTTTGCTCTCATTTTGCGTCACAAGATGGATGTGCTAAGCGAATGCATCCACGTGACAGTAACTTAGCAGATACTAGCTTGACCTGGTGGCAGCCCAGGAGGTTTATCATGAGTCCCAGTGTTGGTCTCCACTGAATACCTTGAATCCCACCAGGGTTTAGCAAGCTTAGCAGGGGGGAGGCATTAGTACTGGGACCAGACAATGTGCTTAAACATAGAGAAACTACGTTGTATAAGCAGAGCAATCCCACATAAATAATTCCAGGGGCATAATCTTGTATTTCCCAGTTATGCTAAGCTATTCCCAGCTTTTTCAATGCCTAGACATAGACTTTCATGGAATCATAGGATGGTTTGGGTTGGAAGGGACCTTGTAGATCATCCAGTTCCAGCCCCCATGCCATGGGCAGGGACACCTCCCACCAGCCCAGGCTGCTCAAAGCCCCGTCCAACCTGGCCTTGGACACCTCCAGGGATGGGGCAGCCACAGCTTCTCTGGGCAACCTGTTCTAGTGCCTCACCACACTCATACTGAAAAATTCATTCCTAATATCTATTCTAAATCTCCCCTCTTCCATTTTGAAATCATTCCCTCTCCTCCTATCACTACATGCCCTTGTAAAAAGTCCCTCTCCAGCTTTCCTGTAGGCCCCCTTCAGATGCTGTAGTTGACAATACAGGTATCTGGTTTGCTCTGGTCTGTCAGGGAAAGAATCAACCTTCTGTTGGATGTGTCCTGAGCTAATACTACTTTTTCCACCTTAGTGTGCCACCTACTACGCCAGTTGTTTGGGTCCTCCTTTTGTTCGTGACATCTATCATAACAAAAACATAACCATTCATCACAACAGGTAAGCATGCAGTAGAGATAGCTCAGAGCTAGTCAAACAGGGATGAACCCAATAAGGATCGCCTGATCATTGTCATGTGCCTACAAAACTAGCAAGTGGATGATTGTCCTTGCCTCAAAGAATGGAGGTTCTCCGTTGGACATGGGTTCTTTTGCAGACTATAAGCTCTGCCAGAGGAAGAAGGTTTTCTTCCTAACAGTTCCCTAAAAAAATTTCTGGACAAACTGATCTCAAGCTTCAGTTTGGGGAGAAAACCAGAAACACACTGCTCAGTTTGGAGCTTTTATGAAAATGTTTATATACTCCTACTCAGCCTAACTAAGCTGATTGAAGAGATTGTTAGTAGAAAAGGTGGTAATAGATGAGTGAACTAGGAATGCTCTCTAATATCAGCTGTTTGCATCTGTAATTCAAACTAACTAATAAAATGCACCAAGATTCACAAGATGTTTCTCTTCTGCTTCCTAAGCAGCTGGTTCATTTAAATAACTACTTCAAATCCATTTAAGGGTGTGTGTGTGTGTGTGCGTCTCATTCTTCTGTGCTGTGCTTAGTCTTTTCTATCTCCGTGCCTTTTCTGTTATAATTCTTGATTGTCTATTCTTATTTGTCCTACTTTCAGACTCACTGCTGTTGGTGCAACAAGTTTTTCTTGCCAATTTACACTTTTCAGAATGTCCCCCCAGGATTTGAATATTTTTTTAATCCATTGCTTATGGATCTCATCTGGAAATGGATAGATCATCTCTCTCTGGAATCTCTCACTGCATTAAGGGGGCTGTCTTATTATGTCATTCAGAGCACAGCTGTCTGTTGTTGCCCAAAATGGTTGTGACACCTTCAATTTCTAAAGGGGTTTATAATCAGTGAAGGATGGAATCTGTACTTCAGATTTTGCTCTTTGTTCCTTCAGGTAATGGGGGAAACCAGTGCTGACTCTGTGGAATCCTCATTTAAGTTTTGTCCTGCTATAAAACAGTAATTAATTAGTGTAACATTTCCAAATGCATTTAGAAACACCAGCTCTCGCTTGATCTAATTTTTTCTGAATGAATCAGCTTAAGAAACCAGCCAAGGTAGTCTTGGAACTGGATATGGAATATGACCTACTTAAGGTATTGCAGGACCTTTTCAGCAGTTTCCTTTGTTTTGTTTTTTTTTTCTTTTAAGTGTCACCCCAAGCACCATTCATGTTTTCAGCCGAGCAGATAGATACCTTCCTGGGTTAAACCCTTGCTTTTTTATGACAACACCAACTATGTCTACCCTTACTATTTGAGCTTTGAATCTTGCTTCATTCACATCATTTAGCCTGTTTTTTCAGTCGTTCTTGCTTCCAAGAGGCATGTTCTGTGTGAATCAGTCAGAGCTTATTTTACCAAACAGCTATCATCAGCTATCACCAGCATTATGAAAACTGTGGTTTCATTTGTATCCCACCATGGGAGACAGAATCTTTGAAGTCCTGAAATTGTATATATTATTTACTTTTTGATTAGGTGAATAAATAACTTGATTGAAACACCAGTTGTAAAAGATTTGGAGACCTTGGCAGGCCTCCAGGCCTAGGATGAGTCTGGGTTTCATGGTCACGTTGAGCTTCCAATAACAGACAACCAAACACAGACTTATAGCAAGAAAAGTCTGGAATGTGATATTTTGGGGGAACAGGGTGAAGTTTGTGTGAAAACAAGAATTCTTTGGGAACTTACTAGGCTGAGAGGTTAACAAGGTTTCGCCACAAATTGTTTTCCCCCTCACTGTAAAGCAGTGTGTGTGCCCATACAGGGGGATCTTAAAGAAAGGCACTTTGAAAGAATGGAAAAGCATAGGAAATTTATCTTTTTTTTTTTTTTTTTTTTTGCTTTCTGCTGTCTTTGGACCTCTTCTTGGGCTGTCTTTGGTCTGCTGGCTTTGGCTTACTCTGTACCTCTGCTGCAAAGACAGATGCCGCTCTGCTATTTTCAAGCAGTCATTACAAACCACACACGCTCCACCTGGGCTGGTCTAGATCCCTCTTCATCCTCTTGCTGCTTTGAAGCTGATCTTACTCATGCCCAGGGGTGTTGTTGCAGAAGCCAGATAAGAGACATAAGGGCACTGCAAGGCTGCGCTTGGCTCCTGCTCCCCTGCAGTTCCAGGAGCACTCATAGCCCCAAGACGTTACAGAGATTGAAAGAAATTGGACAAAATTCAGGGAGGAGGTCTCTCTACTGCTTATTATTGGCTGGATATGACTATCAGTAGGAAAAATTGCACTACCCACGCTCTGTTCTTAGACTGTCTCTTAAGTGCTCCTTACTGACTCCTTTTAGCAAAGGGAAAGTGGACTGCAGATCTGTTCTCCCTGTAGCAGGGATTCAACACAGAGCAGAGAAGCAATGGATTTTCCCTGTCAGCAGCTCTGCAGCGCTGAAGCAGCACTAAGTAGCTCTGAGGACAGTAACTCTTTGTGGCTGAGCCAAAATGTTCTCTCTCCCTCTTTGCTGTCTTCAGATCTCGCAAGAAATTGCAATCAAGAGAGTTTAATAAATCGCTATTCACTAGTATATAGGATGCCAAACATTTCCTCTGCACTTGGAACAGTAAATTAAGGTGGCAAGAGCTGTTTGGTGAATGACATTTTAATGGAAACCACCATCATTATAGGTATCATAAACTGTCAGCATTTTTAGTTCCATGAAGTGATTCAGCCGTACCAATTTTACTACTGCTTAGTCTTGTTTCCATTCAAGTGTGAGAAGAAACCTCTATTAACTGCAGCTGAGGTAGACCTGTAGTAAAGTTGGCCCAGGCCGGTCAGAGGTGCTCTTGTCTGTATGTGTGCATGGGATATGTCCCTGAGTAACCTGCAGATGTTCAATTCCATCCATAGGAAGCGAGAGGATTAGGGGAAGGAATTTGTTATGTGTCCAAAGACATGGTACTTAGACACAGACATGTCACATACATACAAAGACTAACTTTGGCCTACTTTGGCTAAAATCTTTTGTCTCTCCTGTAGGGAACATACACAATCACAGAACAGCTGAGGTTGGAAGAGACCTCTGGAGATCGTCCAGTCCAACCTCCTGCTCAAGGATGGCCAGCCAGAGCAGGTTGCTTAGGGCTGCGTACAGTTAGGTTTTGAACACCTCCAGAGGTGGAGTGCCTGGTGCCTTTCCTCCCCAGGGATAGGAATTGGCACTTCCCTTTGCTGAGCTTCATTGGGATCCTGTAGACCTATTTCTCCAGGCTGCCCACGTCTCTCTGAGTAGCAATACACCCATCTGGTGTGTCAGCCTCCCAGTTTTGTACCTTCTCCAGACCTGCTGAGTCCCATTTTCCAGTTCATCAGTGAGGATATTAGTTAGTATTTGTCCCAGTATAGGTACCCCTGGCTTACACCATTAGTGACTGGCCTCCAGCTGGACTCTGTGCTGCTGATTGTAACAGCAAAGAGCAACAAAGTCCTGCAGAAGGTGATTCAGAGCCAGCATCTTGGAGGACCGTTTTCCGGAGCAGCACAGCTTTCCTTGCAGAGGGATGACAACCTCAGCCAGGCTACGGCTTCCTGAGATTATCTTTACTTTTTACCCACCTCAAGCACCATTTCACCACAGCAGAAAGAGAGTCCAAATATGGAAGGTACCCACACAGTCACTTACAAAGCAGCAGTAGATTCTCTTCCCAGCAACTGCTCCTGCAATTTGCAGGAACCATGAGGCTGTGGGTAGACGATATTACCTGAGATATGACCCAATATCTCTTCACATTCCACTGGGAGCAAGACCAAGTCAAAAATCTTGTTCTCTTCCAACTTTTGCAAAATATATAGTCACACTGTATCACCAAGATACCCACCCCTAAAAAACAGCAGGTAAAATGTTTTTATTGCTTGAAATAAATAATTAAAGTAACCCTTTCACACTAAGCTGGACACATTAGAAAAAAAAAAAAAGTATATTTTTTCTTCAGAAACATTTTTGGGACATTCTGTATTGCTCTCCATGTGTCAAAAAATGGAAAATAAAGCCTCGGAAGGAAGGCACAAATGCTGAGAAAAAATGTAATTGGTGAGTTTTTGGCAAAGCCATTTGTCATGTTGCCTATTGGCCTGTGGTGTTGACCCCTCATCAGCAGAGTGCCAGCAGGGCTGGCCACGCAGCCACGTCTCAGTGGCCTCCTTACAGCTGGCAGAAATGTGTGGGCTCCACGCTCCGGTGTACACCGGCACCTCCTCACTTTTCCTTCACTGCACTCAGCCAAATAAATATCCATATTTCATTTTTGCCTCATCTTCATTCCCCCAGGAAGTAAATATCCCTTCTCTTATTCTCCCATGATTCATCCACAAGCCTTCCCACTTCTAAACTATTTTATTTTGTCTTGTCTCATACTTGTTTATCTTGGGTGAAATCCTAACTTAACTGAAGTCAGTGGCAAAACTCCCATTGACTCAAACAGAGCCAGGATTTCTTCTTTTGTCTTGATTAGATTGTGGGTGTGTTTGCCTTGAATACACTTAGTCTTGTCCTGGTTTAGTTGTAGTTTTTGGATAAGGGCCATGCTGCATCTCTGTGCATTAAGCAGTGTGTCAGCATTTGCTGTTCTGCGTGTCTTACGGGGTAATAATTAGTATGAAGGATTTACTGCAGCAGTTCAGGAAGGTGTGGATGGAGGCAAATAAAGGAAATCAAACATAAGTTTCCGTGTTTCAGCCCTAATACTTGTTTACAATGAAGGCAGAGACCACAGAGAAGAAAACATTGCTCCTGTTATTTGAGGCTCAGGGCTTATAAAGCACATTCACGGGGTTATAGTGCACTACAACAGCTATTGCAGGGAAATGCTGATGCCACAGAAAGCAAAAGGGACTGGGTGACTGCAATGCAATAATAACTCAGACAGGCTTAATGCGAGGGAAAAGCAGCTCCCGTGCCAATGAGCCAGCTCTTCTACCGTTCCAACAGCAGCTGAAAAAGTGCCGGTTGGCAACCGCAAAACAAAACAAAACAAAACAGCCCACTGAAAAGCACGGAGACCAAGGCACAGGGCAGGAGGTCTGTGTTCAGATCTGCCTCCCTGCAGCACGTCCGCCTGGAGCGGAGCAGCCCGGCAGGGACAGCCCTGGCAGGCATTGCGGCCTTGGGGTCAAACATGGTCAGTTAAGTGCCACGTGGGGTCAATAGCCTCACCTTCCCTCCTGGCATCCTCTGTCCTCACAACAGGGAAAGCAGTGACTTCTCTCTACACTTTATTTGTTTGGGATCAGGACTGCCTTTTGCAAAGCTCCTTTTGGTGCAGGGAGGGACTTCCCAAAAGATAAGCACCTCTTTGGTTGCCAAGACCATCCTCGAGGGAAATGGTAGAAATCTGTTTTCTTGAGGCCTCTGAAACTTGACTGAAGAGCGCATGGAGGGGAACGGCAGGCTGGGTGGAATAGCTGAAAATGTTTATTCTGTTTCCGTGCGCAAGGATCTGTAAACTTTATAAAGTGACAAACTGCACAGGGTGTTGCTGCCAACAGCTGATAAGGCCTTCTGGAGTAACATCTCTAAAAGGTTTACCCTCTGCATGATCCAAGGTTGCTAGAACTGAGCAGAGCCTGTTGTGGGACTTTTTGCCCAACAGTATCTGATGAAGAAAATCTAAGTTATTTGTCTCCTGACACAAGACAGTGACTCTGTGATGTGTTAGGCACATCCTCCTGACACAGAAGAGCAGACTGCATGTGTTTAGTGGAGTCAACACCTAAAAGCTTTGCTCTGTTTTGTGGCCAGCCTGACAGATGTTTTTTGAAAGGTTTGTGTTTGAATTTGCAGTGGAATAAATGGGTGATGCGGATATCTGGTAGGGTATGAAAGTGAAGCTCTTCACTTGTCATAGCCAGCATTAATGCTACCAGAAGATGCAGGACTGACTTCAGTCCTCCTGGCCCAATTCATCTATTGTCTTTTTGACCAGATCACTCCAAAATATTCAGAATTGATGACTATTTCCTGCCAAAAGTTAAAACTCCTTTTTTTTATCTACTTTTTGCTCCATGCTTCAATTTACGTGAACAGAGATACTTGCCACTCTAAGCTGTGCTTTCCAGGTGTTGCCAAAAATACCAAGAGATAAGAAGGCTCTATCAGATAAAAGACAAATCTACTGCATAGCTCACAAAGATCACTGCCAGATCAAAGCCCTGAACTGTATTCCAACAGATGACAAGTCCTAGAGCTGTGAAAATAAATAATCACTAGTAACTTATTTGATACTTTTAGTTTTTACATTTAGCTTTGACTTTCATTGGGAAACTAACATTATTTAACTGACTTAACATAATTTTCTTTTTTTTCATCAAAAACCTCTTGAGCTTCTACAGTCTTCAAAAATCTATTATCCATTGTGAATATTTCAATTTCACAGGGCTATTTATATATATATATATATGCATACTTCTTGGTGGCATTTCCATTCCCTAAAAGATAACTTCAGCAAATAACTACCATACAGGGAGATTTTCAAAATGCGTATTTGAGTGTAAAGTTTGCAAACAAAAGTTTGATCTCAAAAATCCAGTAAAGCTGATTTACAGAGATATTTATGGAAACTGAGCACAAAGTGGAAAGAGATTCCACCAAGGGGAAGCTGCGAAATATTTTCTGTTGACTATGCATGGAAAAACTTTCTGAGATGCACGATCCATGCTACTCAGTGCTTTCAGTTGCTAACAGCCAAGCAACCTTCAAACCTGCACTATCAAATCTCACATCAGCTTCTATTTACCTGGTAGGGAAAAAAAAAAGCATTAAAAAAACTACCAAAACACCCTGAACAAACAAACAAAAAAAAACCAGTTAAAAATTTCAGGCAGTCTATTACAAAACTAAGCACCAAGTGAAAATTTTTGTTCAACATTTAAAAATTAGCAAGAAAAAGTATCCTTTTTAAAGAGAAATTTTCAAACATTGAACACAGAGGGAGAAGATAAGCAAAAATAAAATATGATCTTTTGATTGAGATACCCAGGGTCGCAATACATTGGAGTGCGTTTCAACACAGTAACTTGATATATATTTACTAAATTGTTTGGCACATTCAGCATGTCCCCAGGGAACTGTTGGAGGGAACTCGCAGTACATTTTTCACTCCTTCCCTGTGCATTAGCAGACATAAGGTCACACTAGTATAGCAAAGATGGGTGCAGCCTCAGGCTCATTAGCTCTCAGCAAGCTAGCCAGATGAGGCAGCGTGGTGTTTTCCTTTCATCATTCAAGCTTGAAAGGAAACTGTCGGCAGCCACTTGCTCTTAAAACAATGAAAATTTAGGTGACAGCAATCTCATTAGCTGAAAGGTAGCATTCAGTGGAGATAAAGGTTTCTAGGTAAAGATTTTGCTCTTCTGCAGCACATATGCACAAACTTGTTAGCAAACCATAGCCCTGGAATGCAAAAATCCATGTATGAGAAGAGCAAATAGCGCTTGCTAAATTACAGCAACTGTGCACCAGTGAATTATATTTCTTGCAGGAAAATCAATGCCTGGATGACTGGCTTTCTTTCAGAATAACGTATACATCTTAGATGTATGTACATATTTACAGAGCAGCAGTTTATTCTGTAACCTTTGCCCCAGAATTGATACTTTCCCTACAGATGTTTTCTTTGTCTTTCATAGAACTAATATGCAGAAAATGTAAAGGGATATAAATGTTGATACTCTCGGTTTTCCAGGCCTCAGCCATGATGTATGCTATGCTTGAAGATTAAATACCTTTTGCATTCCAATTACTGTATGTGAAAGTATATTGATGATGTTTTATCGGCAATATTTCACTGCTGTAAGCTTTTAAGCTGAGTGGAGCTGTACGCTTATGTGGGTTTCCTAAAGTCCAGAAGATCTGGCATTGAAGACATATTTACACTCAATTTTTTATTTTTTACGGTGCTTCAGTTCAAAACTGACCTAACACTGAGATGTTTTCCTGCTTATGTTATATAGGAAGTGGGAACCTGATGGGCTTAATGATCATTTCTGATTTCCCTGGTGGAGACAAGAGGTTGGTTTTTGTTTTTCTTAGTGATGGTGTTGTTCCAAGGTGTTAACAAACACTGGAAGAAGAGTACTTGCGCCGATTCCAGCTGTCAGATATGAAGAGGCTGATTACCAGAGGCGCAAAAAGCTACCAGACATCAAGCTTCCTGCAAAAATTTGTGGCACTTCACTCCCTAGGACTGTTTTGAAAATCATAGATGTAAAGGGCTGGATTTGCCCCTCAAGTTTACATTTCAGCTTCTAATATATTTTCTTAGACTACCTCCCACTCACAGTATTAACCTCCCTTTAATGACTCCCCGCCTCAACAGTTGCCTTCCCATCTTTTATGATCTTCCCGATTCCTATCTCTGCCCAGCTCCGTAGGGCACGTTCTCTCTCCAGGAAGCAGGAATTCCATTGTCTCTGTTATTGCTATCGCAGTAGCGCTGACGAGCACAAGCTACCTGTCAGTACAACCAGGAGAGGGCCTTCAGAAAATAACCCCATGACCTAGCTGCGGGTATTTTACTGCCAGAGGTCCAGTAGGGAAGTGCCAGACAATGGCCTCCAAACCCCTCGTAGGTGACCTTACATCATCTCCTTGCCACCTCTCAGCCCTTTGATTTGTGACTTGACACAAGGCACAGAGGACTTGATTTTTGTCCTCTGAGCCGTCTCCTTTTCTTCAGCCCACAATGAATTCTCTCCCAGTTGCTTTTTCATATCTTATCTTGTAAACGTTGAGGACCAAGCCTGCTGGAGTCGCTGTCTCAAACTTCTTCTTTGCATTGGGACTTTTGCCAGAGTTTAGACAAAGAGCTGCATCCTATGGTACACTTCGTTTTTTGCCCAAAATTACTTCTTCCTATTTTGTTCTTTTTTGTGGGGCTTTTTTTTAGCTTATTTATTACATTTTTCAGAGATAATATACCAGTGTATAAAATAGCCTTCACAGTCCTTTTGTATAAACAATAACCAGCTTGTATGGAGTTTGCAACTAGGGAAAGTAGGTCAAAACAATGTGACTAAATCATTCCAAAGCAATCATTGGAAAGAATCAAATTCACACCCACGGGGTTTATGTGAACAGATTCAAACCTGCCAGGGCTTTGGCATTTATCGCAGTCTCTGGTACTTAAGGGCAGGATTCACGAAAGCTTTATGAGTCAAGGAAACAGAACAAAAAGTCCAAAGCTTAGAAACCAGTTCTCATCTGCTCTTTTAAAAAAAGTTTATTTGATCTTCAGAGCAGTTTATATTCATTTCTGCTTACCAGGTTGAACTCAGTAGCCACATCAGCTTTTTAGTGTGGATAGGCTTCAGCTCCTCTGGAGAGTCTCCAGAAAAGCAGAAAAGAAATGGGAAAATGTCTTGGTCATTAGTGCTTTCCATTTTTTGCAAACTAAGCAGACACTCAGTGTAGTTATCTGTTGAAAACCCCTGTGAGACACTCTTGCCCAGTTTATAAGTTTATCCAGGGAAAGGCTAAGCCCAGAGCTGTCAGGCCATGGTCCAGTGGCCCATGGTGGCCACACGGGGCCCAGGGGAACCAACAAGAGTGGGTCTGACAGCTGGTCCTCCACAGGGTAAGTTTCTGTCCTCATTTTCTCTCCATCAAGAGAAGAGCAAAAGGATGTAATGTCCCTAAAACTGAACAAGTGTCTGTGGACCAGCTAGTTACTGATTTTGCAAAGGCTGGTGTTTCCCTTCTCACCTGCTCCTCCTGCCACCGTGCCAACAGACCTGTCTGCTGTGTCAGCAGCCTGAAAATGTTACCCAATGCACAAAACAATTTTAGCCATTCTGCTTTTGACCTGCTTTCCAGTTTGAGGCCTCAAGATGTGGAAAGTTGTCCATCTTTCAGTCAACGTAAGTCTTTTGCATTTATATGAGACATGAGCCTGAATCCAAAACAAAACAGAATAAAAAGAAAAAAGAAAAAAAAAGAAGCCCTAGTTCCCAATTCCTGCCACCAAATTTGAGCCATTTGTATCGTAATTTGGAACAAAACTTTGTGGTTGGCACTATTTTCTGCAAAGAGACAAAATAAAATCTTGGATACAAATGCTCCTACATGTAGGAAAGTCTGAATCTGTAAATGTGTGACTTGTCCTAAATTTACATAGCACCTTTCCTCAGGAGATCTGTTTTTTTACTGATGGAAACTCCACAGCACCACAGTGTGGCAGCAGCCTGCAGGCAGGGAAACTGAGGCAAGTTTTCTAAAAGCAGAGAAAGGAAGAAAAGGAGACTTCTGTGACCCAAATCCTCTCTCACTGGAGGGAGATAGATAGAGAGAATCCAAGACCTGCTTCATTTCTTCATCAAGCCCACTGGGTTCATGGAGTTCATGCTAACAATTGACTCATGCCGATCACCATTTTCACCTTTGAAAGAGCTGATGAAGATGTCACTTCACAAAAAGCACTTATTAAAACTCTTCAGCTTTCCCAGTTGAAATATTTTTCAACCTGAAGTAACAAAAATGGGAAAAAATTAAAGAAAAAGTGTATTATTTTCTTTTTTTAAAAGAAAGAGGAGAAAAAAGTTACAGACCTTCTGTGAATCCCACCCTGTATTTCATATTTCTCCAGTGAGACTCGCATTCCTTTATTCAGATTCCAAAAGTAGAGATAATTTGTTCCAAATGTTTTCAAAGGCAATCAGCAGCATCGACTTACATTCTTTCCAGGGTTGGGAGAAAACTGTGAAATCTTCTAAACACTAATGGAAGAGTGAGCGAGGGGGAGGGATGGGGGAGATGGAAGAAAGTGAGAGGGGAAAATGAGGGGAAAGAAGGAGGAGAGGAAAGAAAAAGAGAAAAAAAAGACGCAGAAAGGAATATACTGATGATCTATTTGCTTATATTGTTACAGTTGTGACTCCTTGAGCAGATCTGGAGAGACTTACCACTTGCCAGCAACATATTTCCATTGGCAAGGTAGCTAGCAGTTCTTAGCATGATATTATGTAGCGGAATATGATTGAGAAATAGGCCATAAAATTATATATTTATTGCAAGACTGTCAGTGAAATTTTTGCAGGGAAGCTAAACATATAACTCCCTGTGTGTTGCATGTCTATTTTGTCTGCTAGAGATCTTTACTGAACTACTCATCAGTCATTGTGCAGTCTTAGAAGTCTGGACAGATGTTACTAGTGCAAATAAAGACAAAAATGCTGCAATTTGTCTTCCATTTAAACATACACACAAGCCACAGGGTTGTTGAATGGCTGCCTTTAAGACGCAGTGTGGTCTGTGAGCTGCCTCCGAGAGCAGAGAGGGCTCACGGCGTACTGCCTGCTTTGCCACTGGCTCTCTGTGTGGCCTTCGACAACTCATTTAATCCCCGGCTTCCCAAACCTATAAAGTACGAACAATAATTCTTGCAGTGTTTCCTGCGCAGGGACAACTGTAGGGATTCATCCCGTGCAGCTGTTGCCTCCCCAGAGCCTCGTCAGGTACACGTCACCATCATGCCATTGACTCATGGAGCTGAGGAGCTGGCCACCAGAACGCCAAGTGGTGCTGGTCTGCTGGTGGCCACCCAGTGCCAATGCCTCTCTCCACCCCCCTGCAGGCTCAAACCCCATAGCAAATCCAACAGAGAGACAAGCTTACCCTCCAGGTGTTTCTGAGTTAGAGACATTTCTCCAAGCTTCCGAAAGGTCAAACACCTCCTTCTCCTTTCCCTGGCCCTTGCCTGCCCTCCCAAGCCGGGCATGGTGCCACGCACATGGTTTTTCCTCCTGAGACGGTCCCCACTAATGCAGCCCCGCATCCCATGTCGGCATGCCTGTGAGCACCGATGGCCAGAGCTTATTGCTAGCAAACGGACAGTAAATGATTGGTGGTTAGTGTTTAATGGGCATGTATTAACTCTTAAGCTTTCAAAAGCTCTAATTAAGCCTGGCTTTCATTTAAAATCCACCCGAAATGGGAGAGCAGGCCATTTGTTTTTACACAGCTGAGGAATGTGCATTTAACTATCTCAGGAAGGAAAAAGAAATGAAAACCACTTGGAAAGCTGGTAAACTCAACCACCTGTACTCCTTCAGCCTACTGGAAAGTTCCTCTCCCCACTGTAGACCAGGCTTTTTGAACAGCTACAAGAGATGTCTGGTGTAAAACTTGAATTTAATACAATGCCCATTGCAAAAAGCAGCAGGGCTTGGAGAGTTTTAACCAGTATTTTGTCACTGTCCACCCAGCGCCGATGAACTTATCTGCTCTGTACTTGTGTATCATAATGCATCTTTGCCTCTCCATTCCTAATTCGCAGCGGTCCAGATCCTAAATAAGACAAGACATCTAGACAAAGCTGTGCAAACTCAGCTCCGTCTGACTAACTGTTTGGACAGGTTTGCTTTAATCATAAACAGTATAGTAAATTAACGCTAGCCATGCTGAATTGTTTTAATGCCTACACGCTTTCTGCTCCGTGCCCAGAATAGTGTTGTTTTGTCTTCTGCCAATTACACCCGCCTCTAAGACATTCTCCTACAGCTTGGAGAAATGTGTGTTTTGAGAGATGCTAAAGGGACCCCAATTTTAGGGGTCTGGAAAAGATAGCAACGGGAAGCCTGGCAGTTAGTCTATATCCACAGTCAGATGAAGAGAGTTCAGACTGAATTCCTTATGGGCTCACCGGGGTCTCCCCACTGGACCCGGCGAACCAGTGTGTGTGCATGAGGTATGAGTTTGTGAGAATTTTCTAGCACCCAGACCAAAACTGTGGAAATACTTTGAGAGGTTTTGAAGTTAAAATATGAAATAGGTTTGGTAATAATATGAAAATGAGGAGTTTTTAATGAAAATATTAGATTAAAACCTGGAAGAAATTACTTGGTTTTCAGCAGCAACTTCAAAGATTATGTTTGGTTAAAATGAAAAGGGAGGAAAAGAAATTAAAAAATGTTAATGGTTTATTTGTTGGGAGAAAAAAATCAGCTAAGTTAAAGGAGAACAAGTTCTTTCAATAAGAAAGAAGTCATTTAATCATGTTACAGAAGGTAGTCGTGAGGTTTGAAACTCCATATTGAAAAAAATATCCTTCATGGGAAGAAATTGGAAACTGGGAGGAAGAACAAAATGGATACTGAAATTAAACTCTCTTCTTCACTTGGAGATGCCTCCACCTTGGCAATAATTTGATAAGTAATTAAACAGTAGATGTACAACCTGCAAAAAAAAATAAATTACTTAACTGAGATTCAGTGATAAGCTTTTCCTCCATCGTTGCAGATGGGACCCTCTATACCTGTCCCAGAGGCAAACTGTGCAAGCAGATTTTTGCCTGAACAGATTCATTTCTCACTCTTTCCACCTAGCCCTGTGAAAAACATGTCAGGAAATAATACACCCTGTTGCATTTTGTCTGCTGCTTGCACATCCTGCATAGAAATATACCCGAGCATGCACAACTTGCCACTACCACCATGGTCTGGGCTTGTCCAACGTGTTCCAGCATAAGACTCACCAGTAGACAGATCACAGGGTCTCCTAGAGATAAATCAGAGATGGTTAGGATGGGATACAGGGGTCTGTAGGGCATCCACCTCCCTGCCAGTGACTTCTCAGTAGTTCAGAAAGCTCTTCTATGCTCTGGTTTTCACACATGGTCTCCAGGGTGTTGGTCTTCAAGTGTATCATTTTCTGGATCTTCAGACCAGAGGCAGAGCTTGGACGTACATTGAGTAGTGACATGCAGGGAATATGGTGGTTCTGGATGGTCTGTATTTTCAAATTCTTTTCTAGCCTCTCCATTTTGATACCAAATATCAAAAGTCCTTTCCTACAGGCCTTTTCTGCAACCTCACTGTACTTTCTCAAACTAGTCAAAAAATTAAACAAAAGGAAAAAAGGAAATACAACTTTTCCCAAGCAGGCGCCTTCTCTGCAGCAACCAGTTCCTCCTGCTCCTGCCTGAGACAATGTTTGCAATTAGCTTCTCAATAACACCATCTGGAAGAGCATCAGCCTTACTATGTTTTTACACCCAGGCCTCAATATGACCATGAAAGCAAAACAAGGCAATTTTTACAACCACCTGGCAAGTTTCCCTAGGATTTCTGAATTAAAAGAGCCAGTGCAAGAAACATTGGCCTGATCTAACCACAACTATGCTGTCTTGCAGCCCATGGTGAAAATGTCCTGCAGATTTAACCACAACCAGAACTTCCTTTTGGGCAAGTTTTTTTTCTCTAGGTCTTTTCTCTTCATATGGCACCACTATGCCAGGTCTATTGCACTCTGCCTCCAGTCCCTCATCATTGCTGTCTCTGAGCACTATTGAAAGATTTAAAGCAAGGGGAGGATAAGGCAGAAGCAGTCACTAGGGTCCAACTCTGGGTCAAATGACCCTCAGCCCTCAAAGAACTTCTGCTTTCTCACCCTGTCACTGCACCTATGTTGCGGTCGTGGTAAACTAAGGGACCTTGTGACGGGCCACTTGTGAAGTTGCAGTGTGCTTTGCCCTCATTTCATTTTAAATGACCTCAGGCCTCATCCTGCTGTGACAGGACTCCTCACCTTGGTTTAGGTTCCAGCTGCACATCCTTACACATATTTTCAGATGACATTGGGCCAGCTATACCATCCTGGTCAACATGTATTCTGAAAACAAAGGACATTCTAGCACTTCATCCTCAGTCTTCCAAAGAAAATCTGTTTCTGCTATGTATTTCGGCCAAAAACCTGGTGAGATTCTGGGACTGGTTGAAGGCTAATTCATGCTATGCTGACGTCTTTCCCCAGTGACTTGTTCAGTCTTCCCTTTTTCATACTGTGACATGATGGAGTAGCTGCTCAATACATGCTGCTGTGCCCATCTCCAGCTTGATCAGTGGCATCCATATTTTCACTGAGTCCAATATTAGTACTCTGGAATTGAATTCAGAATGGTTTTAGGACACGCTGTTACTTTATTATCACTATTATTATTGTTCATCCTAAATACTTAGAAATCATGGTATACTTAGCTGGCCACTTTAAAGAACTTTTCTAAAGATTGAATTTATTAGCCGCTTCCGATGTTTATGACACAGCTATTACCAAAAATGAAATCAAACTATCTGCTTATGTGGACAGGCTTCTGAATGAATTCCAGGATCCAAGTTTTCCCCTGTCTTTTCCTGCCCTCCTGTCACTTTCTCCATCTGTGATGGCTTTGGGCTATGTTTTCTCTAGAATCCTGTGAAAATCAGCTCTCGCATTTTGGCTGGTTATTCCTGCATCCTTCACAGATTTCTGTGTTTACTAGCAAAATTCCATGACTGGTTTTGCACTGCCCACATTTGAACACAGAGGCTTCTACCTCCAAAACATATCTCCAGCTGGTGATCTGCAAGTTCACACAAGCAGCTGGGTGGTGCTCGCTGGGCTATGGTGAGGCTCTGTCCTGTCCAGCCTCGGATTTATCAAAGTCTCTGTTGATTGTGTCATTTAATTTTTTTTTAGTTAAGTTGTTCTTGCAAATTTTCTTTTTCCACTTGCCCATTTCCCTCATTTATAGACCAAAGTTCTTCCTGTCAGTCTACCACAGTTTTCATAAGCCATGTTAAATCTGCTTGCCCAACGCACCTGAGCCATGTCTCCACACGTTGCCATGCAATATGGTGACCCATTTCCATTGTAAGTAGCGTCTTCGTCTGCTTTGATTAGACTGCACCAAGGAATTCTCCAGGATCTTCATTAAAATCTAGAGTCGCCACTGCTGTCCTGAGCCTTATTTTGCTGATCTTAAATTGCCACCTACAGTAGAGCTGAGCCTTTTTTCAACTGTCAGCTGTTCTGGGGATGTGGTGTCTGGGCATGCCAGGAGGGCTAGTCTCCACAGGCTCTTTGCAGGTTCAGGTGGGGTCTCTGGGTGTGCGCTGGCAAGCACAGATGAGCCCTTGCCATCACATGCCAAACAAAGGGCTTCTACCAGATTTGGATAATGCAGCTTCTTTCCTGGGGATATGGTGCTGTGATACCACTGAAGATGAGCTAATTAAGTTGGTAGCCTGAAAATGCCCCTGTCCCTTCCCTCTCTCCCTCGCACACTTTTTATCTAGTCTCCAAGTTTTTCACTTGGACTATGAAATTAAACAGAAGCAAGAACTCCCAGGGAGCTTTTTCCACAAAAATAATTGGCTTCTGTGTTACTCAGGCTGGGATAATCCAGCCTTTCTGTTCCAGGTCTCTGTTGGTTACAGACAATGTTGAAGATATATGTGCCCAGTCTTACCAAATCTTCCAACTGGCCCAGTTCCTCATCCACTGACTCATCCAGACATGCTGGTCCGCAAGCCTTTTATTCCTTTCGGAAACTGATGTTTTCAGCTCCCTGAATCCATGCTGCACCACATCTCGGGTAGCAAATCCCGGATCAAGCCATAACTTTCTTCATGTCCTCAGCTTGCATCTCCCTGATCTGCCTTGACAGGCTAGGACAGGAGCCTTACTAGAGACGTCCCGGGTCTGCTCAGACTTTTTGTAGCTTTTGTCCTAGCAAATATTTTTTTCTCTCCAAATACAGCTCAATTCTAAGCTCTTCCAGGGATGTTTCCAGATATTCTTTTAAAGCCTTCTTATTTCATCTTCAGCCCTTGTTTTGGTTCTTGTTTCAGATTATCTGATCTGTGTGATCGTTTCTGGTATTTGTTCCAGCTTGGATCAAGAGGAATTACCAGTCTGCGATTTCTCTCCCTGGGAACCGGATCCCGCTGCTGATACTAACATGACTCCTTATGTCATGAGCAATTAATCAGTATTCGGGGCCTCCAGGGTTGCTCTGTCAGAAGGCAGCATTGCTACTATAGTCAAGTAATGCATGAGTGCCATCCTTTTTAGTCATAAAGAATATGTAAAATTATACCTCATTTTTGCAAGCAGAGCAGGAGGCACCCAGAATGGTTTCCATGTTTCCAGGCATCTTTTTACTGGGCATTTCATCTTCTGGGCAGCATTACATAGGCTTTTCTCATACCATCCTCTTTTTCTTTCTCCAGCCTAAACAACTGCTGTCTAATCCCTCCCCAAAACTGCTATCATATTTAACTGCATTTAGAAATTGAGGCCAAAATCAAAACCTCTGGTCTGAACAGTCTAGTTTTCTAACACCTTTTTGTCATGTCGTGGACATTTTGTTACTGCTGTGTATTACTAGCCTTAACTGCAATTTATCAAAGATTTAAAAAAAAAAAAAATCACTGTATTTTTGCTGTTCTCAATTAACTGCAATGTTCCTGAAAAACTTTCCAAGTACCTGGCTTAATTACTAAGTCATCTGATTTAGTTAAGTTTCCACCTGCCTCAGGTGTACTGGGTAATGGAGTGTTTTTATTGCATAGCAGTTTTACTGCAATTCCACTGTAATTACACTTAGAATATATTTTTAAACATGTATAATTACCCCTAAGTTTACGTGTAGGACTGGCATTATTAACTCTTTGTTCTTAATGGAACAGAATTTAACCTGCAGTCGTACTAGAATTATTCCGACAATTTTTGTAGATGTGTATATATTAATGCACAGTAAAACTTTTAAATAGTTACAGTGTAAGGTAAGTTGTGCACTGACATTCTAAAAATAAAATTCTTTAATTACAAAAATACATGTGTAAATGACATAATTACCATTAATATGGTTCTTATACCAAATATATTTGTCAAAATCTTTAACATCAAAGCAGTGACAGAGTCGTGTAATAAATCTGAAAGCTCTGCTAGTATGGATGACCTTCCTTTTAATATGAATTTGTAACAATTATAGACATAAAAAAGTGGAACTGTTTCATAATTACGTGGGACATATGATGAGATCACAGTCAAGTAATTATACTGCAGATTTTGTCTTGTATTTGGATCTTCCTTTGTCCACTGTTTTTTTTAATGAAAAGGGTTCCTTGAGACCTGGGTTCAAGAATGAAAATAGGAGGCAATTAAACATACTGTAGCCTAAAGTAAATCAAGAATGACTTAAAAATTATAGAATCTTGAGTCAACGCTCCATTATTTTTGCTCTGGCATAGTGTGTCTGATGTTGATGGAGCAAAATGGGTGTAAAATTGGTCTGACAGGCTGGATATCAAGCATTTTAAGAACAAGCTTATGAGGCTTCGGGTTTTTCCTACCTTTGGTCAAGACAGCTAAGAGCAGCCTTTTCTCATGACTAAGAGCTGTTCGCTGACAGCATTGATACGGCTTTGATCTAGCTATCACAGCCATTAAATTCCCAGTCAAAACCAGAATTGGAAAAATGGGAGAAAATCCAAAAAATAATGAGGACAGAAACATTATTAGCCAGTCTCATGTGAACTGGAACAAAGTTATGTTCAGGCTTGGTCTGAGATAAGGGCAAGTGGCTGAGGACAATTTTTCTTGTAAAAGCTCTGTTTGAATGGTTGAAAATCAGCCGTTCCTATTTATTCTTCTTTTAAAGCACTAAAATATAACAGCCTATAAAATAAGCAGCAGGTGACCAAACAGAGATTTACAGTGATTAACTGGACATGCAGCAGAACTCCGAATGGAGTAGAAATGCACATCTTAATAGAGATTTATGGATTTTTTTTGTTTCAAAATGTTTTTGTTCGAAAGCTGTTTAATTACAGTGAAAATAGGGAGGTTAGAAGAGGAGAACCATGTTAGATAAAGGGAAGTGTGTGAGATCTACTGTGTGAGAATGTCCTAGATAATGAGTGACAGCTGCGAGGTTTTGGTCTCACTTTCATTTTAATGGCATCCTCCAGTGATATGCACTGGATTTCAAGCCTTTGTCGCACTGTCAGCTCCTGTGATGATCCACAGAATATGGGCATTTGACAGGTCTTTAATAAACAGTTTGCTGCTGGGATGAATTGAAGTTCAGCTGGATCTAGCTTGAGTTCTGCAGAACAGACAGTGTTGTGAACTCACCTTTATGCTACAAAAGAAAGAAGAGAAGGAAGAAAAAAAATCCAGCTTGGACACCTGCTATCTTTCCAGACACTAATTATAAGAGACCTCATTTTTGCAGAGGATCAAAATGGAGTAGTAACCTACAGTAATGCATTGTCGCTCCAAGAAATCTACAGCTAAGAGCACTAGGAAAGGCTTTTTTATTTTTCTTTGGATTTTAACCTACCTGTAGTCGATTCAAAACCCTCCAAGGGAACCCAGTTTGATGGCTTTTTGGCAGAGATGGGATCTCAGGGTTGTGCTTTCTTTCTGTGGCATTCAGGGTCTTTTGGCCAACCTCACAGAAGCAATAATTTATTGCTAGACACAGTGTCCGTGTCAGGCCATAGGCAAGGCAGGTAGCCATCCGGGAGATGAGATTCCTAAGACAGAAGAAAGAGGAGCAAGCCAGTTGTGGCCTAACTGCCTATTTTAGACCCTGCGTCTTCCTCCATGGAGAAAGAGGAGAGGTTTGGAGCTGGGCAATGTCAGGCAGCAACTGTGCCCATCACTGTGATCTCCTCCTCATCACAGCAGAAATGAGAATCCCAGTTCTTTCGGACTTCTCCACACTACTCAAATCTTCCTTTTCCCTTCCTATTCCTCTTGCTAGAGTGACCTGGTTTCCCACTGTCCCCCCCACACACAGTCCCCCAAATTATTTTCCTTTTTTGCTTTGTTATTCTTATTTAGGTCATCTCTGATACTAGTGGTGCTGCAGTCTCAATAAGAAAGCCTTATAGCTGTGATTTAGAAAAAGAAAAGCTTTTCTGCCAGCACTTTATTAGAATCAGCACAGCAAAAGGTGGGTGTCAGGGAGCTTGTGCCATTTATTACAAGATTTATTATATAGAAAAACCTTTACTCCCCAGACTCAGTCCTCCCAGACATGAATATTCTTGGGAAGTGGACTGTGTGCAGATCATTTTATGCTGCCTCCTGGGTAAATGTAGAATTGAAGCCATACAAAGAAAACCTAAAGAATGTTGCTGGCATGCATAGGCACAGTAAGGAATTGAGCCAAATTAGAAAGGGTGAGGAGATGTTCTTGGACAAGACAGAACCTGATGTAGTATCTGTGATATCACTCAAGAAAGATCAAGCTTTGATATGCTACTTTCTCTGTTGGTTGTTGAGTGCAACTGCTCACTCAATTATCATATCAAAAGAAGTTAATAGAGAATGTGGCAGTTGAGAAAACTAGGACTAAAATTGAGGAAATTTGGGGCTCTTAGGTTTTTTGTTGAAAATGTGACCATTACAAAATACAGAGCCTTCCTCAATGGCCTTTTTAGAATGAAAGAGTTGGGAAGGAAAATAGAATTCATGAACTCAGGTGTTTATTTGTCTGTACAATTTGAGGTCTCAGTCTTTTTCTTTCATACAAGGAAATACTAAAATAATATCAGGTATGCCAGAGGCACATACTCAAGTGACTGAACTTTTTAATGTGCATGTGTTCCTAATGGCCCCATTTATGAATATCTGGAAGGATGTTTGTCCTAACACGTCCTTTCCCCAAAATATCTGGACTGGATAATGCATACAGTGAGTACAATTGAGAGTGACATGTTAGGCAAAGTTAATTAAGAAACACCTATGCTTAACTAGGAAAGGAAACGAGTATTAAAGTAGCCCAATTGAATGAAATTGGACAGCGTATGCTATCATAAGTGACAGCTGACATGTTTTGTTCTGTGTTCTATTCGGGGTTGGTAGCTGACTAGAATTATCTCACCAGGCCGTTTTCTCCGCAGTCTCACGGCACGTAGCAATCCCTGCTGCATGACTCTGCCACAAGGGAGTTTGTGGTGACCTTGGTGGCTCTCTGCCTGGCCCCATGAGGCTGAAAAGAGGAATGATGGGATCCCAAATTGGCTAATGCTTTAAGGACAGGCAGTGAAACCTTCTTGTTGCACTGAGCACACTGAACCACTCTGCACTTCCTACTAGAAGATTAGTAATATTTCTCCAGTTTTGTCTGTGTGTTGTTGAATGAACCTGGGAAAGGAGTGGATGGAGTTGGCATGGAGCTCCATGTAGGTCATTGCTTTGCATAGGAGCGGTGCAATATATTGTTCCTGACCTGCAGAGCTGCTCCTAGTACTACATCCAGCCAGAGTCAGAAAGCAGAGACAGAAAAAGCTGCATTGAGATATAATCCAATGAAGGCCCAAAGACATTGGTCATTTTTCAATAGGAAAACAGAAGTTAGTTAAAGTGTGACTATACTCATACTTTCCTCAAAACTAAAATAGCAGCTGTGTTCATTCCTAATAATACAGAATTCCTCACCTTGCCAGGTTGCTGTAAATATTTACCACATCCATCAGGCTATTAAGATAATGATAGAAGCAATCATTTATCTTTAATAGTATATTCCGTGGTAGCTAATCCTTATGCTGCAAACTGTCATAGCTTTGCTCTTGTTCAGGATTTTTCTTTAGGTAGTTAATAGGCTTTTTTCTTATGATGCCCGAGGCTTTTGCACTGCTTTACTTATCATTGTATATGAAGTTCACATAATGTTAGGAGACTGGTTCTGAGGCTGACAGATATAACTTAGGGAGAAGGGGGCAGACATAGAGTATATCCTGAGGGAACAGGGGAAATTCAGGAAAATTCCACCTTGTCTTTTCCTTTCTCTTCCCCACTTTACTGCCTCTCTCAAAATGTTGGGAAGCTAAGGCATGGCGGAGGGGACTTGCAGGGAGAGAAGGGAGGCTTCAGGTCTTCTGAGATCAAGAGAAGACTTTGATCTCCAACATGGTGCAATGCAGGGTCCCTGAAAGGTCTTTCTGCCAAGAGTTCAGGCAGTCAGCTAGGCAAGGGAGAGGTACAAAAGCATGTCAGGTACTGAAAGTGGAGTACAACTTTTGAGGAATGGGGCTTAGATTAAATAGAGTCAGGACTGGTTTTACCAGATATTTGGGTGCAATTTTTTTTTTTTTTAATGGGGGGGACATTTGCTGTAGAAGCAGAGAATGGAAAGACAGAAAGTGTAAACTGTGGGGTGGGAAGTTTGTGTCATACAAGAATGAGGCAAGCCAACAAAAGCGCAGAGGGGATGGATGCACAACATTGTGTGTGAGCAGCACTGGGAGGTCAACTGCGAACCTGACTACTATGGAAGGGAATGGAGAGGAAGCTTGAAGACATGAGCTGTAACTGAAAGGAAGTGAGCAACCTAAAAACCTAGAGAGATGGTGGAAAGTGGGGAATCCAGAAAGCAGAGTTTATTTAGAAAACCTAGATACTCTTCCCAGTGTGTGACTGACTTGCTGTGAGTCTTTTTAGCTTGGTACGCATTGGTCCCCAGTAACTGAGGGTGTCAAGCTACTCAAAGCAAGTAGAGCTGGTGGATAAGCAAGGCCCACAGACTCCAATGGCCAGAACCAGCAGCATTTGCCAGGTGCAGGTTCAGGTGTGTCCCCCAGCCTTATCTCCTCTCCAAAATCTCATTATTATTTAAGTGAAAATAAAGCACAGCAATGAAAAGCAATATGCGTTAGAGATTCAGTATCTTCAAAGGCTGTTGTCTGTTGGCACTTTTTATTTATGTGGTTTAATTTGAAAAAAGATGGTGAATACCAATGGCTCAGCATTCCTTAGGGCTCAGCTGACAACTCCCAAGAACACACATAGACTGAGGATAAGAAGTTATTAACATAATTGTGTTGTTCTCAACCACAATCTTTGTCTCTTGTGCTCCAGCACAGCTTTGCACCACTATTTGGTGGTGTTTACTTCAAATTCAGCAGATCCAGATGACTTTGTTCAGTAAACATCAAGAGAGATGTGGCCTAATTGAAGACAGTTCAGAGAAGATCAGGAAGAATGATTAGAGGTCTTGAAAGCATAGTCTACAAAGGAGAATTGAAAAAACTGGGACTGCTTGGTTTGGAGAAGACCGAAGGTACAACAACTCCAAGATACATAAAAGACTGCTGCAAAGAAAAAAATAATTATTATTTGTTTTTCATGCCCCCCATGCACAACAAAAGTAATCGTGGGCTAAAAATGCAGAAAGGGAAATTTCAGCTAGACACTAGGTGTGGCAGTCATCTCCTTTGGTTGTTGGCACCAGACTGATGATATCAGTAAGAGTATGAATAATTAACTGACTTGCAAAGATCCAGATAGTCTTCTGTCCCACCAGTGCTTCCTCAAAAATGGAGAAGGATCAGCAGGGTACCGGGGGGAAGGCTTCAGTGTCTTTCCTGAATAATCTTTGGCTTTTAAATACACATAAGAGTCCATCAGCAGCTATTAGTGCAAGCTGAGAACTGCACGTAAAATATATGCAAATGTTATTGCTTAGGAAAGTGAGACAGATAAGTACTACAAAGCCTTGCAGAAATGAAATAGCAGAAGAAAATCAAGAATTTCCTTTTCCTAGACTCCAGCAGAGACCATTTTGCTTGCCCATTGTTTTAAAAATGCTGTTTCTTTTTGTGTATCTTTCCAAAGGTTCATCCCATTCCATTGTTTCAACACAAACTTCTAAGACTTTTCAATGTTATATGTCCGCCATGCACAATGCTTCTTTGTATATAATCAGTATGGCCATTCCCTACTCCTTCCTACTTGCAGTGCCAGAGTTATGACATTTTTTTATTTAAATTTGACAAGCAAAATAATTTTTTTCTCCCATTCCCACACTGAATGGGAGGTATTCCTTGAAAACATCCTCAGAAACTGCTCTGTTCACCATCCTTTCCTTAAAATTTTTCCTGCTGTGAGATCTGCAAAAAAAATGCTGTGCTTACTAATAGGTGATTTTCACCGTGTCTGTGGCTAATCATACTGCTCAGAACCGTCTCATTCTAAGTATGCATAACCTCTCATGTACTTCTGGTTTTGGTCCTTTATGAATGATTTCTTGAGGACCATTGACTGTCTTTTGGACAAGTTTCTTCTCACAAAAATGATAGTTGTCTTTGCTGGTTCTTTGTCTGAACTAGCAGTTTGGATTTCCTTTATAATTAATGGAAGGAAATGGGCACTTTAACGATAAAGCCCTTCTAGCTTTAGTTAGCTACCTAAGCTAGGTCAGCTGAATCACCATGTGGTGGTGATTTCCTCTCAACTGTATCCAAAGGGACTTCTTGATGACTAGCTCAGATCAGTCCATAGTCAATATCTAAAGATTTCTGAGATTAATTATCTCACCTATATGTCTGTCATACTCAGGTCCCAAAGGAACCTCTAGGAAGAGCTACAGAGCAAACTATAATGATAGCCTGTAGAAAAGTTTACCATCATAATACTATAATGACAACAGCATTGCAAAAAAAAGCCAGACACCCAAAAAAACCCAAACTCTGTGTCAATAATTCAGTGTCCACAAGCTGCAAGAAAATTCCTTTGGCAAGTGACATCTATAATGTTCTTTGACTTGCTGCCATCTGTTATTGCTACCTTATAATCAAGCTTGTTTTCAGACAGACTGTGCCTGATTCTTTCAAGATAAGGAGGGTGTGTATTTCAACAGAAGTTAGAAGTAGATAGATCTGTAGCATGGGAAGGGTAAGAAAATAATTGAACCGAGTTATATATATTTACGTAACACTTATAGCTGGTTTCCAGAAAGAGGGATTGCAAGTCTTTAGAGGTGGTGGTGATAGTGTCTGTAATTACCTATTGGAAAAGGAAAGAGCCTGCGAGTTGGAACAACCTTTAGGGTGCAGAAGGAGGGGTGCTATTGAAAGAGGTACAGATGTCGATATATCTTCCTCTAGCTCTGCTAATGGACAGTCAATTACTTTAAAATAATTTTAAAAAGACAAAATTTTACTTGAAATTGCTAGGTCTGTATAAAAGTTTATGTTGAAGGTATTATAAATATCCCTACAGTAGCAAAGGAGGGAGTTTGGACTTTGATACAGAGAAGATGTAGATACAAACACAGATGTAAATCAGAGATAGGAATACAGATATAATCATTTTTTCATCTTCAGTCCCTCTGGTATACATTGAGGATCCTGTATAACTGTTGATTTCAGAAAATCATCTGAAGTTTTGTACACTTACATTGCATTTTTTATTAGAACTCAAGGTAAAAATAAAAGTGTTAAAAGTTAACATTTCCATTATTTTATCTCTCCTTTCCCTAATGTAATTTTAAATTGCACAGAAAAAGAGGGTTCTCCAGCGTGTCTTAGCATTACCAATTATTTGTGGAGGTCAAGGATCTTTGACCTTTCTGACACTGGACAAGAATAAAACTGTTCCCAAAAAGCAAAGCAGTCAGCCCTTTAGTATGTCACAACAGGTCATGTGGGTTATGAATTGGTCATGCTATGAGTGCAGGGGTGGTGTGTGACAGTTCACATCCAGCACGGTGCATCGCTACCTCATTGGGACATAGAGAGATGTTACTCTCCTTTTGGCATCAGAGTGGTTATATGTGGAGGCAGGACCAGTGAGGCAGCACCAGGCTTCCACTGTTAGGCTAGAACACTTAAAATGTGGCTGTCCTCTTCCAGATTCAAACAAATAGACTTGCCAGCTTGCATCACCACTAATCTCAGGATCTCTGCACACACATCATAGTAAGCAACATCTCTGACCTTCCCTTCCCTTCCCTTCCCTTCCCTTCCCTTCCCTTCCCTTCCCTTCCCTTCCCTTCCCTTCCCTTCCCTTCCCTTCCCTTCCCTTCCCTTCCCTTCCCTTCCCTTCCCTTCCCTTCCTCCTTCCCTTCCCTTCCCTTCCCTTCCCTTCCCTTCCCTTCCCTTCCCTTCCCTTCCCTTCCCTTCCCTTCCCTTCCCTTCCCTTCCCTTCCCTTCCCTTCCCTTCCCTTCCCTTCCCTTCCCTTCCCTTCCCTTCCCTTCCCTTCCCTTCCCTTCCTTTCCCCAGAGGAGTGAGAGGAAGCTCCATGTTTCCAGCACAAGAGAAGGAGATTTCATTGTCTGCATTGCAGACATATGGATTAGGGGAACATTTCTGCTGTGGGCAAGATCTTTATAGTATCCATTATGGCCATGTTTATATCTTTTCCTTGGAAGATCTATCACTAACAACTTCTCTGGATGGACCATCAAATCTGGTGTGGCTGCTTCTGTTTTCCTGCAGTCCTTTCAATAAAACTCCTTCAGGTCCATTAACAGAAGCTATAGAGTCAGGTGTGTGTCTGCTTTACAGTGACAGGCCTGAGAAAGTGCATCATTTAAAAGGTAAATAGTTTCCCCACAAAGAGAGCCCAGCAGCAAAGGAATTTAATTCCTGGAATATATCCTAACTCCAAAGTCTTGTCAGATGCTGGACTGCTCTCTCAAAGAAAGGGATTAAAACCACACAGCTCAGCCTGAATTGTAGTCAGATACATCAGGTGGCACGCTCCTGTATTCACAAGGGCTGAACAAGGAGGTTTGACAGACGATCTCATTCTGATGAGTGAAGTCCTGACATCTTTGAAATCAGTGGGAGTTTTGCCAGTGGGTTTGCACTGTAATTTAAATGCCAGCATCCCATGGGTCTGGAGATACCACAAGATAGTTTACCAAGCTGTTTTGAGGAATGCTCAGGCTCAGCTGGATTTGAATTTTAAGTCTTCCTGCATGCAAACCAGTTTTGCTTACCTTTGCAGGGCTTCAATGACTGCTGCTTGCCCAGCTTAGCAGGAAAGTTCTGCAAAGTTCAAATCATATTTCAAGCCAACTTGGACTTTTCGAACTTAAACTATCAAGAGGACTTTGGGTCATCATGCTGTACGTGAAAGAGCAGACTATCTCCTCTTATTTTCTACTGCAGCAGCTTACAATAGTAATAATAATCATAATAAACACACACTAAGAGCTATTCAGAACAGAACCCCAAACAACCTGTTCTTTACCCTATAGTAAGCCTTGGAAATAAAAGGTTACCCCACCCTTGGTACCTACTGTTGAGGGTTTTCACACTTCAAATAAAGCTAACAAAAGAGATGAGCAATCTTGTTTTGGCCACATTCTAAATGTCAGTATCACTATTTACTACCTCTCAAAGTAATCAATTGCACCGGAGGTCCAGCAGCTCTCGCTGGCTCTATTGATTGAAAACCAGAGCCATGGTTTACTGCTTCTGTGTTTAAGTCACCTTATATCCCTTTCTACAGTGACCTCTGCCTGTACACTTGTAGTGCTAGGGCTTTTGAAGCATGTATCTAGTGAACATGCATTCAATGTCTTTTCCATCCAATTAAAATTCTTCACTATCATTCCCTTTTATCTAGCCTTTGTAATTGGATTCCCAGTTTCTCAATTTTCATGGTAGCAAGGGGGAAAATGATAGCAAGTTCCTGATAAAAAAAGAATAATAAAATGTTATGATTTAATTCTGTCTAAAGGGTTTGTTCTTTCTTTAACTGAGTTTCTGAAGGGAAAAAAGGTTTCTGCAATCATTCTATCATTTGTCCGTCTGTGTTCTCCACTTAATAACTCTGGGATATTTCCGCCTGTTTCAGTCAGATTTGAAGATGGGTTTATACCTCTCCTGTAATATCCTGGTGATATGACATTCCTAAGAGGTATGTGAGACGGGCAACTGGCTAGAGGAGGAGATCCAACAGCCACACAGAGAAAAAGCCTGTGCTGTGTGAGTAGGCATCTACCCAGGCTGGGTACCCAGCAGTCAGTGGGGACATTCCCACGTCTCTGGCACCACACAGGCTGCCCTTTCTCAGGGGAGAGCTGTGGGATGTAAGCGGGGACAGAAGGCATCATGACCTTTCATCATACAGGATACAGGATGAGGGAAAGGAGATGAAGCTAGAAGAATAAGCCACTCAAACCAATAAGGAAAAAGGCTTCATTAATGCCACTGCTCACGAAGTACCTTGTTTTGTTGAGAGTATTGCAGCCTGGTGAGTTGTTTCCAAAGCTGCTTGTGTCCGAAGTATTTTCTGTTTTCATGTTACTGGCAGATCATGAAAATATGCTCTAGCAGCATGTTATACATCGAGATCAATATCAAAGACAGGTGAAATACATCACTTTCTAGAGACGCCTGTGGAGGGACTAGGTTAGTCTTCATGCTTATCTTCTACATGGTTGCCTTTAGGTGAGATGAGGCGAGGCTTAATTGACCAGGGTTTTGTTATTGTTAAAAACACTGAGCTGAAAAGAACAGAACATTTGTATTGACCCAAAACTTAGTGATTTAGTTCACATTGGCTCTACCAAAGTATTATTCCCTCTCTTCTGTAAAATTTTCTCTTTAGGAGAACTTCGGAAATGTTTGAACGCCAGCAGTCTACAAGCTGTGCCACAAATATTTAGAGTTACAGAAGTCATCCAGTAAGTCTGGTCTTACAGTTAACCTCAGATAGTCTCTTCCTTGATTGATATTCCAAAATCTTGGTCAAGAATCCTTAGATGACATCACCATTGTGGAACAATAAGACAGCTATTTTGTTTTTTTTTCTCTCACATAATGTAAGAAGAAAGATAATAAATCCTTGAAGTCAATAATACTCAGAAGCAGCACACTAGTACATCAATTATGAAATTACTAAAAGGTCAAATCTTTTTGATAACCATCCACAGAATGCCAGGAACTAGGAGTTTGAAATGTGATGGAATACTTGTGACTATGATTGCAAGGAGGAGACAAATATTTTGCAAACCTAACCCATTATGCTTACAATAATATGAGTCATTCCAAATCTTTCTTTCCGATTAAGTAAGGTTCTGTGTAGCCTTTGGATAACAGGAAAGTCAAATTAATGGAACAGAAGGTTAAAACAACTAAATAACTGTAACTTGGCAAATAGGAATAGGGAACAAGATAATTGTCTGTAAGTATTTGAAGGGAAGGATAAGAATAGTTTCAAGTTGCTCAAGGGAGTGTAATTAGATATAATGGGATGAAATTAAGCTATGGAAAATATTAGGGAGGAAAATTCTAATGAAAACCTCATTCAAAACCTGGAATAGACTCCAAAGGAAGCTCTATTGGAGAAAGCCTTGGTTGTCCTGGTAAAAGTGAGTGGAAAGACAAATTTTGGAAATGCACCAACTGATTCTGCACTGGAAAGGTGACGGGATGATCTTCAAAGGTTTTTCTGGTTTTAGCTTACCGAATCCCATATTAATTGCTTTAGTATGCTGGTAAAATGAAAGAGGTTTCTTTGAGACCACTTTCTAGCATCCTTCTAGGCGTCAGAACCATCAGTATCAGATCTAAGTTCTGTAAGCACTACGTTTATCTTGGTTTGTTAAAAATTTATAAGCAGAAGCGATATAGGTGATTTCCCCAAAATAATGTTTCTGTTTCATGGAAACCTGCCATCTACACTATCCTATCAACATCTTTTTGTCCCTGGGAGGTGGGAATATCTCTCTCCTTTTTCTGTTACTTTTTTGAGGTGGTGGGGAGGATTCAATTTCCATCCCTGGTTTTCTGGAGAGAAGATAAGAAAGAGCTAATTTTCACTATTTGTATTCATAGGCTTGACCCACCACTGTGAATGTCAATTCTTGTAGGATGGTTCATGTTTCTTACATCGATGTCATTCTTCTAAGCTCTATGCATTGTATATCTGGACTGTATTGCAGAACTGGGCATGAGGGAGTTGTCTCCCATGTATTTTTGATAGCTTGTTATTTACGTTGAACATAAGAATATGGATTAAGCGGCCAAGCACTGACAAAGGTGTCCCTCCATTATGATGTGCAAAAAACTCCAGTATTTGGCTGGCTGATCAGATTGGTCTAACAAAAGGTCAAATTTTCATTGGCTGGATTTCCAGCACAGCCAGAGCGTTGTCCTTTTTTTCATTCAAAGCAGGAAACGGTTTTTGTTGTATCCACAATATTCTAAGACGACTAGCAAGAAATTGTTTGCAGGGAGAAGTAGTAACAACCTTCTTCAGACCAAGGAATAGAGTTGGAAAGAACAGACACGTAGAGCACACAGGCCTGTTTCAGGTCTGAGACAGAAGTAGTGATCTCCAATGTATAAAGGTGAGAATAACCATTCTGAGTGTGAGCAGGCATGGTAACAGGACAGTACACAGTGGGAGTAAAAAGAACCCCAAGCCCAACAGCACTGCCTTTCTGTTTTTGTAACCTGTACTTCCCGGGTGTAACCTGCCGCCTCTGTTACCAAATCTGTCTTATTAACATCTTAAATAAACTCAGTCCTTTTTTTGTTCCACTTGTCTTTAGCTTTGAATATTGCTGCTTCTGTTTCAGGCCTGAAAAGAGGCTTGTGTACCCCCAAAACATGTCATTTTTTTCCTAAACTGTGTCTGTTGACCTTATAAGAGATTTCACTCGTCCCACAGAGTTTACCATGCTTGCAATTCCTCCAGGAATCTGTTATTCCCATGACACATGGGAGCAACATTTAGGAAGCCAATGAAAACTTTCAGCTCAATTTTGCTCAAATATCCTTTATTTTACCAGTTTATTTGTTGGCACTGCTGTTATTCCGGTTTCAGTAGATGACATGAGTCTCTCCCACCACAAAATAGAAAACATTGTCTTGGAGAGAAAGCTTAATTTTCTCCTCCCTTTATAACTTTCTGAAGACTACATTGCGCCCTTGGCTGGATTACAGGCTGGTCAATGATGAACTATTTCTGGAAACAAAAACTCCATTTTACCTTTTCTGCTTCTGTGCCACCACAGGCCATGCCATGGTGAGAGCTACATGAGTGGGGTTCATGCACAACCCCACTATCACACCTCCTGGCTCTGTCTGTCTTTCCTATCGTGCAGAAGTTGTGTATGACAAATAGTGATGAGCAATCAGTGAATATAAGATCTACTTTCTCAAAGCTGTTCTTCGTACAGTCATGGTCATGTTTCTGTGACCCAGTCACTCACTTACAGAGTCATGCATCATGTTTACAGTGTCAAGAGCAGGAGTTATTCCCATCAGACTACTTGTTGAAATATAAGAGAGAAAAAATCATCTCAGAAGTATTAGGAAAAGACACAGAGTATTTGCCAGTTCTGTGCTCAGAACAGTCAACAAACCAGGGTTTGAAAGGAGCCATCCATTTAACTTAAGATGAATGTATGCAATCACGACTGGGTTTCATTATTACTTAACATGTTCAAAGTACATTTACTTGCTAAAGAGGATTTTCTTAAGACGATTGCAGTGCAAAGTGTTCTGATGGAATAGAAACAAGAGGACACAGAACTATTTAAAATCTAATATAAATGTGACACAACTGAGATGTACATTTATTCCTCAGCCTTTTCTGATGCTGTAAAATGTTCTTCACTCTTCAAACCAACAGTGTTTTTGTGCGGGAAGGGGGTTATTAATTCATAAGTTATTGCAACGTACAAGTCTGCAACTGTAAAAATGTAGTTTGTTTAGATTCATTAGCTGTCCTGTGCTTTATAATGATAGGGAGGTCTTTACTATCTCCTAGTTCTAAATTTTTACCTACCTAACTATAGGCACTAATGTGAGGTGACCTAAGATCCTTTCTGGATGTGACTGCAGCTTTCCACTGAACATAAGGAAACCATTGTAGGGATCAAGGTTTGGCCCCCAGTGCTTCAAAGTAGAGAGGCTAATCAGGACCTTACACTTCCCAAAATAATGAAGCCTTCTTCCTGGTGCCAGTTTTTCTGCTCATCCATAATGTGAACATCAACAAAACTCAGCTCTTTCTGCATCCGGACAATGCAGCAGTTATGGTAGCCCCCACCAACCACAGCTGTTTCGTGAAGGCTCCTTCAAGTCCTTCCTGTCATTTTAAACACTACCCTGGCCTGGAGACCATTTCTTGGAGGTCACAGCTATAATTAGCTTGAACACTTCCTAGACATTTTTGAAGCCCACCAGTTTCCTTCTTAGTCATCTTCTGACCACAGGCTCTTGCCAACTTGACTTCTGAGAACAAGCCAGCTGCTTCCTAGGGCTGTGGTTCCCTGACTGCAGTAGAGTTACTTCCAGATGAGTGCCATGTAATTCTCCAATCAAGGTAATTGAATCTGAATACAGTTAGAAAAACATATCATAGAATCATAGAATTGCTGAGGTTGGAAGGGACCTTTAAGATCATCAAGTCCAACCATTAACCTACCCTGACAAAACCCACTTCTAAACCATGTCCCCAAGTACCACATCTACCCTTTTTTTAAACACCTCCAGAGATGGTGAATCCACCACCTCCCTGGGCAGCCTGTTCCAATGTTTAATAACCCTTTCAGTGAAAAAATGTTTCCTAATATCCAGTCTAAACCTCCCCTGACAACTTAAACCCATTTCCTCTTGTCCTATCACTTGTCACCCGGGAGAAGAGGTCAGCCCCCACCTCTCTACACCCTCCTTTCAGGTAGTTGTAGAGGGTGATGAGGTCTCCCCTCAGCCTCCTCTTCTCCAGGCTGAACAACCCCAGTTCCCTCAGTCATTCCTCGTAAGATTTGTCCTCCAGACCCCTCACCAGCTTTGTAGCCCTTCTCTGGACACACTCCAACACCTCAGTGTGCTTCTTGTAGTGAGGGGCCCAAAACTGAACACAGTACTCGAGGTGGGGTCTCACCAGTGCTGAGTACAGGGGGATGATCACTGCCCTCGTCCGGCTCACCACACTATTCCTGATCCAGGCCAGGGTGCTGTTGGCCGCCTTGGCCACCTGGGCACACTGCTGGCTCATACTCAGCCGGCTGTCCACCAACACCCCCAGGGCCTTTTCTGCCGGGCAGCTTTCCAGCCACTCCGCCCCAAGCCTGTAGCGCTGCATGGGGTTGTTGTGACCCAAACGCAGGACCCGGCACTTGGCCTTGTTGAACCTCGCACCATTGGCCTCAGCCCATCGGTCCAGCCTGTCCAGATCCCTCTGCAGGGCCAGCCTACCCTCAAGCAGATCAACACGCCCGCCTAGTTTGGTGTCATCTGTGAGCTTACTGAGGGTGCATTCAATCCCGTCATCCAGATCATTGATAAAGGTATTAAAGAGAACCGGCCCCAGCACTGAGCCCCGGGGGACACCGCTTGTGACCAGAAATATCAAATCAGATAGACCAACGATGGAGTCAGATTAGTAGTTAGGACCTCTGGATAAAGGATTCTCTTATTGAGTTACTCTTTTTATTTTGATGCCCCGTTTAGTTACCAATTTGTTCTACAGTATTTCAGTCAGGTCTACAGCAAGATCCCTGAAGGGTTTATTCTAATAAGTAATGCAATTTGAAAAGGTAGGCAACCACCGAAAACTCATTTAGTTTCACTCATTGTTACTAGTTTACCATTCTACATTGATTTTTCTCCTTCCTATTATACATGGACTATGTTCTCTAATGGGTTTACAAGTCTACTGATTAATGTAAGTAAAAATAATACTTGCTTTATTGCATGGGTAAATAACGTCTTAACTACTTTGAACCCTACAGCCCTTTCAGAGCACTAATCTGACATGGCACTATCACAATGACTTCACCTGCCTCTTTTCCTAACCCCCTTAAAGCCTTTTTCATTCATTTTATTCTCATTTCCTCTGAATATTTGCTCAACACTTTTTTAATGGATTTACTTTCACAGTGACTACACCTTTTGTGTGCAAACATTTCAATATCCACCTTATCCTGTTGGGAATATTTACAGAAAAGGAAATTTTAAGTGACTATACAAATATTTAAAGAGTGAATTTAAATTCAAGGCACAGATATTTGGACCAGAATTGCAACTGAGCTTATCTGTTGAAGGCACAGGAGAAAGTTGCTGGCAACTTTTTCAACAAGTTATTAATAAACCTTTCTGGTCCCACCACTGATTTCCTTTTGTTGGTCAGTGCTGACTTTTGCTTATTTCTTGGTGTTTTCTTGAATGCTCCAATGACAGCTTTTCTGCCATGTTTCTCTTTCCTTCAAATGATCTGGTTTATGTCACATACCAATACTTTGAGTTCCACCAAATATTTTAGCCAAGACCCTTGCACATGGCCAATCCGGTTGGCTCCTAATAACCGTAACCTCATCCTTTGTCTCTCCTTCCTCCTCTTCCCAGCAGCAGACACTGCCTTAACATGAACACGTCTTTATTCTGAGACAACAATTAATAGAAAGGTAAAGGTTAACAGCAAAATGAGAAATGTTTTTTGGGTAGAACTGAACAACAGTTTAGAGGTAACTAAGTTAAAAAAATGATTTATCTTGGGTAGTGGAAACAGTTTCGTGGTGGCAGTGATGAATTCCAGGCATGAGAATTTATTTTGCTTTACAGACCTTGTAGAGCTTGGAGCCTCCAGTAACCAAGCTAGGATGTTTACAGTAAAAAGAAGGCATCTCTGCATCATAACTATGCTGGAGGTGGCTTGCTTGCTTTAGCAACTGGAAGTTGGTCTCTAAACCAGAAACCAAATGCTACAAACTCCATTCCCTGGTACTGCTACCCTGTCTCCTGAGAATGATACCACACATATTTTCTGCCAGCCTTTTCTTCCTCTTAGACCATCCACTCAATCTTGAGCCCAGTTCATGCCAGAATTCTTGCAAACCCACCAACGTTGTTCATTGTTAGTCTAAGCACCTACACTGTTTCTCCAGCCGTTAAATCTACAGGGCAAATCAAGCTTTTTCTTCTTCTTTATTTTTTTTTTTTTCTCTCAAGTGTCATGAGGAAAGATGGTATTTATACTGTTCTGAACTGACAAAAGGTTGGTATAATTGAATCCAATATGAAGTAGCTGGAAAAATTTTCACACTTTTTTTTTTCCTGTTTTCACAATGTTTTAAGAATGTGTTGACAAATTTGACAAAAATCACTCAGAAGTCTGAAATGTTTTATTAAATGTTTTCTTATTTCAGTTTAAAGTAATTTTTCATTCCAACATTTCCATAACATTTTTTTTAATTCAAAAATATAACAATTCAAAACCTCATACGATGCTAACAACTTTTTTTTCCTAAGCAAATCATTGCAGACATTTTGAGAAACTGAGCTTATTTTTGGGTGCTTTTTTAGTATTTTTAAGTACATAAGAACTTCTATTTCTGCTCCAAATAGTGGAGAAATAAAAAGAAATGAGACTTATAGGCTGTGCTGGCAAACCATCTCCTTCCCAACATACCAGTTAATTAAAAAAAAATTGACAAAGTAGTGAATATCTCAGAGATGATCTGCTAGAATTTTCTAAGAAAACATGCACTTGGTTAGAGTGCTAAATCCCAAACTACCACCTCACTTCAAGAAAAAATTGTCATTGTGAGCATATGTATACTATTAGACATCAGAGAATTCAGATTTAGGGAACAGGGGTTTTGTAAGTGGCATTTCTTGCTGAACTGCAAAAATTTTGATAGTGACAAAGAGCTGAACTATTTTTATGTTTTCTCATCCTTCCACCTCTATAAATATGCAGTAGGATACCAAGAGCAGAATTCGCCTTCCTGATTCACCCTATGGATAACCCACGTGAGAAAGCTAAAATACACTGATTGATTTAGTAACGTGGTCAATGCGATCACGTAGTCACCACCCCGGAATCAGTGCAGCGCATTGGTGTGACTGAAGCGATGGACACCGTCTCCCACAGCCCGGTCTTACATGCTTAGCTGAGGACAAATCAGCACAATTGCAGTCAACGGGTATCTGCAAGCTGAGGATTTAGCTCCTAAAACACCCTTGGTGAAAGACAGCCACTTTCCTAAAGTGTCTTGGGATTAACATGCATATTAGGGTGAAGGAAAAAAAACTTAACTGCTACCGGCCATCTCTTTATGTATTTAAAAGTTCAATTAAGACTGAGATGCTGGGCAGGGCTGGGATTGCAGAGGCAGCTGCAGTGTCTGTGTGCAAGAAGAGAAAAGTGGTGTGACATGAAACAGCTGACGGAGCTGACCAGTCTCATTTCCTTCACCGAGCAGGGTGAAGAATAAACACAGACCATAACTGCTGCAGCATCACTCGATTTTCAAAATCCCTGCCTTCTTTTAGGAACTTGAAGATTTCAGGCAGATAGGAAGGGACATATTTTCTTGAAATGCTGAATGTGATCTTTATCTTGGCAATGTCCTTTTAAAGTTTGAGATCTAGTATTCTGGATGTGCAAAGGAATGCGTTTCAAACTTCTGCATTTCAGATTATCTCTGAACAAAAAAAGAAAACTTCCTATTTGAATACGCATTCTGCTTACTGTGCCTCAGACACAGGGTATTAGCAGTAGCACCAGTGATTCTCTTAGCCCCTTCAGTGATGGGACATTTTTTCCTTTTTCTCTTTTTACTCTCCCCACAACTGTTTCCCAAAAAGGAAGAGGGGGTGAGGGTGTATTTCCAAAACCCATCTCTCAGCTTCTTTATTTTATACAGTCTCCCCTCCCCACCCAAAATACCTTGAATAGCCCTTTATGTAACTTCAATTAAAAAAAAAATACAGCTGCTCCTCTGAAGCCATCCAAATCTAATTAACTACAGAAGCCGAAGTTATATTAAGCTTCTCACTTTCTTCGTCTTAGCATCTCCATTCATACCTTCATTCAATGTGTTCACAAAAAAAGGAATTTCTAATAATTGTATCTATAGTCTCGGAAAAAGAAAGCCACTAATCAGGAGGCCTGTGAAAGAGGAGAGATCGGAGCCTCGCTTGAACTTGGCAGTCTGGCCCCGAAAAACTTGCAGACAAAGGGGCGAAGGGAACTGAGGAGCTTAGCCCTATGTCTAAGGAAGCTGGTGAGAATTTGTTCAGCCTCTGAATAGAGATCTCCGTTTCAGTCCTAAATTGTGCCCGCGCAGATTCATTGAAATGCCTTCTCCGAAGGAAGAGGGGGTGGGAGGCAAGGGAGGGAGAAGGCAAGGAAAGTTTGTTGAATATAAATGAGGTTACGTGTGGCTGAAGAGCGAGATAGAAGCTCTACAGAGATTTATTCCTGACTGACATACAGTAACACAAAGGCAATAAAACGTGTCCTTGGCAAGTGGCATTAACAAGCAGTAAACCTTAATCTTCAGAGAGCTGAGATGATGCAACCCACCTCTGTGGAAAAATACTTTCTCATTTGTGGAGTGCATTATTTAAAATATGTTTAGCCAGTTTCAGAGAAGATGTAACTTGCTATCTTACCATGCCATGACCTTGTGATTCAGGAGGTTTGCAGAGCCACAAGACCAGCTAGAGTAAGGGCTCTCAACATTTTCTCACTGGGGAGCTCAGCAGTCTTCCTGTATGTCGTGTTTCATCTAGGGACAGCTTCAGAGTCTGGCTCTCCCCACTGCAGGACTTGGTGGAAATGAACAGGATTGCACCTCAAATGAGTTTTGTTCAAGAGCCTTTTATGGATTCAAGCTAAGAAAAGATGTGTTTTCAGTCCAGCAGTCTCAGGGACATGTTCTGGTCTGGTTATTCACATTAATGTCTTCACTTATATTCACATCTCTTGCTTCAAGGAGCCCTCCTGAAACTGCGACATTACTCAATAAAAGAAAAGGAACAGAAGCCTGGTCATTAAATTAAAACAATTGCCACTGCAAAGCAGAGAAAGGAAGCATTTGGTATGTTAAAATAAGTATAATTAAGATACAAAAAATAAGGATGATGCATGAAGTCCCTTAGGGAAACACCACCAGTCCTGACCCAGACAAAAGGAGATTCATCCAAAATTACAGAGAATTAGTTTGTTTTCAGTTCTGACTGGACTTATTGTTAATTTTCTACTTGCCCGCTGCGCATTACTGATTAGGAATCAGGTCAACCTGTTCCCAGCTTCTTGCGCTCTTGCTCTGAGACTCTGCACAAAGGCTGAGAGCTGATTTCCAAAGGTGGGAGAGGAAATGCTCATTAACCAGTGCTGGTCTCTAAGGAGGAGTAAAGTTACTTCCCCACTGCCTTTCTTAGGTTGGATAAGCGTTATCCTGGCAAAATGAAGAGCAGTCTTGCGTTAGGTCTTCACAAGGAGTGTTTGCTGGCCATTAGTCCAACGCACAGCACTGAAGACCCCCTTTCCTTGCCTGTGAACTCAAAAACATCACATTGCTCGAGGCTGCGAGCAGCTTCCCGGTTGGCCTCATACTGTACAGTCACTCACATGATGAATGGAAAGTTATTTTTACTCCACAGCTTAAACAAAAAGTAAACATTTTGTGAGGTTTATATACTGTCTGCTATCTCTTTCCCCATAAATTAAAAAGAAATTGCAACCTTCCCTCACCACTCATTTTGGAGCTGTTTTTAGCTCATCTGTGTCCGGATTTTCTGCCATGTAGCTAAGGACATTTACAACCGATACAAATTTCATTATTGGACTGTAATTGCATTTGTTTTGCCCTGCTTTGATGTTAAATATAAAGAACCCCCAGGCTACTTCATCTAACATACGATTATTAGCGATGACTCCTGCTAAGGGAAGGCGGAGTGCTGTATTTAGCCTAATCTGGAGTGACGATGTTTATCAGACAGCTGAACGAGTTCCTACACTAATGAAAGCACCGTTCATGGGGTTATATACTGAATCCAGTACCATGTATGCACTGATCAGGCCCCAGGATCTCTAACCTCTTCCAACAACTTTGCATAGGGGAAAGTGAGCGGGTTTCATTTCTGCAAAAGCTAATTAAATGGAGAAGCACGGTTGCTATTTCTCATGATATTTAACAAGGGTCTTGCTCATGGACACAGCAAGAAAATTTTTATCTGTTCCCTCTGCCACCACCTTTCTCTTGGACAATTCTAAACTGCTTGGTTATGAAAGCTAAATGCTCCGAATCCATATAAACACACAAATAAGGAAAATCTTTAACCCTGTTCTATTAAGCTATACATCAAGAAGTTTTTTCCCCTTCGAACACACAGATAAGGGGGGTCCCTTATGTGGGAAAAAAACAAAAGACTCACACACACCTCTTAAAGGAGATATGAATGTGTATCTCAAGTAAGTGCCAAGGAGGGAGAAAATATTTTAAAAAGGTGTGGAAACTAGAACAGAAGGAGCAAGAACATCAACAATGTCCTGCATAGACTGCAGAGATGATACAGCCTCCACCTTCCTTTTCCCAGGGAGCTGGTCTGGAATCCAACCTGATGTAATGTGGAGTAAATAAAATTTTGCTGATATTTTCGTGTTTACAATTTGCACTATACATTGAATTTTATGAACACTGACCATGTAATCACAAGGACTTCCTAATCTCTAAGTACTTGAAATATCTGGGCAAGGCTTGTTAAATCAAATTAGGCCTGGTGATAAAACAGCAGTGAAAATGTTCTGTGTGGGCAGTGTGTCTTGTCTGCAGGGCAGTGGAGGAAAATTGCCATTATTGGGAAAGGCCATTAGTTCAGCGGCCTTATAGCTTCACGTAAAAACACCCTTTTTGTGGCCGTGCCACAGCAGCATCCAGTGGTGAAGCAGTTAAAGTGGGTACCCTCACTCTGCTCCTCTCCTCTTCTCCAGCATAACCATCAATCAGACACTCTTCTTCTGGGTTTAACTAAAGCAGCCGTTTTATTATGCCCCCAGATTCCACCACGTGTTTTAATGCATATACCAATAAGTATTGCATACATCAAAAACACTTTTTATTAGCATTACTTGCCAGTACGTTTACTACCAAGCTAGTAAATATTTTGTCTCTTACCACACTAAGCTTGAGCCTAACTCTTTGTTTTACCACTTCAGGTGTGTGGTCTCTCCTTACCCAAGGGGAGAGAAGGAATGCCCCCTGGATAGCAAAGGCACCACTGTGGCCAAAAGTGTCGTGGGGCTTCATGGCCACATCAGCTTTGCTCTCTTTTTGCCTATGTTCGTGCACAAATGCACCTCAAGCAAAGTCTCCAGGCGAGAGGGAGATTCCGGTTCATGGGAGCCTTGGGGGCAAAACCTGCCCTTTACACGGCTGGTGGGATGCAGAGCCAGGCGGGAGCAAACACGAACTCCATGGCCAGGGGGTCTGAGCATGCCACAGCTTTTGCTGCCTACTCAGCTGCCAGACACTGCTGTTAACCCAGTTTTATAGATAAGGAAATCAAGAGCACAGTGCTTAAAGCTACTTTAAGCTTCCTGCTATAGCAGCCTGGCTTAAGCATCCAGACTTCTACGGCTTCCCGTTCAAGACAGTAATGGGCAACCAAGAGTGGCTGCTCTCCCCATCTGCCTGACTCCTGGTCTGTATGCCATCAGTAGAGCAAGGTCATCACAACGTGAGGTGTGCACGCACTGTGATTAGCCTGGCCCGGGCATCGTGGCTGCTGTTTTCCTTGGATCTTTTGACAGCGGCCGGCAGTGCATCTGAACCGCTCTTTGCTTTCTGTGAGCTAGGCGTGGGGACTGCTATGCCACCTGCACACAGCCCCGAGCAACCTTGCAAGGCCGTGTAGGAGGTCCGTGGTGGCATGGGTCCTGCCAACAGTCAGTAGGACCTGCTCTGCTGCAGTATTTCTTCTTCTCTCCCTCTGCAATTGCCATCGCGGAAGAGATTGCGACTTGGTTCTGCAGCTCATTTCTGTTATCTTTCACGTGCTGATAAGTTGAATAAAATATAATTCCCTCAACCAGTCAGCACGTCTTTGTCACTCTGATTTCTGAAAGGAAGCGAAAGGCTTCCCATCACCCTAGACCAATCCTTGCTGAGGAGGAGTTTGACTCCTGTGACTGATTGTGTACAAGGTCACTTCAATCACAGCCTCTGCCCAGGTACCCAGGCTCGGGGAGCACCAAGTGGTCAACTTCATTTCTGCCTTGAATGCAAGACCGATCTGATTCTGGGTTGTACTTAATTAGGGTGTATCGTTACAGCCAGAGCATGTAATTTTGGGCTGAAACACTCAAGGCATCAGGGAAGAGTTGTGCAAACATTTTCCAGTCCTGACCTTTAGGATGCTTTCCTGTGGTCCTCATAACAAAGCACTATGCCTAGACCCCTGGTCACAGTTTGATTTTACATCCCAATGCAAAAGCTTTTCCTTAGGCCTCAGTACCTGGAATCTGGTTACCTGAGATTCCCAGAAGTAATTTTAAAAAGCTTGTATTGAGGGGAAGTTTGAGACTCCTGCAGATGCCACCAGCAAAAGATAAACAAGAACAAGACAAATTGCAAGTTTTTGAAGTCAGAGTCCTGACATCCCTTGGGGAGGGATGCTTGGGCAGCCAGGAAGACACCAAAGCTCAAACATAACCCAAGACCCACCCCAGGAGCTGCTCAGCACCCCACTGCCTCTCCCAGCAATGCCATCTGAACATGTCAGGGACTAATACCTCATAAGGGGGTGCACATGCTATTCACCAGGTCATCTGTAGAATACAAAGGGTCACTTCACTGCTTTGGTCTACACTTTCTGGGTGACCTTACCTCAAAGAGACGTATTTATCTCAGCTGATTGCAACCATACAGGATTATGGATGTAATCCTGCTAGGCACCAATGAGCTACCTTTATAACTAGTAGGGAGGAACAGGTATATTCAAAAGGTAACTCACTTGGCCTGTCTTAGAAAATTCTGTGCCTCAGTTCCCCATTCCCCACCTCTAAAATGGGGATGGCAGCACCGTCCCACCTTCCTGGAGGTACTATGAGACAGGGTTGAAATACCTGGACAATGCAGTTCCGATGTTACAGGAACAACCTCAACAGTCTGAAGTCACTGGGGAAAGAGGATATTCAGCAGTTTAGCACATCCAGAGAGAGAAATTTTTGTCCTAGTTAATTATGGCATTACTAAATTTCTGAGTACAGCATCTGGAATTTTTAAATATTTCTCCCTGAATATCAGTGGCTGGGGTTTTTGGGGTGGTTGTTTTGTTTTTCCCCAGTGTAGCTGGAGCAATGAATGCTTTACATAAATTAGACATTCAGAAAGATTTGAAGCAAGTTGGGATGGATAGAGAGAAAGTAAATCAAGTCACCAGCATCAGCTGCTCTGTGGGAGAGGAGGCTGGGGACATCTTCCGCTCTTTTCAGTTAACAGATGCAAGAGATGGTGAAAAGGTCAGAGATAAATGTAGTGCTCACTTCGTACCACATATTCACAAGGGCTGGACTAAAGAGAGGCCAGAAAAACACGTGTGTACTTTCAACCTTTCACTGCAGGCTGTAAAGAGCGTTACAGAGATGGAAACGACAGACTATTTTTGTGTAAAGCCTGGAGACAGTCACTGTGGCAGAGTGGGACTAAAATAATAAAACCCCAACCAAAAAATAATTTCCCTCTCTGCTTTCATCCTCCCTGCCTCTCCCACACCCCTTCCCCTCTCACGCCTAGCAGAAGCTATAAATCTAGGCCATCAGAGAGAAGCTGGAGCAGCAGCGTATTATCTTGAGAAATCACTCCCAGAAGGGAGCAGAAAGTTCACAAGTAGAGTGCCAAAAAAGGAGAAATCGCAGCACTGTCATTGGATCCGGCTGCGGCTGGAAGGCGTCCAAGCTCCTCGCACTGCTGACATCCCTGCGCATAATCAGAAATTCCTTTCAATTATGTGGGAAAAGGAGCTTCGCATTGTCAGCCCAAATGCCCCCGTGAAGAAATAGGCTGCCACAGCACCACCGTAGAAGGTCATGGCGGAGCAGCATCCATGCACGGCAGCTCGCCGGGGAGAGGGAGGGGAAGCGCGTGGCGGCGGGCGCACCGCGTGCTTTTATAACACTTTGCTTTTCCATTAGCACATTTAATCTGAGGGGCTCTGAGTGCTTTGCAAGCATCAGTTGACTAAAGCTGATAGGAAATAAGTATATACTGTTAGACCAGTGTCATGGATGGCATAGAAGAAAACTCCGTTGTGATGCGCAAGCTGCCCTTGAGTGTTGGGAGGTGGTTCCTGCAGCCCCAAGCCTGGTGGCTTCTTCTAACCATTGTAGGCAAGAGGTACTGACTTCCTCAAAGGTGTGCTACCTGGGATAGCAGGGGCTCAGCACACAGCTTGAGAAGTCTTCTGCATGGGCGTCTGCCCCGCAGCCAGACCAAAGGCACAGACCAGCTTCAGGCATAACCAGCCCAGCACTGTGGTGACTGAGGCTTCTCCATGTCCTGCTTTAAATGTGAATCACAGAGGTGTCTGAGAGGAGACGTCAAATTTATTGAAAAGCTGCATGTTTTTCATTATTGTTCTTGAATGGGTTTGGCTGAGATGTGGAAAGATGTTCATTTTCCTGTAAATAGATTCTCCCCTTTCCCCCAAATTTTTGGCCAATTTATATCTATTAATAAATTTAGTGGGCAACCTGACAAAGTCAGGCAGCTGCGTGCTGCTTTTCCTGCTAGCTACAAGGGTGTTACGAGAGGTTATTTTAGCCTAATGAACTTACTATCCCCAGACTCCCCCCCTCTGTTGTCAGCAAAGAGAAATGGTTTCCATCAGGAGGAGGGAGAGCTTGACTTGGACGCTGTGAATCACTTCGTGTGCAGAAGTCTTTCTCCTCCTGTTGGCAACGGAGGGAGCTTAGGGAGAGCAGTCCATTAGGCGAAAGGTGGTTATTCTCCCTCACTCTGCTCCATGTACTGACCAGGGATATTAATACCATATGACTTTTTGCCATCTAACTTAGGTGCTCTGAGTCACTCCCTGGAAGCATCTATTTCTTGGCCTATACAGAAAACTCAGGCTGTGACTCACACCTAAAATGGATACACCAAATAGTCTATAATAGGTGGTGTGAATGGCTGCTATTGTCTCGGTGGTGAGATCCCCCACGCCAGGGACCATTGTTTCAGTGTTTGCACAGTGCTTAGCACAATGGAACATTTTAATTGCCTCTCTGCTACACCCGCTTGTCTCCGAGAGTGCATTTTTCATAACATTAATGATCTATCATGATGCTTCCTTCTTACAAAAGAATGGGAGGGAAAGGACTGAAAGAAGAGCAGCGAGCAGTATGCTCTGGGCACCGGGCCAAATGGTTGCACCATTTAGAGACCTCAGGTCTACCTTAATGGTTACCTGGAGCTGTGAATTACATGGCCAGGTCACTCCTGAAAAACTAGTCCTAGGGTCCTAAATTGTTTGGAGGTTGGGTTTTTTTGTGTGTTTGCCCCAGCGATTCAAGAAATAGGGCCATCTGATGAGTGTAGTTGTGCCAGCGAACTCTTTAAAAGCCTGAGAATGATGAAAGGCCACTGACAGCGAGAGCAGAAATTGCACCGTTACTGCACATCTGATCAAAAACTAACTAGGTCTTATGAATGTTTTGCCTTGTACTTTAACGCCACAGCAGACAGCCTTCAGATTAAGACCAAGGAGGATACGGGAGGTATGGGGAAGGGATGGTGCACGTTGGCTCTGCTGTTCCTATTCCATGACTTAGTGAAGGACCTCTTCGCTCCACGGGGTTGTCACTCCAGCATCTTTCGCCAGCCCTGTCATTATTTTGAATGAATAAATACACAGGAGACTAGCTGCACACTGGAATGCCTGGAATGCCAATGCAGAACTCAGCTAATAATGGTTCTATAGTGTAAATCAGCAGCATAGCGGGTCCCGGTTTCACTTGGCTGTGCTCCATGAATAGCAGAAGAGACGTTGAGTAACAGTGAATTGAAAATCAGTTTAAAAAGAGGAAGAGGATAAACCCTGAAAATACTCTCTGTTACGGTGTGAACTATTTTTATAAGCTGAGAATTATATCTTTAAATGATTAACCCAGGGAAAGTATCTTGTTCTGTGAAGCAGTCGCATAATTCTGGCAAGGAATATCTCTGGAGTGAGTTGGTCCCAAGAAAAGAAGTTAGTGAAAGCACTTTCTCTTCGCTCTTATGTGACCTAGGATTGACCCAAAAGAATCATATTCATCAGGGAGAACACTGGGTGCTGCTAAAATTAATTTGCATCATGACCTCTGATTGGAGTTCCTACTAGCACAAAGAGACAGCTGTTGACTCGCAATAAGTGGCTGGCAGATTGGTTCATTTATTTATTTTTAACTTTGCTACATATCTGTGGCCAACAAGAACTTAGCAGAGAACCAGGGAACATTTTTTTTAATGACCATTCTGCGTGCCTCCATGAGTGCATTTATGATGGGCTACTTGCCGTGAAGTCTATGCTGTGAGATGTTGCTGGCATAGCTTCTTTGGCTAAGAGCACAAAAAAAAATCAGATGTACCCAGCCAATGTATCTTTGCCAACAAAATCCTACTGTAGACACAGCTATGCTGTTCAATGAGGTTTTCACAACTACGTTGGCAGGATACTGGCTTCTGAGGGCTTTCACATTGTCTCTGCTACGAGAGGGCCCTGTAGTATAGCAGCAATGGAACAAAGCCACCCTAGTAGGATCTTTCCCAAGGCTGGCATCGTTGCACCCAACTTCAGCTACTAAGCATAGAGCTCTGTGTCAAGAGCTTATCAATCTTTGTTTCCTTACTAGGTAATGAGAGTGGGGGAATATGGCTCCTCTGGAGTGTGGATGAGATCTAAGATGGACTGAGTCACCTTCGAGAAGTGTCCTTTTCTCTTTTGTGGCTGCAGAGGGTACACCAGTGGCTAGAAGCAATAAACACAGCTCCTAGTGTACCCAGGTCATTGGATCAAATCTGAAGTGAAAGAAGACATACATGCTAACATAATTTGAGAGCACCCCAAAAATCATATGAACATATGAATCGCCTTCTGCCTGCAGCTGGTTCTACAGAGATTTTGCCCAGACTGAGAAACTAGGAGTCATAAGAGACTTTTTAGCTATGATTTAAAGAGGAGGAGGGAAATGCACTGAGAGAAAATTGAAGGTTGTAGCAGGAAGGTCGTAACACAGTCCTGAGGAAAATTGGGTCCCAAATCTGTGTCTACCTATAGGCATGAAGGGTTGTAAAATCTTATGTGCATGTTATTGTAAATATACTGTCTTAACGGGCTGCGTACCTGCTGGTGAGTAAGTGCTGTTGTATGTGTAAAGTGTTCCTCCTGTGCCGCTGGCAATGAAGTGGCTAGCGTTAAAGCTGCAAGGCTGCCAGGTTTGCTGGCAGGTGCTTGGGGTGGAGAGCATGAAGTAGAGATCCAGGGAGCACACACAAGCAGAAAATCTTACTAGCTACTGAAATAAATCAGGTACGAGCTGGATCAGTCATTTCCATCTCAAAGAGGATGGGAGGGAGGAGTCTGTCTCTTGAAGTAGCTGCAAGCAAGAGAGTGGAAAAAGAGTCTCAGAAGAGGGAATCTTCTGCAGAGATCACAGCAAACCCTACGGCTCTTACACTGCTCTGTCCCTTGGAAATTCAGTCAGCCAGGAAAAATACCTCAAATGAGGAGTGACTGAAGAGCATCAGGTAATCCTAGCAAGCACCCTGGCAGGTCTTGCATGCCCAGCAGGGATCTTTACGTTAGGAAGTCTTCCTGGGACACCAGGGAGCTGGGCTGTCTTAAATTCTGGGCTGGCACTCAGCAGTATGCAAAGCAAGTAAGATGCTGCTCATCTGGATAACCAATATATTCATAAGTAAGAAATCTGGTCAAATTTAGCAGTCTGAAGAATAAGATTTTAGTACGGCTTATCAAACTGCATGGGAGGCACGTTTCAGACTGGCAAAAATGGATGGCTACCTGGATAGTCAAAGTGGGCAGGTCACAGATTCCCAGACAGCTTTCACCAGCTCTTAGCAGAGACATGAGTCTGCCAAGGAAAAACTACAGTGAGTGAAGTTGTGTATGTCCCTGACAGTGAGAGCGCCTCACTTACAGACTTCCCTCTATTTCCTCTCATTTATCAGTCAACATTGCATGTGAGCTGTGAGATGCCGTGGTAGCCCGTTCAGCACACAGGACCAGAGAGCTCCCACACTAAAGTCCAAAGACACACTAAAATCTGATTCCAAATTTAAATGTTCCTAAGATTTGGGGTCAAAGATTTTAGCTTAGTTATTTTAGATAAACTTTTTTAATTTTGGTGCTAAATGAGTTACTGGTGCTCATTTGCTCAGAAGTTTGCCAAAGTTTTCGTGTGACCTGAATTCTGAGTGTTTAACATAAATTGATCACCTGCGACCACAGGAGACATCACATTTCTTTCAGTGTGGCCTTTCCCACATCAGGTCTTCTCTAAAACTATTTTGCTGGCTCTATCCACAGCAGCAGCCAACACAACACAAGGGTGCCGAGCTGCCAAGTAACTGCTTGTATTTTAACTTCTCTATCCCCTAGGCTCTCTCTGACCAGGTGCTTTCAAGATGCGGTGGTTAAAATGTCATTTTCCACAAGGAAATGCGAAGCAGGAGAGCCCAGTAGCTAACGCGCTGGCCCGAGCCCCTCCAAACTGGGTTCTGTTCCCGGCTCTCTCCGAGAGCAGCTGTCCCAGCAGCTGCGCAAGTCACTCCACATTTATTTTCTCTCCCGCCCTTTATCTGTCTCTTCTATTTAGACTCTAAGCCCTCCAGGGCAGGGACTGTCTGTAAGTACGTGTTTATGCCATTGCGAGCACAATGGAGCCTTGATCTCGGCTGGGGACCCTAGACATTATTTGGACTTCAGTAATAATTGGTTTCCTCTATCTGGGACTGAATCAGTGCGATGGGAAACTTTGTCAGGGAGACAAGATAGTGTGGACATAGCCAAAGAGCTCCCTGTCTCTAGAGGTCAGGGAGTAAAACATGTTCAACAATTTTGTAAGCTTCTGTGGCTCCTTGCCCTCTGGAAGGTGCCAAGACATCTTCAGCACATACAAATGGCCGTTACACCCCAGAACTCACTGCCCCTTCGTTATTGGATGTGGAAACAAAATGCTGGAGCTGTGTTTTCTGTGCTACACATGTTTAATTAGCTGACAATCATAGTGTCAGTAGAAATAGACATAGATACACATGTTACAAGTGGCCATGTTTTAAATTAGCACCGTATAATTTTCAATGGTTTAGAGGCATGATGGACTTTCCATATGAGAAGCTGCAAAGACTTGGATTATTTAACTTGGAAAGAAGGATAATTACACAAGCTTAATTGGCCTATTTAAGATGATGAATGGTATAAGAAAAGCTGATCATTCCTTCTCTTTACACTCCACAGTAATATGAGAACTGGGGCTCATACGTTAAAATAAATGGTAGGTAAATTTAAAACAAATAAAGGAAATACCCTACAGTGCAGTCTGCCTGTGGAATTCACTGCTGCAAAGCATTAGACTTGAGGATGGATCTGAAACCAGGAGAGATAATTTAACATTTTCAGGCTAAGACCAAAATCCTGTGCTTACAGGTGCACACATGCTGCCTTTAGTAGCCCTCTCCAAGCCAGGGCTGATGGTGCTGCATCAGATACTTTCAGACAGTTATGCAGCACTGTCTGAAGGTCATAGAATCATAGAATAGTTTGGGTTGGAAGGGACCTTTAAAGGTCATCTAGTCCAACATCCCCTACAATGAGCAGGGACATCAACTGCATCAGGTTGCTCAGAGCCCCATCCAACCTCACCATGAATGTTTCCAGGGATGGGACATCTACCACCTTTCATGCATGGCTGAGGTTCAAACCAGCTCTCCCAGTCAGGTTCTCCCAGTACGTAGGTGGTACAAACAGTCAGGGAGCAATGGCTCACGTACTCGTTCTCCCCAGCCTAATAAGGCAGGTGGTCTTGCAGCAGCTGATCCACGCAGAGCCCAGGAGCTCCCTTTCCTGAGTTAAGAAAGGATTTCTTCAAGTGAATCTTGCTCCGTAGCACTCCTCTGTGAATCTGGCTGGATTTCCAAAAGACATGTGTGTTCAGCGTAGGGCTGAGGTGGAAATGTGCGTTGTTACTGTGAGAGGATATAAGTGAGAGAAAAAAACCCTACAAGGTCTACTCTTGTCTTGCTGTGGCACCTCTCCAGTAGAGTGGTACCTACCAAAACCAATTAAATACCTCCCAAAGACTGAGGAGCGAAGAGGATGATCTGATTTCTTCTCCTCTGACAGGGGTGCCCTCCACCGCTGGCTGTGAGTCAAGGAATCGGCAATTTCATCAGCTGTTTCACATTCTGCTTTCTTGTCTCAACTGAGCCTCATGCTTAGGCTTTGGTTAGCTCTGTGTTAGTTCAGGAAAGCTCTGGTTATTGCCACCAAAATCCTAAATGCTTGGTGAAAAATCAATTCCCCATATATTCACCTAGATCTTCTCCAGCCCATGTTATCAGCAAATCACGGGTGTGAAACAAAGCAGAAGTAATTGTACGGCAGGAACATGAGCATATTGTAATTGTTTCTCTTTGAGATGAAAAAAGAAGCTGCAAAATATCTGCACTGTGAAATATCTTCAGACATGTTAAACAGGCATGATAAACTTGCAGCATGTGGAGATGCTTGGGATAATTTATTCTTCTAATCATAAAGATCCATCCTGAAATGAGACATTACAGTATCTTTAAACTTCATTTGCGTTCAAATCGTTCACCATAAAAGCTTGATTAGTGCCAACAAAATTCAAGTCATGCAGAAAAAGGATTGCTGTGTCAGACAGGAGCAGATTTTCACAGGTGAATAGAACAGAACTTTTCTAACTGATAGAAATGAAGTTGTCTGTTTTTGTTCTGTTAGTTTTGTAGCTCTTATATCCAAACAAGATTATTTGGTCACTTAGTCTTTTCTTCTATGTATCTCAGACCATTACATTTTTCCTCAATATTTCTGAGCTGATCTTATTAAGTTGAGCTAGACAAAAGGCATTTCAGCCATTAAAAGACAAAATTACTGTGTGCAAGGAGCAGAGATCTCAAGACTAAAGCACCATTAACATCCACAACTGCAAAAGTGAATAATTCATTTAGCAGAACATGTTCAAGTGACTCTTGAAGGTGATCCAGTAAAGAAAAGTGAGAAAATGCTCTTTCTAGACATATAACCTTTAAAAACTCGAGATAACACAGCAGCAGATACCTCTGTGATGCTGACGGTTTGGCTAGGAAATGCTGCAAAGTAATGCACAGCCACGTCTGGCTATGTAGAAGTGTGCAGGCCACGTAAGGCAGTACTGGAGAATGAAGTTTGGACCTTTTGACCTGTCTCCTCTAAATTCATCCTTGTAAAGCCTCTGAATGTTATACGTTTTTTTAGAAATGGAAATAAGCATATCTCTCCCTGTCTCCATACTGGTAGGTTGCAATTCCTTGTCACGTGTTGTATGGATTTTGCAGATTCAAACAACATCCTTGTCCCTATGGGGAAAGGGAGTAAAAAGCACAGGTGACCAGAGCAGATATAAAAGCTGGGACTGTAGTTCTCTTTTGCCTTTTACTGCATATTCTGGCAAGATGGCTTTTAAACATGCGTTCTTAAGTGTTGCTATTATTTTTATTTGAATTGTCTGTCTTTCACCACAAACATTTGGTACTAGATTTTAGGAAACGTCTGCTACTGAGATTTTTGTGACACTTTAAGGTTCGTTAAGTCAAACATCTACACTGGTCAAGAAAGCGAAATCCATAAATTAAGGGTTTGCAAGCTCAGTGACAGAGTTATTAGACTGACTAGAATTTACTACAGACACATTTTTGCTATGATATAAGTTCATTGGATTTAGTGGGGTTATAGGAAGCATAAAATTTGAGGATGATGGAGTCAGGAAAAGTTCTCTATGTTTTACAACAGAAGATATTGAACAAACTGCCTAGTATACCTTCCACTGACTGGACAACTGGGTTGTATTCAGACATTATTTCTTTGCCCCAAACATGCTGAATTCCATCTCTCTTCTCCCAAAGACTTTTTGTTTCTCAGTGGTTTTCCATTTTCTGATTCACTATGTTTGTGATCTCAGAGGCACAGTATCATTTCTGATTCCATTGCCTTCTGACCCAGACATTGCTTTCTTTCCTTAGTGACGGAGTTCATTTGTAATGCTTTCTCCTCAGGTCATCATAGCTGACTACCTGAAACCAGCAAGTCACTTGGTAGGAGAACATCACAAAACACTGAATTTGGAAGAGCCACTGTGTTGCTTTACTTCTGTAGCACAGCTGGCTGATTACCCTGGGCATCCAAAAATGTATTGGCTGCACTACCACCTGGATGTCCCTGACAAGACTGATTGCATGCTGTATTAGGCACTGACCATGTACACAGTTAGATACTGTTCATCCTGAAGAATGGTCAGTCTGAACAGGGAATATGGAAGAAAGAGGTGAAAGTGACAAGCTCAACTCATAAAGTGGACAACCATCAAGTGGGCAAACCCACCTCTGCTCACTTAAATCTCATGACCAATGCTCCAGCAACAGGAAAATGCAGGTTTTAGACTCATAGAATCATAGAACGGTTTATGTTGGAAGGGACCTTTAAGACCATCTAGTTCCAACGCCCTTGCCAGGGGCAGGGACACCTCCCACCAGCCCAGGTGGCTCAAAGCCCCGTCCAGCCTGGCCTTGAACACCTCCAGGGGTGGGGTCTCAACAACTTCTCTGGGCAACCTGTTCCAGTGCCTTACCACCCTTAAAGTGAAAAATTTCTTCCTAATATCTAATCTAAATCTCCCCTCTTCCACTTTGAAGCCATTCCCCCTCATCCTATCACTACATGCCCCCATAAAAAGTCCCTCCCCAGCTCTCCTGTAGGCCCCCTTTAGGTACTGGAAGGTTGCTATAAGGTCTCCCCAGAGCCTTTTCTTTTACAGGCTGAACAATGCTGACTCTCTCAGCCTTTCCTCATAGCAAAGGTGCTCCAGCCCTCTGATCATCTTTGTGGCCCTCCTCTGCACCTGCTCCAACAGGTCCATGTCCTTCTTAACAGTAAAGGGGTTTACCCTTTACTCCTCTTCTTCCTCTATTCCTGTTTTTTGGTCACACAAAACTGGAACTCTCATCTTGCGTCATGCTTTAGGATCATGGGAGAAGCAGACGCTCTACATCCCCTTTTGTAAACAAGCTGATGGTCTATGGGAGACAAGCAACTGGGCTGGGCTGGGGTTGTCAGCGTAATGAGTGGGGAGCAGGAGTCTATCGGGTGGTGTGATTAAATATACCTGCCTCTGCAATCACGCTCCAACAACCAGCACTGTGAAATACGCCACCATTTGATTCACCATTTATAAAACATTTAAAGACCATGTCAAAAATAAGTTTAATCTGGAAAAAGATGTGAAAAAATTTCACAATTATCATCTTCATTTCACCAATAATTATGCTGACTGTACATGGGTTTCTCTGTGTTGGGGTAACAAAATGACTCTGTTATGTGCATTAAAAAATATTGGTTCACTTCCATCATGATACTCTCTTTTAAGCATCCTCACTTACAGTAAAAGTGTGACTTTTCCCTGTGTCTGAAAGTCTTGATTTCCTACTTGTCATTCATTAGACTTCTGAAAGATGGTGTCTTATTTGACCTTAAATCCTTGGAAAACTCTCTACATACTTCTTTCTTGGCTCATTTTGCTTCCCTTTTGAAGCAAATCCATTAGACTCAAAGAATTACTCATTTTGATCACTTCCATAAAGTGAGTTTCTGGCAGCAATTAGTTCTCACACACAAAGTTACTTTTTCACACTGACAAATGAAAAAATTTTGGCAGAATTTGATGTACTTTACACACTGTGCTTCATGTTTCTTATATAGATTGAACTTGAAAAACACAAGCATTTGTAGTAGGGGATCCAAGGTCTTCGGCGTACAGATTAGCACTTTCCTTTTTTTAGGGATAAAGATAAAATAATTAATTCACTATTTACTCTGAAAAGCTGCTATCTCGAGTTTAAAATGGTAATCCCATAACAGGGACTGACTGATCTGACACAGATACTCTGGCTTAAAGATTTTTTTTAAAAAAAGACTATTTTTTTTAAAAAAGAAAGGTCATGCAAACTACTTTGGGCTTGGTCTGTTGGTAACACAAATGTAGAGTAGTTTCACAGAAGCTAGGCTGAGTTTAGACTGAGACACCTGATAAATTATGTACTATGCTTAAAACCAGGTGACAAAAACCAGACAGACCAAAGATTGGATCAAGCTTAACATCTGGACAAGACTTGTGGTCCAGGGTTAAGCCAAAGTCTGGGAAACAGGAAAGTCAAGAGGGATCCAAACCCACACGGTATAGCCAGTCAGGCATCACAGGAGGGACAAAGTCCATCCTACCAGGAAAGATCGCTTTCAAAGTGTAACAGGGTCTATTTGCAGAAGGCAGAGCTCCAAGTTCACTTACAAAGATGGACACCAAAGCCCAGTTAGCTCTTGCTCCCCGTGGTAAATGTTAAAGCAACAGAGTCCTCTCAACTCCAGTGTACCCAGGGTGGTAAAATAAGATGCAGAAACATGAATTTGGGACAAAATAATTGATTGCCTTTGGAAACAGGCAATTTAAGAAGCAATGTTGCCATTGATATTGTTGGTTGAGTAAATTGCACAGTCAAATCTCCATCAGTGGACAAATATCTAGTCTCAGGATATTGAGAGTTCTACCTGCTTATAGGCTGGAAGTCCAGGTTTTGTGTTGGATAACACCTAAATGCCATGTTATTTTCCCAAACAAACAGTTTTTTCCAGTTTTAAAATTTAGGCAAGACATCTGGTCTTATATTTCCAACTTCTGTTAAGGTCCCAAATCCCACACGATCTGCTATCCTCAAGGCATCACAGACCTTTTGTTTCCTGTTGCACTTGAGAAGGCAAAAGGTGCAAAAGGAAAAATTATAGTATGCTGGAGGAGGGGAACAAGCTGAAATTTTTTGCCACTCCAGAAGCCTGCATTTAATTTGCATCTTACTAACAGTCTCTGGCAATGGCTGCAAAAAAAGCATTTAATCCATAAAAATATACACCCCTTTAATTACAATAATGCATACTATAAAAATACTAAACTATTACAGCAGCCAACAAGAAAAAAATGAGGCGTGCAGGAGGGTAGTCAATAATATAGGGTCAAAATAAAAATAATTTTATATCTTTCCTCATCTGATCTACATTTCTAATTTGTCTTGGGTTTTTTCTTATGAATTAAAACTATGTTAAGAAACAGTGGGCTACTTTAAGATATGAAAACAAACATGATCTGAAAACCATGTCTTTTCAAGCAATTGGTTTTCATTAATTGTTCCCTTCTTTAAGTTTCCAAGCAAGGAGTGAAAAAATATATATCTAGGCAGAAAGTCAAAATTCCTTTAAAATGTGGGGTGGATTTTTTTTTTATTTTGCTTTAATTTATTGCAAGCTAACTCCAGGAGGTAATTGCAGCCAGTTTTTTGTATTATTTTTGACATTGAGCCTAAAGTTTAAACTGAGTCCCGTGAAGGATTTGACATCTGCAAAGCACAGTCAAAATGATGATCTTTTCCTGCAGTAGGTTATGACGCTGGAAGCCCTGGGAGAAACAAATTTCTAAGGGAGTTTGCTGTTCAACTGGACTGAGAATCAGCCAGGACTCAGACCACAGGGCAACAGTGTTGTCCTGGAATTAGGGCAGGTGGCTAGAGGGAAATATTGGTGGGTTAAATGTTTCCTGGTGGCCGTGAACTAATTTAAGAAACAACAACAACATTGACTCTGATCTTGAGCGTCTGTGTGTTCAGATGTGCAGGTTGACACAGCCCAGATTAGACATTCAATAGCATAGTCCCCTGCAAAAAAAACCCTCAAATTCCCCAAATCTGTTCAGTTGAAGCCGTAAAAGAGTTCTTTTCATTAAGCTGTAAAATGGGTATATTTATGATCAAACAATGGTGAGGGGTAAACAAATCTTGAAAAGGAAAGTATTATAAGAACGGTGTTATTAATAATGATTGCTTTTCCAGATTCAGAAACTCTCTTACTCTTAGGAATACCACTAAGTCTAAAGCACCTTACCCAGAGAATCATCTTTCTTCTCAAAAATCCCATTTATAACTTACTTTTCTAAGTTCCGTTTATATCAAGATTGCATTTGGGAGCATGATTACATAGGAGACAAGGCTGCTAAAAGGTTAAGAAAAGCCACAGTTCATTGCAAGCCCTTCCCATTGCCTACTGGAGAAAGCGCCTTCCAGGGAAGCAGTTGTGTTCCCCTCAGCAGGGCACTCGGAGAGTTTATTGCAAAAGAATTTGGTCCACTGTAGTCAGCCGGAGACCCAGCTATTCTACTCCTCTCTGGCAACCCAGCAGGAAAAAAGAGGCAAAAATATTGGTGGTTGTTCAAATCTGTGTAGAATGAAATATAGGTTACCATCTTCAGCCCATCTGCCTGCTGACAACCTCACCATCACCTCTTGCAAGGACGCTTGCAAGATGTGGGCTGAGCTGTAGCAGCTCAAGAGCACAGGATGGGTACACGTGTGCACAGAGGATGAATCATATGCCCTATGTCAAGTGCTGAAATATGTGCCCCCTCCTTTGAAATACTAATTTTTCTTCATTGGCTATAGGTAGAGACATGCTCAAATATCTACAAGGAGAGGAATGAGTTCCACCCTTACTGTTCTCTCCTACACTTCCTTCTCTCTGCCCTACATGTTGCCACAAGCTTCAGCTTGCAATGTGTACTAGACTACCTGTCATTATTTTAAAGACTCAACTTGATTGCAGCTTATTCCATGGAATTTTTCTCTAATGATATGAAGCATGAATGTATTCATACCTCATCTGCTCAGAGATCACATCCACCTATTTCATCCTAACCTGACAGATCTCTGCCTGTGCAAGGGAACTTAGCTGGGACGAAGCAAGAAGATACAATCAAAAATGGTCTTTACCTCACATTGGTGAGGGAAAGCCAAGTTGGTAGCCAGTTTCGTGCTTCTGCTTCTCCATACTCATCTCTTGAACATTCTCATCCAAGTATCTTGGCCTCTCTTTCACTGACCTGGATCCTCATGCAGATTTGGGGGGTGAGCAGTGGCCACAGAGCCGGCAAGAAGTGATGAAGTGCTACTGCAATGGAAAGTGCCACCTCATCAAGGGTAACCTCAAAGGAGTCTTGCTATATTCTTGTCCTATGCCCTTAACTCATTGCGGCATACAGCCTTACACGGAGAGGGGCAGATCAACAGCTCTGAGTGCCAGGGAAATCTCAGCAGGGCGGTATGGCCCTTTTAAATACCGGCAGTTTGCAGCATTTTCAGCTTCAAATATAACACACAGGAAATTGTCTGGAAACGTGTCATCAGAACAAAACACTGTGCTCAATGAGGCTTGATCCTCAATCATAGGTCATCCAGGTGAGGCTTTTAAATGATGGTTAACTATTAAAAATAAATAATTCAGAGAATTCAGGGGCTCTCTTTACACTGTAGCACTGAATGCATTAGACTCCTACAGTCTTGGGAGGTAAAGGGGAGGGGAGAGAAATCTATATTCGGTTCCCTGAGAAAAATGTTCCTCTTCATAACCATCTATAAAAGATTATTGTCTTCATTTTATTTAATTATTCCATATGAAGTAATTAAAAGAGAATAATCAGCCAGTTCAAAGATGATAAATGTTTCAAGCGAGAGCACAAAGGAGACTGATAAAGGCACCAACAGTCTGCATCTTGTTTATTAGGATCCCTAGGTCTTTAATTTTTCTCCTATTTTCATTGTTTGCTGAAAATTGATTGTTGATTTCTCTTCTCAAGAAGCTCTGTTGCCACTCTGTCACTTCTTGAGACTTTGCAGCACGTGCCAGGCGAGCACTCGAATGCTCTGAATGTGAGCTATTACTGTCTGTTAAAGAAGGCTGTGGAGAAGCTGAGTCAGGACACTAATCCATTGGTAGCGCCCGTACCAGGTTCACAAGCACTGCTAGGAATACACCGTTCCCTGTACTAACGGTAACTTTAAGAACCTACTTGCAAGCAGATAGATTTGGCCTTCAGAGAGGGATTTGAATGGGTGAGGTGACCAGCGCTCACCCTCATGTATCTCCAGTACACGTGTTGCCAATACACTGGCCTTGCACTAAACTCATCTTAATAATACTGCCCAACTATGCCCATTGCCGTATTAAAGCCTTCAAACACAGGAAATGGAACAAGGCTGAAAGCATCAACTTTGCCGTGCTGTCCTTACATCTTGCAGTATAGTTGTTAGGGAAGGCAGGAAACGTTAAGATTTACCAGCATTTGAATACATCCTTCCATTTCTTATTTGCAGTACACATAATCTACAAAGTTGGCTGGAACTTTTTAAACATCACCAAGGAAGTCTGCAGAATAATTCAAATTTGGGTAGCTTCCTAAGGGAAAGATGCATACTGTGCTTGGGTAGTACATCATAGTGGCAAAAGTCCTGGTCTGGGACTCAGGGAAGCCAAGTTCTGGCAGAGTTTGACATCTAACATGTGGAATGATTTTTGGGCGAGCAGCTCTCCACATTGCAAATACATTTCCTCATTTGCAAACACATCGAAACACTGAAAATTAATATCTAACGATTAATATCATTATGTAGAAGATTAGGTCTTGTTATTAGTGAGTATACTGAAGGACTTTGAATCAAATTTTTAGTTTGTAACTTGTCATAACATCCAAAAAAAGGAGACAATGTTATTATTATCCAGCAAATAGATTATTAAAATTTAATCTGAATATGTTTTTTTTAAAAAAAAATCAATAATTTTGGATGCCAAAGGGGAGCCATTCAGAAAAGCTGTTGCTTTCCAAAAGTGGTCCCTACTTTATGAGAACCCAGATGCCCAAAATCTAGTTCTTTCACAATAATTCTTGGTCTATACTGCCCCATGCAGGTCCAGCAGCACTAAGTGAGCATACAATTCATTTTTAAATCAATGGGTCCCTTATATTTCAAGGCGGTTGCACAGGATTCGTATGTGTTCCTTCCCAACTGCACTTTCTGAAAATTCATCTTCCACCTCAAAGCCCCATTTCATTGCATTTCCCTGTCATTCCACCTCATGTTTGCTTAGTAATTACAGGACACAATTTTCCAGTGATCAAATCAAACTGCATTAATACGTGCCTGTGTGCAGCTCAGTGTGAAAGAGCCTTCTTTCCACCCTTTGGGAGCTCATTATTATATACACAATCTTTGTATTTTTATTAGTCAGCCTTATGATTTGTGGGGTAAGGGGGACTGGCAATATTGTTTCACATACATCAAAGGCTGAAATGCAGTTTAACAAGAGCCAGCAGGTTACATACAAGCCCCAAAACACTTGTTATAGGTGTGACTCGCCCAAACCAAACTAGGCAGTGAGTGTTGGCAGAAATTATTCCAACTCTCTGCAGCACTCAGATCAGCAGCTGTAAAATGGGAATTACTCATTTTTTTAAAAAGTACATTTCTAAAATATCATTAATGCAAGATCTGCGTCTAGCACACTTCTTTTTTGGCTCTGCCTTATTGAGAGAAATGAGGCATGCTTGATGATTTCTATAGTCCGTCCACAAATTTCAATCATATATTCTCCTAGGATTAGTCTGCCCATAAGAAGTCTTCCAATTTTCAAATTTGTCTTCCTAATTATTTTCAGCATATAGGAGGAAAAAGGAAAGAGGAAATGCTCTGTATGCAATTAACAAGGAAGGGAAGGAAAAGGAAGAGCTTTTTTTCCTGAGGAAGCTGGTCTTCTAAGCCCTGTTAAGCACACTTATTATAAACATTTTTATTGGGCTCTTTTTCTGCGTTTTTTCTTATTTGCTCGCTGAGCATCAGCGAGAAAAAAAATCTGCTTCTTTATTCAGAGGGCAACTCACATGTAGTCTTCCTCAAAGTCTATCCCAAGGGAACTCGATTTTAAGAAAATGTGTTGTAAGTTTCCCATAATTGCCAGTGAGGTCATTTTTTTCTCTGCTTTGGACAATTTATGGGGAGCAGAGACATTTGATCTGATGCTTTTGCCATACAGTGAATCAATACTGGGCTGTACTGAAGCAAAGCTCCCACTGACTTCATTGCAAGCAGATTCTGCAGACTATACGTCCCCATACCATGTCTATACAAGGTGTGATTTAACACCACCACGATCAGTGGTAGTCTTTCCACTGATCAAAATATGTTTGAATCCACCCCTTTAATACACAGGCACATTTCCAATTGGTCTTAACAGAAATGGTGATGGAGTTTCTTTGAGGAAAGATAATGCTGCTAGTCTGAAGCCCACAGTCCGCAACAGTGCTGAGAAAGGTTGACTGAAAGCAGGAACAGGACCACTGAGCCTATCCAAATCTCAGTGGGAGATGAGATTGCTGTTCTGCAGCATTTTTCCAAAATAATAATAAAACAAAAAGTTTTCATTCACAATTTTTCTAAAAGAAATACAGTGGTTTCAGAGAAACACAGGTGGATTTTCATAAATCTCCATCAACAGACCCACCCCTTGAGGTACAAGGGCCTATGTAGTGTCTGAGTCCCTGTTTCATCTGAATCAAAATAATCTGATTCTCATTTTGACTAGAAAAAGTATTTTGGTCCTGACAAAACTTTCCTGACAGAAGTTTAACTAAAGCAAGCGCATTTCAGCTGTTAAAATGTTGTTTTGTGCCCAGTTTTCCACAGAATGGCTACTCTGTCAAACAATCCCAACCACCTCTCCATCTAAAAAACAGACAGAGGAGCCAACATCCCAGGTATCAAATCGCACCTCTATGGCTGATTTGTTAAAAAACTTATGTGAGCCTCTTAATTAACCCATTTGTACCTTCAGTGGGTGCCTGACGAAGGAGCAAGATGGCTGTGCAGCTGCAATGTGCTGGTGAAGGACAGGAGAGCCTGGACTGGCCCTGGGCACTGCGAAGGGTAATATTTCCTCCCTTCCATCTCACCACTGTAATTCTGCACTTGGGAGGAAGGCAGCCAATAATATTTATCAAGGTCAATTATTACAATATTTGCTTAGCTTCTTCAAAAGGTAAAAAGGTGGATATTCACAAGCATCAATTTTATGATTCTCAAAGAATGGCCAAAATCACCACATTTGTGTATAAAAATCCCCCAAAGAAATACGGTATCCCAACAGAAGGAGAAAATAAATGCTAAATCCATCAGAATTACTATTTGACTCTCTTACCTCCCCTCTGAAACCCTTATTTTTCTTTCTCCCTGTTTTTTTCATAAGATAAAGTCTCTCCAGGGATATTTTTGCCCTAAATGATGGCGGTGAGTCGGAAGGAGAAAACCACTTTTCCAAAGCTTCTGACAGCCTTCCTCAGAGCTGCTGCTCCAAGCGGTGGTGACTGGCAGTACCAGTTCCTGAATGAGTGCCAATAGAACAAGAGCAGGGGACCATGGGTCTTGCCAGTCATACTTCATGCTATTGACCTTGCCAGCCCACATTCCTGGAACGTGAATCAAAATTTTAAGGACCAGCTTGCAATCCTGTCACAACAGTGTTAGCAGCGTGTGCCTGAGATTGCTGATCCCTGGTCTTAACAAATAAGAACCACCCTAACAACATGCACAGCAGCCTTCTCATTTGGCTTTTTTTGAAGACATCCAAAAGTTAACTTTGTGCTTCTTATAGTCTATGGGACCTTAGCAACTCTAATCAGCCAATACTTCTCCCTGCCACAAAAAAATCATCTTTGTTAAACTGTGGTTCTTGCTGCTGTTCGGCTCGTCTGTAGATGCTGGAATTCATGCTACACGGTGTGACGGCTTTAGCTCAACCACAGATGATTTGGCTTGATGCAAGAATTGCTGGGTGACATTTTATGACTCGTGTTATGCAGGAGGTCAGGCTAGATGATCATAATGGCTTTAAAATTCATTAATCTATGTGGAGAAATATCTGTGAAAGGATTAAATAGAAGTCCCAACATTTATTCTACATGACAAGTAAATTGGATTCAAACAAAGGTCTTTAAAGCTGAAATGTAAACACCAAGCTGCCAACTCCAAAGTTTGAAAGGTCACACTAGCAAAACTTACCACTGAATAAGATTGACTTTACATAATTGTTCTTCTTTTCCCCAAAAATTCAAGGCACTTTCCTTTAAAATTTTTAAAAATGAAAATATTTCCATTTGAAAGAATCTTACCTTTTAGAAATTGAATTACATTATAATAATAGATTAAGAGGACAAATATTTCATATTTATCTAAAAGAATTTTTTGACTGAACCAGAGGGAGAAAGATTATTTCACTTTGAAGATTTTTTTCTAAGATTCCAAGATTTTGTCTCTGTTCTGGATTTTTTTTTTTTTTTAATAACACAAAAATATTCATGGGATAAGGAAATCACTTCCTTTTGAGCACTACCAACCATCCAAACTTGGCCTTGTGATTTGAAATTTCAAAGCATCCATGCTGTTTGATGTATACTGAGCTCCAGACATAGAGAAATCAATCTGTATAGTTCTGCCTACCTTGGTAGCTGCAGTCAATGTACTGTAAAGTCTTTGTTAAATATTTAATAATTAGCTGTGGTTTAATAATGTGTATCTGAAGAAATGCTGAAGGCTGTGAGTGGATAATGAAAGAATGCTGTGTCCTGAAACGAATGCCTTGAGATATGATATATTGTGCTGTAGTGGTTTCCTCACTCAGCAAATTGAGTGACTTTGGCACTTGGGGGGAAATAGGCAATTGTGTCTAGCAGACATCTGCTTTTGTAACCTCCTGTTTCCCAGGGAGAATCCATTTAGAGATCTGAGCAAAACCCTGTATGGTAATCCCAGGCCCAGAAATACTTCAGTGGAAAGAGTTTCCTTTAGACTGCTCATGTTTCCACTGAATAAAAGCATCTTTTATTCTATCCAGTAACAGAACGAAGCAAGAGTTGTGTGCAGGCATGTCTGCCGCTCTTGACATAGAGGCCATCCCATTAACGTACAAAAATGAGTCTTGTAGACTATGGAGGTTGAGGTAGACCCTATAGACTCTTTAGCCCAGTATGTATTTTTTTTCCAGCTGTAGAAGTAGTTTAGATCCCTGACTTGTTAAAACAGTGTCATTCCTGGTGGTGCAGACCTCTTTGCACAACAGCACTGGTTAACTCTTCTTCAGTGGGAGCATTTTAAAGCCAGAGCTTGGATTCTGCTCCCGATTAAAGGTACAAGCTCAAAATCTGAGGAGTCAGGATATGTTGGGGTCTAACACCATGCTGCTACAGCTGTATGGAAAACCTTCCTCTGTGCCTGATGCTGCTACATGTACAGCAAAGATAGCTGTCATCCAAAGGGGAGTGACTATGAAGCCAACCTCTTTGACATTTATAAAATGCTGTGTGCATCTGACATGAAAGACCTTAAGGGGATGCAACAGATGATAGATAAATAAATAAATGAATATAATCAGCTGAAACAAAGACAACACGTGGAGTTTCCTCCAGAAGTCAGCTCTGCGCTAGCTGTGTTTTGTATAGAGCCTTGGCATGAGTGAGGGCATCAGAAGAGAAAACAATGATAAGGCAGCTGCAGGCGTCTAGGTGTTGGAGGCTCTGGTTTTGTTACAGGACTGAAATGCCTGCACTGAGGACAGAGCATCCTTTTGCTCGGTTGCATCACTTGTTCAAAAGAAGTCAGTCCCTTCCCCAAAGAGCTTTCAGTCTTCTCAGGCCGAATCTTCTTCATAAAATTCTGGAGCCTTTGTAATTTCTAAAGACACTAGAGAGTGAAAGGTATTTTTAATTACTACTTTGCACTGCGACGGGTCTGGCTCCCCTTGCAGGAGTACTCTGAAAGGTGAAGGTGCCTTTCCTTCAGCAGAAAATGTCTTTACAAGCCACAGAGAAAAGCATTTATCTGTAGCAGAGGACACACTGGTTTTCTTCAAAAGGGTGTGGTGTGAAGGGGTAGAGAGGATACACAGTGCCGTTCAGTGCTTAGGAGATTCTGCAGTGCTCTTCCCCTGCTGATTTATTAGATGAGCTGTACAGTCTTCGCTTGAGTAGAGTAGGATAAATTTCTTTGGCATCACTTTCAGAGTATTCCCCATTGTGGCACTACTGCTTGATTAATTTATTTACAAGGGATAACAAGTTGATGCTTCAAATGGGCATTTTGTGAAGAGGTATAGGTGTTTTTAACCTTGGAAGAATAATTTTTGCATATGATGATGAAGGCGCTCATTTTGTGTAAGTAGATTTGTTCTAACTTCATGCTGACCAGCAAATATCTTTGGAATAGATCTGCTTTTTTTACTACCTAGTATAATGTGAATAATCTCCCTTAATTCTGTGGGACAAAGATCCTGCTCTGACCCCCAGTGCAATAAGGGAATGCCACCCCTTGACTCCACAGTGCGAACTTCTGGGTGCAGCGAGGAGGTCTACAACTGTAGAAACCCCACAGCCTGCTCACAAAAATGTTACAGACTCAAGAACAGAACAGGTTCCTCCAACTTAAGTCTATAGAGGAATATCTGGAAGCGTAACAAAGCTGAGGGCACTTTTAATTTTCCCTGGGGAGTACAGTCCAGTGGAACTGCTCGCCAGCTGAGGGCATCACAATGTGAGCCTTTATGCCTAGTGAACATGCAGCTCCAAAAAGACATCTCCAAGTGAACCAGTAAAAAAGGGCCCAACTGCACACACACATTCATAAATAAAGAAAATAATAAATAAAATAATAAAATAAAGAAAAACTGTACCAACAGACACAAAAGAGTAAACTTATAAAATATGTATATGGCAAACATAAGAAGGCATATGTCCATGTAGAAATAGAAAGATGTGAATCATATAAATATTATATACCTATGGAATTCTTATCTCGCGCAACATGTCTATACCAGAGAAAATTTATATCTAAATATACCAGAGCATTTTTTTAATGGCTATTCAAAAACTGATCATGTTTACATGGGCACAGATATGGAAAAGACACTTCACATCTCCATTTACACCTTCAGCCAGGTTCTAAATCCAGCTCAGGGTATGAGAGCCCTCCTGTCCCTCAACCTCTCTCTAATCCTCTCCTACCCTTGCTGGTGTGTGACTCCCGTTAACATCAATGGCAGCCACAGACACCAGGGTAGAGCATCACGCTGTAAAAAAGCATCAGCACATAGGTGAACACATCATTCCTATTTTAAAATCTTTACACCAACTCCCTGCAAAATTCTCTATTGATTTCAAGGTTTTACCGCTTATTTTTAAGGCATTCAGTGACTGTGGCCCAATATATCTGACAGATCTTTTGTCACCGTGTGTTCCTGAGGGTCAGAATCAGCAGGGTTATTAAGTCTGTCCAAGGAACAGTCTTAAACCTTTTTGGAGCTGAGGTTTTCTAGCAACAATATGGTGTGACTGGAAAAGTCATGTCAGAGATGTTTCTGAACTGCTCTTTTTTTTCTTGGTGTGTAAGAATAAAGCAAAGTAAATGCTTTACAGTAGGTTTTATCCTGGTTATACTCAAGTATCCTCTGACTTCAGGCTGCAGTACAGCTGAAAGATGCATCATTGAGGTACTGTCAAAATTATAGATGCTGAAAACTCGTAAAGTTATTCAAGGCCAGTAATTTACAGGTTGGTCAAATATTATTGTTTCCACTGCATTTCCTAGTGCTTTGTCCAACCAAACTTGAAGATGGACCAAGAAATATTACCCACCCTTACGCTCGTAAGGAAAAACTGCATCCCAGGATGCACTTCTTACCCCTATGAAATTTACCCTGATACCCACCCTACACTTTCAATTGCTCACTTCCATCCATTGACAAATTCATTCAAACTTTTCAGACTTGCATTCAGTAGAAAAGTAATAACAGAGCCTGAGTGAATAATTTATTGGAAATAAATGTAACCTTTCTGTTTAGAGAGACACATTCACTGAGACCAGAAGTTAGGTGAGATTAATCCAGGCTAGGATGTCCAGAAACAAAGTGTGATTCCTTTGAAATCAAGATTCAATGCAGTATTTATTATTTTATTTTTTTTAATGGTCTCGAACTGATAAGTAGCTCTAAGTGTTTAGAAATCAGGCTGGGTTGTTTAGTCTTAATGGCTGTGGAAGTTGCATACTCCTGTTTCGTTTCCCCAATGAGCTAAATACAGCTTGTCAGGACTGGGCCTCACGTAATCGACACATGTCTGAATATTTCAGAGGCAGTAATAATTTAGGAAACACAGCAGATAAAGCGGATTATTGAATTAAAAAATGTATATATAAACCTGTTTCTTTCTGGACTACTCATCCTTGCCCAAGGCATCATTTATTTTTTTTTTAAAAAGGAAAAAATAAGCTCCTTTAAGATTTATTAGCTGGGTGCAGTCTAATTTTATCTTGTCAGATTCAGGCTAAACAAGTGCCCTCGCTGTGAAGGCGGCAGTCAGATTCTTGTCTGTCTTGTTTGACTGTCGCTTCGTCAGAGCTTAGGTTGAGGGTTTTCCTGGTGATCCTATTCTCCTGCTGTGCTAAGCGGTGTGATCCCACACAGCTTCCAGTGCAATGTCTCAAGTTAGTGGGAGCTTAACTCTTGCTTTCTGCCTCATCTCTTGCGAGTACTCCTTTGCTCATGGGAAGCAGCGGTCAAAAAGGCGCACACCCCTCAGAAGGAGAAGAGGGAGTGAAAGGGCACATAGCACTTCTCCTGGATCTCATGTGATGGGGTGAACCGCCTGGGGGGAATGCAGTTGCTGTTTCATGAGCTACTCTCTGCAAAGCTCTCTCGTTTTGCTTCAGTCTTATTTACAGACTTAAATCCTCCTTTGTTTTCCTGAAGAAACACATGCACCTCATCGATCAGTCAATAGATTTTCAGTTTTACTTTGCTTGTTTGTTTTCCATTTCATGACTTTGCCTGTTGTGCCTGTAGCCATTTTCACTTAGATAATAATCACTAACTCACAAACTGGACCTAGTTATTATACGGATGGGTAACATCAAAATGCTGCGAGAAAAAAAAAACCCTATATGATTCAATATCTGGATTTTTTTTCACTGCGGTGTTGCTGTTCAATAAGATACTGGTAATGAATGCTGTTTTGGCAGCAGTGGCATCAGTCAGGCGGCTTCCCTACTTATGATCATTGACGAGCCCATGGCACTTTGTGTACTGCCTCTTTTCTGCACCATTCACATCACAGTTTGATGAACGACTGGACAAAAAAATATTTCCCTGTATTTTCCATTGCCTTTTTCTGTTTGTGTGCGTGCGCCTGCAATAGTCTCATCCAGCCCAGGGAAGGGTGCAGTTCAGTCCCAGTCAAAGCAATCCCTGAGGCTACGGACACATGAGCAGAGAGGCAAAGCTCGCGGCGTAAACCTGGAGCGTGTTGCACGGTGGCAGCTGGGCACAAACCTGTGCCTGTGTGTCCGGGAGCGTGAGAAATGAACAGCCGGGGCGTTGAAAAGCAGGCAGCAAAATGCCTGGGAAAATTGCCCCTGACTCATCCAGGGGGTAAATTTGCCATTCCTGGGGCCCAGCCAAGGCTCTTTTGGAGATTGTGACATCTGTTTGCAGCTTTTTAAAGTCAGGACAGCTTGATTTGCGAGAGGTTAATCCACCCATGTGCCTGTAGCCGGAGTCAAGTTTGCAGAACATGTAGTTGAGGGCTTTTCAGATTAGACGGAATGTACCCTAACAGAAAGAGGTAAAAAACTGGTCCTACCAAAAGTAATTACATTTCCTTTGACTTTGGTGCCACTAGGATATCAACCAACATACAACTATCCTCCCTAATGGAAAGGATTACACGGAGATGTCTGACCATTACAAACACTGGTACTTGCCCAAAAAAACTCTTTCTCTCAGTTTTACATCTGACATCAGTTTCACATTCCTGTCATGGTCCCAGTGACTGGTAGATTTACATTCTCTTCTGCGTATATCAGTGGCTCATGAAAAAAATGAGAGAAGCTGCCATCTGATTGTATTCTTTCAGATTCTTTAAGAAAATGGTATGAAAAGCTGGCTGCCTCCAATCCTTTTTTAGTTTCCCCAGTATTTCACTGGAGGAGAGTAACTCTGGTTTTTCTTTAGCTTGCTTTATTCTAGAATTATTGAGAATAATTGTAAAGTGAGGTAATAAACTTTAATGTCTTATTAAAAAAAAAAAAGTCTAACCTATAAATCATTGATATATTCAGATCACCAAACAGGAACTTGGAGAACTCCAGTGCTGTGTGCTGTTGGTCCAGACATCCTGTATTTTATTGTTTTAAGATGCTTCTCTTATTCATCTGGTAGTTTTTTAACATGCCTTATGTTAAATTTAACATGCTTTTTTCCTTCATCTGTAGCTTTTTCTGAGCTACCCTTTGATGGTGAAATATGGACCGATGTAGTCAATAGTCTTTGGCTAGAAAGTGAAAGAAAGATGTTTCTTGATAACATCTTCCCTCAGTGGCCTCGTGTGGGCTTCTCTTTAAGCTCACCTTTCACTTCTACAGAGCCAGCAGACAGAAGAAATTCAGCAAGCACCAGTATCTTGGTCATCGAGGTTTAAAACATGAGACCTCTGCTCTGCGTGTGGAGAGTGAAGCCTGACCAGTGCCGCTCCACTCCCAGCCTCCGTGACATGAAGCGGGATCACTAGCTTGAAAAACCTCCTTTCAGCTGCCTGGCAGTTTCACAGCAGAACTGTTTTCCAAACAAATTCCCTCCAGTCACACAAGTGGGTCATTTCTCCCTCTTGCCATGCAGAAATGAAGGATGTGAGAAACCACAGAGCTTTCTTCTTGCCTCCCCTTGCTTCAAGGGTCCCCACTGCCACATACCAAGCATTTATTTTTCCCTTGAGAGGCAGGAAAAGACAGAATAACAAAATAGCCACTACTTGTTTCAGCAGAAACCTTTCAGAAGATGCAGCAGTCCATGTTCTGCGGGCTGTGTGCAGGAAGCATTGGTTCACGCTACATCTTTTCAGCTTCTTAGGAGAGAAAAAAACAGAAGACCTTGACCACTATACTCTGACTCTGTGTTCTGCATAAAACCTACTTGGAAGTGGGCAACTGCTCACCTGATTGCTGTGGCATTAGGCTGTAAGGATAAGGAAAAGCCTTGCTTATCTTCCATGAGGGTGCTACAGCACTCTATGCATTGAAGCCATTGTCTCTTGACTCTGTCTGTCGTGTAGGTGTTTACTTCTGGATTAGTCACTCCAGGCTCCCTACAGAGATCTTTCAGGATGTGATTCATTTCATCCTGAAATAGATCAAAAATCAGTCAGATGAATCGTGCCCCAAGAGTGTTTTTTCCACCCACCCACCCTTCCCCCCCATTGACTACAAAGGGAGCCCAGGATCACCAGCTTGGGTATTGCCATTTATGTGGTGGATGTATGAAGTTAACCAAAGCTGGATCATGCTCCCGGGGACAAATTTTATTACACTGTGTGAGGCCACACGCACTGAGACTTTGTGGTTCTTTCTCTAAAAGTTGTTAGTAGGGGCAAAGTAGAAGGTTTTTTCTGTATAAGCTGACAGTCCCTGTGGGAACACCCTGTTTCACTAAAAACATGGCACCACAGCAACTTGGCATTTTAAAGGGTTGCATTGCAAAATGAGTTTTTTCAGAAGAAGGAATCCTTGAGAAAGTAGTTACCTGGAGGAAAGAATGTGGGGAGCACAGATGCACTGAAGCTTCAACGCTGAGTGAGAAAAGAAAGGATTTTCATAAGAGGTCAATTTTACCCAGCTTTAGGTATCCACTAGCTTTAGGGATCTGCGTTGAAAGGGTCTATACATGAGCTAGTCATCTAGCCTTCTATTATCAACAAAAATCTGGTCAAAGGAGTAAATGGAAATTAGGAAGCGATTCATCTAACCGAAAGTTGAGTCAACTCAAGGACGAAATTAATTTTTCCCCTAATGCTTATTAACTGCCTTGCCTAAGTCTCCCTGAGCATATATAGCTCATGTGTAGATTTCTGCACTGTAGAAACCTATGGTTAGCTTAGACTACTCATCTTTAGATCTTTCGATATCTAAATTTGAGGTAGTCAACCCAGCATCCCAGAGTGCCAACAGACGGAAATAAGCTTTTCCAAACAGTGATAATCTGACTGTGTTGAGCACCGTTCTGAGGCTGGGATCAATCACCTTCCAGAAGTGCATAGGTCAGGACACCCCATTTCTCACCAGTAAGGCTGTGCCTTTATTTCCTGCTTTTGTAATTTACACTATACTTCTGAGTTTATCTATATAGCTAGATATTTATTTCTATGACAAGAAGTCACAGAACAGCATTTCTAGATGAAAACAGCTGCAGTCATCCCTGGGAGGTAGATAATTTGTTATGTCATGTCAGTCTTACATACTAGAAAATTTGCGGAGATGTTTTACATATTTAGAACTATCTTCTGTCTTTTTTGAAGTGACTCCTTGCAAAAGGCCTGGCCATTGGAGCAGGAAAGTGATCCTGAACAGCATGTTCTCCTGTTCTATACCGGGGATTTCTTGATTTGGTTATGCCCAGAACCTTTGACTCATTAATATTTGTGCATCTGGAAGTAACAATAAATATGTGCGTCCTCCAGAGGAGAGTCCCAAATGTTTTGGAGGCATTTGGCGCTCCTCACACCCCATTACATAGGTGTGTGGTTTCCAGCACTGTAGGTGTAGATAAAAAAAAAAGTTGTTGCTGTGGCTACTTGGTTCCCATGTATTTCATCCGCATGCAGCCTCATACGGGTTAGAGGGGAACCAACAGAAGAGGGTTTCTACCAGGGCTCTTCCCACTGATGTTGGGAATGGTCCACAGCTCCTCTCTTACTCTCCGCAAGTGGTTTTACTCTAAATTCTCCTTTCTTCCCGGCATCTTTTCTTTCTGAAGAGGGTGATAACCTATTCCCGAGAACGGAAACAAAGCATCCCTGCTATACAGACAGGGAGGTCAAGGCACATAATTTAAGCAACTTGGCCAAACAGAAGGTTTTGATGACTAGGTTCCTCAAAAGCCCTGGTGTCCTACTTCTTCACCCACTGTCTTTATCGTCTCCAGATCAACCTTTTTTACCCATAGAAATGAGTGGTCGTTTACCTTTTTTTTTTATCCTGTATTTGAATGAGACAGGACTGTAGAGAGAGACAGATTCTTCTTATGCTGATGACTTGTTATGCAAAGGAGGGCATTTTGTCGTGGCTTACTTGACAGGTGATTCAAGGTTTCATTTCACAATTTCTGGAAAACAAAAGCAAAATTAAAAAGAAGATGTTTGAGTTTATTTCACTTACAGTCAGCTGTTTGCACGAGTAATAGAAAACAATCAATATACTTGAGCAGAGATTTTCAAGAGTGCTCTTTTTTTTCTTTCTCAGTATTAATGATGACCTGCACTTCCTACCATAATGATTATCTTAAAAGTCTTTTTGGCTTTGAAGAGGTTGTCTCAGCTCTTGGAGTACTCTCCTTGTGAAGGAATATAATCCAAAGTCTATTACCTTAGAATTCATTATTCCCCTTTCTATTTTTTTTTGGAGACAGCCAATGCTGTAAATTAAACTGCTTGAGTTGGCTTTGTGTTTTTTTGCATACACAGCAAGGATAACTACACATCAGATTTATGGGCATCGCGCGCAGGTTGCTATGACAACCCCTCCAGCCGCTGTACACCAAATAACCTTGTCATGTGAACGTTTATCACAAGCACATCAAGTACAGGATTGCTTGGTACGGTCTTTGGCTAAACAGCAGGATTTTTTCTGAATAATAATTGGTCGTGGCCTTTTATGCTATGAGTCAAAGTTAATCAACTCCTAGATTTGAAATTAACCATCAATACGACATAATCCTAGCGCCATTCTTCATGACTGCAGTGCTCAGTGAGAGGAAACTTTAGAAGGAGCTCTGCTCCCTTTTCAGGAAAACTGTGGGTTGTTTTTTTATTGCCATTGTAACCTCACAAAACCCATATGTAAAATGACAGGCTGTGTCTGTGCGTGCATATAATGTATTATTGCGCTGTAAATGAAATGTGAATTTTAACTATTAAATCATTTGTGGGAAATAAAGCTTACTTTTCTTTTTTTTTTTTTTAAAGGAACTTCTAAAACCAGAGCCACATTCTAATTCTTCACACCCATTTTTAGTTATATTTTTAGGGGAAGTTTGCAGGCTGCACACCTGGTCCTTCAATAGACTAGTTGAAAGGCTTTCTTATGCATTTAAACTCCTCCCTGCGCGCCCACATTTTAAAGAAAATACAGGATTTTAACTATGCTTCTAATTTATAGTTTCAGAGGGAAAGATTAGTATGTGTGAGGGATTAGTGATCTGTGTAAATTACTCCAGTAATTTTTATACAATCGTTACATCATAGGTAAAGTCCAGCTCATGTATGAGTAGGAACATTAATTTTTTTTTCCAGAAGAAATATTCAGAAAGCTTCCATCTCTAGTTTAGCCCTCACATTTAATGTTACTATAAGCCTTTTCTAACCAAATTGACTTAAATGCCCAAATCAGAAATTGTGAATTTACAAAATGCAACAATAGAGTAAGCAAATAGAATCATAAAATCACAGAACAGTTTGGGTTGGAAGGGACATTTAAAGGCCATCTAGTCCAATCCTCCTACAATGAACAGGAACATCTTTAACTAGATAGGTTGCTCCATCAAGCCTGACCTTGAATGTTTCCAGGGATGGGGCATCCACCCTTTCAAGCTCTAATAGGTAGGATTAGTTGAAATAACGTATGGTCTTGTCCCTACCTGTTTTTTTTAAATGATGGTTCGTTGTACTATAGGTTCTCATCACCACCACACCCAAATCAAAACTTGCTGGACTTGTCAGAAAGACACTGTTGTCTTGAGATGGGCACTGTTAGGCATTTCTTCAACGCACCATTTCTTCAACCTGTTTTATGTCTTTACTGTAGGATGAGATGCACTTTCCCCTGTATTTACCTATTTTTAGCCATAACTTTTCAGGGGAGAACAGAGTGACTAGCTAAGATGTAGACATACACATTGCAGATGGCAATATTAAGTCAGGTGAATTTTTCTGGATGTCTTCAAATCAAGATCAAATTCTTTGCTGGAAATGCTTTGGTCAAGCACAAGTTATTTGGTTTAATCTAGGCATAATGAGGTAGTATTTTCCTCCTTTCATTATGCAAAATGTCAGATTAGATGATTTAATCTCACAGATTTACTACATAAACCTCTCTCAATATTTTATATCTCCTGAGATGTAGGTTTCTGCATACAATTTGTAAACACTAAATGCTGACTTTGTGATTTCCTTGTGATGAGTACCTTCCTCTTCACCATTACTTGCAAACCGCTGGCTGAACAAATAGACTGGATTTCATGCACAAATGCACGTATCTTTTGGACCAGTTTTATTTTTCTTCTATAACCTATATAGTAGATATAGTAGTTGCTGCAGTTCCACAACCAGTAAGTTACACAATAATATGTTTTCCTTAAAGGTGTACTTTATCTTCTTTAAGTATTAGGAAACAACCTTGATAATTTTATTTGGCAGCAGAATTCCTACCTGTCCTCTCTGGTCAAGTATATCTCAGAAACAAATAAGAAAAGTGTACTTTTTGTGCACAGATGTCAAGGTAAACTACCAGCAGTAATTTTGTCCCTCATTCAACTGTGGCCTTTTTGATGAGAATAGCAATGGAATACAAATGGAAGAAATGTCATAACATTGGGCAGCTGCATGGCTTTCCTCTATTATCAGATAAAACCTCCCAAACATATATGTGAAATTTCACTGTCACTAAATCCAGGCCCTAGTCTAACCATGGAAAGTCGGTTGTTTCCAAAAGGAGATCGGCTGAAGCATTTTTTTTCTGATATTACTGAGGTGAAAGGAGGTTGTAGGAAGGTGGGGGTCAGTGTCTCCTCCCAAGTAACAGGTGATAGGACAAGGGGAAATGGCCTCAAGTTGCACCAGGGGAAGGTTTAAGTTGGATATGAGGAAAAATTTCTTCACTGAAAGTGTTGTCAAGCACTGGAACAGGCTGCCCAGGGACGTGGTGGAGTCGCCATCCCTGGAGGTATTTAAAAGATGGGTAGATGTGGTGCTGAGGGACATATGGGTTAGTGGTAACCTGGCAGTGCTAAGCTAACGGTTGGACTTGATGATAATACCTTTTTTACAGTTTGCTTTACAGTTCATGTGTTGCATCATCACATCCTTCTTGAAAACCAGTTGTTTGCATTGGCGCCTGAAGCTCTAAAGAAACTAAGAAAAACAGCTTCTGGTGGTTTCTCTTAAGAAAATGGATTTGAATAGATGTTATGACTAGATGAAAAGCTAAAAATGTATAATTAAAATTGTACAGAACACTCAAAATCAAGAAATGCTAATAAGTAGAATGCATCATAAGAACTCCATGATACTGAAATGCTCAGACAGGGACCGAATTTTAAGGAAAAGTTTTATACTGAAAAAGCAAGCTGAATTTTAGGAACGAAAACTATTTATTTGAAGTTATTTTTCTGCACTGAAGTAATTAATCCTATGCCTTATTTTCTAGAACTTTGATTTATAGTAAGATTTATCAATAACTGCAAATTTCTGGTTAAATTAACAAATGGAATGAAAAGACTTTTTAAAAAAATATTACTTTCTAATTTAAACTAATAGCTGGATCTATACACTTTCTCAAATAACCCCAAATCCTTGGATGACACAGCCATTTTCTAGTTTATTACTAGACCCGCAAGATTCTTGTTCCATCTATTCTTTTGAAAGCATAGCTCAGTTAGGAGCTACTTTCAGATAGAAAAGATGCCACATGGAGTAGAAGTGACATAATGAAGAAGAAAGCACATCTCTGACATGAGCTTATGCTGGGAAAGAGCATTATGATCACCTTGTGATACCAGTTATGTTGGTATAAATCTGGTGTCATCTCACTGACCTCCGGAGAATTTCACCAGTAAAAACTAGAGAAGAACCTAACCTTTTGATGACTAAGTGAGACTACTGCAGAAACAGAGAGAATCACCTAGAAGAGCATGTAGAAGAGACTAAGAGAAAAAAAAATCAGAGCTAGGGAGAGATAGGTAGAGACCAAAGAAGGATGTTGAGCCTGAGCTAGTAACTTTATCTTCAGCGTTCAGTTGCTTGATGAAAAACTGATTTTACAGGAGGTCACGCTGTGCATATTCTCAATTTAAGCATGTAAAAGAATCATTAGTTCTTCTGACAAAATTATCAAAAAATCTATGTAAAGTATTGGAATTTTCTTTGTGTTAGACACAGGACGTGGTTTTCAGTAAAAAGGGCGATACTGAAAGTATGTACCAGAGTCTGCATTGACAAAAGATCCATCTGGGAAGTCATCAGCAAGGTCAAAGCATAGCTGATGGGGAGATAACTGATATATTGCTCCTCTTCTGCTGAGCAGTAGCAGATGTGAGAGCCTTGCAGGTCAGCTTCCTAGTCGTGGAGAAATCAGTACTGTAAATGCTTGCTATACGGATGCACCATGTTGGGTGAGCTTGGTTGTTTATTTTCTATCCAACAGCCTGGTATAGAGGTGGGTTAGCAGAACATGGGTGATCCTCTTTCTAAAGGGCCTCAATCCAAGCGACAAGATTTAGTTCTCAATTGTGTCTCAAAACCAGCTAGCATTAGAGTAATTAAGGTAGGAAACAAACTCTTTTGGTGCTTTTCCCAAAATGCACATTATCATGATACTGAAAACAAAACAGTTCTTGAGCCCAAACTGTGTTTCTGCAATGAAAGAAGTGGTAGGACTTGTTAAGAGCGTAAGTGGTTAGGTCACTTTATATTCTATCCTTCACCATACCCCTTGGCCACAAGGTCCACAATCTGTTGATGCCCTCTGTAAAAACTCCTTCTTTATGTTTCATTTTAATATCCAATAGCATCATCTGCTGTTTCCCACAATGTGCAATGCATATATACATGGACACATATAAGCTATAGCCTAAATGATCTCTTTCCTCCCCTTAATGACTTCAGTTTTCTCTCTTATATTCATACCCTTTTCAATGAATCAGCTTCTCAGTTTCACTTCATAAAAGAGGAAAGAATAATTATGTCCACAAGGATCTAAAAAAACGGGGAAAATTTCAGAAGGATGAACAAAAATTAGTGTCTGGCTTCCACTGAATTTCAGTGGAAATTTGTCACTTTACCATCCTTTGTACCTTTGAGAAACCTTGTAATAATTTCTGGGACCTCACTTGTTTATCTTTACCATCATTAAGTGCATTATTGGAACAGAGCCTGTCTCATTCCTGTATCTATGTGGATACACTGCATAGTGCAAGAATGAGTTGATGGTGGTCCTTATGGAAAACAACAGGCTGATGGATGCATCCACTATGTGACTCACTTCCTTGCTAATTTCCTTGCATCCCTTACAGACCCTTTTTTGGGTGAAGATGGCCATCGAGTTTTTATTGCTGGCAGCTACAGATGAGTTGCAAAATGTCTAACTCAAGCTGGGGGCTTTGTCTTCCAAGACCTTGGCCCCAGCACAGGGCAGGGGGAGGAAGAGAAAGTCCAAAAACTAATGAAAAGCCCTCAGATCTCCTTCCCTGTCCAAACTCTCCCATAGCACCATGAGAAAGTTCCCGCTGCCTTTCCCAGCTCAGGCAGGTGTTTCCTTAGGGGAGGTTTTGGTGTCAGCATGAGGAAGAACGACTGAAAGGCAAGAACAGGCGTCCAGAGATACCTCAGTGGAAGGGGAAATGCTTTAACAGAAAGCAAGTTTTCATCATATGGTGACCTTTGCCACTTCTTGTTAGAACCAGTTGGGAACTTGTCAAGTAACCAATTTATTTCCCATTGGAAACACTGATTTATCAAGATTGAATCGTGTGGACTGGACGACTAGTTTCCTTGAGGGTTTGGCAGGGGCCGGGGACAGGATGGGACAGACGTGAATATAATCTCTTTTTTTACATAATCTTTAAAATGAAAGACTTTCTCAGAGGAGCTGTACCAGAAGAATGTAAAAAGGGCTGAAACTAAGGAGGGCAAATAACAGCGTTACCATAAACCTTCAAGCTGTACATTTGTTTCACTCCTGGATAATGAGTTCTATTCCCATCCAAGGACAGTTTAGATTTAGGCACCTTTCTCCTACAAACTTTACAAGGGGTGGTGCATGGGACTTACCACATCTCAGAGTCAGAGGATACCTCTAGAGTCCATGGGTCACCCATGGCTCTATTCAGCTGTAGTTTTGTGACTGTAAGTTACTTAATTTGTGATAATTACTTGCCTTAGGAAAATCGAGTGTGGTTTGTTTGCTCTCAGTTGCCCAGTAGGGATCAAGAATGCACCACAGCTTTCTGTAAGACCTCATGAGAATCTGTTTTCATAAACTCAGGGGAAAAACAGTTGCCTGCACTCCAACTAGAGTGATAAGCAGAGTTTTGGGTACTGAGTCACTCAGCCACACAAGCCCCAAATGGTTTTGTATGTTGGTTTTGTGGCACATTGACTCTGTCTGTTCCAGACAGAAGTTCAACCCACTGCAGGAGGTCAGAACCACAACAAATGCCAACAGCTCAGAGACAAAGGTTTGCAAAGCTGCCTAGGGAAAAAAAAGAATGTCTGCATATTGTCCTAGAGACCAAACTACCAAAAGCAAAAATCCTAATCCAAGGGAAATTATATACTTCACGAGTCTGATGGCACCAGACTGTTTCCCCTGTGGTGTAGGGTGAGGGTTTTCCTAAAGCCTTCCTTTTACGAAAAAAACCTCAAACAACTGTATCAGTGTATTTCACCTTCTAAAGCAAAAAATCACATTTAACATATCAGCCTTCCTTTTGTCATTGTTTTCTTCATTTATTTCCTTTTATGCCACACTTTAACTGGTTACAAATGGAGCATGCAAGTTGATTTTGAAATATTACCCATCCATATCACTTCGCTTTTGGTATAGGGGATCTACTTTTTAAAACTGTATAACCTTTTGGAAGTCTATACATTTCTGTATATGGACTCCTTCATTTTGTTAAAACACACTATTTCACTTTGGTTCAATATTTTTTGATAGGTCCAAAGAATTTCAGCAGGTTGGAAAGAAGCCTGTGGCACTTGTCTGTTCACACAGACCCTTCCATTTTTTGGTACTGCAGTGAGACCCACTGTGCTGCTATTACAAGAATTATTTGCAAGATCTTCTGAAAGCTTCCTACATTTTCTACACTCCACTTCTCTCAGGGCAATATCAGGGAAGGAATATTTACATGGAGGTGCCTGAGAGTGACAGAAACACCTGCAGGTTTTCTTTAGATTCCATTAATCTTGCATGGAAAAACCTAGATAAGTACTGAATGCTCTGAAGTTAGCACAGATCTGGTGGTGGCTTGACTTGATATAAAGGAGCGTATTCCTTAGAGTAGGAAACAACAAACCCACAACCTCTTTCATGTCTCACTCCAATATTTCTTGAATGACAACAGACTTCTCAAGCTGTTGATGAAGTGGGTAATTCCTTTAGTGAGAATGGTTTTGTATTTCAGAAGTACAAGTCCCTACATTTGCTTACTTCTGTGGCTTGTTGTGCCCTGCAGGACCCTGATTGATGATGAGCATCTCCATCACCAATGGATGTGCATTGGTTTGTAATCTCTTGATTTGCTTTTCCTCAGCTCTGTACAATTACAGAAGTGATGCAGAGCTCACATGCAAAACCTCAGTTTCTTCCTCATATCACTAACAATCTGGCGACAATGCATTTTAGTTCTTTAATCTATCCTATAACTGAGGGTTTTATCAATTAATTTTGTCAGTGACTAGTATCCTTATGGATAAGTTGGCATGGAACATGGTAATGTTATTATTTACCTGTGTTACTCATGAGGTTCTTTAAACGGCTGCTTTAAAACAAGAAAACAAACAAAACCAGAGCATGCTCTAATTATCTTGCCTTGCTTTCCAATACTCCTTTTGTCCCCTCAGGTCAGAGGGGATGGGGCTTTGATCCCAGAGCACAGCAAAGGAAGAGAAGGATGCTTTCCCACAGTGTTGTTCCTAAAGATGAAGTTCTGCAGTAAGGTTAGATGTCTGATGATGGCTAAAAGCTGGTGGGATGAATCTGTGAACATTGACTACTCAAGGTACAAGTAGCAAGCCCTGAGAGCTGCAGAGTGTTTTATTTCTTAAAGCCTTTTAAATTTTATAGCTCATTTATGTTCCAATAGAATTAAATATGTGATAATGTAGTGTTCTTAATTGCAGTCTTCAGAGTAAATCCTGCCCTTTTAAAGAAGTATCTCTTTGATACAGAAATAATTAATGAAGAATTATAATTTAGAAGGGACCATCATAGCCATCTAATCTGATGTGCATAACACCCAACCACAAAACCTTGCTAGCTATGTCTGCACCAAGCAGTTAATTGAGTTTAAATAATAGTTTAGCTCATTTCCAGGTGACAGAGAGTCTTCCACATACCAAGTTAAACTGCTTCAATGGTTAATTATCTTCACAGTGAAAAAATGTATGCCACATTCCTACTCTGAGTTCACAGTAGCTTTGTTTCAAACTACCAAATCTCATTAAGCTTTGCTCTACTCAATTAAAGAATCGTCTCGTTTCTAAAGTCTCTTCCCAACATAGATATTTGTAGACTATGATCAATTCACCTCTTAATCTATTCCTGGATAAACTGAATAGATTGAACTTAAACCTCTTACAGTGAGAAAGGTTTTTCCTACTCTAAATCATGCTCGTAATTCTTTTCTGAATGCTTTCTGATTCACCTACGCCCCCTTTTGAAGTGTGGAAGCCAGCACCGTGAGACCATCTTCCACTAATGGTTTTGTAACACACCAAGAAACATTGCTTCCCTGCTGCATTTGATAATTCCCCTGCTTAGATGTTCAGGATTGCATTTGCCCTCCTAGTGACAACACTGGGTACCTATATCCACTTGAGTACCTACATGACCACAATGCTTTTTTTCAGGAGACCTGCTTCTTTTACCACATCCCTATATCCTTATGATCTAGGATACAGTCACCCTAGTACAACTTTACCTCATCCGATACTGCATTCTTGAGTGTCCATTTTATGCCATCTTATGGGCACTAGGGTTGTAGAAACTCGCAACCAAATGCAGTCCGAGGAGTTCTCCCTTCCTTCTCTTTGCTGGGGACTCTGCACCAGGGAGAAGCCAGTAACGCCCTGAGCCGCAGCATCCTGATACATTTCTCAGCCAGCAGCTCCAGACTCTTGGCCAGGCACATGGGCAGACTCAAGAGTTTAGGAATCCTGATCTCCCATCCTTTGAGGCCACCTCTCATCTCCAGCACTTCTGCCAGTAGCATGCCTATAGAGCACACTGCAGTGTTGTGGTGCCCTATCTAGCTTCCAAAACCTTCCAGTGTACTGCAGACACCGATTGTAAAGCAGCAGCAGAAGGCAAATTCAGTAACATAAAGCTACCTTCTGAGTTCTTCTTTCTGTCCCTGAAGAGATTATCTTTGCCAACAAAAGTACTTTGTGAAAGCTATTTACTGTTCTTTCGAGATCCAATTCTACTTCATCTGACCCTGTTTACATGTCCCTCTTCATCCCCATTTATCTGGCAAATTTCCCAAATTCTGTTGTGGAAGAATAAAGGCATCTGTTCCTCTTGAATGAGCAATTGTTGAAATTCTGCAAAAACGCAAGAAGCGGTGGACAAAAGAAAGGGTGAGAAGAGATTTGAGGTTCAGGACATTTCATGAAAGACCTCCACTATTTAGTGTCATTACTAACTCTACAACCTGAGGCAATTTATTAAGAGTTTGAAAAAGCGGCTTAAAAAGCAGGATGTGAAGATTTCCATTGGAAATAGATGACTACTTTAAAGGTTGCAATTGGTTTCTAAAGAACAGGCTAGATGAAAATTGCGAGAGGTGAATAGCTACTGAAATCTGTGGGCTGGGGGAGGGGAAGAAAATTGCCACCTACTTGAAATAAATAGCTCTTCTAAAATAATGGGGTTTAAACTTTAAAATTGTTTTGTTCTATGGCATACAGAAGGATGTATTCAGAGTTGTTTTCAACTTCTCCAAACAGGTGACATTTGCCTGGAAAATAATTTCCATATAAAAATATGATAATGTAATTATTCTAACTGGTATTTTCTATCATTTTATGCCCTATTCATAATAATCTCTCATATTTTGCAGCAATGTTAGCTATCGATATGAACTCCATCTGTGCTACAAGACAAAAAGGACTTTAATACAAACTGAGCTGCCGTTCCATCTTTCCACTAGCTTTTGCTTTAAATTGATGCAATGAACCCTTGCCAGAAATGCCAGAAATAAAAAAGGTTATGGTTGTTAATATTACTAATGGCAATTCAGTTGATTGATTCATCCCAACAGCAGGATTTTGTAAGTGTTGTATCTGGAGATGGTAGAGTGTTTTTCTCTCTCTTACAGGCCATTACAAAGTAGAGATTTAGTCCTATTGGGTGTAGAGAACATTTTTGCTGTATACCCATGCCTACTCCTTATGCCTAGGCCTCACAGATCTTGGTTCCTCGCCAGATCAGTGACTTAGTAATTCCTTGGAGCCTATATTTCACCTCCAATGCCACCTGATGCAAGTGAAAATGTCCAGTGAAACAAAAATATTCCCAAGGCACATTTAGTGATCTTGAATCGACATTTTCTAGTGGAGAACTCTTCTTCTGGAAAGTACTTGACCAGCTTAAGCGCACAGCTCGTCCTCCTGTTTCATGTCCTGCCCCTTCAGGGTTGGCAAAATCTCCCCAGGTTATTGAGCAGTTCCCGGTTTCCTCCCTTACCAAGTCCATAAAACCTATCAGCTCAGACCTGTGGTCTCAGCAGCAAAATATTAATATCCTAATCACCGAAAGTATGCAGGTCTGTGGCAAAGTGGTTGAACATGAGATTTTGGGCTGTGATAGGAGTGCAGGAGCCAGTCTCCTCCTTCATAGGCCGATAATTACTTAGAAAGGATAAAGGACAGGCTAAGAGAAGGATATATGATATGGGTTCAATTCTTTCTTCATACCACCAAACAAATCCTCACCCTCAATACCAATTTCCGGCCAGCTTGAAGGCTGAGGACAGGGTGGTGTAATCAGCTATGTTTTACCTATTTGAGTTTGTAATGACAACGATGCTCAACAGGACTTTTATTATGTCCCTGTTACACCTCATTTTCAGCACATTTAAGTGATTCATGATCCTGCTTGTACACTTGAGGAGCTATGTTCATTTAAGTACAAGCGGAAGAAGATGGAAAAGAGAACATACTCTGGGATGCCTTCCAGACAGCCTTAGCCTCTAAGCTGAAGTGCCAAAACTAGGAGTATAGGCACTGTAGGTTCATCTTAGTTAATGGAGACAGGGAGAGAACAGGCACTCCAGCTCTAATGATGATTCAGAAATTAGATGGGCTGTCTCACTCTTTTTGCTTCTCCCATTAAGAAAGAGAATTCTGGCTAAATATCTTCCAATAGCTGCTATTCAAAACAAAGAAATACAAGAGAGAACAGCTGGTGGCATGGAAGTACTTTTTCATGCAAAATACAGTTCCTGACTTCTCTCTGGTCCTTCCTCATACCCCAACAATTCCTCCAAATCAGCTTAATCCACACATTTCTGTTTTCACCCTTCCTTTCTTTCCATCACTCTAGAATAGATCCATAGAATGTGAGGTACAGTTTTAATAGCAAAACAAATACAAATACCAGGGGAAGCCAGACATTCTGGTAGATGTACTATTAATTTAGCTAAATCAGTAGAAAAAAGAGGCCAAAAAAGCAAGACTACTTAGACTGATACATCCAGTTGAAGATGGAGACAGGCAGTGAAGAAATCAAAGCAAGCCAAAATATCATTGATTGGTGACAAAACAGCCTTATATCTCCATAAAGCATTCTTGTTTGTCTGAGGTTTATTTTCCTGGAAGGCTTAGCAAAATATAATCCTCCACCCTAAGCATATGAACAGTGCCATGCAATCATGGTTGCCTTTCTTTTTCCACTCAGTCCTTCTACTGAAATAGATTGAACCTAATGAGTGGAAACTACAATTATTAAACTTTTTTTGTTTGGTTGTTTTTTTTACAAACTCAGCAATACAAGAATACTGGGGAGGTAATCTGTGTGTCTGAAGTTATAAAAAGCTGAAATAGCATCTATAGCAGCAATTTCATCAACTGGATATTGCAGAAGGAAAATGATAAAATTGTAGAGCTGCATTGGAAAAAGCATAAAGAACAAATCCTACCTCTACGAGTAACTGCCCTTCACACAGTCTTTCTGTGCCTGAGCCAAATGGTTGACCCCCACTTTACCTGCCCACCTTCTTAGACATGGCTGTCATCAAACTCCTTATTTCCCTGACTGAAGATATGAGGAGAATGACTGCTGGCTGAAATGTGAAAGGCCATGATGCCAGTAGCCACAGCTTTGTGGTTTGCTGCCTGAAAAACCAAACTCTTGGTTTGCTTTTTCAATTCTTCCTTTAGAGTGAGAACCGCGCTTGGGTTGCCAAGGCTTAGCTCCCGCTCGCCCTGACAACTTGACTCCATTGTGAGAACCAGTTGGGAATTTTGTGACTTCCAAAGAAAAAATGTTACTTTCTAAAACTGAGGCTTTTCAAGTTTTCAAAATTTCTTCAGTTCCCAAATGGTTTTTCTGATATGACAGGAAAAACCTGATCAAGAGCACTGGATAGGAGCCAGGTAATCGACTGGAGGAAGGCACTGCTTCAATATCTTGAGCCCATTTTTGGTCCTCAAAATAAGTATTGAACCAAAATTGAAGCAGGGGAGGTAAAAAAGAAAAAAAAGGGGGAGTTCAACTGGGGAGTGATGGAGCTGAAGGTAAACATTGCTTCTCTCCAGCTATGTCCCTCTGAAAGCAGCTCTTCCCAGTCTTTGTTGCTCCTTTTCCAGAATGGTGCGGTCTGTGGTAAAGCGCTCCCTCCAACAAAAGCTGGAGGGCTGGAGAGGAAAGTGGTGCTAGACCCAGGTCCTACGTCCACACGGAACTGGGAAGCCCTCTTCACCCTGCAAAGGGATATATCCTCATTTACTGCAGGTGAGCACCTCTTCTGCATTGATCTTAGCATGGCTTTTGGGTTTGTCCTCCTTAAAAAATTTGGAAAGTGCCTGTGTGAAAACAAATGGGAAATGCCAGGTTTCTAGTGAAGGAAGTTCTCATTTTTCAGCTTGGTCTTTGTGAAAATTGATGATATCCCATGAGGTGTTACTCACTGCATCTGAATTTAGCCCAAAGTAGGAGGTTCGTCTCTCCAGACTCTATGTAAACTCAGAGGAAGAAGTGAGAGACTCTCTCTAAAGGGAATTCAGAGCAGAAGTCTATAATCAGACCAGATAAACGTTCATTAGAGATGTATTCCCTTTAGGGCCTAGAAACCAGGAGGAAAAGTGAGAAGGGAAGAAGCTAAGAGGGTAGGTGGCAGATTCTGGTTTTGCCATACAGAGTGAATACTGGTGGTGGCACATCACAGAGAAAGGTCTAAGTGGCACTTGCCACCAAGGTATGAACAGGATTGAAAAGGCCAGAGGATGAGGATTAATCCTAGGAGTTCAACTCTCCATGGTGATTGAGGCGCTTAAGATCAAAAAGGGTAATAAGATAGGTCAAGGGAAAGAAAGCCAAAGCAGGTGTGGAGAGGCAACAAGCAGGAAAATAAATTCTGCTGATTTCTGCAATGTGCAATTCACAGACTGATGTAAACACATGCTAACAACCCCTGCCCCTCGGAGAATGTTAAGCAGACAGTAAAGGAAAAAAAAAAAATGTGGTCAGCAGTATTTTAAAGATGGAAAGTCCTTACTCAGAAGTACATAGTAAATCTGTGGAAGAACAAGAATTTGAATCCACAGCCTTGAACAAAAGTGTGCCTGCATTGTGTGTCATCTCTAAAAGGAACATTTCAGTCAGGCTTGAACTCAGGCGTTAGGAGTATCCTTTTATCAGCGTTCAAGACCTGCTACTAAAGACAGTATTTATTACAGGTCTGCAAAAACAAGCTGGTTAGCTGTTAAAATTTGGTAATTCAAGAAAGTGAGATGCTGAGAAAAGGATCATTCTCCTTAAAACCAAAGGGATCATTGTGGCTCTTGAATAGACATAAAAGTTTATCCAGATGCATAAATACTGTACAATTTTTTCAAGAAAGAAAAATTGACTACAAATTGCTGTATGAAGCTGTTATAGTCAGCCACATAACCTGCCATCCAAGTCTTAAACCAACACCACTCCAAACCTGATTCTTTTCTCTTTAATAGTAAAACCACGCTTTGTAGAAAAGAAATTCACCGTGGGGCAATTTGTTCTCTTGCCACACGTATTTCGGCTACAAAATAGTCTGCGGCACTGAGACATTAGAAAGACTCCAGAGAAAGTTAGCACAGATGATTAGCCCTAAAGGAGCTGTAAGATGATGAGAAGCTGAGTGGATTAAATTTATTTTCCTTAGTGTGAATCGGTGGAGTTATGTTGAGGTTTACAATATTTGTGTTTGGAGATCTCACCGCATCTGTATAATGGGAGGGATATAGGGGGGTTAGTTTGGGCGGACAGCAAATTGCAGGGGGAGGGGGGACAAGGGACAAGAGGATATATGTGGTCTTTTTATTCCATTTTTCTTTTTCACTGCTAGCTGATTAAGGAAAGCAAGGGCATCTAGGATTCTGCATTTGAAAGGCTGCTAGATGACTGCAAGAAACATTAGGCTGCTTGAAAATGTCAGCACTTTACACTTTATGTAGGACTGAGCTGATTGCTACGGTGAAGAGAACATAAGTGATTCAAAGGTGAACCAGAGGTCTCCGTGTTAGAGATGTGAATATGAGCAGGATGGGGGAAGGGAGTGTGGCTCTGGAAAATGCTGAATCCATTTTTATCTCAAACCAGGGTATACAGAGACTTGATACATATTGCATTTTTATACGAATTAGTGAGTGACTTGCTATCAATGAAGATGCCTTTAATTTGGAATCAGATCTGAAAAGGGAGAATAACACAGTCTGGCAGCTTCTTTCTGCAGGCTCCAAATCTGGGACAAAAATCGGGCTAAAGAGCAAAATAGGTCTCGCTTCACGAGAAGGGAATTGGGTCTCCATCTTAGCTAACTCGTGGCAACTAACACAGAGCAAAATGCTAATGTAGGACAAGCTGTTTTCCTCTCCTGGGCATTAACAGGTTAATAATCATGCTGATGCTTTCCCATGATTTGCCTCGATCTGCTGAAGCACAATAATTGGATTTTTTTCCTTGAATTTTACAATGGGCAGGACTCATCTTGATTAACTTAAGTGGTCTCAGGCACTCCACTATAAAGCACTGAGGTCCCTCTACAGAGTTTGGCCACGGCAATGGGAGAACCATCCAGTTTGTCCCAGCTGTACAACTTAGGATACACTGCATTGCCTTTTGGAGGTGCTTTTCTTTACTGACCACAGACAAATAGACAGCAAAACTTATTCACTTAACATCTGATGCGAAAAATCCCACCTGACCTCTTAGTTGACCTCTGAGAAACAGCACGTGCTTCCTTTGTGTGGATTTACTAAATGCAGAATAACATCTTTAAAATAACATGCTTCCAGTTGGGATGCACTGGGTGATTTTATTTTTCAGAAATCTTGCTTCCAATCACCCAGCAAGTAAAAGAACCTGCATTGGCAGCTAGGGAAACAAAAAGGCAAGGGGAGAAGAAAAGAAGAAAAGAAGTCTTTTCACCTGGCATGTTGGTAAAAGGAGCCTGTGGTCCCTTTAATATTTCACTTCAGTCCTGTCTTTCTGGAGATTATTTTTTTTTAAACAGCTTAAAAGCAGAGGGCTAATACAAAGCACTCTGTTGAGAACATCCATTAAAAACCTCATATGCTTGAGACTATAGACCTGTAAGAGAGCAAACATGATTGTAGTTTAATAATTGTAATTATTCTCTCTTTTTTTTTGGATCACTGGCTCTCCCAGGACTCAAATTAAAGCTTTTTGAGGACCTATATGCAGCCTAGATTTCTATCATCCAGACCAGCAGACCAGTTAATGAAAACTCTAGCTTCAGGTGTTGTAAGGGGCGCTTAATGCCTCTGTTTATCCCAGGGACTGCTTGTGGCCTCTACTCCTATGTTCCTCGTTGCTCACTATGTGCTTGGATGGCGTTACCTGCACTGATTACATGTCTGGCTGAGATCTAAACACTGATCACAGCACTACACTATGAAATAGCATCTCTGAAAGGAAAACATCTCTGCGGGGGTTCAGGCCAGGGTTTCCCTGCAAAACAGATCAGTCCCAGGGTACACACATATCCAAGGTCCCAGCAGTCAGGCCTTGGAAGGCTCCATGGATGAAGGGCTGATGGACCAAGACCTAGAGAATCCAACCAGTGCAGTCATCTCCAGATGTACTCATAGAAGCCACTTAGGCTTGACATTTCAAGATCAAGTTCAGGCAGTGCTGTGAACCAGTGGTAATTATTGCTCAGCTAGCACCAGATTGCCAGCTCATCTCTAGGACAATACCATATTGCAGGAGAAGGGCTTATCCATGGGATAGGACTTTCCAGCCGTGAGCTGGTAATCTTCCCAGCACTGAACCAGGCCCTCTGGGCTCACTAATCTGGATCATTTCTGCTTTAAGGATTTCTGTGCAAAAGAAAGAAAGACAGAGAGAGGGAAAAAGAAAGAAAGATGGAAAGAGAAGCTGCTCTGGTTTCTGTCATTGAAAGTCAGTAGGACTTCCCTCCCTCTCACGTTCCTCCTCACCTTGCTGGGAAGGTTAGGACAGGTACATGAAGATGGTGTTGGAAACGTTTTATGTTAGTGCTGAGAGTTGTTCAAGATAGAAAAAAATCTACCATCTGGGGAACTGAGCCCTGCTGAGGAACATGGCTAACTCCCAGGGGCTCTGCTGTGTAGCAAGCAAGGAAAGCAGCAAGTGCAAGGTATCTCAGAGCATGGGATACCATCAAAGAGGGGGCTTTTAAAAAATCTTTTTGAGATAAATTTACTACTCAGACCTCTAGGGCATTAATCGGTTCCACTTTTACTGTTTCCCATCAACTAACCATCTGCAGGAGACACCTTTTAACAACTTGTTGTAATACATTTACTGGACATTTTGTCGTTGTAGTATATTAGGGATATCAAAAAACCAGCTGGTAGAAGGCCGTAAACAAAGACTTTATTACGTATTGTTTATCATCACTGTAGTTTTGGAAAGCTGACCAAGAACGTTAATGCATAACAACACTGAGATGCATTTTTGTTGTTGCCAGGAAGGCTAAAGGTTACTTCACTAATAATATGCAAATGCAGCCTTACTGCACATAATGAATAATCACTTCAGATTAAAGGCAGAAATTTCCTTTAGTAGTACTTACAATAAAACCTTCTGCAAGAATTTAATAATTAATTTAAAGAATTATCACTTTACTGAGCCTGAATACATTATTTATTAAATGTAATTGAAGTATTTATTGGACAAGTAATAAATGATGGACAACAGCAATGGGTGGCTTCACTATTTTATAAAATAACCTCGGCCTGTGTTTACAAGCAGGGGTGGTAGCCTTCCTGTGTTGTTATAACAGATTAATTATCTTCAGAAAAATAAATAAAATTGCCTGCATTACTTGGTGGATTTTCGTTACCATTTAGTTGTTCCCTTTGGATGTAAGAAGAGGAAGGGTAGGAATATTGTCACCAGAGACTACATTTCACTGACAGTCTAAGCTCTATTTATGTGTAATCATTTTTTTTACTCTGGACTCAATGAAATTTAGGTTGCAATGTATATCTGTCTGGCCTTTGACAATCTCCACCTATACATAAAATCAGAGCACTGGTAGCAAGTAAAGTGGACATCGGAGTCTTCATATAAGAATGGCATTGACTTACATTGACAGTAAAACAGTAGAACTGCTGAACAATTCCAACTTAAAAAGAATTCATTAGTATATACTGAACGTAATAGCAGGAGGATAAACAAGCAGATCGGCAATACCAGCTGCCCTTTTATGTTTCTGGAAGAGTCTAAAACATTACCACTGGTTAAAACTGTTTAAAGACAGAGAGCCTGAGGTTGGTCCAAGAGTGTCTAAGCATCATCATGGGGCTTAGGAAGCCAAGGTAGCTCTCTGTGATGGTAACTACTTCATTTACTACATGCCCTTGGGTCTAGAAGGTCAAGCTGACAATTTTGATATCTATTGTTAATAAATAGGTCCCTCAATAAAGACTTTTTTTTTATTTCCTCATTCAACAGTCTATAATCAAGTTGTAGCAGGATTGTATAATTAATAGTAATGATTTTAGGAAATATTCTTTCTCTGTGGGGAAAAAAAATAATAAATTCTAGCTTTCCTTTCCTCAAGGTTGTCCAAACAGTCTAAGTTTAGTGAGAAAAGTTATTTTACTTTCTGGGCTAGGTGTTTTTTTTTTTATTTATTTATTCTACAAAATGCTGCAGTTTTTAGTTTTTAACAAGACATCCAGTTTCCATTCTAGTGTTGGTGAAAAAACCTTGACTCCTTGATCTGCCTGTAAAGGACAGCATTTGCTATATGCATTCCACCTGCCTATCCCACAACATGTTTCCACTTAGTCAAGAAACAGGTGAAAGGGTGATCTTAGTGGAAATGCATTGCTTTCTAGATGCACTCAACATGCTCTCTCCAACCTAGAAACAAAACCCAGAGCCTGAAGAACTAGGAGGATCACATGAATATTTAAAATCAGGTGGGGTGAATTTGGGCCCGGGTCCCAAGAGTTCTGAGAAGAAACTCCAAAGTTCACTAGGAAGAAAAATTTTCAAAAATTATTAAATATTTGTGCTTTCTTCCTATATCAGAAAGTATAGGTAGCACAGCAATAAAGGTTGGAAACGTGTTTCCTTAATGCAAAAAGATCTCTCTATATATAAGGTGTACAGCATTTTCTTACCTTCAAATCTCTATGGCTTTAAAATAGCACACCTAATCACACTTTAACCAGTTTTCCTTTAAGAAGTATGAAATAAAAAATAGGCTGGCATGCCATACTACCAAACCAGAATTTTAGCAATCACTGTTATACATTAAATGAAAGTCCAAAAATTGTCTCCATAAAACTTCCCTGTCATAGCCTGCCCATCTGTATTTTAAACACACCGTCCCAGATAAATATAAACTATCAATATTGATGTGTGCATCAAGATGGTGCACTGCAGAGACTGAGGAACTCGGTCTTCTCCTCTTAACAGTGAGAAGGTTCTTTGAGCACTTTATAGGTGATGACATATGGAAAAGATATATGCTGCAAGACACCTTCCAGTCTTGTGGACACATACATGCCAAGAGCTAGCGCCCAGAAGTTAAAATTGGATACTGGAAGTGATCACTAGGGAAAGTGGCAGAGTTGCTCACTCTTGGTGCGTTTGCGATAAGGCTGGACGTCTTTGTGTTGGTCATCTTGTTATTTGCATCCTTGAAGAACTTCTGTGGTGTCTATATGGTTTCATCCCAGAATAACTTTTGTGGAGTCTATATGGAGACCTGCTAAAAGTCTTAGTAATTTTTTTTGGTGTTGCAGTCCATGACATTCCTTTCATTTCCTCTGATGATTCTTAAGGAATAATTAGAATAATTGTGAATAATTAGAAATGGGGACTGGGTTTCACTCTACTGTAGTGGGAGAAAAGGAGAATGAAGGTGTGGCAATGGATGGCAATCACTCTGATTGTCCTTAGAAATTAGGTCTTTTGTTACCCAATATAAGTAATAGGTAGGGTGGCTAAGGTCAGGTCTCTAAAGAGCTCATTGTTTTTTTGCCAGACTTTTTCCATGGATTTTTTTTTTTGTGGTTGTTTTTATTTTAGTGTAATAGATCGAGATATTTTATTATGAAAGGGTTACATAGCTGTTTCAAAGTTAATTGGCTTTACCTCAAAAATCTTGTTAGAAATTGGGTGTGAAGATGTTGTTCTTCCTCCCTACAGCTGACAAAGGCAGGGAAGTATGATGAGTAAACTTTTCCCTCACTTTTCACTGCGAATCCTTTCAACCAGCTTAATTGATTCTCGCACTTGATTGTGTAATACAAGTGTTTGATGTGATAAGCTTATACTTGTCTATAAAAGTGAAAAAGTGATATACAAGAGACACTTGTGACTCGTGGTCCATTATCATGATTATTAACTTCTCCAAAGTGCCGTAATGAACAATCTGTCATTTACCAGCTAGTAATACATCATCGCTTAATGTGCTGAATAGTTCTGTATTGCTAAAAAGCTAAGTAATAATCCATTAAGTTGCCCGTCCCACCATAACAGATCTTTACCGGTCTTGGAGGGAAGATTAACAGGAATCTCTTGAGCTTTCTGTATATCTTTTGGATTCTGTTTCTTGTAATGAAGTGTCCTTATGCGCTAAAAAGTCTGGGCACAATAGCTTGTGTCCAGCTCATTTGTGTATTTATGCGTTACAGATGTCTGCCATGCCTATCTTCTGTCGTACCTTGGCACATTATTGTAATATATTGTCTGGCAAATTCATTTCTGCTTACGTGTCTGAACTTGTGTTTTCAACTGCATGTTTGAGGATTATTTTTAAGGGTTTTTCTCAGATGGCTTTGCATTTGAGGTTTCACATTTCTAGTGACATTCAGTTGTGGAAATGTTTAGTACCTGAGTCAAATTAACCTTAAATGCTTCCTGTTACACCTTCTTACACTGGGTATCTGTGACTGCTCCTGAAAATACTCCTGCTGTAAGAACATGCTACCAGGCCTGGTTTTTTTTCCATTCTGTGCTCATTTTTGGAAGTCTACTGATCTTTTCATATTGTTACCTGCAAAGTGGTTTTCACTGATTTCAATTTGTTACTCTCAGCCAGATTTCAAAGATGTTTCATTACTAGAAAAAATTGCCCAGTGAACACTTTGGGCACTTTATGTATCACAGGGAACTTTTCATATGCAAATCATACAAACAAAACCGTTTTATTAGGAGCATATTCATAAAAAATTTACCAAGGGCTGCAAAATTATTAAAAGTCAATAATATGATTGTTACCAGCTCAAACAAATAAAAGGATGGTATACTGTAGATAACATATTTTATTGATATGTTTACTCTCATCTTTATCAGATGTCACTTCTCTCAGTAACGAGTTTAAAATATCAGCTGATCATTTCTGAATCTTTTAGAAGTATTTTATATGATCACCTTTCAAAAAATATTGACTTATTCAATAATGTTCACTTTCTACCATCCAATAAATGTTTCTAAAATCATCTACACTTGTGTCCTCTGGGATATTTAAAAAAAACTTGTTCCAGTATGTCAAACTCCATGAAAGACTTTTCCTTAAAGCAAACATAAAAATGTGGTTTTGTCACGTAAACTCACATTCAGTAAATAAGATTTTTGGTTATCAATTTTAACTTCAGGTTGCCATTAATTCTTTCATGCACATTCAAAGTGATTAAACTCCGTCAGTAACCCCAACTACAAAAGGTGTATTTGTCATCTTCTGGTTTTGTGTCTGGAAAAGTAACAAAACTGTTGATTCAGGTAACGACACAATTCCCACTCAGCTGGATTTTTAAAAGGTTTCTATGCTATATGCATATATATATATATAAATTATGTACAAATTTGGGGAAAATATATGGGTGGGCTTAAGCACATATGACACACACGTTCGCTTATTGATAATTTCCACTAACTCTTCATGTGTGTAGCTGTGTCTAAATAGCCCAAAGCAAAGTGTATTCAAGGATAACTCAGTAAAGTTTTGAAGAAAGCATTAACAAGCTTTAACAATCATGGAGGTGAGCAAAAATATCACCCCGCAAAGCACAGTGTAAAAAAAACAATTAGCAACCTCCCAGCCTCAAAATATAAAAATAAAAACAACCATGATTCATAAAACAGGCAGGCCTCCTTTGGCTCTAAAATAAATACCAGCTTGTCAGACTGTTTGACTATATGAAGCACCTGGCATGCTCTTGATACTATCCAGGTTGTAAATCATAATGAGAAAATATCACAGACCTGGGCTCAGTGACCCATGTGGTTCTCTTCATCTCTGTGTTCCTGTGATTAACTATTCAAACAAGATCTACAGAACGTGGTCTAACTGATCTGCTTATCTTTAGATGCTCAGGAATACCTCTCCATCTGTTTTCTATGTATCCATCCCTGTGGCACCTGGGATAATTAAGCATTAAAAGCGCAGGCAAGACTTCAGTCAGCCTGCTTGAGCTATTGCAACCTGATTTTCGGTTCAGGCCCAAATCCTTAGATGTATTTAGGGGTGGGATTCTGCCTTTAATAAAGCTCCTAGCTTTGCCTGATTTTCAGGTGTTGAGCCATTTTGAGGTGTCCAAAGCTCAGTGGAGAAGATCTACCTCCAGAAGGTTCCAAAGTGTCACACAGTTGAGAGAGCTTCTTTGTTACAACCCTCTTGTTTAGGCACCAGTTAGGTGCTGAGACACCCTGTATCCCTGAATCAATTGAAAGACAGATGTCTAAACACCATAGTGGATGAAAATCCCAGGTGCCTAAATTCATATAAAGGTCATTACTTTTGTTATTGTAGAAGACACCTCCTCCATCAAATTTCCATTGTCTTTCAGAGAGTCAAAATTTTCTCTTTGCAGTGCAGGCACATGAGAAACAACTGAGCTGAAAGTCTCAACAGTGCGGGAGGTAGGTTGTCACATGGGAAGAAGCCAGTTAAGAAGACCTTCACACTTTGGTTTTAGCCTTTCTTCCTTACACTTCAGAAAAGGCGTTTGTTGAAGAAGAATATTTGTTGTGTCTATTGGATAAATCAGATAAGTTTATAGTATTTTCACCTGCTTTATTAAAAATGCCCTTCATATTCTAGCTCCTTGTGTTCACATTCCACTTTTCTGCCTGGTTTTCTTCACTCACTTCTCTAAATGTTTGTCATTAGGTTATTTGAAAAGGAAAAAAAAGAAACAGAGAGGTCCATACGGCTTTCAGGAAGGAAAGACTTAAACAGGCTGAGAATTAGTTTATACATTGATTTGTCTTTTATGCTGTTTAGAAAGCTTTAACTGTGAGACAGAATTTTTTGTCATATATCATGCACACTCTTACACTGAAGCAGCCTTTATTTGACCTCTTAATCAATCTGAATGCCAGTGCAGGAAAAAAAAAGAGGGAGATACAAGATAGCTTATATAAACGCCAAGTTGGCTGTGTTCCTCTGAACCATCTGCACTTCTAGCCATGGTCAGACTAAATGTCTGCTAATGGCCCCCTTCTTCTATGATCCATTTATATGTCCCTCTTTCTCTTTTTTCTTTTTTTTTTTAAGTGGAAAACAAATGGCATTATTGGACCTGCTCCGCTTCAATGCAGCTGTGAATTGCAGGCCTAGAAAGGCAGCCAAGGAGAAGTCAGACAGCAAAGCCTTTCTGCTTAGAGAAGCAAGGCCAAAACTGCTGATTTGGCTTCATTTTGACGCATGATATTTTTTTTTTAATCTATAAATTTTAATGTGGTCCTTAGAGGACGTATTTTGAGCTGATGTTTTTTCCATTTCTTTTCTTCTTCCCTCATCCTTTAGAAGCAAAAAGGTTTGTTGGGCTTGCTCTGGGTTATAATTACTGGACCTTGCAACTTGTTAACCCACCTGCAGATAGGATGAAACTTGAAGTCAAAGAAAATGATATGTGGCTGATAAGACAGTGGCCAGGATCAGTTTCCTGAAGGATTAGGCTTTGGCTATAAAACAATGATTCTCATTAGTGCTTTGATACCAGTGGAAGGTGTATTTTGTGAGAAGCAGGAGAGGGGAAGTGGAGAGGAGCCAGCAAAATGAGTCCCTGAGTGGGGACCCAACTTGGGGTCTCCAGGTACACCTGTATTTTAAATAACAGTTAATCATTGTTCTCTAAAGCTGAATATGAATCTTTAGTCCTTCCTCTCAGAGCCTGGCTTTTTGCAACAACCCATCTTTGTGATGCTAATTTTCCCTATGGTTAAAAGACTTAAGTAGTCAAGTATTGACACACTGTCAACAGCATTAACCCTTTGTCAACAGCTTCCACACACATCTGCAAGGATATGTGCCCAGGCTTGCTTTTCCCAGGGTGTGTGAGCAAGACCCTGCTCAGATCTGGAAAGCCTGCCGTTGGGTTAGCGTGGGGTTGGGCCAAGATCCTGTGTTAGGAGGTGTACGTTACACTGGGAACAGCTCGTCGTTCACCACACAATGGGGTTTTGGACCCAAACCTGGCTCACTCCTGTGAGGTTGCTTGCCATGCTGAACCCTTCCCTGTAATTATTCTGTGGTATAAAAGCAGCCAGCAATGTGTGGCTTAGGAAAACCTTGACAGCAGAGCTCAACGGCTGAAGTGTCAGGATCTGCGTGAGCCTCCTGAGGGTGTGCAGTGCAGCTCTTGCCTACTGAAGGGTTGCTCCTCCTGCACAAAACAATCCACCCTCTTCCCACCCTTCTGCATTGCTCTGTCAGGAAAAGGAAACCACACAGGGAAAACAAGTGTCTGTTTAAATGAATTCAGTGCACTGATGTGTCACATCTCAAACAAAAAAGGATGCTAAGCTCCACCAAAAAGGCATTATGGAAAGATAAGCTTTCAGAGTTCCTATTGGTGTCTTTAAACTGTAAAATAGCATGTTCATGTGAAACACCTCTCCTAAAATTTACCTAAGGCCCATGACTGATTTAATGTGGTGATATAATCACACCATCATAATTCCCCCCCCAGTTAAAGTTGAGGGCTGGGATACTCAAGGGTACTAAGGTTTTCATTGAAAATCAGTGGGAGTTGGGTTTCTAAATACTTTGGACAATCTTGACTGAGAGTCTTGATTTAGAGCCCCCAGGTCCGTATTTCACCACCTACACATGGACTCTCATTTGCAAAAGTGACCAGCACTTAATAGTCCTTGCTGATATCAGCGGAGGGCGTGACATCCCCAACACTCCTGAAAAGGAAAGCTGCAGTGGATACTGAGCCCTGCCTGCTGCTTGCTAGGACCAGATTATAAAAATCAGCTCTCACATGTGTTGCACTCCTTCCTGCTGCATGGTTATTTTGAGTGTATCATCTATTCCCCTCCAAACAAATCACAAATGCATTCAGCACAAGGGGATGTCCTCGGATAAAGTTCACCTTATAGTCAATTAACCTTGCAGAAAATAATATTTTTTCCTCCATCTCTTTTTCCCACAAGACATCTCTGCGAGTGCGTGTGTGTGACCTTTCGGAGGGTCTTATTTTCTGGGCAAAAAGCCAAATGCTACACCTTCTTCCCAGCCCCAGGCTGTTTCAAGCCTTGGTGAAGACAAGCAGGTTAGATCCATTCTTTGTGTAAGGATGGACTCTGTCGTTCTGGGCACTGGGGAGGGTTTGTATTTGGAAATTCTTAAAATTAAAAATAAAAACAAGGAGGAATGGAGGCTGCTTTCACCTCTTCACGAGTTAAGCCCTGATTAGTAGAGGGCGAGGATGGGTTCCCAGACATGTTGCAAATGAGGCTTGTTGAGCCGGCGCTAATCGTGCTTTTCTGTGGCAGGTGTGCATTTCCCGGCAGACCCCAGCCTGCCTTCTATTCATGAGCTGCTCTCCCCACAACCTTGCCTTTGAGGCCCCCAAGGCCAGGTTTCAAAATTGCTTCCTTCAATTTAATCCTGAGTTCAATAGAGCTAAAACAACAATGGAAATCTCAGCGGTGGAAAGTGCAAAAATAAATTGCTGGTATAGCTTAGAAGTTAGAGATGAGCTGTGCCTCCTCTTCCTCTGTTCTCCTGAAACTGCTGGGGCTGATTTATATGTATAGGCAGATCTCTACTCATGAGCAAAATCACGCAAGCTCACGTCGCCAGGAATAACACCATTACTTTTAATGGAAATAAGCCATTCATGACCCAAAGCTCTGAAATAGTTCCATACAATGTGTTGAATACATAAAGTCTAAGGTTTCCTTCCAAAGAAATATGCGAGGGATTTTTGTCCCAATCCAAAACAAAACAAAACACAAAAAAAAGAGATTTATTGTGTTAGGCTTTCTCTTCCCTGTGAAAATCTTCCTCTTGGAGGCAGCAGGTACTGGTTATAAAAGCAGGAAAAATTAGTAGCTAATAGGATGAATATGAATAACATGGGAAGGATAACGCTTGTCAACAGATAAGAGTGATTAGTGCAAAGTTCACTTCACAAATAAGTAGAGTCAGTGTAGAAATAATCAAGATGCTCAGCCAACCACTGGTTTTAGTTATTGCAAATGATTAATTAGAATGGCTCCCTTATTTCATTTGAAATAATCCACCCAACTGCCAGGGTTATAGGTCATGTGCTCATAGAAGAGCAAACTGCTAAAACCATGAGTGTCTTGTTTCATAAAGAAATGTTTGAACAGGATCTCTTACAAAAACATGGGAATAGGACTAAAACTGTGAGCCTTGTCTGTATGTATTAGATACACTCTGGCCCTGATCTTATGCCACTGAAGTCAATAAGAATATGGCTAAGCCACTTGTGTGGAATAGGTTCTTGGCTGGGTTTTATATATTTCCTTTTACTTTCTAATATTCTTGTCCAAAGCTTTATGCTGTGAGATTTGTAATTGCAACAAAGAGGATTAGTTTAATATCGATTTTGCATCTGTGTCAATACATGTCTCTCAAAATATAAGAATAACCTACTACTTGGATCAAATTCTGAGGTACATATAAATCAGTGTGGAGCAGCCCAGAGAACATCGTATGTGCGACAATATGAAGCAAAATGAAGAGTAATAGAGGGAGGAGTATAGCCAAGAAAAAGTGTGTGCCATGGCAAACACTGAAGGAAGTATTTGCTGATTTTAAATTACATCTCCTTGCCTCCTACAGTACAATTCATATAGCCTTATAATTACATACCCAGTCATATGAATAAATAAACAGGTGCCGATAGGACTGACTTTTGGAATTGGGGTTCTGTAGACAACCCCTCAATGATTTTTTTTTGAGAAACTCCCCCAAAGTATGCCATAAACCCATATACTGATGTCAAATGAGGGTGGCATCCCATGTCAAAACACAAGAGAAACAAAGATAAATGTTTCCTCATCTGACCACACTGAATACCTTGGCCACCTTAGTGAGGATGTAACTGAAACGTAGGTATTTGTACAGGGCTTAATGTAAGTACCCAAAAGGTTGCTTCCTTGTTCCACAAGTGGCTGATGCCATAGTTTAGAATAAAATAAATGTTATAGGTTTTTGGCCAGCTTCTAAATTTAGAATCCTTTTTGATGAAGAAAAGCATCAAAATATTACATTTCAAAACTTCTAAGGACCTATTTCTATAAATTAGATTGTCTGCTGCTGAATATCATGCTGCTATTACTGCACTTGTAGTTACAACTCAACATGGAAAAAATCAGCTGATTAGTTGATTTTCCCTTTCAGTTGTTTCTTTCAATTTTTTTTTCAATTTCTTTTTATACAAAAGCTAACTTATGTTCTAAGGATTCATCTCTTCTTTATGGAACGAAGGAAGGTGAACAAATAGAGACACAAAAAAGCAGACAATTTAGCCCTTCTTTCTCAAGTCCAAAGCCTTATGATGTGCTTACATCAGTGGTCCTCAGCTTCTCTAGCTTAGGAAACATGATATGAACTCTTCCTTATATTACAGTACTTCCCAGAGACCCAAATGTATTAGCTGTGTTCAGTACATGCTTAGACTTGTTTTTTCTCTCATGACCTCACAGTCTAAATGGAGATGATAGCAAGTAAGGGGGGAAAACTCTCAATGGGTCATTTGTTTTAAAAATTAAATATGAATTTTCCAGTCCAATGTGGACTGGATCCATTAGCCTTGCTCTCACCTGTGTGTTGAAGATATTTGGAGATCTTACAGATATGACTGTGTATTCTCCTTATTGCTAAGATGACTACCAAATTCTGCACAGCCTATTAGGTGTTCAGCTACTATGGTAATTAGCTGAGTCTGAAATCTTCACCAGATAAAAAAGACCGACAGAATGACCTTTAAATCCCCTTGACTTCATTTTGGCATCTTATCAGCATTTTACAGTTCCTTCTTAATGTGTGACAGTGGAGAGAGTTTCATAATTCATTTCAGCTGTTGAATCCAAATATGAAATTACTGGAGAAATAGTCACAGCCACTTGGTCCAGAGAAATTTGTATTTTGAGGCCTGTTCATCCATGGCAACCATTTCTAATGACTCAGAAAGTATCAAGATCACAAAGAGCAGAGTGCTTCATTCCCAGCGGAATATAGTGTACACTGTAGCTAAACCATTCTTGAAATTACTGTCTGCAATTTAAGATGAGTCAGAGGCAAGCTCTTCTCCTTCTGTCAAAATCAACATCCAAATCCTTTTCAAGTAGCCTTAGTATTCTTTGGAGCGAGTCCTCTCCTCCCACAGGATTTGTTGGCATTTGGGTGAGTTTCAGGCACTTTGGGTAGGGCCCCCCTGTAGTGCTCTTACTCACAGGGTTGTGGGCAGGGATGTGGTCTGTCCTCAGGAACACTCTTCACAGAGCAGAGAGGTGAGCAGAAGACATGTCATGGTGGTGGGAGTAAAACAAAGCAGTCCTAATAGCTCTTCTTTGGAGGTTAGATCTCTACTTCTCCACGCACCGGAGAGTCTCATGATGTCAACCTTGAAGACTGGAGCTATTTCACCAGGGCTGCTAGATTTCAGCCCTTAACCTGGATTGAAATTTGTAAATGTTGAGTTTTTGATTACGTGTCAACTTTTGTAAAGTAGTAGAACTAAGAGGTGATGCCTTTGCTCTGTAAGGGAGCTTCCTGCAAATTTTAACCATATATTTTTTTTCCACACGAGACCAGTTCCCTCGTTTAAGGTGAATAGCGATCAGTTCAGGAAGAAGATGAACAACAGACACCCACAATACCTCTGATGACAACTGAATAAACCTGGTTTGAATCAGTAGAGATTACTCACCTCTCCTCTTCTTTCTTCTTCTTTCTTCTCAAAGGAGAAATCCTTTGACCTGAACTACACCCACCTACTGGTGAAAGTACCATCCTACTGTAGTGCCAAAATATCTGAAGCAATAAGGTTGCCTAAAACCTCAGGTCTCAAACTCTAGATGCAGCATTCTCCTGAATGTAATCACTGTCTGGCAGACCTGATGGCAAAGAGTCCACACAGTTGTACAGTTCTGGCATGGAGTTAGCCTCTGCCAGCCAGAGAGGGATGTAGACAGAGCTAGTATTGAAGGTTGTCTTCAAAAGCAAAATAAAGTATTTTTTTCAGTTCTGAACAAATTATTGTGTGGTGTAATATTGCCATTGCAATTAAACTGTTGGGCCTGAAACCTCTGGATATAAGTGCTGTGGATTTCACCTGCTTATAGACAGATACCTTTTTCCTGGAACCCTGTTACAGCAGTGACAGATAGAGAGAGATACTCTTGTGATTTATATCACAGCTGCCACCATGGTATGTGATCACTTGTGGTAAGAGACATGGATGCCAGTAATCTAAGAGTTACTCAGATTCCAAATCCTGTAATGTGTTGGCAGAAATCTTATGACTCCATTAAGTTGTGTTATACTGTATGGAAAATAGACATATCAATCATCTTCGGTTACATATTTAGAACTCATGTGATATTTAAAAGAACAATGATCTCTAAGGTATAAAAATAGTATACTCAATTAATCTATTCTGCTCTCTAACAGACTTAGTTTGAGCTACATGGCAAGTGAAATTGTCCCAGTGATTTAAAGCCAGAGCGGGTCTAAAATTACCGTAGTACTGAAGGTTGGGGTGAGAATAATGTGCACGCATGATGGAGCTGTGATCTATCCCAGAGCTTTGTGCAGCCTACCAGAAACAAAGACAAAGTGAGGGAGTGCTGGGTCACGCAGTAGGGGAAGGGCTGATGTTATGGGTGCTCACGTCTTTCTCTCCAAGCGGGTATCCGCGACTGCAGGTTTGAAACCCATGAGCTGAACTTTTCGTTGCAGTTGGGGAAATCAAGGCAGTTAGGTGAGCAAAGGGGGATAGACTGCAGGGGGGTGCAGGAGGATTGTGGGAAATGCAGGATTTTGGAATAGTGAGCAGAATGGATGACACAGAGGAGGAAAATGGCAATGGCCATTTTTCTGGGAGGATTCTAGCTCCAGAAACATCATGGTGTACGATAGGGGTTTTTTTTTTTGTCCGCCTCCACCACTCTGTATATAAAATCAGGTGTTCGGGAAGAAGGGGAAAACTACAGGAAAAGCAACTTACTTTTCTCTGGTAATGTTTTACCTCTGGTAAAAGGGAAAAAAAATAAAAATAAAGGGCCAGAATGAAGTAGGAAGTGCCAGACTGGATCAGACACATGGACTAGCTAGTACATATCCAGCCTCCAGGAGCAGTCCGGGCCAGATGCCTGCGAGGAATGTGTACTAAGCCTGCAGAAGGCAGATGTTGGGTAATCTGTTCTCAGCGAATGTTTCATCCTAAATCATAACAGTTACAGATTGGTCTAAACCCTGAAACATGAAGCTTATATCCCTTTCACAAAGGTTTTTTTAGCATTACCTATGATCATTCTGGATATTCCTGTTATGTGTGCAAATCTTACTAATTTCTTAGTCCAATGACATCTTGTGGTGAGGAGTTCCATAGACTGGTGCCAGAATTTCAGCCTTTCCTTGGTTTTGAATTTCTTGCCTTTACACTTATCCAAGTTTTTCTGTTTCTAGTTGTTATGCATAAATATACATCCTTCATGGTTTATTCTTGGTTTTCAGCTTTGTATGTGATGAAGAAGAGAGATGGAGACCTTAAATAATGGCAAGTTTCATGGGGTGGACTAAATGTCTCTACCTGTCTACAGAGTCATAAGGTCATATGGTTACTTGTCTGACTCTGCAGTTGATGACTGTCATCACAAACTTCATTTCATCTATTTCTGGCAACCAGGATGTGAAAGGCATGAGTTCAACTCTTTCTTTGTACAAGAAACAAGAATTTTACTTTTTCTGTGTCACTTCACTGGACTGAATCATATCTGTAAGGGCGGACAGAGTTCCCATATACAGTGACCCCGGACCTTCCTGTTTCACTTTGCATAAAAGAATGACGAATTCAGATGGTTCAGAAGAGGAAATTTAGGTTGGTTATTTAAATGTATTGCCCAAAGGCATTTTAATACTAGGAGAAAGAAACCCAAAACAAAACAAAAATAAAGGGGGGGGGGGGGAGAAAAAATGAAAAGGCATATCTGAGGAGCCCAACTTTCTCCTCCTCCTGTTTCTGGAGACCTTGTAATTTGTATGCAAAGATTCAAACAGAAGTGCTCAGCCAGGGAAAGACTAAGGTGGGATCTAATTGCACTCTTTGACTACCAAAGAGGATTTATAGGGATGACAGACCCAGGCTCTTCTCAGACGGAATCACCAGATGCAGCAAAAGAAATACCTACTGGATATAAATAAATTTTTTTCACTTGGAGAGCAGTTATACATGGAAGCAGGCTGTGCAGATCTCCTTCTTCAGGGATTTTCAGAACTCAGCTGAAAAATTCCATGAGCAACTGGATCTAATTTTGAAGCCAAATTTGCTCTTAGCAGGAGGTTGGACCAGATTACTTTCAGAGGTCCCCTTCCAAAATTCGTGGTACTGTATGATTCCTACCTGTGATTAAGCTACCTGAAATTTGCCCAAGGTCCAAAATGTTATTTAGGTTTAAACTCTTTAGAGCCCTAATTCAGACCTTTAGCTTCAAAATAAAACTTCCTCTCAAGAAAATCAAATGTTTCAGAGGAAAATGAATAAATTGATTTTAGCAAGATTTTGCCCTCCAACAAACATTGTCCAATGCTAATTAAATTCTGTATTTGATCTTCAGTCTCTGCTCAGTGATGAACCTGCTGCCGTGGTAGCCTGACAGTTACTTGGATTTATGAATATAAGGAAATTTAAAGCTGAGGGGAGATCAAACAAAACTAAGTAAAGCAAAAATAAATACCAACACTCCATTTTGACTATAAATTTAAAGGATCAGAAGAAAGAGCTCAGATTTGATGAGTTTGTTTAATCCAGCAGGTGCTGATCTGAAGTAATAGAGTAATTCTATAATTATACCTATATCTCCTCTACTTTTGATCAGAAAACAGTGCTTTGGCACTGATTAAAACCTCCTTCCTGATAACTAAAGGAGAAAAAAAAAATTGAGGTACTTTTTTGCACAAAATCAAGTTGAGAATCCCAGAAATTTTCAACACCAGATTATGTAGCGTGGTTCAAAGATCCTAGAGCCAGCATTCAGTGAAGTGTGTGCACCCACACAATACAGCACAGAGGTGCTAAGGCTGTGTTCATTGTACATATAGAGAATGCACCCACAGTGTAGATCTGCTTTGCGTCCTCCCAGCAGGGATTGTTAGCAGTGATGCTGGTTATGAAGTAGATATGGACAAGGGCATCCTCAACAACTCTGCTTTAAGCTCTTTTGACTCTCTGACCATACCCCTCAGTTTTAGTATGGTCACTAATCAGCAAAACATGATGGAATGCGGACATCTAATCCTGTTGTTCACTGGTGAAACAAGTTCAGGTCACTACATCCCTTGGAGATTTGGTGAAGAGCGTTGCAGAGAGCAACATTGGTGATGAATGGGTAGAGTGATCGTGTAATTAAATCTGACATATCTTGTTATAAATCAAAACTGACAGAAGTCCCAGAATTGTTTCATAAAGCTCTGTGCAGTCTGGAATGTCCAAGCCTTTCAAGCAAAACATAAAACCAAAATCCTGACCCTTCTTGTCTTTAATAAGCCTACAACTATATTTTAAAAAGCAGAGCTGAGAGTAAGAGAACTGAGGGCAAAGCATTTCTTGATCAAGGACAGCAAGGTACGCATTAAAAACAATGGATAGATTGAGGTTTTCTCTCTCCTAAGGATGCACTATCAAGCTTTCATCTAAAAAGTGACTCTCATAATTAGATGTATAATGCTGGAACCCGGACTTATTTCTGTGCTCCCAGCAACAAAGTGCTGATCAGATCTTTCAAAAATACTTTTTAAAAGAGAGAAAGAAAAAAAAAAAAAAAGAAAAATAAGCTAGCTCCTTCCAGAACTTTTATCTAAAAATGCTGGAAAAACTGGGGATGCTGTGAAATCTGCTAGGGACTTTGCTGATGTTGCTGGTTCTCCAGGAAAGCTGATCAGATTCTGTGCTGAAAAATGGGAGAGTAAAATTCACCGGCAGGCAGACTGTTTGGAAGTCAGATGATGACCTCCTTTTTGCCCTGATTTCCCCACAGTTTTGGTTGGAAATAGGATTATACTGTGCTTCCTGCTCTAAGGGGAGGGTTGGATTTGGTGACCTCCAGAGGTCCCTTCCACAAAATTATGTCAAGATTCCACGATTCCCTCCTAAACATTCGTGTAATAGCAAGAAGCATCCATCATACTTGGCCATAATTCAGCTTATGGGTTTTTTTCCCAGCAAAGTTTGAACTAAAGAATTATACAATTTTGCAATTAAAATAAGAAGCTTTAATTAAATTGTGTTCTCTCTTTTCTCCTGAGACTACACAATCTTTGAGTTACCACTGACAATATTTCACACTCATACACCACAGGGATTTATTCTTAGAATTTTTTGTTATTCTAGTTCTAAATGTTCCATGAGAAGAAAGGAGTGGCTTCAAAGCGAGATTTCTGTGTTTCCTAAAGTTTTAATCTACTAAGATTTCCAAGCACTTATTAGCTGCAAGAGATGAAAACAGGAAGGCCCAATGGCAAGATTTATAAAATCAACTGAACATTGACTTGAAGAATATTAGTAGTCTGTAAATCAAAAGTATTTCCTCAGGATGTATATGCCTTCCTTTATTCACTTCACCTAAATTTCTCATGATGACCAGAAAAGCTACAGTATCTTGTCTTTAATAACACTTTTGCTGACAAAACAAATCAGTGTTTTACATTTTCTCTCTCCACTGAAGCCATGAGGACCCATCCTGTCACTTTCTTCTAATGAACCAATCGCCTTCCTGAGTTGGCAAGAGCTGAATATTTTTTACCAGGCCTGCATGTGTAACTGCCTTACAAAGTAGTCAGGATTGGGTATCAGTCAAAACAAGCATATGTGAAAATTCACCATTTTAGCAGATGGAGTCAGAACAGCTCACTTGCATACAGTAAAAGCCTTAATATTTCCACAGCTGGCAAGTTTCCTGTGGTCTAAAGGACTGGAGCTTTTGCTCTTTGAGACAGAAGAACTAAATCAAACCTTAATTCAGAAAACATTTTGTGTTTGAAATCTCTAGATGCTTTAGTAGATCTTCCCCTCCCCAGAAGGCAAAACCAAAAGCTTAGGCTACGTGGGGGAAAAGTGTAGATTTCTTCCTCTGCCCCATCCGTCTTGAAGTGAAAGCAGTAGTATGGTAAAAGCTCGGTTTTGGCTTCTGTGCCTTTTTTTACAACCAGGCTTTTCCTGATGCTGCTCTTTGGCCACAGATCTTACCTCTTGCCTCTCCTGACCAATATAATTGTGTCGACAGAAGTCTGCAGTACAGAGAAGATCGACTTCTGAATTTTATTGTGTTGCTCCTGTGAAGTCCAGTGTAACAGGAGAGTGTGTTATGAAACCAGCCATTAATATTACACAGTTGAGTCACTTACTGTACAGTGATTTTATCAAGAGCAAAAAACCTTTCTTGGAAATATTTTCTGTTGGAAAGTTAACTATTTCTGAGAGCACATTCTTAAACTAGAACTGTCTTGTCCACAAGGAAGTCAAAATCCTTTTACAACACCATGTAAATTGAAGCGTCTTTGCTCACACATTTCTTGACAGTCAGAACATTTTCAACTAAAAGAAACTTTATCAGAGCTGAAAACCATTATGGGACTGCACCAGTTCACAGGAGGTTTCAAAGGAGGTGCCAGTGCCTGGCCCACTCTGCATGGTGGTGTAGGCACTGATGTGGGGTTTGCAACTGTCGGCTTTGAGCTTTTGCCCTGGCACAGGGGTGGATGAAGGATGGAAAAATCCTGTTCATAATCAGGCAGAAGTCCTGAAAATTTGCCCCACCTCTGTGTTTTAGCTATAGGGCACTACCTCTCCTTGAACTATAAGGTTCAGCTTGCATTCAGAAAGGGGATGTTGCCACTCCCACACTGAAAGTCAAATGTTATGTTGTCTTCCCAATGACATCTTCATCTGAAGCAGACAAATACCGAAATTGAGAAAGTTGTCTTGAAATGGATCTGTCACTTGAGTATGATATGTCACGTGAGTATGACCTGTCACGTGAGTATGACCTGCTCTTTGAGTACAGAGGTGGACTGGGAGACTCGAATTCTGGTTCCAGCACTTATCACAACGCTGTTTCGCCTGTTACAAAAAAAAATTTGAAACCATGACTCCCCACTTCTTATGGCTGGAAGGTCTAGGTGTTGTTCAGACGGTAATTTGACACTTCCAGTTGTGTGTTTTATTATTCAAAAGCAGTATTTCAAAGCAAAATTAGTTGCAGTTGTCCATCTTCCCTGTTTTCTACAGGTTGCTATTGTACTGATGTTATGCCCTGTAAAATCTCTGGTGATACTGCTCTCTGGCTAAATAAAACAGATTTGTCCCATGGAATGCATATTGAAATTACAGTTGTAGGATTGCTTGACTAACATCTAGCCATATTCAGGGAAATATGTGAGCGGGTTTCACAGATGTTATCCATGTATAGACTCCCAGTCTAGATATGGTAGTTAGTTCTTCTTAAGAATAGTAACCAGAGAAACGGCCCATGTGGATCTTTGTGTTTAGTCTAATGCATCGAGTACTTTACACCATCTATTCAAAGGGACACTTTTGGCCCTCTATATAGATAGCAGCTTCTGAAAGCTTTGGAAATACTAATCACTTCTCTCTCCAGCAACCCAGCTAACACGCTTACTGGGACTCATGATGTGAAGATTCAAGGCTCCCAATGGACTCAAACCTTGCTTTTTTACTCTCCCAGCCATCTAAATCATGGTGATTGCATGGTCCCAGCTATATAGTGAAGACGGTGCCTTTCATCCTAAATTGCATGGATGTAAACAGACCGAGTATTCAGATCTGTTGTCTCACGTCTGTTTCGTCTTCAATACCCATACTACACTCAGTTTTGCTACTATTTTCCATTTAATTAGGGAATATTTGAAGCAAAATGACAAAACGAAATTGATTTCAAATCTGTTCTTAGCAAAAGGAGTCTCAAATAAAAAAACCTGAAGGGCTGAGTCCTTGCTGAGTACCCTCCCTGCTGAACCAGGACCACCTGCCTTCATCCTAGATTCACCCTGGCCACTCCTGTTTTCCCACTGCCTCTTGCTAATAGTGTTAGATATCAGCTATATCAGATGTTAGCCTTCCTAAATTTCCACAGACCTCCTGTTTCTTTTCTTTAAAGAAAGCACCCGTTGATGCAGACAGCCTTTTTCCCTCTGGCTACATAACACAGGACACAACTGTGAACCTCCAGAGAGCACTGGGCTTGGCGGGGAGCTGGTTCCTCGTACAATATTTTAGCAGAGAAACATGCAAAGAAAACAACAAGGACAGTTACCCTGCGTAATGAAAGCTCAATGATTTAAAAAGCAGCAGTGTGTGCGTGAGGGAAGGAAGGGAGGCTGGGGGATGGGATGGCAGATTTCACTTGCCAGACCAGGGGTAACAAAAAATTATCCTGATCCAGTAGACCATGAGAAAGGATATTACCGGGGTATGAAAAAAATCTTTTGGGGAGATGGAATGTATTTTTTCTGCCCTTTCTCTAAAGCCCTGTTATTTTGCTGTTCTTTGCTTGCATCTGTTAAATGCTGGAATGTCTGCAGGGACGTTTTGAAAAGCTGCACAATGTCAATTAAATTTGCCGAGCAGTATATCTTTTTGGAGTACGTGTGACCTTTTCTGTTTGTCATTTCCTGGGCATCACACCAAGTGATCCTCTTAGGATGCTGGCTTTGTGGAGCAGGCCCACAGCAGCAGGACTGCAGGAACTGCAGGTTTCTGGGACCGCTGCCAACCTCCGGATAATTGCCATCAGCAGGAAAGAGCTAGAAAAGCTTGGCTGAGTCCATCTTTTACAGATAGATTGACCCCTTTCTGCCACTGCAGAATCACAGTCAGAGAGAAACACACATCCAAAAAGAGCGAGAAGGGAGGAGAGGAGGGGGAGAGAGGAATGATTACAGCAGGAAGGCTACATCTGATCCGAACAGGGGAGATTTGGAGGTTACACTTGCTGCCTCGCCATCGCCAATATTCTTAACATCTTCTGTTTTAAGACAGGCAAAGCTGAGAATGAAGCTTAAATGTGGATCTCTGTTATAATAAAGCTGGTGCTTCTGTGAGAGCAGAGTCAGTGCTCTGAGAGGGGTGGGAAGGGTGGGAATTCAATACCTCTGCAATACATCTGCTGGGAAATAACAATTTGGACATGTATGCAGCAAGCAAAAGAGAGAGAATGAGTGTATGCCGAAAGCCACCGCAGGTGCTTGGAAAGGAGATGAAGGACAGCAAAAGGAAGGAGAAAGGAGACTGCATGGCCACGGTTCAGTAACTAAGCTGAGATGCTCTGAAAAACAGTGAGAGCCACAACTGCACCTTACAAATGCTGGGAGTGGAAAGCAGTGCCCTTAATATCCCTAAGTCCAGCAAGTGGTTGACTGGGGTAAGTGGTGGTGACGTGGGCAGGCAGTGATTTCAGCAACCAAGATTGCAGATACATCACCTCCTCCGCATGCTTTTCCACCTCGGTGCTACATGCAGAGCTCGGTGTCGGTGGCGCTAGTGAATACCAGCAGCGACCACAGCACAGGAGCCCACGAGCTCAGCCTGGGAATTTCCAGACAAGTGCTTGGATCCTCACCCCGAGCCCGAGCCTCCTGCCCTGGAATATCTCAGTAGAGCTGAGGCAGGCAATGGTCAGAGTCTGGCTGAAATATTAAGCCTGCCCTAGGCAATCCCAAACCATGAGGTCCAAGTCCAGTTCTAACTCCAGTAGGGAATGGAAAGAGGCGAGCGGGTTAAAGAGGTAAGCAGTTGTCCCTTCACTGCAGTTGTGTGCCCTGCTAGGTAGGGACACTGTGATTCTGAATCCTCTCTCCTCTCCTGGAGGAAAATCCTTCCATCACTCACTGAAGTGCAGTGGTCATTTAGAAAAGAGCAAGTTTGAGTCGCAAAAATGTATAAAGCATGTGTAAGCTCTGAAAATCGAGATCTGTACGGAAAATAATGCTCCTGGGATAGAACCTCTCTGTTGTGTGTTTAGGTCAATACAGTCTCTATTAATATTAAGATGTTTGATGCTATAAAGGACATAACACTCAAATTCATTCACTAGCAATGCTTCATTTTCTCTTTCCTCACCCATGATATATGTCTCAGTTGCCAACATAAATAATACTTGGGTTACAGTAATGTCCTGTGGCTCCAGACTGGGGGAGCTTCAATGCATAAGGTGCTGAGCAAACATGTATGGAGGCATAATCCTGTCAGATGTTATCCAGGTCATATAATCCGCAGCTATATTCCTCCCTCTAGAGAACACACGCGGCTCGACAAATGCTTGCCCTGCTTCTGTATGTGACACTCAATGCCAGTGAGTGACATCTTGCAGATGACACTTTATTGGTACAGCAGGTGCTGGTGGCGAGGGCTATATTTAAAAAGCAGAGGTCTAAAAATGGCTTTGCAAGGCTCTGTGCTTAACAGGTCTCAGTCATTTCCAGACCAGATTTGACTCTTTCACAAGACCTTTCTCCCCTTCCTCCGCCGGTCACAAACTTACCAGAAACCAAGGGGTGCTTTCCCGGCTCACCAGCAGAAAAGCCATGCAATCTGGGCTACAAAATCCATATCATTCATAGGAAAGAAGATGTGCATGTTTCCAGGGTCATATATTACAAGGCGTTTTTTAAACAGAAAAGAAGGCAAATTCCCTGTAAGGTTAGCATTGTAGCAGCTTCTATTTGTCATAACCCCAAAGTTAATGTAGACAAAGGCAGAAGAATACATCACCGTGAACTAAGCAGCAGCGTGCATTTTTGGCATGTCACCCACTCTGTGGTAGCCCTGCCTATATGTACCTAATCCTAAGGAAAACATGACATAACCCCCTCCTGGATGGGCACGAGTAAGGGCATGTCCACAGTGCTCTCCAGAGGATAACTGGATTAGCCTGGGGTCACTTGTCTGTTTCAACTTGTTCTGCCACATTTTTACTCATAAGACCCCTAAGTTGTCAAAGCAGTTTGCCACTTTAGGCAATAAGGATGTTTCCAAGAGCCAGAGGGTAATTTAGGGCTGCTCAAATGATGTCCAACTGCCAGCAAAACATCTGCAATATTTAGGACTTGATGGCTGCCCTTAAAACTGCACTTCTGTATGGTCTTTCCACTTGTTAAGATCCAACACCTTGTTCAGAGGTTAAGTATGAGTTTAACAGAGAACATCCCAGACAAGGCAGAAAAGCAGTTTAGGCATTAGGATGCAAGTTGGAATTTCTTCTGGAGGTAGCCTCCATGGCTACCTCCATCCACCTATGGATATGTTCAGGAGCAAGAAAAAGTGGTGAGATGCTGGTCTGCTGGCCACAAAAACTGGTGCTCTGCTCAAGTTAACTTGAAAAGCGTTGCCATACCTCATCTTATAATATGCTACTCAATTACGCTTTCCACGTGCTATTTAGAGTAATCCTAGCCTGAGTGTTGTCCCTGGGAAATATGAGGGAACAAACTTGAAATTTAAGATGTCTGGAAACCCATTTGTTTATTCCTTCGATATTAAATGATTTTTTTTTAAAATGAATATGCATTAAGAAACTATATATTGTGGCTGGAGGAACTGTCAGCATCAACAAAGTCATTCGCTCCTGTGGGCAACATGTAGAAAGGAAAACACCTCTATATTTCATTTTGTTTCCATTTTCCACCCCCATTTACAGTTGAGGCATGCAAATGGTTTGAATAGCCTTACTGGAATCAGGAGGACAACTCATGGGCTTACAGAGGGGCATGTGATGGGGTCTTTACCAAATCACCCTCCAACACCAGATGCTGGAAGATGTAGTGTTGGTAGCTGTTGGCAGCTGACCTGAAGAAGTTAAGCTTAGCAGTGAATGAAGCCCCCGGGCTCTGCAGCTCAGCTTCGTTTCCTGCCTTTAGCACAAACTATTTTAAAAGAAACTGAGACCAACAGCTTTTCCCAAGCCAACAAAAATAAAAGGCTTGCAGCAGGTGAGGTGCAGCATGCCTGCCTCACTCCAGGCTGCTCTGCCAGGAAATCAGGGGGCTGGATGGTGGATCAACAGCAGCTGAAAGGTGGGCACAGAGGCAGCGGCACCGTGGCTGAGGTTCAAACCCAGAGCAACGAGGCATCCGTGAGAAAGATTGTAGTTGTTGACAGTGGAGAAATGTAATTCGTGGTTTGCAAAAGCAGCCCAGTTCCTTAAAATAAAATAGAAAATGTCATACACAAGCAAATCCCCTAGCTCTGTTAGCTACCTGGCCAGTGAAAGGCTGCCAATCAGCCAGCTATATGATGTTGATATAAACCCCACAGCTCAGGCAAGATCCCCTGGATGGGTTTGATTAAGGACTAGTGCATCTTTATGAAAGTGAGTCAACTGGACACAGATGTTTTCATTCTTTGGTGGTGTAGAAGCAAAAGTCCTCCCTCCTCTTTCTGCCTCCTGCAATCTTCAGCTATATTTTTAATACTTTTTTTCATCTCTTTTTATTTGCGTGTATTAAAGGAGACTATAGACTCCTAAACTGGGGGAAGAAGAAAGAGAGGAAATGCCAACACATCAGCCCACAAATAGCCAAGCTGCTTACAAACTTGCTCATAATTAAACTCAGAAAACTTCCCTCCTCGATGGAAATCCCAGGCTCACCCACTTAAGCTCTTCCCAAAAGCAATGCGGTTTGCACTGTATGCTGCTTGTGTTAACAAATTTATGTTGTTCTAGGCCAAGCAATAGGAATAAAAGAAAAACCCTTACAACCCTTCAGAGAAAGTACGCCTCTTGGAGCTCCCTTAATGTCAAGAAAGGATGACTCAGTCTAGAAACACCTGAGTTGCACTCTGCTGCAGCAGGGAAGTCTGGCATAGGGTCCACTTCTGAGACAGGGAGAAGTCATATGAGATGATTTTCTTTTTTAAATTATTTAGGAGAAAAACTTCCCCCCTCTCCTTGCAATTCTCTGTCAGGTTCTTCCCTGCAGGACCGTCCAGACAAGAATCACCAATCTTCCCTGGAGCCCCTACTGCTCTGGTCCTCTTGCCGGAATAGGTGTCAATGCAACATTCTCCCAAGCTGGTTTCTGCACACACACACAATCTACCTGAGATACTGAATCACGCCCAGTGAATCTGCTTTAGTGCCCTATTTGCATCTAGTTCCCCATAACCACTTCTGCAGATCCACCAGTACTATCATCTGCTCATATAACATCCTCCAGTATCCACGATGACAAGTCACTCACTCTTTCCATCTGAATTCCTCCTTACTGCTCATGCTGTCATTATTTGTTTCACCAAAGGAAGGCAATGAAGGATCATGCTGTTTTTTTCAGTGTCCTACATCGCCCTTCCACCTCTCCATCTTTTCGTAACATGTCTCATATTCACACAGCAAGAAAGATGCTCCCAAATCAATACAGAAAAAGAAATCTACAGGATTACTGACTTCTCCTTCAGTTGCTTCTTTTGGAGCATGTTTGGAAATCCCAATTATTAAAAACATCAAGTACCCCGTATTCTGCAAACCGAGTGCCTTGCAGACCTGGCATGTTGATAGTCCCAGAGCTGAAGCACCCAGCGTCACCAGCCACTTTGCAGGAGCTATACCAGTAGCAATGATACCCACATATCTTCCCTTTCCGGTATATAGGCTCCCTCTTTGTGCAAATGGTTGTTTCAATTTTTAGCTCAATGCAGGTGCCAAGCTGTATGCGTGAGTAGAGCATCACTTGTAGGTTTGGACTTTGCATGTTTTGAGGCAGAGCTGCATGGACATCCAGGAATACAGGATGCTATGATGGGTTGTATCTGGTATATTTTCTTATCGTAAGTTATGGTCATGCAAGAGTTGTTCCTGAACAGCAAAAAAAGAAGACAGTTCATTCACATTTTTCCCAGTTGATGCAGAAAGAGAAATCTGGGTGGTAGAAGAAGCTGTGCTCTCCCTGAGGAGCTCAGACCACATTCCTCTGTGAGATCGGAAATGCAGGGGGAGATCTGAAAGACCCAGCAAGAAGGATGTCTGCAGAAAAAAAGCTAGCCCTAGGCCGAACACCAGGCTTCAGATGTGGAAAATAGGAAAAGGCTTGTCCTAGGGTCTGGCAGGGCTGATGCAGAGTTTGTCATCACACAGGCCACTAACACTGGCTGGATTGAGAAAACGCCCACGTGTGACAATTTGTTAAAGAGCTCAAGCAAGCCATTTGTGATTTTGCAGCATAAGCATCCAACATGAAATCTCCCACTCTATCCTCTGTTTTGGGGTCATTTTTTCCCCTTTTAAATAAGATAAAAGCAAATAAATTATCATTTTATTCCTCCTTCTCAAGGGAACTTGGCTGATGGAGGACTGAATTAATTTACAAAATACTGAAATGTTGCTTTCTCACTCATCCTGGGTTAAGTGTAAGGTTCTTATCTTCTTGCTCTCAGCTACACAGGTACCTCATTTTCTCGTGCAATTAATGAATAAACAAAACCCTACCTGTTACCTCTGTCCCCTTCGAATTTTCCTGCAATGTAGGAGCGGCAAATAATGACCTACTGCAAAAGCAGGAAATAAATTATAGCCGAAATGGCAAAAGCAAAATATTTCTCCTCTAAACATGTTGTTTTTCACTTTGTATGTCTTGGCAGCCTAACCTTCTGAAAACACCCACCTGAATTCTCTGCACTCAACAGAGCAGCCCAAGGATAAACCCTCCAGTAAATCCTATGTGACTGAAGGTACAGGAGCCTGACTGTAAGTAAAAGCATTTTAAATATGATTGCTATACCTGTAAGTAACCAAAGAGCCCTTTTGGAGCAAATAATTTCCTTGGAAACATCTGAATCCAATCATCTAAGCCGGGGAGACCGCATCTATGTAATACCACTGCTCTCGTCTCCACATTGTCTGTCCCCTGCCTCAAAAGAAAAGAGTTTACCCTGTCCATCTATCATTTAAATGGTAATGAGCTAAATGAATTCCTCCTCACTTCTGAGCTTCCGAGCAAGCTTGGGTTTATTTATTCATTTAAAGGCACGGGAACAAGTTTGACATTGCTGAACATGTCCCAGATTTATGGAAAATAAAACTGTACTAATCTGGTGCGTTTATTAGCTTTTCTGTCGGATGCCTCCATGAGTATCCAGAGATGTGAGTTTGCCCCGCAGTTCTGTTCTGACTGCAACAGCATCTCCTGAAATGTAAATGTTATCTTAAGGTCATATGCTGATGAAAACCACTGTTTTGCCAAACTCTAATTTCTTGGTCATTTGACAAAGCAGCTGCTGTGCAGTTATATGGCACAAAGAAAGCTATTAAAGATGGATGAGTTATGTGTTTGATTTGGCATACATTATACTGCTTCTAAAGATAAAAATTAAGATAGACGATTATTTTTCCTGATTTAACTGAATGAATAAAAGACCTCTTACAAATACATATACTGGAATGATACTTCTAAATGAAATTGTTCATCTACACCTTATGTAGTCCTCTGAATGCATATGAGCATGCATTTTAAACTAACAAAGCAAATATCCTAATGCCCAGTATAATTAATTAGTAGCATCATAGGTTGGTATTGAGAAAAATTCCTGATTTGGAGGAAAATACAGAGATTAGACAATTGTATATGTCATGTGACAGTAAGCTCTGCAGCTGGTGTACATTAACGAAAATAAAAATTACAAGGTTTGGGTAATCAACAGCTGGTGTCAGCTGGTATGGTACCACATCAGTGTCTCCAAGGTCTGTGAAGATTATTTTTTACCATCTGGAGGATATCTAGCATTGGCCAATGTCAGAAGTACAATACTGGATGCTTCTGCTGCTGCTTTGGCAAACCAGTACGAATGCTCACTTGTATGAGTGGGGAACATGCAGTGCAGAGTCAAGAAGGACGGTAATATGACGTTTTAGGAGGTGGTGCTGTCATAGCTCGTCGTTCAAGGCGTTTTTAATGTGTGAGAAAGAGCTGACAGGGAAATCATGTGTAAGTTTTGGGTTACATGAATATCTGTGTCCAGAAGGAGTTGGAGTGTTGGAGTTGTAGCAGGGTTTGGTCTCCACATTTGAGCTGTGAGAAGTGGGTTCTGGAAGCAGAGGTGTTCCTGGGAGCTCAATGTCTGGTGACAGACAGAGAAGGAAGTGCTGCCCTGCACGTTGTTTGACCTTCATCTTGCAAGGAGAAAGGTCAATTATTCTCAGAAAAATACCAGCAGTGTTTTCTCTCACTAAAAATTATTGTAGTTCAGGTATACTTTTGGTACTTTGCAACAAAGAATTAAATACCCTAGAGTCTGGGATTTCCATGGTCACTTCTCTTCTATTTTATTTTCCTCCCTTTTTAGTTATGAAGTTCAGAGACATTCCAAATGGGGAAGATAATTTAGCATTTAAGGTAGACTTTACTTGTGCATCAAGTAAAGTCCAGCATTCATTTACACCCACCGTTCATTTACACATTAACTCTCACATAGCCAAGGAGGTAGGAAAATTGTCCTGGTGAGAAACAACTGAGCAATAAAATTGCTTTCAGATCAGAAATCTGAAGCAGAAGAATAAGACTCATCAATATTCAAGCCAATGAAATATATGTATCTCTAAAAATATAGTTACTAGGCTGGCAAGGAATCTACCTCTCCATCTTACTGACAACTTAGATAGGTCACATCTCAAAATTTGGTTTCCAGATCAAGATCTGAGATGAAAAGGGCCTTCTGGATATATTTTAAAGAGGACGAATATGAGTGTGAAGCACCTTGTGTTTAGTGAGAAGTATCTTGTGTTTAGTGATTGCACCATACATTTTGGGGGTGTGTGGTCCACTCAGCCAGCTGCAGGCAAGAAGAGATTTGCCTGCTTTAGGACAAAAGAGGCTTTTTCTGCTACGTGTTGTGTGGGACTTCATTTTTTCTCAAGGAATTCTGCCCCTTTTGCTTGTGACTGCCGCTCCTCTACTAAGAGACCTCAGGGATAGCAACACAGCTTGCCCTGTGCCTCAGTTTCCTAAAACAGGGTGGTTTACCTTCCTTATAAACCATTTTTTTTGTTCACCGATGGAAGCTATTAATTAATATCTTGTAGCTCCAGCTGTCAGCCTAGCCCACTGAGCTGCTGCAGTCTCCGTGGGATGGGAACAGTCTTGCATGGCATTGCCTGTGTACATTGCCTGGTGCAGCAGCTCTGTATCTCAGTAGAGACCTCTGCCACAATGACAACATATTGCACTTTGGGTTTTGCCTTACAAAATTCAATTCACATGCTGAGGTTTCATGCTTTTGCAATTTACTTCTTTGAATTACTTAAGATACCTCTCTAGGACACATAATTCTTGTGAAACTTGTTAGTTCTCCTTATGATAAGTAAATAAATAAATAAGCAGGCTGGAATTCATTACTGAAATCTAGTAACAGCCCAGCAGATAATTCAACAATAAAACATCCATGCCGTAAAACATCAATATTTGCAATAAACCATGAGCTGAGAGAAGGCATGGTAGAATAACTTCTTCCACTCATGAAATACCATATCCTCATGACAAAAACACAGCAAGACACAAACTAAGCTAAAAGGGAATTACCAGGGCTGCAAGGTACCTGCATGGCACCTTGTCCTTGCTGAATGTGATTCCTCTTTGGGCTTAGCGCATTCCTTCACCAGTGTTCAAGGTATGGGAAAGGGAGGTCATAAAAGGAGTCGAGTAATGCAGTAATGCTTGTGTGCATCTATGCTGTCTGCAAAGGCTTTATGGCACCATCATGGTCCCAAAACATCCACTTAACCTCCAGCTGACATTTATGTGTAAAAAACAAATGATATGGCACTCCTCGTCCTACCTGCTTGGACCTAATTGCTCTGCCCCTCCAGTATTTACACTCTGCTTATGTTTCCATTGCTATATAGAGCTCTGCTCTTCATCATCCCCAAGATGCAGGGATGTTAAGGATCATCTTGCTTAGATCACCCACATCACAGGTTATGAAGTTTCACCCAGCTGCCCTCAAGATTGGTACCAGTAATTGATGTTCAGTGAAAATTCTCTTCCAGAGAGACACCCAGCCTTGATTTACAGGAAGAGAGAAACAGAGAACCCACTGCTTTCTTTAGCAGTTTGTTCTGGCTTGTAGTCCTCCTCAGCAAAAGCTTAATCTCACTCTAAATCACACTGGTCCTTCTCATGCCTTTCTCTGTCTGATTAAAGAGCCCTTTTCCAAATGGGTTCTTCTCTCCACACAAATATTTCTCCAGTAGTCAAATTACTTCTCCATCTTCTCCTTGTCCAAGTAAGCTGACTGAGTTTGAAAAGTCATTCTCAGGAACTTTCTCCTGCCCTCGTCTGGCTCTTTTCTGAGATTTCTCCATCATATTTTTTTTTTACTTCTTGAAAGCAAGCAAACTAGGATGTATGCAACATTACCATTTCACTCACCTTGATTTTGTACACAGGTGCAGGGCTGCAATCAGATTCTATTGAAGTGGGAATACTAATATAAGAAAGGACTGTGAGTTTTAATATTAAAGGCCCGAAAGTACTGTATATGGAGTATATATACAGTACATATAACATATATACATGCAGATAAATTCCTATAGATTTAGATGCCTCTTGGCTCTGCAGACTAACAGCCATAGATGTAATTATTCTGTAGTTGTGTGGGTTGTGCCTTTAGGTAAGTTTAGCTGATTAATGCCAGTAGGGGAAAAACATGTGGAAAGAAGTCAGAAGCGGGAAGTGTCAGAAACAAGAAATGAATCAGGGTCCTGCATTAGCAGGGAGAGTGTAATAAGCATGGCCACTCATAACATGTTAGGTAGATTTGCTTGCCTTATCTATATCTAAATTAATGTTCATAGAACCATAGAACGGTTAGAGTTGGAAGGGACCTTAAACACCACCCAGTTCCAATACCCTGCCATGGGCAGCAACAACTTCCACCAGACCAGGTTGCTCAAAACCCCATCCAACCTGGCCTTGAACACCTCCAGGGATGTTCAGCTCTTAGTGGAGACCTCCTGCCCTGAACTCATGGTCAGACAGAAACTCATGTCTGCTGCAAGACCTTTGCTGAAAATTTGGTCCCTGAATCACAGGCACTTAAGTAAAACTCAGTGCCAAGCAGGCTGGGCTCCTTAGTATTACCTAGAGAATAGACTTTAATTCTTTATAAACTGTGTCATTTGTATCTGAGAAGCAATATCATTCAAACTCATGCCATATTTATATCACATCCCCGGTTTGTTGACTATATAATTTAGTCAAGATTTTTATTAAAATTCTTTCAAATGTATTGCTATGAAGGCACAGGTTCTTTGTCTTGAGCTCCTTAGTTCTCATTTTCCAGCTCTTGCCTGGAGGGCAACAGGCTTTACACAACATAGCACTACTCATGGTGATGGGAGGGCGAAACTACCCCTCAGACCAAGGTCAGCCACCTCTGGTGGGACCTCCCTCCTGCAATTCGCAGCAGTCATCTCTCTCTGTTCAGGGATCTCTATATGTCCTGGAACAACCAGGAATGCTGAGTGGCTCAGCAGGATGTGGAGCTCAGGTTGTGTTACTCACCCTCATAACCTCTCCCGTATAAACATCCCTCACATTCCTTGCCTGCAGGAAGGTTGTCCCTTTCCTATGTATGAAATTTCATAACTATGTGATAGGAACAAAGTATGCATTCTGTGTTCCTGCATGCACTGCATTGCATTTGGCTGTATTAAAACATGTTTTGCCTGAATAAGCCAAGCTTCACCAGTGATCTAGCTTACACTGTCCCTGCAGTTATTTGTACTTCTACCAATCTTCATCAGCTGCAAATTCTATCAGCAGTGACTTTATATCTAATTCTAGATTACTGATGAAAACATCCGGTAGCCCCAAGCATAGGACTGATTCTGCGGAGACACTGCTCAGAATGCCCCTAGTTGATGATGATTTATCTGAATATTCGGACCTGTCATTTATCCTTTTGTCAGGTGATATCGTCCTGTGTTGCTGTTTTTCCCTCTTGCCTTCCCTTGTCTTTCCCTTTGAAAACTAAAACTGTGATATTCAGCAATGTTCTTTTCTATATCAGCTTGCTGGCAGCTCTGCTAGGAGTAGTGGGTTCTTATTCATGGGAAAGCATGTGATTGTGTTGAGCCACAATGTAAATTGAAAGGTAGAGGCCATTTCCTATGTTCTGACATAAATACGATCCATGAGAATAAAATGTAAATACACACATGTATATCAGCTAGTTCATAAAAACTGGTTGGTTCCTTTTACAAGTTTTGAATATGCATTGCAGATAGGTTTGGGCCTTATGTTTGTTTTACTTTTTAGTGCTGTTCTTAAATAAATGGGTTGGTTCCGTTTATGTGTTTTGTTTTAGCAGTGTGGTGTTAAACACATCCAAAATGTTTCAGTCAAGTAAAAAGTTTTAACTTTGTCCAAAAAAAAACCCCAACCCACAGAACTGTAGAAACAGCCAGGCATTGTAGCCATTCCCCAAATAGAGTGTTAGGATTTGGCTATAAACTTAATCTGTTTAATATGGTTTGGGCTTATGCAGTAGGTCATGGTGGTTAATGTTTAGTGAGCTGAAACAAGAATGGAAGAAAATTATAATGGAAAAGCTTGGTTTTAAAAAACAACTCTTCATAGATGGCTATAAGGGAGATGATTGGACTCGTGGTGGGTATCACACATATTTTGGCTAAGCTGGGTTTTGAAAGACTTTCAGCTGAGATAAGCATGTTCATCTGAGCCGGGCTTTTTAGCTCAAACACTCCTAATGTTGGACTATTGGCACAAGGTGATGACAGCTGCAGAAGACAGAGAGGAAAAAGCCGTAGCATTATGTCTTTGTTACAAAGAACAGTAGCACAGAAGAGGCAGCATTGCCTAAACTAGTTTTGTGTGATTTGGGGAAGGGGGACATGGTGGCACGGTCCAATTCTGACCATGAGTCCTCAGCACCAGCACCTCTCCTTCTCCTCACCCTGTATGCAGGCTCCTACCTGTGCCTTCCAGCAGCTTTTTACCTCATCCACCTTTCAAAGCCGGGACAGCCAGAGTCTTGCCTCCACCATGCCAAGACACCAGCTTTGGGCCCTGAAAACATGACAGTCGGGTCAATATGATTATATGAGCAGACTAATTGACCCCAGGGTACTAATTAGCCAAGATGCAGCTGCTGGTTCTGGAGCTGGTCTGGTTACTGTCTGTACCAATCTCCAAAGGACCCATATGTAGACAGGTCCAAGAAAACTGTGCACCAGGGTTTGTCTTGTTCATAAAGCCTCTAAGAGCATTCAACCATGTTAGTCCTCTTCTAGACAGCCTGTGGAAGCCTTCTCTTGCATCTTAATGTAGAAATAATAGAGTTTTACAAACACCCCCAAGGGTTTGATCATGGGGGAGAGCCCAAACCATCCTCCTTCTATAAAATGCAGAGAAAAAGAAGAATTGACTCAAATGGTGATAAACATGCTTGCAAAGCAAGCTGGGGTAATTCTCCTATGCTTTCATGTGCCTATCTGTCACCACATTGAGCACTCTGTTCTCATGTGCCTTTGAATGACCCGTTTGTGTGCAGGGGCCAGGGAGCAATCTGCTCCCAGATACCACCTTGAGCTTTGCCCCTGGCTTCATGGGGCCCTCCAGGAGTTCCCATGGTGGGAAAGGGGCTGAGCAGCAAAGGTGGGACCAATCTCTGTGCTCACTAGGCAGCTCAACGGTTGGGTTTGAGCTGGGATGAGCTCTAGTCAGCTCTCAGATTTGGTGATGAGTTGGGAGAGGTTGAAAAAAGTCTTGTGAACGCAGTGCATAAAATTTGGGAGGAACAACAAATGTGAAACTCCATTTTAAGTTACTTTCAGAGCAAACTACCTACCAAAGAAACAGTGTTTTTATATTCCAATGCCACCTCCATGCAAAGGCTTTTCCGCAGACTGTTGTCTGCTGGAGGGAGGACCTCAGGGGAAAACACCTGAGAAAGTAGAAGAATCACTTCCTCTGACTCCATCTTCTGCACTGGCACTTATGTGCTAAATTCCCTCCAAGCACAGCAGAATTGGTTTCCAGGCTCTCGAGAAAAGCATTATTTTTAACACAATCAGTGCCTGCTCATCACAGCCCCTTCAAACGTGTTTTTCATCTGGCAACTGGAACACCTAACAAGGAGGTGAGTGATTTCAAATAATATCCTTAGTTCATGGTCTAACAAAGACCTGATGTGCTAGACCTGAGATAACACCTCAGGACCTGACTTCTTCAAGGTACAGATGCATGTTGAGTTCCACAGCTGTCTGGGCTTTTATTTTTTTCTAATGACCCTTGTCATCCCCTTGACACGGTGTGAGTATGAACTAGTTTCCTTTTCCTGGTATGTCGCGAGGCCTCCTTCCACTTTAGAAATCACTCAGAGAGCTGTTATTAAAAAGCAGGACCCTAACCAGTGGTGAAGAAACAGCTCCCACCTCCTTCAGATCCTCTTTCTACCTTCCCTCCCTTATTCTCTCTGACAGCATTTGACTATGTCAAAAGCCCAAGTTTTAGCTACACAATTTCCTTTCCCCTTGAATATTTCAGTGCAGGAACAGCTTTGCTTTTATAAAGACATGAAGTTTAGTCTTCAAGTCATTGAGGAATATCATCAGCATCTCAACTGTGGCATTCTCCCTCCAAGCCAGCAGCGATGTGTTGGAGAGGCTGTTAGCCCACTGTATGTTCCTTGATGTTCTGGACTCGTGCTCTCTGGGGAACCCATTAGCATTTGCACTTGCAGGCAGTTCTCTCCTCCCCCATTAATAATTATCCAGGGAGGGGATAATTAAAATAGGTTCTGAGGCTATGAAAGACCTCTGTCCGCTTTCCTTACTTACTGAGCCAAATGAAAACTTTAATGTAGATTTGGAGATAACTCCTGAAGGGTTTTGCACCTTTGCCATGTTCTTGTTGTCATTAAGCACGATCTAATCCCCCATTTCATTTCATTAACCTGAACAGGGGCAAATTTTGAAATATGACTGCAACACAGCACCAGTAAAATTTCCCTAGACACCTGAGAAAGCTGTATCACTATAAAATGGATAATTTCACCAGGACAGAAAAGAACGCGGGAATTAAGGACTGGTTAGGACAGATTTCCTACATGATTTTATCCAGATCACTGAGTTTCTGTATCTTGATTTTATCAAGTAAAATAAAAAGGCCTCTTTAATCTAGTCTCTGAATTAGTGATGTTTTCAGAAGGGTTGTGGCCTCTTCCAGTGCATTTGCAGTTCTGTAACCTAGCCCTGTTGTCCGTGCAAGGCAGGAACTCATGCAGGCTGATGAGCTGGATGGGATGTATTTCAGCAAGACTCGTTGGACTGAGAGCCATCATGGCAATGCTCATCATTGCACGGCTTGAGTATGCCCACAGTGATCTCTGCTGATGGCCTCTCGACACTCCTGCAGGAGAATACAAGCAGTGTTACCAGTACTCAAGCCTTGCTGCAAAAGTGGTATGGGAAGTCCTGTGAAATTTTACGAAGAACTTATTTAAGTGCGTTCTCCAAGACCTTCACAGTCTGTCCTCTTCTAAATCCGATCTGAGATGACTTGCACTGGGTTTGTGCTACCAATTTCTCTCTCACAGAGCGCCTGGGATCCACAATGGGAGCGAGGGGGCACATGCAATGCTCTGTGCACAGCCTGGCCCCTGGATTGGAAATCTTTTGCCCGTCTCCCTTAACAGCTGTCATTCAATTTGCCTTAAAAAAAAAAAAAAAAAAAAAAAAAAAAGAGCAGATGAAGCCATGGACAATAAATATGCCTCCAATTTTTCAAAACCTGATGCTTTTTAACTAAACCCTATATTATTCATATGCTGTATATTTTATTACTGTTAGTTTCAAAGCTGTTGGAAATCACAGATCAGTTCCTCAACCACAATGTCTTTATTATGCATACATAAATCATGCATGGAAGGGCCCTGACAGTTGACGATGTAAACTCTCAGGAAGCAAAGCCCCTAAGCCATGTAAAAAATGTATGTCACAGGCAAAGAAGTATGTCATCTCTATTTCCTTTTTATGGATAGTCTTGTCTTGTCATTATCAAGGAAGATATTTTTTTCCCTTTATTTCCTATTTAAATGTAGTTAGTGCAGACGTAATTTGCAATGGTATTTCAATGAGACAAATGGAGTACACTTCCCCACATCTGCCTGCATCTTCAAGGATGAGCGTGTTGTAATTATACTGTTCCGGTTTCATTAACAGCTCTGCTGTACCCAATATGCTTCATAGGTATTCTGGTGAAATGCAGGACAAAGTTCATTGAATTGTCAGGAGCATCTGGGTGATACAAGACTCACGTAAATTACATTAGAATTGGGCTGTTTTGAAGCCATAGGTTGGTTACAAGTGTCGGTCAGAATTTGTTTTAATAGAAAAGACTGAAAGCTAAGGATTCCTCATTGTTCTACAGATGAAAATGAGAAAAAAAAAATGTTCAAAAGTGGAAATACTCAGTTAGGAATGCCAAAAAAAAAAAAAAAAACAGTTGAATGTCCAGTTGACATTTTCAGTTTCTCAATCAAAGGTGTTTTTCTTTTTATTTGTTTGGGGGAACAGTTCAGTGAATTTGCATGTTTAAGAAAAAACATTTTTTTTTATGAAAAGTTTGGTTAGTCATAAGCAGCAAATTGTAGCAGATAAAAACTGAAGTAAATCTTTTGGTCAGAAAATAAAGAATAATCACCCGTGCAGGAAATTGGAGAAAGCATGCCTAATAGAGCACTAGACAACAAATGCTTGTCTGTATATCGTGGGCTAAGGGACAACTCTGTGACAGACCAAAAAAATAACTGACTCCTTCCTGATACAAACATGCACACACTGAACTTTTCAAAGGCTGGGCGCTGCAGACTGACTGGTGAGCCCACATTTCATCACCTGAAGAGCAGTGAGCTTCTAACAGCTACCCACCCTTGTTGCTATATTTACTGAAGTTGGACATGTAAATCAGCCTAGCTGTTGTCCTCCATGTTGTCACTGCCTGGTTGTCACAGACTGTGGAATAAAATGCCCTTTTTCCTCCAGCAACACATCCGCTTTGAGCTGATCTTCTTGCGCATCCTCCTCTGTTCACATCTATCTTCCAGATTTACTGCTGTGTGATGCCTCCCATTTATTGAGCAACTAAGACTAATTTACTCTAGCTGCAGGATGAGACGGGCACGTACATACACGTCAAGAGGCAAACAAACGCTCATCCTTCCTCCTTCGTTCCCTCTCAACTGCTTGTGACATTGGTGATATCTCCTCCATGGTTCCTTCTCATTGATCCAGCGCCCAGTGGTCACGATGGGCATCATCGTGCCTCATCAGAGCAAACCTCAGCCGAGATAAACTGCTCTTGTGAGGCCCCAGTTTGTCTCATTTCAGACCTTTACTTCTGTTAAAGCCCCTCTTTTTCTGCAGTAGCTTGGATCTAGACACTTTTGCTCAGAGAAATCCCACCTACCGTGTCTCAGCTCATTGGGGAATCCTCTTTTTGCCGGGCGCAACTTGGGATGCCACTCAAAAGAGCCAAGAGCAGCAGGCGAACACCGTGCTGTCTGCTTGCTGTCTGCTTCCTGAGAGGAACACACAGAGAAAGGAATGGCAGACAGATAATTCTGTCTGTGGGGGAAATTCAGAACCAGCTGAGATGTTTGTTACTGCTTTTATCCTCTCGCCTATGCAAATTAGCAGGGTTCAGAGCTGAATGTAAATGCATTAAAAGGAAACCTGAAAGTGGGATCTGTTTCATACGCTAGTTCTGCTCTCTTCCTTTGCAATGACACCTGTGGATACATTTTCATTAATAATTTCACCCTACCTCTTCTCTGATGTAAATTTACAAGCAAGAAGCAGGAAAAAAAGCAGAATCAAATGTTGCAGGATGACTGGTAAAATAATTAGCACACGATGCATAAGAAAGAAGAAATCCAAGAAGAAAAGCTAGAAGTACGGGTATCTATTTGTGACAGTATTTGGGGGAAGTTTCAATTCACTGAGGATCAGCTGTGTTTGCATTTTGCTCTTTCCTTTTCTCACTTAGTGAATCTCTCCTAGGAATGCCCTTTTTTCGTGAGCTTTCTAACTGATGAAGTAGCTGCAGGAAAGAGGAAAGAAAAGCAACTTAAAAATAGATAAGCTGCTTATCTCTTTAGCTGACTTGAATTTGCTGCTGTGTGGAGGAGGATGCTATCAAAATCAGAAGTTTAGAAGTTTGTAATGCTGGAAAAGTTTCTAGATATGCATCACCAGTACATAACTCATGCTGCATGTTATTCTGTAAGTTGCTTATAAATCACTGCTGGAGATAAGATTAATCCAGGTACATTGAATTTTGTTTTTCGAAGGTTAATCATGGTCTTTAGCTTGAGAAAACAGGGCTTGTGTGATCACGCTCTACGCCTGTCCAGCCATCTGTCAGTCTCTTTCAATAACCTGTAAACCCACTGATCAACTTTGACAGAAGGGTAGAGGTCTCAAAGATATTAAATTCCAGTGTTTTTCATGAAAATCAGTAGCTTTTCTGTTCAGTTCTAGCTGCCAGCTGGCCTTTATGCATGAGACTACTGGTCACTAATCAGCATATGCTTTTCTAAGAGCCACAAGTACTGCTTCTTGCTAATTGAGACTCAGAGGAAGGATCAGAGAGCATCCACAAGTTCAGGAATTGGGGTCATACACGGGGATTGCACACCCCCAGCAGCACCTGGGGGACAGAAACAGCTCAGAAAGCTGAGGCGATCCCAGTGGGGTGGAAGGAAAACAGGACACAAATTGAGAAGAAACAGCATTTTTTAATTCTTCAGTTCATCCAGAAACTCCTTTTTTCTGAGGCATTTGATTCAAGACCTGTGAATACTAAAGGAAAAATTCCCATTGACTTCTGGGGGGAATTTCTGGGATTCGATCAGGTCTGGGGAAACACTTATGAAAACAGCAACCATTCATAAAATAAGAATTTTGAGAATTGCTCGGTGCTGACATTTTGATTTAGTTTCTTGTACAAGGAGGTTGTTATTTGCAAAAGAAGACCATCTTTGGACTTCAGTAGGAAACAATACTATATTTGGAGCAGACAAGATAGATATCAGCTTACTGTCACAGCCAAACTTAAATAGCAAATATTGCATTTTAATGCACCTTACTTTAAATAGGGCCTTTGATTTGGTGTCTTTCTGTATTTTTCTATGGTTTTAAAATTGAAACTCTGTTTTAGAAGACGAAAGACCGCTTACTGTGATTTGAATAGAGATGAGATCCAAGATTACCCTATTGCCTTCCAAGAGCGACTATTCTGTTTGTATGAACAGTAACACAATATCTGCCTAAATCTTCCACTTCTGCTGGGCCGTTCTCAGTGGTTTTCTTGTAAAGATCCAATTTCTTCTACCCTTGACAGCAGATCCAGCTCCTCTCGTATGTTGCTGGAAGGGAGCTGAACCAACCTCGCTCTTTCTGACCATGAATCTTGAATTCTTTCCTACACCACTTTACAGACTAGTGGTTTCACCAGTTTCCTGAGGGGCCAGAAACAGGGATTAGATGCTCTCGTGGAGGGAAAGGGTTGGGTGTGGATATCCCCTTTGTGCGTGAGTGCTGTTGTATGAACAAAGGGTCTCCCTTCTGCTGTTTTAAAAAATGGCAAAAGTCAAAAATCCCAGCCTTGGAGGTAATCTGAGAAAACCCGTTGGCTCACTCTTCTCATGGGAGAAAACCAAAGTCATTGTCGATTTCTGGAAATTTATTGGGAGTGAGAAAATACTGCAGGCATCTGGAAAAATTAAGCATAAAAACCTGAGGTGCCCTTGAAATGTAACTGCCTGTGGGGCTAAATAACAGCTGAATCAGCATCACGATTTTGGATTTAGGCATTTAAAGTCGTACTTGAAGCACCTCCAACTTTTCCCAGGCTCTGGCCTTTCTGCTCGGTGACAGCAGAGGTAGCTACAGCCCATTTGGTGTGCACCAACCATCTGAACCAAGGCAGCACACAGGAGCTCCTGGGCTGTAAATCCTCCTGCTCCTGAGCTTGCTGCACGCTGCAGTCCTTGCGCAAAAGGGTTTTGAAAGGAGACAACTTGAGTTCCCACACAGCCTCACAGACCTCATTCTGCTCCATAGCTGTCTTTCTCCTGGTTCTGGACTGTTTTTTATTCTGGAGGTGTTCATCACCGTGCTATGATTCACGGGTTTTAAGGTCAGAAGATCATCTAAGTCCGACCTGCTGCACCATGCAGACCGTACATTTCACCCAGTGATCCTTGCGTCTAGATCAACAAATCAGGGCTATGAATCTGTGGTATACTTATTGCATAGGAAAGGTGTCAGAGTGACGGTGTTGGCTATTGAAAACTTCTACTCAGCCACTCAGCAGGTGCACCACTGTGGAGAAAGCTCCCTCCCAGCACTACGTACTGTCCTAATTATCTCAGATAATAAGATTTGATTGCTGTCAATTTGATATGTCTTTCAAGAGAAAGAAGGTTTTGTCACTCCTCATTAATCATCTGAGCCATAAATTTCTCATTTAGTCTTTATTTTATTTTTACATTTTTGTGCACTTTGTGTCATGCTGGAGGCTACTGCATGCGCAAAGTCAGGCTCTAAAATAGTGTCAGTATTGCTTCTGTCATGCCAAATTTACTCTGCTTCAAATTTCTTATATTGAAATTTTGGAAATATTAGGGTACTTAAAAATATGAACCACCTTTTGAGACAGTTAATTTTTCAAGGTGTTCTCAGTCATGTGCTTTCCTTTTTCCTCAGTATAAATACCCCAATTCTCCCCTAAAATATTTTCCTGTCTCTATGTTGAAATTTTGTCCTTAAAGAATCCTTGTTCTCACTGCTCACTAGAGGGACTTGACATTGGGCAAGAGGAACGTTTTGAACCTGTCAGTTCAGACTCAGTGGTGTGCTATTTTGGTGATGCCCAAAGTTAGTACACCCCAGTGAGTTTCTGTCTGCTTCACATCACTGTAACATCTCAGAAGATGCAGCCTTGACCGATGCAGCTAACTCCTTTCATGACAGCACTGCAAATGAGCTGTAATTGCCATTCACGTAAATGTACCCACTGTTTCAAACTAGCTCATTTGAGTAGCTATAGCAGAGCAGACAGCGAGCTCAGCCTTTGCCCAAAATGCTGGGTGAACCCCTAAGCAGTCAATTGATGCAGAGTCAACCAAACTGTGGTGGTAGCAATGTTTTCATGATCAAGCCAATCCCATTATTCCCACAAAAAGTACCACCCCACTTTTGCCCACAGTACAGATTTATCTTTTGAACCTCTGAGAGCCCCTGTTTATTTTTTAACAATACTTGTATGGTTCATGGATTTGAGGAAGCAGCTGTTTTGCTATGGTCACCTAGAGAAGACCTTTACTGATCTTTCAGAAAGGTCTCCTACCTGTAGTTGATGTTTTCCTAGTCTATGCAAGTCATTTGTGACTTAGAAAACACAAACAAAACACACAAATGCAAACCTACAGGTCTCAAAGGTACCACCTTTATTAGACTTTCAGCCTATGCAGGTTCCTGAAAGCAGACTCAGAAAGCACAATTAGGCATTCCTATACCTTTAATGTCAGGCAGCAGGCACTCCAGCCCCATCCTTGCGCTTTGTGCAAGAAAATATCGTTGTCTCCTCTGAGTGCCCTGTGCTACTCCATAAATCCTGTGCCGCGGGAAGCGTTGGCACTATGTAGCCCAAAAAGACCCTGACCACTTTCATACATCTACTGGAAACAGGGGCCAGCAGCCTGAGGAGACAATTTGTTGAAGTTTAGCCACTTGAGAAGTACTGCAAAGAAAACATCAAAAGCAACTGCTTCTTCCCTCCCCCTTTGTCCCCAGCCCAGCCAATTTTTGCCAGCAGCTGGGGGCCTGTAAGGTGGTTTTCACTTGGAAAACGCTTCAGTTCAGGAACAATCAATGAAAGTGGACTGTGAAAGGAAGACATAAACTGCAGTCTCACCCCGAGCTGGATATTCTCCATGAGCTGGCTCCACACAGCCTGTGGCAATGGTTCCAGCTCTGCACACACACACACACAACCCAATAAATAAAAGGAAGCTCAGCTCCCGAGCCCAGCCCTTGCGTGGCCCACGTCTGAAACATGCTTTTCCTGCGCTTCTCGTTTAATCACAGCCAGGCTGATTGCAAAAGGAAGCAACAGAAACGCTGTGCCGGAGGCTCAGCTCACCACCCTCCCCACCCCTTCGTTCAGCTTCCCCGATGCTTTTTTCCCCTCCCAAATCAAAAAACCTGTCCGTGGACATCTACACTCCCTTCCCAGGCATAGTCGGCGTCTAATTGTCCCCGTGACACCCTAACACTAAAGAAGCAAGCCTTGGGCTGGCCACATGTACCTGTCCATGGGACTACTCACGGACTTTGTGGGGAGCTTTGCCCCATACAGCAAGCACGGTACTCCCGCGTTACAAGCCAGCCAGCGGCGAGCATCCTCCTGCGAGGGGGAGTAGGAGCCTGTAGGTGGGAAGTATCTTTTACAGCAAGTTCACGGTTCACCTGGCAGTCGGATACTTGCCAGCAAGCCGCATTTCCCCAAGACCCGCTGCTGCTCCTGTACTCCTCTATGCCTATTTCCAGGGAGCATCCTATGCATGGTTGGTGGTGACAGGCCCGGTGATGCTCACAGGGTGGTGAGCAGAAACAAGGAGGGAGAGGAGAAAAGGGCAGAAAAAGCATCAGGAGAGGAAAGAAGGGGAAAAAAAGGTCAACAGAAAGCAGAACTGCTCTGTACACATAAATGAAATAGAAGGATATGTGCACTGGAAAAAAAAGAAGAGGTGGCAAATACTTTGAGGAGAAAACTGCAGGAAAGGAAACATTAAAAAAAGAAAGACAAACACAGCTGGGTGGGGTTTTTTTATAGTTTAATACCAAAAATGTGCAAACAAAGCAACGTAAAGGCTGCCGTGTTATTTGAGTACATAATGGCAGCAGCTGTTGGAAGGAGTCAAGTCCTCACCTGCAGCGAGTGCACACAGCCCCACCGGAGCAATATGGCCTGCACCCCCCCCAGGAGCCAATCCAGTTGCAAAACTGGTACATGATACACAAAGGATTAGAAACTTGAGCAGGTGATGTATTTTCCAAACCCAGGCTGGCATTTCTGCCTAGTTGACCACCAGTCAAAACAGCTCAAAAAAAAAACTAAAAAAAAAAAACCCAACCCTGACCTGAAAAAATATTCTGGTAGAGGAGAGTTTAGTTGCTCAGCCTGGATGGATAGAACCTGTGTGTAACAAGTAGCTCCCCACCTTTCTTCATGTTGGGCACAGCAATAAGGAGGGGTTGAGTTTGGTGATATCAAAGATAAAGAGTGGGGTGCGAGGCACTAGGTCTGGAGTTTTACGTTTCCATAAAAATAATGTCATTTATCATTTTTTGAGTGAAAAAAAGTTGTCTGGGTTGGATACATAAGGATCTACTTGGACATCTTCATATTTTTGTAAATGAGTTTAGATTCTTGGGGTACAAGGGTTTTTTTCCAGCACTAATAAAATACACACACTTGCATTAGCGGATTTCGCTTATTTTTTTAAAAAAAGTTTCTCTTTCCTTACACCATCTGTCTCTTCTTGTATCCTTCACAAGCAGCTTAGCTAGGGAAATAGATGCAGCTTTTCATGGAAAATCAGAATTCTTTACATGATATTTCCTGGACATTTATAGCCAAATTTTTCAGTCTGGACTCTGAAACTGCCATTTCCTGACATCACCATTAAAAACAAGCAAAATCTGCATATTTTTTAGATATTATAGTGGGATGTATCTGTGCTCTCTTCAACAACTTTTGACTTTTCGGTGCAAATCTGATGGCATTTATTGAAATTAATGCCCAAGAATGCAGCACAGAGCTACTGTTTCAGACTCTCAGCAAACTCAGGCAGACTGGTTTGAACTGATGACAACTCTTTGATGTTTTGAAAATATTTCTTTTTCTCAAGCAGGAGAGCTACAGGACTGAGACACTGCCAAGTCAATGAGGATTTGGGAAGTCACTTAGGGTTTTTCATGGTTGCGTAATCAGGACAACATGAGTTGCAACAGGCAATGTTAAATGAGGAGTCGAAGGCAGATTGTCCTAGACTCCCTTTCCCACAACAAACTTGTACTGAAGTGTGGAACAGAAAAACAGAAAATTGCCCTTATTTCTTACTCCAACCCAAATCTGAACTCTGAAAAGATAAGGAGCGTATAGCAAGTTAGCAGCACAATTTTAAATTTAAATTCACACCCAGTACAGGCACAATTTAGGACTGTGTTAGCTGTTCGTGACTAACACTAACCCTGTCTCTCGGGCCTAATTTAATGGATATTGAGCAGAGCTCTTGCAAAATATATGATAGTTTGCTGTGCTAAGCCATTACAGCTTTGTTGTAGGCAATGTCTCTCCAGCTTCAGTGGGCCTTTCTTGGCACAAGGAGGCATACAAGCACTGCCAAAATATAGAACACCTCTGCCCTTTCTTAAAGCAAAAGCCAACATATTTGGAGGACTGCCACTCGTTTAACTAGACTCCCCAGCTGCATCATTAATTGCAATTTATAGAATTCATTTATTGCTGGAAGATAGGGACAATAAGCTTTCACAGTTGGTTCGTAGTACAGTATCTCTTCACAATCTGTAACTCTAAGTAAAAGCATCTCCAGAGAAGAATATGATAGTCCATCCTGTGTTTAACAAACAAACAAAAGCTTAAAGGGCTTAATTCTCAACAGCACATAAGAAATGAAAAGGAAACTACTGTTTCTGGAGCATATCGAGGTTTTTCAACCATTATTCCAGCATTTTAGTCTTGACAGATACTTTCCTGGGGGCGAAGGGATGAGCTCTACGAGTGCTCTGACAGCTCTGCCATGCTGGAGGAGGTATCCGGCAGACCTCCCTGGCTAAGCCTGGATAAACTTTGTGAGTAGGTAGATGGCAGATGCTGGTGCTGGTGATTCAGTTGCTGGATCTCTTCCATCCAACTCAATGTTGAACCAGTGCCCACACGTATGCCACCGGAGAGGCCATGTCTCAGAACAGCAGAAAGCCCAGATTACTAAGCTGTCAGAGTCATTAGAGGTTTTCTGGGCATTTTTTTGCATTGTTGGAGGAGCTTATAAGTGTCTGTGCAAAGTAAAGCCTAGGTCAGTACGTGTTTTATTTGAACTGCATCGAGATTTAACAGGATTATGGTGGTTCCCAGTAAAAGGCAGAGCACTGAAGCCAGGACAAGAAACTCCGTTGTGATTGTACACAAAGGTTGCATAGCATGGAGGAGGAAAAAGATTTTAGCCATTTTTCCAAGCTTTATTACCCTCATCAGGAGTGAGTCCTGGCTGCATGATACACACTGTCCACAGGATTGCAAAGTGCAGCCCATAACACACACCAACCTCTGCTGCACACACACATTTATTCTTGGTTTACTTCAAACCAGCCTCCTAGGAGTAGAGTAACTTATTTTCACTGCAGGCAGTCAAGGGTTCAGTGGAGAAAAAAAAAAAAAAAGGGAGAACCAAAGCAACCTAAACCTTTAGGAAATGGTATTCAGACTGATTTTCCAGCCCCACCATGGGTTTTAAGCCTTGCCACAACTCGGATTCTGAGTCAGAAGGTTTCACACCTGCTGAATAGTAGATGGCAACTGGTTTGAGGGAGACTTATTAGCAAAATGGTGGTAAAATCCCATGCCACTGTCTCAGCTGCCTCATTTCAAGGTTTTTTTCTTTTTTAGCTGCTCTCAGCAGTTAACAGTGTTTTTATTGCAAGGGTCATGTAGTAAGTACAGAGGCATGGAATGATTGCCATGCTACATGGCAGCTTGGCCATGCATTAAAGCTGGTTGTTAATCAAGCTCTTAACAAGACCGTTAGCTCTGTTCTCTCCAGTAGGCCGAATGTCCATCGAATGAAGGAAGTGTCAAATGAAAACAGTGTCTCAAGTATCAAGCTTCCAATTTCGACTGTCGTATTTATGAGTTGCATCAAAAACACAGCACTCGAATGTGGTTTGGTTTAAATTTACCCAGGATATGTTTTTCTGTGAAGCTGATGCTCAAGACGCAGGAAGAGAGCGAGCTTTAGATGACTGCTCCTCACTGAAGCATCATTCCATTTTTCCCCAAAATCTATCTCCACAGATTTTAGGGAAAACCTCAGCTGATAAGAATGTCTGTGACTTCACAAAGACACAAAGACAGACCCAAAATGATCTTTTTCCCTTGTGCACACACAGAAAAGGGGCCTTACAACCACCTGAGCCAGGAGAGTCGAGACCCCAAATAAGGCCCTAATGCAGCCTCCCTATTTAACTGGAATTTCAGATGCATTTAAAGTATGTTTAATGGCTTAAGCTGAGCTATGGCCTAATGTGACTGGATGGCCCACAGACCCAAGCAAGCCCACACTTCTCTGAACCAAACCACCATTCAGGTCTGGGGCTGCTCATGAAAGGGAGCTTCAGGTTGTCTGTATCCATCAGCATAAAAACATCATGAGACTCTCCATGGAAATTTCTCCCCTGGGAGTACAATTTTTTCCCTCTTTTCTATTCTCCAATTCATTTCTCTTCCCTTCCTCCATTTTGTGAATATCACTTGGGCTAGACAAAGAATTAATTCTTCAATTTGGCTGGAAAAGCAGAAAACACAAAATAAAAGTAGGAGAGCTATAAACAAAATAAAGCTGCTCACTTTTTCTCAACAAAACAGAGAAATCCCCCAAAGATGCTGTTTCAGCCAGACTCTGTTTTCAGATGCCTCTACCAGAAGCCCAGAGAACAAAGAGACAAACTCACAAAACAGCATCAACATCTGTTCCTGGTCCCCTTTCTCCCAGCAGCCTGTTCAGGAGTGGTCTGAGTGTGGTGATCTTCTTTCCCCAGGGATCTGCAGGTATTCACCTGGAGACATCTTATTTCAGATCCATTCTGTCCAAGTGACAGGAGAGAGAGGAGTGAAAAGCTTTCACCTTTTGGGACAGGCTCCTCACCACCAACTATGCTTTATGCAAGGGCATAAACATTCAAGTAAGGCAAGACTGAGGGTAAACGTACTGCAGTCCTTATTAAACGTCCCCAGAAAAAGACCTTCTGGGGTAACTAGAGCATGCACTCCCTCAGTCCTTGAGTAAAACTAACTGAAATTCTTATACTGGTGAAAAGGCATTTCATCAACAGAGAAACATCACATTACTCAGTGGGTGTTGTATTCCCCTTTTAGGTTCAAGACTCTACAATCATATCACTAACTTCTTTACATCTTTTTGAAAATCTCCTCACTTTCTCTTTCTATCATTCTCTTATATTATGAACAAAAAATTGTCTTCAGAGATACATTTGGAGGTGGTGACATCTGGTTGTGATAGAAAATAACAATTCATAACTGAAGAGGCAAGCAGACATTTGTAGGGAAATGAAGATAAAGATGAATCTATGGCACATGCCAGCTCCAGGAAAATAAAGGGAAAAGGCAAACTTATAACAGACCTAGAGCTCTTCTTCAGCTGTGGTCCTTCTTCCTTAGGAATGCCTTCTTGACAACTGGATACTTTCTCTGTCTTTGTTTATCTTTCTTACTGAATTTGTATATGTGGCAGCATCCACAATATGTGAGTGGTGGCTATTCGTATAGGTATTAACCTGTGTTGCCTAATAAGCACTGTCCTGCTTCTCTCTGAGTTACTCCAAGGCGAATATCACTAACTTTCTGGGAAAAGAAAACCCACACTTCTTACAAAAATAAGAGAACTGCTTTTCACTGTTCTCTTAAGGCAGTCCTTAAGACAAGGACATTGCAGAAGCTGTAGGACAAATTCCAAATTTGACTACAAAATGTTTATCCATCTCTAACTGTTATTGTTAAACTAATAATAAACATTGACAAGTTAATAAAACATACTAATAATATGTCAAGCCAGTTATTCACCAGATTTTGTGGATTAGCAGTCTGGTGGCCAACAAAGGCAGCACTTCTCAGGAGCATCTTGAGATGTCAAAGCTTTCGCTAATTTGATAATGAAGCCTTCAGGGTTCCTGGCTGCATTTTGAGCTGTCTGGAAGAAATCAGGTGGTCCCACAGGTTGCATAGCTATGTTAATAGCTGAGTTGAGACTGACTCTGTCTGCATTGCTTTTGACCACTACACTTGTATATTGTTATTTTTACCTAACAATCATGTGGCCAAGGGCAGTGTGGGCTCAGACTTACAGTATCATATCTTGAATTCCAATGGGATGGACTAATCCTGCCTAACTTTAGACATCAACGATATAGAAGCTTACATCTGAGCTAGTTGTCTAGACTCCCAAAAAAGGTGTTGGAAAGAAATAGCACTTCTGGGACATGATTCATCTTATCTGCAGTAGGCACCTAAAGCAGGTCAGTTGAATTCTGCCTTACAAGTGTTATATGTACTAGCTATAAAAGGAATTGGGAACTACAGAGCTAGCTATGTACTTGGTACGGGGATATGTTGTAAATGACTGCAGTAGATGATCGCCTTGCCTCACCTGAGATGGGGTAACTCACCCGGATGTACAAACTGAGCCTGTGCTGTAAGTGAAGAGACATTTTAAGTTTCGGCAAAAGGGCACTCACACGGGCATTTATGGCAGCACAGCTCACTTGCAATATGCTCTCAGTCCATTACAACTTGAAGGTGAGTTGGGTTCCTCTGACCAGTGCAAGATGAAGACTGAAACATGCATCATTTTCTACTCCAAAGATCTGTCAGAGAGCAGCAGCTGTCTTTCAAGACCAGTGTAGACTAGACCAGCAAAGTGAGCATTCACTGGAGATGAAGGTGTGAAACTGTGGCTAAACAACACCCTCCTGTTCCTCTTGATTTCATCTGAAAATCATACACATTTAACACTTCTAAAAATCACAGCTCAGACTGCTACATTTCAAGTGTTCTAAATAAGGATGTCACTTCCTCGTACATTAATTCTTTCTGAATTTTTAAAAGAAGTTTAGATAAATTTGACGATGAGATTTTATTGCCACCTATTTGAATGACTTTATGAAAATAAGCTTGGGTGACCAAATTTAAGACAATTCACACCTACAAGGGCTAAACACTGACTCTTAAGCATTGTCTTGCTGTATCTGTTTGCAGTGGAGCACTTTTAGGAAATAGGTCAAAAATAACCACTGTGGTTTCGTAGTTGGAGATGCTCAAATGTCTTTTCCAATGAAAGGTCTTCAATTACCAAAGTATCCACTCAACAGGAAGCATTTCACTCCTGGAAGTCCAGTCCAGCTCTGGAGCCGTCAACATAAGAAGGACGTGCTGTTGAAGCGGATCCAGAGGAAGATAAAGCGGGCCACAAAGATAACCAGAGTGCTGGAGCACCTCTGCTATGAAGACAGGCTGAGAGAATTGGGGTTGTTCAGCCTGGAGGAAAGAAGGCTTCAGGGAGACCTTACAGTGGCCTTCTAATACCTAAAGGGGGCCTACAGGAGAGCTGGGGAGGGACTTCTTACAAAGGCATGTAGTGATAGGACGAGGGGGAATGGCTTCAAATGGGAAGAGGGTAGATTTAGATTAGATATTAGGAAGAAATTTTTCACTATGATGGTGGTAAGGCATTGGAACAGGTTGGCCAGAGAAGTTGTGGAAGCTCCATCCCTGGAGGTGTTTAAGGCCAGTCTAGATGGGGGTCTGAGCAACCTGTTCTAGTGGGAGGTGTCCCTGCCCATGGCAGGGGGGTTGGAACTAGATAATCTTCAAGGTCCCTTCCAACCTAAACCATTCTATGATTCTATGGTTCAATGATTCTATGACTTTTTAGAAGGGCACGTAGTGATAGGATAAGAGGTAGTGGCTTCAAACTGGAAGAGGGTAGATTTAGATTAGATATGAGGAAGGAAGAAATTTTTCACTATGAGGGCAGTGAGGCACTGGCTCAGGTTGCCCAGAGAAGCTGTGGCTGCCCCATCCCTGGAGGTGTTCAAGGCCGGGTTGGACGGGGCTTTGAACAACCTGGGCTGGTGGGAGGTGTCCCTGCCCATGGCAGGGGGGTTGGAACTACATGGTCTTTAATGTCTCTTCCAACCTAAACCTCTCTATGATTCTGCGAAGTGTAAGAGTGTGCTAGCTCATGCCGTCTCTTCCATATACCTTCATGGTGCGGAGCCAAGGTAACACATCACTGTTTCTTGAGAGAACAGTGAAAAGTCTACTCCCAAAAAAACCCACGACCTGGATCAAAATCCTGTCATTTGAGTAGGCCTGCATTACATTATTTGCAAAGAAGTTTAAAATGAAACCTTTTAATGTTTTTAGGTACTTATAAATGAATTTTGCTCAACTGAATCTGTGCTACCCCAGCTCAGTAGGTTTTTACATCTTTTCCAGTGCTGCCTGATAGACCACACTGTGTTATTACCAGCTGACATTTCTCAAAAGCCATTCCTCACAGTCTGGATTCAACATTCCCTCTGTGATCAGCTAGTGTTCAGAGATGTTCATGTGTGGTTCGACAATGTTGTACAACATTCAAAATCTTCCCTGACCGTTTGTTGCACCTTATACTGATTTAGCCTTTCTCTTAGAAAGGCTAGGGAGGGGGCTATTCTTATGCAATCACGGAATCACAGAATCACCAAATGGTCATGGTTGGAAAGTACCTTCGGCTACCATCTAGTCCAACCCCCCTGCCAAAACAAGGTCACCTACAGCAGGTTGAACAGGAATGCATCCAGGTGAGTTTTGGATACCTGCTCTGGAGATAGGAGCAGGAGATTCCACAATCTCTCTGGGCAGCCTGTGACAGTGCTCTGCCACCCTCAAAGTCAAGGAGTTTTTCCTCATGTTGAGATAGAATTTCTTGTGTCCTAGTTTGTGTCCATTGTCCCTTGTCCTGTTGCTGGGCACCACTGAAAAGAGTCTGACCTCATCCTCTTGACACCCACCCTTTAGATATTGACAAGCATTGATGAGATCCCCTCTGTTTTCCCAGGCTAAACACACCCAGGTCTCTCAGCCTTTCCTTATCAGAGACGTGCTCCAGTCCCTTGATCATCTTTGTAGCCCTCCCCTGGACTCTTTCCAGCAGTTCTTTGTCTTTATTGAACTGGGGAACCCAGAATTGGACACGGTACTCCAGATGTGGCCTCACCAGGGCAGAGTAGAGGGGTGGTTTTTTAGTGTCCTAATAGGATACCGGCTAAATTGCATTCCCATGCAAACAGAGAAACATGTATTTTGTTGACTGAAGGGCAAAAACTTAGTAAAGTTTTGGAATTTCAAGGGGAGGGGGAGAGGGCATTTTCCTATTTGAGAAGAGACTGTAGCAGCAGAGGCCTAAATAGTGTCTGTGAGACCATCATACCCAATCCTACCATTTATGGTCAACAGGCCATTACTTCTGAGAGGTGCATGAAAAGGCCAATAGGATTCTGAGCCCCAGCTGAGGAAATGTCCAAGGGTTTACCACAACCAGCTTAAGGATTTGGTCTGCGTGCTCATGCACAAAGTTGATACTGGAGGACCTTTTGTCGACCAGTCAACCGTCTTCCTGGAATATTACTATGTACAGCTATCTACTGAATGGACTGGCAGAGATATCTATTGAGTAGACTGGCAGATTGTCAAGCATTTTGTGCACAACGGCACTGGTTGAGACTCCCAGGAAAGGCTGCCAGTTACCTGTGAGCAGATTTCAAAATAGATTGTCAGATTTCCTTCTTTTACTTAATTCTGCTTCAGTTTAAGCATGCAAGCTGCTGGGTTTTTCCTTCACTGCTACAAAATAAGTTGTCAGAAACTCCACTGACACAGCATGCCACATTGCATCAACATCACCATGTAATCATGGGATTACACAGTCTGAGAGAAAAACCTGATGAGACCAGTGAGGAAATTTGGAAGTGCTTTTCCGTGCAGAACTTAGCCATACTAATTGCAGAGGGAAAAGCATCGTGCTCTTTAAGCAGGCAGATTTCAGCTGCTTTCAACCCGTGACTTTTCAGTCAAGGGCTCCAAAAAGGTTAGGCAAACTTTACTTAGTGAATTCTTATCATCAGAGGAATTTTTGGAACAAAATGTTTTGTCATCAACAAATGTTAGCTTGATAGAAACAAAATTGTTCAGAGAAGCACATATGGTTTAAATTTTTTTCTCAAAAGGAGTTTCCAATAAATGTGACAGCTACAGAAAAGGAGGCTCCTCCCGAGCACCTAGAAACATGGGAATTTGAAATGTTGGGAAGTCCCAGATTTTAACCTAAGAGTGAGGTAACCGGCTCTTTTGAGGATAGGTCTCTCCTATTTCCCATGAAATTTTCCAAAGATCTCAACTTGGAATGTAATGATACTTTTTTTTTTTAGCATCAGTTTCTTAGTCTAGGAAAAAAATGCTTCCCACGCAACTCTAGTTATATCATCCCAATAGACGTGATTCCGCCATGCCAAAGCGAGACATTTTAGTCATGGGAGGTTTACACAGTTCAGAGCAAGTGACAAAAATAGAAGCCGCAACCAAAATGCCCTCTGAGCTCTGTCTGTCTATCTGTCTGCTGTGTAATCTGAAAAGCCAAAGGGGATGAGTGATCCCATTTCAGTAGCAGGTTCCAGTCCAGAACATCTGGAAAAATCTGGGATAAAACAATTAATTTCTCCTTTTTCAGTAAAACATTTAAACCAGAACATGATCTTCGACTGGCACAAATCAGTTCAGCACATTAACCTCACCAGACCTATACTAATCTATACTGATTGAAGGTCATACAAATATCCCCAATACCTCATGATGAATTATAATCCTCAGGCTTTAGGAAAAGAGTTTCAGTTCACCCCATATTTTGCATGCATTCTCCATTTAGCAAACATTCAACAAAGTTTAGAAAAAAAACAAAGGTAGATCAAATCTCATGTGTGAGCTACAGCTTCCCAGCTTGCTGGGAAATTCAGCATGCCTCTTCCAAGCTGTCATTCAAGCAAGGTTGCGTGTGTGTTTTGTTTGGTCCAATTCCCAGATGACTTTTGCAAATTGTCCATCAACTCAATCTCTCTGAGGGTGCCTGTTCATCACTGACAAATTCTTCTTCTTACATTTGAATTTCACATGGCTCTTATGAGTAGTTTCTAGGCCACGAGGTAGCTTGTTTCCAGCTAGGCTGGCTTTGTGCTGAGCTGTGGAGACGAGCAGAAGTTCCCTTTTCTTCTCACAGACATTTCCGTGATAACACACAAATGAAAATCATGTGATTGACTCTTTTCCCAATCTGCATAGTTTTTCCCCCAACATACAGGATCACCACGAAGCTTATTATAGAGAGATGATCTCTGTGAGAAACAACATTTTCCAGCCGTAATATCTTTGAAACAGGCTGTTCTTCACTGGGTTTGGCCCATTCTCTTCTAGACTTTAAGTAAACAGAAAAAGTATATTACACCCTGTCAATCCCCCACAGTTTATGCAGAACTGTCCAAGTCAGCACAATCTCGCACATCATATTTTTGGGAAGAGCCATCTGTCATAAACAAAACGTGGCCATGTGTGGCTCACTACCATGCACTACAATGTGGAATCCTGGAGCAGGATTTCTGATGACTCTGTTGCTTCAGCCACCAGGTTTTGGGGTGAGCAAGCAGTGCAGGATGAGGAGCATATGGTCTCCAGCCAGGAGCTCCAGGTAGCTGGATTCTCCTTTGCCTGCAGCTTACTATGATTATTCATATCTACATGTAAAATGTAATCTTGCTGACTTAGCATATCTTTTCTAAAATTCATCTAGTCTTCATAAAAGTTTAACTTGTGATTGAAATTCCAGATTCAGAGTCAGTCATGAGGATATGCATGGCAAAGGAAGGCATTGGGTCAGATCAGAACTGGACATAGCTGAGAATCTGAACCTAATGTACACAAATTGTGTAGTTGGCTTTATCTGTGGCTGTTTCAATGAGCAAATACATATAGTTGAGTTGGTACTACGAATGTCCAGAAATTCAAACTTTTGTGCGTGCTGTGAACATGCTGAAATCATGTTTGCGGGTTGAACTGGAGGAAAAAAATGAAACTTTTAAAGAGAAACTTTCAGAGAACAGAAATTTTGAAAATCCTCATGGAGAAATACTGATGTACTATTTTGGAAAAGTAGAAATGCTTCATTGTCATAATGTTGAAAAACACTGTAATGAAATATTGAATATAATACACAATATTAAACCTCACGATGAAATCAGTAGTTGCTATAAGTCAAAACAAAACAATATGGTAAACTCAAAAATGCATTTTTTGTTTTGTCAAAACAAATCATTTCTACATTAGTGGCACGAATAAGAAAATCAAAGCAATTTGCTGAGACATTTTTCCCATAGAAAATGTCATTGAAATAGTCATGTTCCTACAAAATATTCCAGTTTCAATGAGCCTTCATTTTAAACATAAAATTGTTCTATCAAAAATTTTTTCACTGGATTTACTCCGCATATATCATAGTTTATGAAGTTTATATTTCTATTTGATGTTGCTTTCATATGATGTTCTGAGACAGTTTAGTGAAAGAAACACATATTAGAAAGCTGTTACAAAGTCAAGGGACAGATTTTTGAGCAGTGTAAATACACGTGGTCATTCCAGCAGCGTAATTGGTTTGTGGTTTGAATTATTGTCATATAAAATTTAGCTTCAACACATCTGATATAGATAAAATCCATAGTATTAAAAATATGATGTTTGCCATTCCACAGGGCCCACTCTGTATTAAATATGAAGAATCAGCAGGGTGGTTAAGCACATTCTTATTTAGTGTGTGAAAAATCTCACCGAAGGCACTGGGATAACTCCAATACTGATGGCAGTTGTGTCCTTAAGTATCTCACTGAATGATGGCCACACACTTTGGGAAGGCACAATTGCTGCCCTTCAGGGTTGACCCAAAGCTTAGTGAAGACAGTGAAAGTTTCCCATTTAGTTCAGAGGTCTTTGGATGAGACTCAAAGAAGACAAGTAATGTACGAAAAAGGCAGAGGGGAAAGTTGATATGTATTACACTTGTTTATTTTATCCTCAGGAATATCTACAGCTGGGATCTACAGACACAATCTTCCCATATTTCTTCGTCTCTAACAATATTCGTTGCTGATTTCTTGTAAGCTTTGCAGTAGAACATTACTGACTACTGGGAATTTAACCATTGCATTGAACATACCCATCAAGCACCAGCAGGTTAAATAAAGTTGATAGTGACTTAAATCAGCCTTGAGGATGAGTGTGTGGATTCAAGTAGCAAAGTCAGTAAACCGGGAGCTGAACACTCGGTTCAAAGGTGTATGAACACAGGGCGGATTTATCACAAGATAAAGGGCAAGGGGTTTAAGGCAGTCATTCCCGAGACAGAGTAACTCTCTAGCAACATGAAAAGTAAAATTTAGTTTGGAACTCAGTCCCTCACACTGAGATCTATTAGGTAATAAAATCGTATCTCAAGGGGAGTGACTGAAGCCTCGCTGTTTTGAGACATTAAATGCTTGACCGGACAGAGCCTCAGAAAGCATATTGGAAGGAACAATTCTACACTTACAAAGAGAAGCCAGGATTTCCTACTAGTTCTCTTCTACCTCTCATATCTGTGATTTAGTGATAAACCTACGCCTGACCTCACCGAGAATATGAGGGGAAGAAGTAGTTTCCCTGTTATCCATCAGGACTAATCAGATTCCTAATATTTTTTTCTTTTTCTTTTTTTTTTTTAACTGCACACCATTGCAAGAAAAATAAGGTTACAATTTAAAAAACTTTTGGGTAACTTCTAATTAGCCGTTTCTTTTATTTTGTTGCCTTGATATAACTCTTTATATCCTATCACAGGATGCCTTCATCATTTCTATCTGATTGGAAGCTTTGACCATGTAGTGTTTTAACGAGCCGACTTTTAACATGTGAATATGTATGTTTAATATTGTGGGGGAGGTTTATGGGAAATTAGTAAGAGGGAAGCACATGTTCCATTTTGAAACTTAATAATTGATTAGAGAGATAAGTTTTCTGAAGTGCAGTAACTCTCAGAGCTCTGAGTGGTAACATAAAATTTACATGCATCTGTCTCAGTTTCCAGCCAAAACTGGTCCTGTATTTAACTTACCAAGTTTTCCTTAGAGAATAAAAATGATCACACGTAATCTCTTTTCTCCAACCAGTTTTTGGTAAGTGTTACATCATGCGTTCCTTCTGGGCATTAGAGGACAACATGTAGAGGAGAAATTCTGGGTCCTGCAATTATGATTGATTGTATGGTGAGTCATTTATGGTTTTGAAGGCAGCCCATTTGAATATATTTACTGAAAGCAAATGACATTGTGAATTTTAATGCAATGTAGAAGAGCCTAGAGCTTTGGATGAACGCCTGTTATTGTTAAAAATTCAATGAAAGGAAATAAATGAGTAGCCAAGACCAATGTGACCTTTAGTAGTATTCAAAAGGGAAAGGCTGCACAAAGTCTGACTACAAAAATACTCCTCAAACTGACATGTAGCAAATGCTTATGTCTGCCAACTAAGAAACCAGAGAGAGCTCTATATCACTGTGTTTTTGTACCAGGTTACTCATTTTGGTGTCAGATGTGGACATCAGAATAAATCCTGGGGGCTTTCTTAAGGACTCCCTTGAAGATTAGCTGTCAGCCTCTGCAGACAGTTATGCATCATCCCACCGGCACTGGTGGGACACGAGCTAGCTTTAGAGCAGGGGCTGTTTTGATATTTTGAACCTGGTTCATGTCAGTGAGGAGCAAGGACAGAGTAGCAGGATGACTGCCTGAACCTGACGGTATGGATATGGCCAGAAAACCCCAAAATCACTGCAAAATCCTAGACCCATCCACCTGCAGGACTACAACAGTGAACTCAAATCACCTGAGCACATGAGTACCCTCGCTGCAAAAATAGCCCCAGTGAGGGTTTTGTAGTTGTGTCTCAGTTTTTGATTGACCTTATAGAATCATATAATCATAGAATAATTTTGGTTGGAAGAGACCTTTAAGATCATCAAGTCCAACCATTATTCATTCAGTGCATGTCAGCCACTAAATAAGGAAGAGCTCCACAGCAAAACACAACTCAACCTAGGTTCATCTCCCCATATGATATAATTAGTGTCACTATCATACATGCATGGGGACTAGGAAGAGATCTCTCACGTCGGGAGGTGTTAAACTCCTAGCTGCAACTTTCAGGAACAATTTTGTCTAACTTTCTTTTGGAATTGGAGGATTGGAGAGTAAATGGATAGCTGGGCTTTTCTGATGCAGCCATCCTTCACTGCTGTCCTACCTGTAGAGAAAGTATCATTCAGAAGGGCACCAACTCCTCTCCAGATAATCTCATCAGAAAACTTGGGCACACTGAGCAACACCAGAATGCTTAACATTTCTGTATTGCATTTTGTGGCTGAGGATCAGTACTGCAGTAAGATAAATTACCTCCTTCATCAACTTCTTGTAGGATCCTGGGTTTTTTAGCATTTATGTGTCTCCAATTCTAAAACATTCCTATGTTCAGCCAGATGGTGACAAGATGATGGCTTCAGCTTTGGCAGTAGATAACCAGGTAATATTGAGGTACCTTAAAGATACTCTTTGACTTTGTATTAAGGCTCAATAATCTTTGGATGCTCTGCTGTACTTTGGTATGAAGGCCTACCAGCTTTTAAATCATTTTAGGTGTTCTCAGATGCTATGGGGACATTATTATACTCCGAGTAAAATTGCGCTTCCTAAACCAGGAAGTTTCACAGAGATGCGTGGTTAATTTTCAGCAAGCTGCTACATGTGTTTTTCATACCCTCTTCCAGTTGTTCAGCCACTGTCGTCAACACACACAATTATGCAATCACCATCAAAACATTTTCCTTGCTGACTCCGGCCTTGACTGCAATATATAATACAACACCACGCAGAGGTCCCAACCAAGATAGTACTGCAGCCAAAAGCATTTGTGCTGTATCAGCTCAGTTATAATTAATCCCGCTGAAAGGCCAGACTAATTAGCAGGCTGCGCAGCCCAGGCCACTGCACAACTCTGCTTCCAGAACCTCAGCTGCTGCTTTTGCATGATGGCAGGAGCTGTGCAATGAGACATACCCCATGGTGGGAGCAAACTCAAGCTTATTCAGTGCAGGTGGGCCCTGAACACTTATGCCTTGGATGGTTTGCTCTGTTTTGCACCACTCTTCCCACTGGCTAAATATTAGTGTGGATGAGTCTTTCTAGCAAGATGAACTTTGCTTTTGAATCTGTAATCAGTAAGCATAATCTCATTTTGCCAAATGGCCATCAGAAGGCCAGTCCCTGAGGAGTAACACTGACCAGATTAGGAGGCAACAACACGAAGCAGAATCAGAGCTGAAGCACCGATTGGCAGCACAACAGCTAACGGGTATCCAGCCTGGGGCAGGACATGCCGCCTGTCCAGCTTCTGCTTCCTTTTCTTTGAAGACATTTTAACAGGGTCTTGATCCAACTATAGGTTTGCGTTTGAGTTATACCCTTGGGGCCAGCAGACACGAAGCCAGCCTTATGGGAGACTTGGCTCGTTTTGGCATCTGGAGACCAGACATGAAACCCCTCAGTGTCTAAAACAACACTAAGGTGCTTGTGATTGAGCAACTGAATCCCATCACAGATGTCCATATGGCTACCAGCACAGTGGGTCAGTTTAATGTTTTTTTCGAGTCTGTGTTAGAAATGGCCATAACTAGTTACCAGTAGAAAATCCCAAACAAACATAGTTTTGTTGTCAACACAGAAATGCTGACAGCATTTGAAAGTTAGAATTCAATGGATCAGCAGTCATTGATTCTTGGCGCACAGTGGGATTCATCTCCCCCATTTTAGCTATCTACAATTTATAGTCTTGCTTAAGCTTTTTTCTAGGTTTCCTAAATGGAGAAAGAGAGACAGAGAGAGAAGCACCTCCAGGAAATGATTCATCTTTTCCTAAGATAGATGTCTGTAATATGTGGGATGAATCACAGTTGAAAGGGGATTATCTTTCTTCTTTGGCATAAAGGGGAACTAGATGACCTGCTGAAACCTGCTGAAGTACACAATCCCACCATCAGGGACTTCAGCTGTGTTTTCTAGCTCGAGCCTGAAAAAATATGGGACTGCAAAAAACAGCTAAAGGACCACTGTTGGATTAACTCTCATTTCTGAGGTAACTCTCAAGCAGACCTTGGTTTCGGTGGGAGTAGATATAATCCAACAAGGGCTGCTTTTGAAAAATATCTTTCATAATGGCCTGACTTTAGGGAAGAAAACCCTCACTGAAGCCTGTGGGAGCTGCTGAGTTCATTTCTTTTTTTTTAAAAAAAAAAAAAAAGAAAAAACAAAAAACACCATGCATTTATCTAGACGGCTAAATACACAAAAGTGCAACTTTGGCCACCTTTATTCAGAGACATCAGCCAGTGCTATGAGGTCTGCAGAGAAAATTGACATGAGCATCTCTGTTCACTCCAAGGGTAATGGGAGGGAGAGAAAGATGCCCACCTCCAGAGCAGCAATAGATGCCAAACTGGAAGGCATCCAGCTCAGTGGCATGCAAGAAATATAATACATTATTTCAATGCAAGCATTTGGGTTTATTTGGGGAACCAATTAACAGTAAGTGCATACATCCATTTACAAAATGGTAGTGTACCAGACACATAGACACACAAGTTGTAATTGAAAACTGAAATAACACCAGGAGGAATAATCATTAAAGCAAAACAAAAAACATCTCCAAAAAGCCAAGAATAATATTTAATAAAATAAAATAATTCATCCATCTGCAGTTGTATCCTTAGGGGGAGGCCACAGACTAACAAGCAAACAAATCTAGATAGAAACAAAAATAATGTTGTGAAGGCGATGGAAGGAACAAGGGAGAGATTTCTTTGCAGATTAGCAGCTTATGAACCAAAAGTATTTCAATTTGCTCACTTTTTTGTAGATATGTTTATCAGAGGGTGGGGAATTCCATCATATGTTCTTACCATCCTGAAGAATAATTATTCTTCTTCTCTTCATACATTTTACTATCACTATTTATTGGCACAGCCACAGAATCCGGGAGCTCTCGTCAAAGATATCAGCTGAGGTCTCCAGAGCCTACTTTCTTTCCTTAAACCACAGGACTCCCAAAGGTTAATCAAATGCATTTTCTTCATCTTTGCTATGCATATGTACCATCTGAGGCACCTAAAACCCCAGGTACGAAAGAGCCACTTAATAGCCCCTAATGGGCACCTAACACCCCCAGGGAAGTCAGATGCTTGATGAGCCTTGAGATGTGTTGGTCTCTAACTCAGTTCCCTTAATATTACCTTGTATGCTGGGATTTATAGTCTTTAATAACAGATTTTCAAATTAAAAAAAAAAAAAAAAAAAGAGGAGGAAAAAGCAATTCTGTCTTCTGTAAATCTGGACATATGCTACATAGCCAAATAGGCTTCAGTGGAGGAGGTCTCAGGGGGCCCTATAATTAAGGCAGTGGTTTTGTGGGAGATTTTCATTGACTATCAACCACTGCACTTCCATTAGCTGCCTGCAGGTAGGCTAGCCTGCAAAACAGCCAGCATGCTACAGCTTTCTGCTTTTGTTTGGATCTTTTTCCTTTTCCCAAGAATGCCATTCATAGAAATTAAACTTCTGTTCTTATTGAAATGCATATAACCTACAGGAGATATGAGTTTTTTCCATACCACGAGTCATAAATGGAAAAGATTTGCTAAGATATAGGACGACTGGAGCGGGATCTGATTAGCTATGCTTTTAATCCAGTACCCTTCCTCCAAGGGTACCTCAGAGGAAGACACAAGAATCCCCTTTGAGGAACTATGGACTAATTTTGCCATATAAGCCTGTCAGTACTTCATGATTGTATACTCTAAAGTATAAGAGTTTACATTACATTGCATTTCCATTATGTACGTACCCTCTGTGAGATAACTCAGAGTATTCCCAACTATATCTTCCTCCTGTTAAATTGCATGACCAGCAATACTTTATAGTAGTGAGTTCCAGAGATCAATTAAGCATTGGAGGAGGAATAAAATATGTATGTTTACAATAATGAAAAATGTTTCTCCCTATTGCCCAGTATCTGATTCACCATGTCCTTATCAGGCCTTTGCCATGGTCTCCGGTCTAACTCTTCAACTGCATGGCTGTACTTAAACTCACCAAGGTACCTTACCAGCTTCCCAAGTAACTTTGTCATCTTCAAACCATGCCTCTTTTCTTTCCTACAGTCCACTGCTTTCTTATAAAACACACTAAGATAATTCATCTTTTACCAAACCCTTCTTGAACCTTGTCCCATTAGAAGCCAACCACTTGCTCTTATGGTGGCTCCTGGGCACAGACGAGGGGTGAGTGAGGGGTGCCCTGAGGCAGTCTGTCCATCTGACCTCTATCATGTCATCCTTTGGGCAATGTGCAAAGTGCTTTAGTCTAGGGGAGAGGTGTGTTTTTCTTTTACAAAAGGTAGGCACACAGTGTTTCAATTTGTTTCACATGTTTTAACCAACTTATTTGACCACTAACCAGTTCCTAAAACTAGATTTTTTGTCCTGCTGTAATAGACTACATCAGGTATTGCATAGCCCTGCCTTGTTTCCCTTTGCAATTAATCTCTGTTGACTGCTGGTTTAATTCTAGGTGTTGATCTTTGAAATTCCTCATTCCCTCCCTCTCTCAGATCATTCTATGATTTTTCTGTCTCTCCAGTCATATATCTCTCCATCCTGGCAAGCAGTTGCAGTCCTAATGGCTCCTCTGATTGCTTAGCATTCAGAGGTCCTTTCCCATTTGTGGAAGAATAAAGAGGAAGGGGGAAAAAGAAGGAGAAAAGTCAAGCTATAGGATGAGGCAGTCACCCCTAACAGTGATCCCTTCCCTTCCCTTTTCCACTCCTTCAAGCTCCTGTGGTCCAGCAGTGAGTGCCTGGTGAGAGACAGCTCTGTCCATCAAGATTGTCCAGGCTGATGGACCCCACTAAGGCTTTCCAAACACACTTTGAGTTTATTACATCCACCAGTTCATTCGGAGCTGGGTCTTAAGCCAACAAGTCCTCCTTGTGCCAACTGGCCAAACTACCTCAATCTTGTCTGAAGTGACGGTCACTGCTTGATCATCATCAGAGCCACTCTTAGCACTTGCTCCTATTGAAAATCCAGGCACCATTCATTTTTGTCTTGTATCAAGACTTTCAACACAGGAAGTACATTGACTGAACAATCCCCAATCCCGGGATCATAGTTTACCTTCTCATTTTTTGTTTTTTTCCCATGTAGGGACAGATCAGAGGTGTTCATGCCTGAAAAGCACAAGCCACCCTTCCTTCATCCCTCCCCATGGATGCCACCATCTTGCAGAAATATTATTATTTTCCTCTAAAGCCAGATGTCATTAATTTTGCAATATCTAGATAAGTACAGTTTATGCATCTGCAGCTGACCCAGACTCCTTATGGAGTCCTTACGATCAAGACTGAGTGATAGTTACACTCAGTGTCAAGTCCTTTAGCTGTATCTCAGCTATTTATTTTAGGAAGACATGGATAGTATGTTTAAAGTGCTCTTATCACTACTAACAGTAAAGAGAATTCATGGTGAGTAACTTCTCCATCAAAATCTACCTTTAGTCAGATGACTGCAACCATAAGTGGACAACCTACATTTTGTAATACTGATCCTTGCCAAATTTTTACCACTCACAGTTTTCCATTGCATTGATAGTGTTCTCTAACTTCACGTCACCAGCAGACTTCATCAGTGTACTCCTGCCTTGTGTACATATTAAATCAGTTCAGCGAGATGAGAAATTCCACCAGTAGCTTCCCTCCATGCAAACAACCAACCTCTCACTGAGACCCGATGCAATTTCCCATGCAGCCAGATGCTCAGTCATCTGTCAGTTCCTGCATCTCCTCTTTAATGAATAACTTGTTACATCGCAACATGCAAAATGCCTGACTGCAGCTGAGGCTTTTATTTTTTAAGGACTTTATTTTAAGACAAGAGGATAACAACTGTCTGTTCCTCCAGGTAGCTACAACGCAGCAGTATTCGTTGTCTGCAGAGCTGTTTCATATAAACGGGCAATTGATTATGTGTGTTTAACAGATGCCTTGTGATATCAATCCCATCCATGCATGTGTTTTATCTTCTATTTTTTCTCCTGATGCATGATTCTTGGCTCCCTTTTACTGTTCTGTAAGCATGCTCAGATCACAGCAAACAAAAATGGTATCAGCAGGAATGACAGTTGCACCTTGAGATCATCAAGACCGAAGTACATACCACTGAGGCCACCTGGTGTACAGAGCAGAGCTGCAGTCCATTCTGCCTGCTCCTTCAGCAGAGCCTAACGCAGATAATTAAACAAAAAAAAAAAAAAAAAAAAAAAAAAAAACCCAAACGAACCTCACTGTTTTTAGTAAGCCTAAGTTTGACTCCTCAAAGGCAGAGCTGAGGGTAGCTGCCCTTGCGCTGGAGAGGAATGTGTGTGGTTGCACCGACAAGCCTTAAGACCGAGAGAGTTTACTGGTGTGGGAGGGAGCAGACCTATAAAGCGCACAGACCACCACAGTAGAAAAGGCTCGTTTTGCCAAATGGGTTGGTTCTGCAGCGCTGCCACCACTGGCTGGGATCAGCCGTGCTCCTCCTCTTGTGTCCCACACGTCCTCATTTGAGACATGGCAAAAACATCCCTTCAGCATGGGGTCTTTGTATGATGTCCGCTTCCCAGCACTGCGGGATAAATTTGAGTGTCGTGTTCTTTTATTTTGCCTTTTTTTTCCTTTTATTTTTCCTTTTTTTTCCTTTTTCTCCAACCATCTTGAAAAGTATTTTGTCTGGCCGCTCAGGTGTGAGAACAGCCTCAGTAAAGAGAGAACAAATTGTGCCATGAAATTAGGATTTGGAATGATCATATGTAACTTGAGCTTGAAAGGGTTGCTTTGCCCTTGGCTTATACACATCTTACAGACATTTGTAACTGAATTTCGGGGGCCAGGACCATACGACTCTTCAGACAGATGTGGCTTACAGGCCTCTCCCTGCCTCTCATGCCTGTGTGTATGTGAAACTCCACGCCCAAGGTCACGTCCCGAGTGATCGTAGCACATCAGAGTGTTACTATGATGTGACTGACATACAAATGTTTCTGTGAGCATCACAGCCATAGTACAGGCACAACCCTGCATGGGCCGGGCGGTCGTTGGGTAAGAAGCTGAATTATGGCATCGTCTTGAGAGCTGGAGCTCATCAGGACCAACAGCTAACAGTACATGTGCAGGAGGTCCAGCACACAGATCTCCTGCTCTGTGTGGGTGATAGAGTCCCCTATGAAACAACCCAGGCTGTTCTTCAGGCTCCCTTAGTGGTTGCTCACCCAGGGACTGTGCCCTACATCAGGAACCTGCAGAGCTGCAGCTTTAAGACTCGTGCTGCTCTGCAAATGCATGAAACATCACAGGGCTGGTCGGAGGAGAGGAGATGGGCATCAAATATATGAGACTTTCCCCGACTGAACAAAAATGAGCATAATCAAGTTACAAATTATGTGAAATATAACCAGAGCCCTTAGAGAAGTAAGCCTGCATAGAAACTTTATGAAAAAACCATGCAGTTTCCCTGAATGTGAAGTAGATTATTTTTGCTAAATCAAAGACAGTGTGCTGTATTTGTCACCCATCTGCTGCAGTCTGACTTGTGCAAAAAATCCTGTCCATACACCTTTCATATGTTAGGAGGCAATTTGGATGTCTGAAAGTCAGTCATCGAGATGAGAGATGCAGTGTCATCTCCAACCAGAGCACAACTGCTCCCTGCAATACATTCCACAGCACAGACAAGTTGGGTTTTTTTCAATTTTTTTTTTTCTGTTCAGTGACCTAGAAGAAACCCAAGAGAAAATCCTGGGCATGTCTACTAGAAAATATGTTCAGGATTTCCAGCTAGGCAAAAAAAAACATAATAACTGACTTCATTTAGGGTCAACTTGAAGGAATTTGTTCACTCCAAAAATAAACATCTTCTTATGTCCTGAGAGTATTTAAAGATTTTTTTTATTTAACCTTTTTTTTTCCCTTCTCACTGTAGTCAATTTTTAAATTAAAAAAAAATGTTTTGAAACAAAAGTCAAAATATTTCTTAAAAAAATACTGACATGAATTGCTTTGGCATTTCCTGAACTGAAACACTTCATGTGGAAAAGCATTTCAGTGTGAAATGTTTTCAAAAATTGTGCCTTTTTTGGAGAGAAGAATTTGCGGAAATGGATCCAGATTCATAAACAGTTTGGGGTGTCCTCCAGAACTCCATCTCTTTACTTCCATGTAATGTTAATTGGGGGATTCTAAGAAGTCCCCCATTTATATTGCAGCTGCTGCATAGAAAATCTCGTTGTTAAGAATTGTATTTCACCTGCATCTCTGTGGCTTGATTTTCTCATTCCCTGACACTATTTTTACCAATTTTCCAACAGCGACTCTCTGCTGACACAGCCACTTTCAAGCATCCCAGTGCTTAATAGCACAATAGACGCATGAATGGCTTTTTAGGGGCCAAACACTCTGCAAGTGGACAACATGTCAACAGCTTTTGCTCCCTTCTGATCAAATGCTAGAAAAAAATTAAACAAGCAAAGAGAGTATCTCCTGCAGTGTCCTGTCTGTATAAATTCAGGGTACCGTTATACCCTGAGCCTCAGCTGGGGCTAGGGCTGGTCTAGAGGCGATGCTGAGTCTAGATGGGCTGTTACTGCGACCGTGCAGCGACTGCCAGGGCAAGTGTGTTTGTGGGCAGAGTTGATATTTGTGTGTTTGTCATAGTGTGCGGCCATTTGCTGCAGAAAAGTAATAACTGACCCACCAAAGATAAATGAACCACAAAATCCTCGTCATTATTAAAGGGACTTACACTGTAGAATCCATCATGCATCACGAAGCAGAATTGAAAATTACAGAATTTAGATAGAGAGTAAACCAGCGAGACCATCCAGGCAATTTTCTTGCTCTTGTGAGAGTTATCGCCAGAATATTTGCTGATGTTCTGTTTTGCCTGGCTTAAAATCTTTCTTTTGAGGGATTTCAAATTATTTCATACCCCCATAGGTCTCTTTCTCAGAAAATTTTCCTGTAAGGTCTGCCCAAATTTCACATTTTCTCTGTCTTAATTGAATCCTCTTGCTGCTAGCTTTACCCTGAGTATCACGCCAAATAATTGCTGTTCTCCTTCCGTGTTAACAATCTCTTGAAGTTTGGCTTTTCTTAACTCCTCTTAATTGCCTCTTCCACTGTATGCATATAGATACGATTCTTTTAATTCTCCCTATAAACCCATGCCTCCAGCCTTCTGATCAGAGGAGAGCAACTAAAATGAAGCGATTCTGCTCCTCAAAAACTTGCTGGCAATACAGAGCTATTAATCAAACGCAGTTTTCCAGCTGCAGTTGAATCATATATAAACGGAGACAGACTGTGCAGGTCAGAGCTGCAGTGATTTATTTTGGCATACTCACCTATCTTAACACTTCTAGAAATTAGATGCCTAATCTACATTAGGCATCTGGCCTTCTTTTAAAAACACATGAAAGGGAGATATAAAGTTCTGGATGTCTTGCAGGCAGCTTTGAACCATCCTGTAAGGGAAGAACATTTCTCTCTCTTCTCTCTCTTCCACGCAGGAAAGTTGGACAACTCCCTTGGGTACAAGTCAAAGATACTGACATTTAGGGGTGCATAGGTGGGTGCCCACATGTGAGTTGGATGTCTACACTACAACAAAGGCTTTCTGGGTTTAGTCAATGCAGCCTAGAGAGGGATTCAGCTCACCACGCATAGGTGTTTTGGAAGAGCAGAACTGGTCTCCGTCATCCATTCAGTGCATTACCTGGGTGGCCACTGACTGCACTGGCAGCTGAGACATACACGGGTGAATTCTTCAATTTCGGTGGTTTACTGTGCAAGCTGAATCCCGCTGTAGGTGTCCAATTTTCAGACACACAATACTGGGAGAGGCGTATCCTCTCCTAACTACTTTTTTGACTTCAGAGGCAAGGAAAGGTCTCCGTCTAACTGCTGAGAAGTGCTTCACTCCAAATGCCAAACAGACCACATTTCCATCTTTATTCCCAGTATTATAGGTCAAGTTCTTCTTTTGGTAATGTTGTCAAATGTTGTCCCATGGTGCCAAAGAAAAACTTGGGTTCATTCAGGTTTAACTTAGCAACTCTTATATCTCAAAGGGACTTCATTTACATTCATCAGGATATAAGAATGAAATCAAGTAACTATTTTGTACAATAAACTTTATTTGAGTTCACTATGGGCTGCCTTGTATTGATACTTACCTAACCATTGAGATTATTTCTCTTGGTGAGACCATAACACTGGTGTTTCCAGAATGTAAAAAAACTGCTCCTTTAATTAAGGGCAGTATTCAAAGATAAAAAGGGATAGCTCTTTCTGCTTCCTTCCAGTTTCATAAGCCATGCTGTCAGAGTGGCTTTCAATGGCTTTTAGCCACTAAATGCTTTTAACGCCTTTTAATGATGGTTGATAGTTTCTTGTCTGCTCAACTTGAAACCCTTAAATGGCACCTGATTTTCAGAAGATATTCGTGTCCTTTCTGCTGAAAATCAGGCTGCTCTGATGAAGGTGCAATAGAAGTCACCTTGTATAAGTGTTACTTGGCATATTTTGTGGACTTACTCTAACTTTAGCCCAATTTATGACCTCTGAAGAACTAGTTTTTCTTCTGTAGCGGGGTTCCTGTGAGGTTATGTCAGGTTGTGAGAGGGGAGATCTTCCAACCAGGCAAAGACACATTTCAATCGCAGAGCCCTGAGGAACAGACAGCCTTCTCTGGGGAGTGAGGCAACAAAAATCTGGACTTCCCTCACTGAATAAAATAATTTCAAAACTGAGATTTATTACCATCATCATCATCATCTATTGCTATAAACAGTTTCCCTTAACCTAATCCAGACATTGCCATTATTTCAGCTGGAATGAGAGCACGTTGGGTAGCTTTGCTCCTCAGAAACAAAAACTTGCTTATTCAAATAAAATCCCAGAATGTTTTACTGCTGCATCAGGTGATACCCTAAGGCGTAGACAGGAGTGATTTTTCTCAGTTAGCTCATTGTCCATCTATTGATTTGGGGCTCTTAAGTTTCTAGGTTGCTCCTCCTCACCACAGACCCAGGTCTGTGTTGGCTGAGCAGGACCTGTGACAGTGACATGGCGGAGTAGCACACTGCTCCTGTGAAAGGCTCCCATCCAAGGCAGGACTCAACAGACGTACATTCATCAGTTGTATATAGGATAACATACAGGAATTGTCTGACCAGCTAACTTTTACCCAATAATTACATTCATCTATTCCAGCAGTATTTCAAAACAGAAACGCTCCACAGGAGATAAGAAGGACATCAGTGCCTGAGCAACACTGCTGTGCAATAAGACCACTGTGGTTTGATCCCTCTCCTGACTGTTTAGTTAAAGCCAAGACTTTGGCAGTTCAGCCTGTTTTTCTTTGTCTGGGAAAGAAACAGAGACACTCATAGGTTCTGCCAAGGTGCATTTATCTCAATAATGAGTCCTCTTAATGATCATTAAAACTCATTCTGTTCTATTCTATGTCCTAAGGGCACTCCAACCCCACTTTAGATTGCAGAGGGGGAGCAGTTTCCTTGGGCTCCTGCAGCTAGCTCAGATGATCCCGTTACAGGAATATCAGTGAGGCCATGCTGGACAGGCAATGGAGCAACGCACTCAGTTTTGAGAGAAGTTAAAACTCCCAGAGTTTGCCCACCCAGAACATCTCACCTAAGAAAGAGCTACAAAGATCCTGCTAGCGTCATGGGTATATTGCTCAATAACAACAACAGCAAGGTTATCCTTTCCAAGAAAGGCTATCAAGAGGGGCGCTTGTCTGTGTTTGCTGACAGACTTTTCTCCATCTTATCACTGATTTCTTGTAGCATCAGGAATTATTTGGAAAATCTGGCAGTGCAGGGAATTGGGCTGGGGAAAGTAATTCTGAATTGCTTCACAGAGACTGATAAGTTATCAAGAGGATAAGCTGTCCCCCAGGTCACCTGTCCACTTTCTTAAAACAATTTTGTATAGTTAGTGTTCAAAATGTGCTGACTTCCAGCTACAACCACCACATCAGTGTTAGTTACCTGTATCAGAGCCTCTCATGTGGGGAAGTATGGAGCTCAACATTTTTGTTTCATGCGGGTATTGAGTGAAGTTTATGAACTGAGTTGAGTTGAGTTGAGTTGAGTTGACTTGACTTGACTTGACTTGACTTGACTTGAGTGTGTTGTTTTGTTTTCCTCCTTGCCTGGCACTTGCCCAACCGTTTCTCTTGGAACATCTAGCCATGATGCCCCAGTCTGAAATCCAGGACTTTCTGCAGCATGGAGGTTGCTAACTTTCAGAGACAACTCAGCAAGAGTCAACAAACAGACCATCAGGGCAGTGCCTACGACCCTTGAGTCCACCTCCCTGCTGTGTCTCAAAATGGGTGTCTTAAAGCAAAAACATTGCTGCAAGCAAACCCCATAACTAAGGGAAATATGGTGGACTTTGGCCAAAGGCAGCAAAGCATCCTGGTCTTGATTGGGACTCTCAAAAGTCTCCCTTATCTCCAGCTTGCTAAAAGATGCCCAAAACTAATACGTACTTTTGGAATAATTAGCTTAGGTTTTTGACTCTGTTAATGGTGTCAGCCTCCTAAGTAGTAATACCTCTGTGGTGTTTGGTTCTCAGCTTGTGCCTCCTCTGGGAGTACATTCCCACACCTCTTTCCAATGCTGCAGCTAGATAATATCACACTCATTATCAGTAAAAAGTAATGAATACAGAGCCTGCGCTTAGAAAGGAGTGTTATGATCATCTAGTTTGACTTTCTTTGTAATAACAGCACTGCAACTTCCATTGAGTTATAAAGTCTTCATCTAAATCTATGTATGTTTAAGGGATGGAGAAGCCACTGTAGCCTTGCATAAGGTGTTCCTGCCTTCGTGGTTACAAATTTTATCATTTTGTCTTCCTAGCCTAAATTTGTCTAATTTCAGCTTTTGATCAGGTGACTTAAAGAGTGAAACAGATTGACTAGTAAACTAAGGTGACTCCTCCAGTACAAGCATCTCTTAACCTTTTGCTGAGTAAATAGCTGGGTATTCTTAAACCCACTACAGTACAAACAATAAATAATAGCCCAAATATTATAATTCTGATTTGCCACTGCTTTGATTTGCCTGAGACTCTATAAATTCATGCACATTCTAAAGACAAAAAATCAAAATAAAAGATAAGTCCTTATTAAGCAGAAACCTAAACAACCTAAGTTTTCAGAGCACTTTTCATTAGCATTTAAAGCAGTACCTGGAAATAAGGCTGTTTATTTGCATCTCAGATTTCATTTATCATGTCTATCCCTTAGGCATTCATAGCTCTGATTCCTTAAATTAAGGCAAATACATGCCATTTTGTTTAATGTTAAAGAAGGACCAATACTGATGGCCTGATTCCTAGACATTAAATAAGCATGCATAAAGCAGACAGGGTTTTTTAGAAAATGATAGATTATGCATCATACCCAGACACCCCTAACGACACGCCAAATTATAAATGCATTGGCAGCCTTCGACAAAAACTCTGTATCCATAGCAAAGTCTCTTTACTGTCCTACCACCACACCCCAACTGAGATTCAAGTCCACTGATGCCGGTCTGCTTAGGACACAGGAACGGATTTGGACACATGCCTTTTCCTAAATGTCATTAGATGGGAATGTTCTTGGTTGATGTTTTGTTTTGCTTATTTCTTTTGGAGACAAATATGTCAAAGCATTCATTTTAGGAAAAACAAGCCCATCCTGCAAAGTCAGTGAGCAAGTGCTGGAGATTGATGCTGATGTTCTCCAAGTGCTGGAATTCATTTTGTAGAGTTTGTCACTTTTCTAATTGAAAAAGCTGTCTCTGCAACATTTAGCAACTAAAAATATCGAGTGATGAAGCACATGGAGGCCGGGGGTAGGGGGGAAAGCCAAGCACTCAGCAGCAGACATCTGCCACCCTGAGTTCCAGGTCTTACAGCAAGGACACTGAGGAATGGAGCACTGAGGCATCCCCATCAGCACATCTCCAGGAGTGACGTCTCCTGGAGTGGGGCGTGCATTTTTTCAACAATGAAAACCAAGCAAAATCTTATAATGAGCAATTGACTGTAGGTGTGTGAAAGAAGGTTTGCTTAACACCAATATTAATTCTGTATCCAGATGACAGGTAGCTAGATCCAAGACAGCAGATCTTAAATATGTCATAAATGATAAAGATAGGTTCAGGCTCAAAACTGAATTCTGCCTCTGTGCCTCCTCCCTCCTGCTCCGCATCTTGTTTCGTGGCAAAATTTGGTAATTTGTAGGCAAACAGCTCTGGGAATCAGGGTCTCAATTCACTTCTGCAGAACAGGAAAAATCAGGTTCCAAATCTTCAAAAGTTGTCCTGAAAACCAACTGAAGTCACAAAATGGAGTTAGTGATTATTTTTTCACTACAGCATTTGGGTTTCGGGAGTGGGGGCCGTCCATTTATTTGGTTGATTGGTTGGTTTGGGGTTTTTGGTGCTTGTGTGTGTTTGTGTGGAAGATGGATGGGCAAAATGAAAGTTTCAGCACTGATATTTCTAATTGGGAAAAAGCCTACCTGAACTAGCACACGTTAGCTACTCTGAGCTCTTTTTTACACTCATTACTATTATGACAAGTTTGGAAATCTGTCCAATTCCTTCTAATGTAGGATTGCCAAGAATTTCTGAAACTTTATATTTCTTATGAAACAAATTTTTTACCTTCTGGAAAAGTTGGTAGTCAAGAAACAAGTAAGTCTGAGCAAAGTCAGTAATTTAGAAATGAAAATTGTATTTCAAGCATCTTAAAAGTTCAACTGATGCCAAAAATATCCCATCATATAGAAGTAACGATAGTTGCGATCTGATTGTCCATTGTACCTTGCAAACAGAATTGAAATACTTCCTGCATCCACAAATTTTTAATGCTACCCTAATTTTAACCATGTAAAATCTGGGGATTCATCTAAATTCCTTGAGCTCTTCTTGTAGGAGGTGTAGAGAAAGACTGCCCAGAGAGCCATGTGGATCATGTGGGGCAGTTGCCCAAGATGTGTTATTATATTAATTATAAAATTAACCTAAAGATGCTTCTCTGCTAAGGAACCTAGACTCTTAGCAAACATTAAAACATCTATATTTTACATGACTAAACTGAGGCCACAGAAATCCTGCTCTTTGGATCTCAAATTGCTCGTAGCAGTTTTTGTAAGCTGGCACTGTATTTCAATGGGTTTCAAAGTTAGAAATGTAATTGTGATGCTTCACCAGTATCAACACCAAAGCACAAAATGCTGACTACTAAGAAGACCTTGACAGTATTTCTGTAAACAGACACTTGAATACGTGGAGAAGCAAAGGAAATTGAAGTCTAAAAGGAGCTGTGATTTATCCCCTGACATTAATGATCTAAGACAGATGACTCCAAAATTTCCAGATAAATTTATGATAGATAACAAACTCAGAGACCTCATACACTAAAGAGCATCATTCCCTAACTGGAGTTATAAACTGGAGCTGAGGACATTGCATCCAATGGACAAGTAATGTAGCTGAGACACACTGATTTAATCATTCAGCCGAGCCAAAGAAGATGGCACTGCAATACCAGGCACACTTCAGAAAAATTTCAGTTCTGTAGGAATTTAGGAAAACTTTCTGTCTCCCATAGGGCTTAACTGAACATTTTCCCCCATCCAAACCACAGCTGTTGTGTTCAGGAACCCAGAACATCTTCTTCTCCTTGTCTCTGTTCTTGTCCTATGCAATTTCACCCAGACATTGCAACAGCACCATGCACACACAAAAAAAAAAAAAAAAAATCCCTGCAAAATTTTCCAAGTGGATTTGGAGGCACAGAATCCTGCCTAGCATCATTAATCACAAGAGTATAAAAGCACTACAATATAAAAGCCCCTTTCCACCTCTATTAGCTCTGGCCAGGCTCCTCCGCCCAGCTCAAATGATGCCTCATTACCTTAAATAATGATAATAAGGCCTTCTTTCTGCTCGAATATCTGAATTTTGATCAAAATGCCCAAATTTGTCTGAAAAACACAAGAACATTCAAAGTTCTCTCTGCACTATCTCTTTTCTTCCCTTGTCCAGTGCCACTGGTGTTCTGATTCTGCCTTATGTCCCTCTAACCTGACCCAATACACCATCCCATTTGTACACTCCCTGCCCCTCAGCTCGTGCTATGGGATGCTCCCCTCAACAGAGTAACCTGGCTCCATTTTTCCCAGCAGCATCTCCTGCCACGGAAGATCATGTCTGGCCTCTAAAGCTCTGGCTGATCCAGTGGGACTGGGCTTTAGGATAGTCTTTATAGAGCAAGATAACACCTGCCACAGAAATGCTTTGCCTTTCCACCACCAAAGTTGAATTCAGAGAACGAATTCAGTCTAACGACACAGTGATTAGTTGTGCATTTACTTTAACCTCCTTAAAGAGATAATTTCCTACAGTATGTATCAGCCACTGCTCATTACCTGCTGATAGGAAAGACTTGGAATGGTTGAGGAAAAGGACACCATAATGAAAAAGAAGGAGAGTAGGAAACAAGTCAGCATGGAAATCTGCATGCCTGGGACTTTGGCCACAAAAATAATATTCTTCCTTCATCCTGCCTGTCATTACTAATATTTTGTTTCCTTAACTCATTCCCTCTGCTACGCTCACGAAAATTAAGCAAGAGCAGAAAGTTTGATGCAAACTGAGCAACTCATCCCTTGGAAAACAACCTGGCAGGTAGATTGGCAAGGGCAGGGTCTGCACAGGGCTGGACCCATGGTCCTGTTTGCCTGCACCTACTGCTGCTCCCAGCACGAGTTCCCAGCTGCAAACAAGCCAGCGCTGCTCCCGGTCCAGGGCGCGCTCCGAGGTTTTGCCAGGAGCAGCGTGGCTTGGCTGGGTGCTCACTCCTGTGATCTACAGCCAGAACCATCACTTGCCTGAGGATCCAGGCTGGAAAAGAGCATAGGACTTGTCACACCGGATCAATCTAATAGTCCATTGAGCCAGCCCTTGGTTTCTGAAAACAGTTGTTAGCAGGCACTTCAAAGGAACTGCAACGGGCTGGGATGGAGTTGTCTGCCCACAGGGGAGGTTTTCCAGTCCCAGGTAGCTGTGGGCTGGCTTGCGTCCTGCACTGTGGAAGCTTAACATCCTCTCTAAGACAGAAAATGTCCCAGATCCTCACACAGGCTGGCCTGGCTGCACAATTGTTTTGAATCCATGGGGTTGTGTCCAAATTGAGAGCATCCTCTTCCATCCAGCTGCAAATGTTCCCAGCACATGCGTAACCCTCAGACTTCTGCTGCCTGCTGGTTAGAGCAAATAATGCACTGCACACAATGACACATCGCTGTCACTCTTGGTTTCAGTTTATTTTTCTGATTTCGGATGGCCATGAGCTACCCATTTGCGGTGAGCCGTGTTGTACACTTTGGTGGGTCTTTCCAACCTATTGGAAAGAATGATCGCTTGAATTTCACAGGTTAGTACTGTGTTAGGGACAACAGATCCTCTACATGCATTTGAAAATGTGCTGTCTTCACATTCCATCACCTTTCCCCTGTTCCCCTGACTATAAGTAAACAGCTAACCCTAATCTCCTACAAGAAATCACAATAAAAACAAAAGACCCCAAACTTACTCAAACCTAATAGAACACTGGGCCCCCAATTTTAGTTCACTTTTGAGGATAAAAGTAACAGAAAAGGAGTATTTTCTCCTCTCTAGTGTATCTAATCCACGGCAGAGATGCCATCACAGAATTTGCGTGTGTTATTTTTCATTGTGGACATCAGATTCATCTCCTGAAGTTCACGATGCCTTCCTAGCAAAGCAAAAGTCCCTGCTGTTTCTGGAAATCAATGACACTGCCGTTAAAATATATAATAGAAAACAGCATCAAGAAACCTGCCGACTTGGCAGCGCTGCCAGCGCTGTACAGAGCCCCAAAAGCTAACAATGGCCATGGCTTTGAAATACTGCTGATTCCTCCATTTCCCATTTCCCCCCGTCCCAGTGGTGTCATTTGGAAATGCATTACAGCTGAAAGACTTTGGGATGTTTTAATTACATGTGACTAAAACTTGCTGTTGCTAGAATTAGTGCACCTATGTTTACGATTTATAGGTCTCTGTTTCGACACTAGTGAGGTCATAAATAACATGAAATGGGCCCTTTAGTACTAGAAAATTCAGAGCTCCTCTCTAAGCCTTCACACACACACACACACTTCAAAACCCCTCGTACCGCTTGTGGCGAGCGTGGTATGAAATACAATACGACAACACAGGGTGGGGGATAGGAGCATGGTAATAAATAATTTATCTGTAGAGTATGAACGTTGAACCTTTGGGCAAGGACGTCCCGTTGTTTCACTGGGGTGGGAGGACTCGCTGCACTGAGGGTTGATGTGGATGCTTAATGGGTGATTATTTCTGTGGTACGTGAACTCCACTTGCACCTATATCTCACAGAAACGTATTACAGGGACCTCTTATTTCAAATGTGCTGATGTTGACGGCATATTTGATGAGGAAGCATGCATGTGGTATGGGGTCATGCAAGGTAGCAGAGAACTGGCTCCTGGGCTCTCCTCCAGACTTGCACCCCTCTGGCAAAGGGGATTGGGAAAAAAAATAATGAAGGCTTATTCTTCAAATCACTGAAGTCTGGAGATGGGTAGTCTTCAGTGCTGGAGTACCCACACCACCCCCAAACTCAGCTGATCTACAGGGACAGGATGGGAAAAAAGTTTTATCTAGTTCAGGACAGAGATACGTGAGCTGTGTCTCAGGCATGATTTTATCTCTGCAGACAGGTGGTCTGGGATTACTGTCAGGAAAATGCTTTCAGATCTTTCCATTACAGGCACTAGGGAAGGGCAAAGTTATGACATGAGAAGAGTAACACCGAGAAAGTACACCTTCAAAAATGATTATGTGAATTTTGCCTTTTTTATGCTTTTAGAGGAGATGATAAACACTTTATATCCCGACTCTTGCTGTTCTCTCATTTGTTACCTAAGTAATTTCTGCATGTGGAAGTCTTTATGTGGTTCCTGAGAAACTCACTTTAACAATTTAGTGTCTGAAATTCAAACTTTAAATGGACACTTTTATCTTGACACACAGCTTTTCCCAAGCTGTTGTTTCTGTTCACCAGTGAGCATGAGTTTGAGAATAAGGTGTGAGAACTGCAGTAATGAATCCAGCATTTTATTTCACTGTTTGAAATATTTTCTATTATTTTCTGGAATATTTGGTACACTTACTCATTATTAAAAAAAGGGCTCCTATTAAAACAACAATGAAATAAAGACAAAAAGACACTCATGAATGTTCTGTTTGCAAGAGGGAATAATAATTTAGCTAGTAGGGCTGAAAAGAACTGGATTTGACACAAATTAGTCTCAGAGCAGCCAAAAATTTGAGGTACGGGGCTAATTCAGACAGGGAGATGCAGATTTTTGTTGTACTGCTTTCATAGAAAGTATGGACTTCTCAGGAAAATGGCAAACCCAAAAACCTTGCAGCCAAAAAAGGCAAGCTACAGCAGAGAGTTTTGTTTTGTCCTGTTCTCTTTCTCTTGGTTCACATATATCTTCCCCATTCCTTTTTGCTCCCTTTATTGTGAAACCTGTATTGGGGCAGTCTCTTGCCGAGCTGCAGGGTGAAATAGATGACAGAAGGAAATAAGAGTATAAGGGAACTGAAAAAACATCATGAAAGCACATTCAAGTCTCAGTGTTTCTGGGGTTCTGCATACGGTTTGGAAGACCATTTTTTCTGCAGAAAGCAGGCATCATAACGCCAACAATCCCTGGCAACAAAAAAAGGTTAAAAATATGTTGCGTAGCTCTCAAGTACATGTCTGAACTCTATTTGCAACACACAATACATAACATTATACATCCATTAACACCAGCTTGTAGTAAATTCTGTCACATAGCATTCATAGAATCATAGAACCATAGAATGCTTTGGGTTGGAAGGGAACTTTAAAGGTCATCTAGTCCAATCACCCTGCCATGAGCAGGGACATCTTCAGCTGGATCAGGTTGCTCAGAGCCCCGTCCAACCTGACCTTGAATGCCTCCAGGGATGGGTTATCTACCACCTCTCTGGGCAACCTGTGCCTGTGCTTCACCACCCTCAGCGTAAAAAATTTCTTCCTTATACCTAGTCTAAATCTTTCCTCTTTAGTTTAAAGCCATTATCCCATGTCCTATTCCAACAGCCTCTACTAAAAAGTTTGTCTCCCTCTTTCTAATAACCCCCTTTAAATACTGAAAGGCTGCCATATGTTGTCCTCGGAGCCTTCTCTTCTCCAGGCTGAAAAACCCTGACTCTCGCAGCCTGTCTTCATAGGAGAAGTGCTCCAGACCTCTGGTTATTTTTGTGGTCTCCTCTGGTCCAGACCTCTCCAACAGGTCCATGTCTTTCCTGTGTTGGGGGTTTCAGAGCTGGACACAGTACTCCACGTGGGGTCTCACCAGAGCAGAGTAAAGGGGTGAAATCACCTCCCTCGAGGTGATGACCTGCTGGCCACGCTTCTTTGGCAGTTCAGGATATGGTTGTCCTTCTGGCCTGCTAGGGCACATTGCTAGATCATGTCTAACTTTTCGTCCGCCAGTACCCCCAAGTCCTTCTTGGCATGGCTGGTCTCAATCCCTTCATCCCCCAGCCTGTATTGATACCGGCGGTTGTCCCGACCCAGGTGCAGGACCATGCACTTGACCTTGTTGAACCTCATGAGGTTCACGCAGGCCTGCTTCTTGAGCTTGTCCAGATACTTGTGGATGGCATCCCTCCCTCATTAGTTCAACTGCACCACTCAGCTTGGTGTCATCTGCATGTTTTACTGACCCTTGAAAACTTTAGATTATATCCAGTAGTTTTTTTCTTGTCCCTAGTCACAGTTTCTCTTTGATACTCCTGTGTGCGACACCCCTATTATTATTATTACAAACTCTGTCTAGAATGGTCCTTTGAGATTATCTATCGATCTGAGTAATTTTGTCGTCTACATTCCAGTCCTACTTGTAGCTTGCACCAGCTGTATTTATTTAAGATTTTCTTTTATAAACTCCTTAATAAAAATCCATGGCAGTGTCAAAGAGTAGTTTTGCACTGTAAAAATGATCCCTGGTGGGATTATAATTTATATTTTTAAACTGAAACCCATTGTATGAGTCATAAATTTTTTTACTATGGAAATCCATGCAGTTTTCATGATTGCAGATGTTAGTCTTGACTTCACTTTTTTCTTCCTTTTTAATCTCAAAATACTGTATTTTAAAAAAAATGAAAATAGCAAGAATAACACAGAAATGTTCGAGGGTGTCTTTACACCTAGAGGTAATAGTTTACTGAGTTTGTTAAAATACAAGCAAGGGGAAGGGAAAAGATAAACCAAAAGTGATCTTGGAGAAACTTGACAAGGTCACTGGAAATGTGGACTGAGTTCCCGACTCAGCCACATACCCCTTGTGTTACCTGAGATAATTCACTTGGCTGTTGGTCTAGGAAGCAGTTAAATAAGTTTTACACACATGCTCAGGGTCCACAGGCTCTAACAGAACTTAAACAAGTATTCACCCACTTCCTGAGATATAAGCTGTTTCCTGAATCAGGAAGTATCTTAGCTCCTTATCTCAGCCAGGAATGTAATAACATTGCTTCCTCTTATCCTTTATTTATCTTATTTTTCTGCATTGTAAAGTCCTCAGCAAAGGCCATTTCTTAGACACATTTGCACAACACCCAAAATACTGGAACCTGTTATATCAGCAATATATTCAGGACAACTAAACATTTCTTGAGTAGGCACTGTAAAGAGAGGGATTTGGGGAACAGACAAGAAATTAAAGCAGTCTTAGGTGAGGGCAAAGTGCAGAAAGAAAGGAAGAAAGGAAGGAAGGTAGGAAGGACAGAAGGAAGAAAGAAAGAGAGAAAGAGAGAGAGAAAGAGAGAAAGAGAGAGAGAAAGAGAGAAAGAGAGAAAGAAAGAAAGAAAGAGAAAGAAAGGAAAGATTATGGAGTCAGAATGAACAAATGTACAGACACCCTAGTAAAATGCAGCAGTGGGAGGGTTGAACAACACCCGTTTCAGGCAAAAAGCAATAGGCTGTGGTGCTTTTTGTGCTCCTGAAAAAAGTATACTGCCCTTGCTTGGACAAGGTAGCCCGTTAAGCCTTCACTTCATCAAAACCAGCCTTCAGCCATGTCTTCCATGCTGCTCCCCAATCTCATTTCTAACATGCACCCAGTCTCCACCACCTTTTTGTTTCCACCTCAATCCCACCCACAAAAACTACTCTGCAGATTTGTGCTGGAGCCTCAGACAGTGATTTTGACTCAGGCATAACAACTGGACTTGCAACAGTCACAGCTGAAACAATGTCCCAGAGAAACCCGTGGCAATAACACGGGAAGGCATCTGTGTGCATGAGAAGGCCATGATTCAGAGGGCATAATAGGCAAACCGTACAGTCCAGCTGACTTTATAGATAGTTCTTTACATTAGTACAGACATAGGACTTGGTAAAAATGTCCAACTTCTCAGCAATAACAGTATCATCCCACCAGGAAGAATCAAAACTTGGGCAAGGTCTCAAGACTGACTTTGCTGCTGTCAAGGTCACATGAAAGACACTACCCAAGGCTATGAAAGGTTTCTAAATTTAAAGCAGACCCACTTACCATGGTAGGCAGTTGAAACTGTTTATCCACTTTGAACAGATAGAGTTACCTAATCCTTCTATGATTAGAGGCTAGTGAAGTTAAGTTAATTCTGTTTCTGCAGGCACTGCTGCCTTTGATAGAAGTAGCTCGTCTCGAGGAATGGGCCACTGGTGTGAAGGCGAAACAAATAGTTTTGTCCTTTAGAGCTAAGGAAAAAAAATTTACTATTGATTTTGGCTTAAGAGTCGTAAGTGCTTTCTTAACAATTCTCATCATGGCTAGAGAGCTATTATTTTGGGCATTAGCCTCACATAGCTTGCTGTGGAAGACTGTTGCAATACAGCGTCTTGCAGGAATGTACCGAGGGGAATCCCTAGGTCTTTTCAGTTTTTGGTTTTCCAGCCAGGAAAAGAGAGCTGAGTATATGAAACAGCCTCTCTACTGGCACAGAGTTTAATAGGCTCAACAACCTAGAGATATTGATTATTTGGGGAGAAAGGTCAAGAGAACACAAGAGTCTTGCTGTTCTCCTACCTAGGACTGGAGGTTTGGTTTATCATGAAAGACCACACAACTATTGTCTAAACTCCCCTTTAAAACCAACAGCCTCGCAGGGCTTTCAGGCTGATGACAAAGGGTAACAGTTGTTGTCTAAAGCAGCGTGCAAGTTGAAAAGGACAGAGGCAGCGAGGCTGGCGAGGCCCTGCAGGTTGGCAAGGCTCGTACAATGGCGCTACAGTGAGCAGCGCTGGGAATATGATCAGAAATGCAAGAGGGGGAGGCAGAAAAGCAGCAGAGGAATTACTAGGATGGTGCAGATCGCTTTGAAGATCAGCCTTGTAAAGAACAGGTCTTGAAAATGGTCCTTCCACTCAGATAGACCCCCCTGCATTTTGCAAAAATTGAGTGCTGTGCTTGAGCAAGTAATAAATCTCTGCCTCTTGTGGCCAAGGGGCACAAAGATTTGCTGTTTTTTTCTGTGTCAGTCTTCTGCATAACTGCAACAAAATCATTTAACTTGCCCTTTTTAGGAGAGTGTAAAATAAAATACTCCCCTTATACCTATTAGTTACATTAATTGAGTAGAAGATATTGGGAAATCCTCTATAGAGAAGAGCAGCTCTATACAAGTACAGTATGGCAGATCCTGAGATCAGGTCTAAAAACTGGAAGTAGAGCAAGTCAAAAAGCTTTTTTTTTTCCCCCCCTCAGAAAAAAAGAGTGGAATCTAAAAAGAAAAATCCTGGATGTAGGCTTTAAAAAAATTCATTTGCTTGAGCTGTTTCCAAGAAAATCCAAAAAGAAAATTATCCCAGGTTAATGTTTCAAAACAAAATGATGTTTTCTTTTGAAATGTGGGGGATTTTAACTGAAAAGAAAAAAGAAATGACAGTTTAGGATATACCATAAGAGAATATTTCATCTTGTTTTGAAATGATCACTCAAAAGAATATTTTCCTTTTTAATTTTTCACCAGCAGAGTTTTGTGTGTGCATGTAAGTATAGCTGACATTCTCTTGCCAAAAATTAGGTTTGACAAAACTGTATTTTTTGGCAAAAACTCTTTCCTCCTGAAATTTCAATAAGCCTTAACTTTAAGAAATAGATATGTTTAAACAGAAGGGAGAGTAGAAAACCAAGAGGTTCTGGGCTAGACACCGGGATAGCAGAGGTGCTGGGTCAGCTGGAGAGCAGAGTAAAAAAATCCATCATCAGAAAGGCTCACTGCTGAAAAGAGCTGTTGATGAATTGTGCGTCAGCGAGTATCTTCAGTTATGAACCTTGGTCATGTGTGAATGTCTGCGTGTGGGAGGGTTGTGAATGAAGGATTGTTCATGAAGGCACAATAAATTAATGTTGTTGATGAATTTTTACCACGGAGCACATACAGGCATGGTTATAAAAAAGTTTTATAACAAAAGATTGTTATTCCTTTTACCATGCCCAGATACAAGTGCTTTCCCACCTACCAAGACAAATGCCATAGTAAGAAAGGCTTTCTTTTGTCTAGAAAGTGGCAAGTGCTGCCTACAGAGCTGCTCTGGCCGGTGACTTCCACCTACTGTGAGCAAAGAGTGCTGCAGCTGCATTATCATGCTCATGAAGTCACATGCAGACAGGCTGTTATTTATGTAACAGGGCTCACCATAAAATCCAACAATCCAACAGAAAGTCAAATGAAAGTTCATCGCACTGGGCTCCAAATCAGGCATCCAGCCATGATCAGTGCTTGCTGAAGCTGTCAGAGATGCTGCACTAGACAGTGATTTAATGTCTGGAGGAGCCACTTCAGCATCAGCACTATCAAACAGGAGGTGCTCACACTGCCTACTCCTGGGCACCAATCCTTAGTGTCCTGAAGAAATGTCTGGGGGAAACCCACTGGTCTTTCCTATCTGTGAAACTTAGCTTGGGATGTAGGTGTTCAACTTTACAGGTCTCAAATGTAAAAGTCACCCTGGCTGGTCACTCTGCTCACTGGAAGCATTCCAAAGGACAATTCCTCTAATCTTAAATCTGATTATTCAGAATTCCTCTTTCTCCACTGACTATGGACCAAAATGAAACAGAGATGGACAGCTCAGATGGAGATACCTACCTTTCAGACTTCAAAGTTAAGCAGTACAAATTCCCTTAGGTTCCCTCAGTGTGGTACCTAAAGTAGTCTAAGAAAAATATATTAATATTCCTCCACAGAGTTAATCAAAATCTATAGACCAAATAGGGATAAATGTCTGTTTGTAAAATACAGGCAGAGGGATTAATGGGGAATTTCACAACACAACATCCTGAAGAAGATTGTAGGAGGTTAAGGTACTATTCAGCAGTCTGCTATGAGTCTATCTCTGCCTCAGTTCCCCTGCTGCAAGCAACATCCTCCCCTCATCCAGTATGACCATCCTGCTCTCATACCAAGTCAACAAAGGGCTTGAACAGGATCATCAGCCTTAGAAGTGTACGGCTCATGTCCTGCCAGCTCAGCACACAGGCAGTGTGAGATTGCACCAGTCTGAAATACTTCATAGAAATATCCCTTGCAAAGACAGAGACATTTCCTGAAAAAATCTTGATTACATTCTCTTCTGTTCTTGTTTGACCACGTAATTGGCATCCAGACCATCCCATTGGCACTTGCTTGTTTGAACATGGCCTGCTCCTGTGAAGAACAGAGCATGAGGCTACAAGTGTCACAGTGAACATCCTAAAGTGCAAAAGGAGTAGAGACAAAGTCCTTTCTATCAAGTCACTAAATGTTTGTACACTTCTGACACAAACATACACACCCATCATCCAGACCTATCCAGAGCAGGCATCATCACTCAAGCAAAGTGTGTTCTATCAGTCTCTCATTTCCCTGAAGCTTTTATCATCTACTTATTATATGCTAACAAGAGGCTGATTTTTCCTTTAGCAAATGTGAAACCTTAATAATAGAATGAAAACCACTTCTCTGTTGGTACAAGAACACCCTTCCAATGCACAAACAAGTAAAGGCTTCAAAACAAGATATTTTAGATATAGGCTTCTACTTGGGCGTGATTTTCAAATGTGTCTTACACCTAGTAATTCCTGCATGGACAGGGTATGCTATATACCCACCAGATTTACAAAGCTGACCAGCTTTTATTGGAGAAGTACATGGGGATTTAGGAGCTTAACTTTCACCTCCCTTTTTCCTAATTGTAGTTCTGAAACTTAAGCTGTATGATTACATTGTATTACTAAGCCATTTCTTTCAGCTAGCAAAGTCTCCAGCTGTATATTCATCAGGAGTGATGGTGGGGGCCGCCTACACAAACATTACATCTACATGACACAGAAAGCACCTTGCATTATCACAAGACTCCCTGTTAATAACACACGGCGTGTTTCTACAGCTAGTGGCTGCCAGGTAGCTTCTACACAGGGCTGAAATGCCTGGGAAAGGCACAGGTGAGGTTTGGCCATGATGTCCAGCTCATCGCCCAGTTCCTTGTTAATGGTAGGCATTAAGCCCGGACTGCAGAAAGTTGATAGCGAGTTACTTTCCAGAACAGAGCTGTGGCTTAAATAAATCTGTAGTAAGGTTTTCATGTATTTGTAGAAAGTAGCTTATGAGATATCTGCTCATGAGACACGCTGCTGTAGACTCAACCAATGGAATAGTTTTCAACACGTGTTCTGTAGGGCATACAGGAATTACACCTAAGGAGGTGGCAAAAGAAAAGCTGACCAAGGAAAACCTGTTCTTTCCTAACCTAACCAGAATCTTGACTTTGCAAGACAGTAATCCACACCCTCACTGGGGAAGAAAACAAAAAAGAAAAAAACAAACAAACAAAAAAACCCAACAACAAACCATTGTTGAAAATCACTGGCAAATTCACCAAACTCAAGACCCAAGAATGACTGTTTGCTTTCCTCAAGCATAAGGAGCTCCTTCACAAGAAGCCATGGGAACCACCTACACCGTGCCCTTAGGAAGCAGAGATAAGCTTCCCGTTCGTGCTCACAGGCATACACACCTGTACAGCAATGCAGTAACAGTGAATTAGACCCACCGTAGCTTGGTGAACATGCAAGGAAGCATTCAGCATTCTTCCAAGCTGATGCTGCACCAGCACACATACACTTCAGGAGGCATTTGTTTCAAGCACATCAGGTTGTCCAGGAAAGGCCCCAGAGCAGGTCAGCTGTGCAAACCTCCTTTCAGGATAGAAAGTAAAACACGTATCTTTTATAAAACTCTGGACTCACCTGACCAGAGTTTTCATGCTTTTCTGCTCTGCCTCCTGGCAGCGTTCTGGTTCTCCATGCTTTATATTGCTATGGAGGAAAGCCAAATTCTGAATTCAGCTGCCAAAAGGAAAGCTGAGCTTTGGGGTACAACTCTAAGGTAGTAAGTACGGTTGGATCTGTGACTCTACATTTTTAATCTCCAGGAATATGGGCCATGGTCAACCTTTGCAGCAGAGTGCAGAGTAGTCTATACAGAGAGCTGGTGGGGTTTGTTTGTTTTGTCCGCAGACTTGTGAGTAATGGAGCAAGGTGTTACATGATAAATTTTTTAATTCTGTTCTGCTAATGTCAGGCTTTTTTATTTTGTTTTTGAAGACTGCTCAAGCACTTGCTATGCTGGTTAGGATGTTATTATTCACTCTGAGGATGTAAGTGATGTCTTCTGCTGGTCTTCTTGCATAAAACTGTGTCTCAGCCAAGAATCATAAGGATGTGTAAGTAAAAAGGGAGAAAACCACACTGGAACTATATAAACACCTATTTAAAAATTACATTGTTAAAATAACAAAAATACAGGACCAAATTCAATTCTAGCAGTGTGTACATATCTCTACCAATATCAATGAAATTGAGGCGATTAACACCAGCAGAACATGTGATCCATAACTATAAGTTCTGGTCACACCAGAAGAGTTCCAGGAGGGAAATGTTTTCCTTGGTAAAAGAATATGTGGTGTTTGATTACACATCCAAATTCAAAACATGAGATTGCCATATCTACGATACGTAAGTTTGCAAGGCATCCACAGGGTACTCAAATATATAATTCACAAAAATGAACATTGTCCAACAAACAGGCACTCAATACTTCTCAAAAACAACCCATCAGATTAATTTACAAAGATTGCATTTCTTTGTCACTTTCTTGACCTTTAAAGTAAAGCCTAATTCCAATTAGTTCAGTTATAAAGTCCATAACTCTTGTAGGTACTGCAGTGTGCAACACATTATCATTTTACAATGTTCTCCCTGATTTGCAGCACAAAACATGCACTCCTTATGGGAATTTGTTGGCAGGCATTTAGGGCAGCTGGAAGTGATCATGAAGTGCAATTACTGTCTGTGCATATCCACATCTGGAAAACAGTTCTTTGCAGATTTTAAAATAGCCCTAATGAAGAATGGAACCTTGTACTTGAATAGATGGAAAGGGTGAAGGGGTCTCAACGCCAAATTTGTTAGAGACCTAGAATGAAAAGAACACACTGTACAGAAATAGAAAATAATTAACGGAAAATTAATTATTGTCAGAAATGTTTGCAATCATTCTTCATGGAGGGAGAAATATCATTCTTGGGCAGGGGTGAAGGGAAGTTCTGCACTAAATAAAATATTTAACATTTGCCATTAAAGATTTAACAGTGATGATATTGGCTGAGTGAAGTACGTTAGGTGATATTATCTCATGAACTCTTGTGGCCAGGGAGACACCAGTTGGTGTGAGAAATGCTAAAAGGTTTACAGAAAAAGGTCTAGGGGCAAAATGGTGGCAACACAAGAAGTACCAGCATTAACGTTAAGAGGTTGCAACAATGGGTTCCTTGTGATGGGAGCTGCTACACAACGTGCTGGGTCCAGCCTTTTCATTGCCTCGGAGAATCTCCTCTGTGTGCACTCAAATAAAGTTCACAGTATTTATTACTACCTCTCTGTGATCTTGGCCAGAGTGGCCACACTTCTAGTCACTTCAGGATGACGGAGAGCTGAGGATGGACACTTTGTAAAATGATGCAGCTATCCATAAATTAACGTGCACAAGAACCCTCGTCTGAAATGTCCCCAGTTCAGCCACGTTGGGCTCAATTATTCTCACAGTATTGATGTCCTTCAAATTGAGCTCAAAGCAGCAGATACCGCTGCTCCTCACCACCTCCAAAATTTGGGCAAATTAAACATAAAGTACACAAAGCAGTACACAAAGTAATTAAGATACACTTTTCCCACATTTAAAGGCATTCCAAAATATCTTTAAAATTGGTTTAATTTTTAATCTTGGTTTATGGAACTACTTAAAGCTTTCTCTTTTGCTCCTCCCCAGAACAAGTAATCCCTTTTTCTGCTTTATGCAATCGATACTCAGGTTTTAATCCTTCCCCACACACCCTTTGGGATGAAACATAAAGCTACAGCTCCGACCACTCGCAGCCATTACAGACATCAGAGCAGCGCGCTCTTCACACAGTTTCGCATGCCAGAAAACATACCGCCATCCGAAATACGCCATACAGTTTCTCTGTGTTCCTCCCTCCCCGTGTTTAGTTATTGATGCTGCTAAATAGCTTCTGCTCTCCATCCTACAGGTAGGCGCACCATTTTGTCCAAGTCTAATAAACTGGATGTGCAATCTGCAAAATCTATTTTGACTCCTTCCAGTTGAAACAATTTTAACGAATGCACTTTGGCAATTCGGGTTCCCGCCTTTTTTCTCAGAAGACCTTCCTAAATCACTGAGTTTCACTCATTTCAACACGAGATGCTATGTGAGCATTTCTATACTTAGGGTATTAATTACTATTATTAAGCTAAACTATACAAGTAGTTAACACAAATATAAACAGACCTCAACGAGTATAAAAGATCATAATGGCAAAGGTTTTGCAACCATGCTAAGAGGTTTCTTTTTTTCCCTGAGGGAGGAAAACTAAAGCAACAAAAGTTTTGGGAGGGTGGTAAAAAATTGAAGGCTAGCGAAGCCAGAATGGCTTAAGTGGGAATAGTGAATTTCTGCTGTCTTGAACTAATCTTGTGACCCGCACGGGAGCAGGTTGGCCGGATCACCATGCAGGAATCTATCTTAGCTTCGTTACAAGCACACACCACAGCCAACACGCTGCCTGGAGCGGGGACTGCCCCTGGATTTCCTCACCGACTGCAACCTCCAGCTGGCTTGTCTGCATGGTGGGGCAAAAAAGGAAAAGAATAAGCTGTTTCTCCAGCAGGTTGTGATTTTATTCATCACCACTGAGCCTATGGGGTCAGCTCACCTCAGTGCTCCCGGGGCATGGGCAGGACCTTGCCTGTAGAGCAGAGCATATTTTGGCAGCGGGTGTTTCTGCCGGAGCGGCTCTCCGAGATACTCTTTGTGCAGCCAGATTTCATCAGAACAAAGCCAACGCTAATGCAAGGCTAGGCCCCTCTAATGATGTTTTATTATGAGTAAACACTGGGCTAAGCACAGCCGTATTAAGTGGATTTTCCATTCTTTAGTTGGGAAGGAACCATTGGGAGCATCTGTCCCTACATTAGCATCACAGCGAGCATGAGGTTTCACGGCGTAATTCCTGCAGCAAGTCAATAATTTCTGATAGAAGCTAGAGGATCTCAGGTAACGTTTCAAGGACTTTGCTTGCAATGCTCCTGAAGTCATCTATTGTCCCAGGAATCTCTGCCATGAAATGACCCAGCCGGCTTCCCTGGGCGTTGCATGCAGAGCTCACCCTCAGCCTCTCCGCTATATCCAGGGGACCCAGGAGGGAGAAGAAATAAAATCTCCATATGTGGTCCGCCTGTTGTGCATAAAGTGTGCTCTTCAGGTACACCTTAGCCAAAGGACCATTATTATCATTGTTATTATTTTCTTATAGCAGAACCTAGAGTCAGCCGAAAAAATGCAAAAATGAGAAGCATCTCCCTTGTGAGCATTCACAACATAAAAATCTGGAAAATGATAAGCAAAGTATTATTGTCAATAGTGCCGTGCTTGCATTTTCTCTGGAAGTAGCTTTACATTAGAAAACTGGTGTTTTAGTGAAGTCTCATTTGTAATTAACACTAGCTTCTTTTCCACAGACATTTTTTTATTACTTTTATACTAGAAAGACTACCATCACAAAAAAAAGCCAAAATATTTTTGGCTAAAGCAGAAGTGTCATGAAGGCCTCAGGGTTGAATTTTGCTGCCTACAGTGCCATTCTCACCTGGAACCCGGACTCATCAGCGAGACTACATCTCCCCTAACACTTCACTGTCTGAGATTTCCCAAATGTTCAACTTTCCTTCAGTAAGAAAAGAAACCATGATGTATTACGGAAGGTTTAGCAGCGAACTCCAATTTCCCTGTGGCACAATATTCAAAATATTTTGGGGGTTGAATTCGTTTAAAATGAGATGTTAGATAGATGGAAAATCATAGTAAAACTGAAATCCCACCTCTGCACCCCCACCCCGGAAAATTATGCAGAAAGATATTTCTGTCCAGAGTTAGTTTTCCCACTTCTCAGATGGAAAGAAAAGCATGGGGAAAGTAGATGCAATTTCCAATAAATACATACTGAGCCTGTGACGAGGTATAAACTTAACATCAACACATCATTCCTAGCACTACACAGATTTCTCTCTGCTGGAAGCAAGAGTACAATTACACATAGGCCTCCAGACAGCTGGCCTGCAGTAGGAATTTTTCAACACTTTGAATCTGAGATAGATGAGAAAAAGAAAAAGCATCTATGCCACAAACCTGGTGGGAGAAGTTTTGCCTGCGGGAGTTGATGAATATTCAAATCACAGCTTCCATGAAATACCATAGCACCTTAGTCAAATAGAGTTTGTAACAAAATAATTCCTCAACCGTTTTGGGTCTGGTCCACGAATCAAAGTGTTGCAGTTCAAACCAACAAAAATAAGAAGTACAGCATAATTTTTCCCGAATTAAAATACAATACTTGAGAAAATCATTATTTTTTTCTCAAATCCCTCCCTTTTCCAATGCCAATGTTCAGTGTAATTTACATTTTCTGTCTTCATCCTACAAACAAGGCTCTTTAGCCATATGCAGGTTAAAAGATTTGCCTAAGGGCATCCCTCATGCCTTTAGTCCTAATTAAGTGTCTCAAGCATGCTCACACTGCCTCCCTTCTCCTGTCCTGTGGCAGTGAGTCCCATAGTTTACCCTTGCACTGAAAGAGAAAGACTCGCACTAAGAAATACAGCCTGACAAATGCTTGAGGAGAAATTTATTTATTGTATCAAGTATTTTGCATTCTTGTACAGAAGGTGTAAACACTAATAAATTAGCAGTCATGAAATTAATGATGACTGTACATTACTGAGGTACTTAATTCCTTCTACCAAACGTATCCTGAACAACAAATAAGAGGAAAATGTATCTGGAGATAAGGAAGACCTCATAAAAATAGTAAATTATATTAGGGAGCTCAGGAGAGTCTGGTACAAATATATCAGTAGGTCCATGTGATAAGTGGTAGTTGATAAGAGAATTACTCCCAGTCTTTTGAGATGATCCCCAGTGCACAATGACCAGTATTCCTCATGAGTCACAGGATCAGCGCTGGGCTGGAAACACAGTGAAAGTATTCAAACACATAAAGAAAAACAACATTGCCTATTATCCCCCCTTTTAGGTCCTAGGCAGGGATCTGGTGCAGTGTATGAAGTACTCAGAGGTATCAACCAAAAGCCATGGGCTTGTTATAAGCATAATAGATAAAAGCTGTCATGTAGGGAATAAGCCACTCCTAATAGTAAGAGTGATACTCAGCACTTTGCGTGTTCCAAGTCACCATGAGAAGTGGGAGGAGGGTCCGTGTTGGTACCCACATTTTGCAAATAGAGAAAATAAGACCCTGAAGCGCATTTTCATTTCAACGAACTTCCAGTTGCTCAAACACTTGTGTTGGGTCTGGGTTCTCCTAAGCCAAGAGCAACTGAAAGACCCCCTCAGTGGGGGGGTCACTCACATCCTATGCCACTCATTTTCCCCTCCAGACAGTAAATCAGTGGCAAAGACAAGGTGTGTATCCTAGCCATGAGTACTGCCAGCTTGGAGGTCTTTCACCCTTGTCCCTGCATCTGTCCTCCCTGAGGACCAAATCCTGCTCCAGCTCACTGGGAGAGTAGACCTGGACACAGGCCACTCTGACAGCCCAAGGAAGGCGGCCTCTTGTGGAAAGAAACTCATTTTTCTGCAGCTCTGGGGCTATTTTTTTCTCTCCATGAAGGGATGGGAGAGGGATGCCAAGGGACTTCAGATCCAGCCCCTCAAACACTAGGAAGTAGCCAAGGAGTCCAGCCAAAGCTATGCAAGTTTCCCCAAATGCTGCCCCTTCCTAATTCCGCTTTCAAAGAGATTTGCTTACAGTGTCTCTGGCTTCCTTCTCCCCACCTGCCACTCAATCAGAGCTAAATGTCAAATGTCTTTGCCATCAGCCATGCCAGGCATGCTATAAAAAGCAGCTGTCTTCCTGACAAACTGTGCTCTCTGAAAGTCCTGTCTTCGACTTTACTGTAATTTGCAGTCTTCCTTTAATTTTATTTTTAACGCTGTCTCTCCCCAGAGGTCTGTTTGTCTCCCTGGGATCACTCTGTGGCAGGGACATCCCAAAGGAGCACACTTCCCTCCACAACGCCCTGCAGCAGCAAAGACGGGTGGGAATATCTGAATCCCTGCAGACCCAGGGACAAACATAGCAGTATAATCATCTCATGGTCTACTTAAATCATCCTGGGATGGAGAGGCTCACAGGGGGGCTCCCCAGTGACAGGTCCCGTCACCACCACGCTCCATACCCTTGAGGCATGGCTTAAGGCACCCTCACACCCTGCCTTTCCCCGTGGGCGCTGACACCATGAGCAGGCAGCAGAAGTCAGAGCAAGTTTGGAGTTGCCCGTGGTGACTTTGGGGACCAGCTCTACGGAGAGCTGAGCAGGGTTTAACCAAGCACGGTCATCTAACATGGTACCTGCAACGCAGTCCTCTGCTGCTCGTGGGCACGTTTCTCATTTGATGTTGAGGTTTGTGGGGCAGATAAATGCTGGGCTTGAAAGAGTGTGAGAAAAAAAAAAAAGCTGTTGACTTTCTGACAGAAAATTGCATATTCTGTACTGTTTTCCAGAGGAGTAGCATTGTGGGGATTTATAAGGCATCTGCCTATTCCCAAAATTACTTGGTTAAAAAAGGATTTGTTTAGAGCAGAGGGGTAGTTTGTCTCCTCCCTTTCCCAATGTAAAAAGTTTCCAGATGGCTACACTGGGGTTGCTCTGCATTTCATCTCCCCCCAGTCCAAAGGGGTAAGGCCAGATCCCACCCTGCCCACCACCCCCAGCCCAGGCACCGCCAGTGCATGAGCTCCAACAAATTGCTGTTTTTTCTGGATTTAGCACGCTTCAACATGCCTCTTGCTGAACCATCAGGAGCTCTGGTAGGAAAGAAAAGAGTGGTTTTTTTGCGTGGAGCTGGCCCAGGATCCCACTGCTGTTCTTCCCTTCCCCTCCTATAATTACCCAGTCCTGTTTTCATCCCCAGACAGTCTTCACCAATGAGTCACCTGTGATGTATCCTGCAAGACGTCGCTGTCAGCACCGGTGAATTTTGCAGCAAACATGGCATTTTACCCTCCCTCGTGAACCCAGCCCACCCTGCTTGCTTTGAACTTACAGTTCAATTCTGAAAAGGGATTTTTCAGAGAAAATGTCCATATTGACTACCTTGCTTATCTGACCCCTACGAGATCCATTCTTCTGTGTCGCTGAGCAGGAACGTATTTTTAACCTGGCTGTCAGCCCCACAAATTGTCCAGAAGTCGGACTTTGTTGCTCCTGTCTCGCTCGTTGCCATCAATATAAATTTTGCAACCAGAGGCACACTCATGGTGGGGAGCGTTAGCCACGAGAGAGTCCAGCCCTTATTCCCAGGAACACGTCAGCTCGGCAGTGATACCAAGCAAAACACAGCAAACCTACCTTTGTTTGCACACAAGAAGATAGGACTGAAACAGAAAACCGTGTATGTAACACACAGATAAAGTGGGACTCGCAGTAAGAAGGAGTCGCTTTTAATTCTTCCTTTACAGGATTAGCTCTGTCAAATTTCTCAGTGTTTATACATGTAGAAAAGGTATTGAAACATCAGGGTGAATCCAGCGTAGACATATTTGATGTTGGAGTTAATTTAAAATATTGCTGAGGCAAGTCCATACTTGGGTGACATGCTCTCAGAGGATTTCTTTCTGGTACGGGACATTAAAAGTACCACGCAGTCAAGAAAATTTACTATATGCTGAGACTTTGGTTGGCCAGACAGGCTTTACCAGTTCATTTCAGCTGTGTCTTTGCCATGTGGCCTTCACCTACTCTCTCTTCTTCCCTGTTAATTCTTACAGTCTTCATTGGGAAACTAAACTGACTCAGACAATAATAGAGTGCCCTGATGTGGATGCAAAATTAATCTCACTTAAAACCGAGACCCTGCCCAAAAGCTGGAGAAAGCCCAGTTCAGCAAAGTCTGTAAGCAGATGCTTAAATTCACGCCTATTAAACACAACGCATTAGTGCTTCCCTAAAGATTTTGCAGATTTGGGGCTCCTGCCTGGTTTGTAAATGGTGAGTGGCTTTGATTTTAGTGTGCCAAAGGAGTTCGAAAGCAATTTAATTTTCATAATGAGAATCTTTCCACCAAGAAAAGACAAGCGGTTCTAAGAAGGTCTTTTTGCTGCCTATTTAAATTAGATTAAATAAGATTATGGTATTATTAGCATTATTAGGGTTATTATTAGGAAATTACTATTCACAGCACTTTTATTGTCATATTCTACAATAAGGAAAGCAAATCTATTAAAATGATTGAACATCAATACATAAGCTCTTAATAATCCAATGGTATCAATGAGTTCATCTCTTAGGTTCAGTTGCAAAAGTCATCATTTGCTAGTTAATATCCAATTGCTCATTAGAAGAGATTCTCTGAAAGTCAGCAGCTCTCTAATGATGATACATAGTCACTACATTTCGGTGAACCTATTCTTAGTACAGCCATTGAATGGCATTTAGTTGTTGCTATTTTATTATTATAATTGGCACGTAATAATGATATCATGACCCAGACAATCACATCAGAATTTTATCTTGTCACGCATTTTAAACCATGCCAATGAGATGTGGCTAGTATTCAAACCGGGTTTTTTGAGGTACATGCTGCATAGAGTTGATGGGTACGGTGCATTGCCCACTCCTCCAACTCAGGGCTGAACAGTGAGTCCAGTAAGTCCCAGACAACACAGTAACAGTATATATGAGAAGGGAAGTAATAGCTATGCATGAAACTGAAAGAAGAGAGATTTAGATGAGATATCAGGAAGAAATTCTTTCCTGTGAAGGCAGTGAGCCCCTGGCCCAGGTTGCCCAGAGAAGCTGTGGTTGCCCCATCCCTGGAGGTGGTCAAGGCCAGGTTGGACGGGGCTTGGAGCACCCTGGGCTGGTGGGAGGTGTCCCTGCCCATGGCGGGGGGGTGGGAACTGGATGGTCTTCAAGGTCCCTTCCAACCCAAACCATTCTCTGATTCTATGATTCTATGTATTTGCTATTCTCACTCTATAGGTGTAGTCTGATGATGGTGGTAGCATTACAGGAAAAATCTGATGTGTAAATGTCTGATGTTAAGTGCGCACTTAATCTGAATTCTGAAAATAGCATTTCACTTTCTTCTTGCCCTTTGCCTCTTTCTGCTTTCATGTGGCAAACCGTGGGACGTCATTTCTTTTGGGACAGGGATTGTCAGGGAAGGGAAAGGAAAGACCTGAACTGTGCTAACTTCATTTGGAAAACTTGAATTTGGAGGGTGGTCTTTTACAATTACTCAGCATTTTCTGCTCACACTGAAATCAGTGGCAGGGTTTCCCTAGACTTTAGCAGTCATGGGGCTGTTCAAAAATAATTATGTTTTCCAGGATATTTCCAGAAATAGTGGGAATTAATTTTCAGTTATTTTAGACTTGTTTTTCTCACAGAATTTTGCACTGATCAAACTTTTGCACCTGTAAAAAACTGTAAGCATTCAGATTTTGTACCTGCATACATCCATTTCATGTACTCGTGTTTTCCCTTGCTACACAGACCATGACACGTAGACAATCTGCAATACAGTCTGGCTGTTCCACAAGTTCAGATAGTCTAGCTTCAGACAATGTGTATCTCTGGTATGGCATCTGTGACTAGGTATGAGGTATCTCTTTTTCCAACCTGACAACCTCCAGATTAAGTTAAATCAATATGAATAGAATACAGATTCTTAGAAATCACTGTGTTTATTCCTGCACAAAACTAGTCAGGTACCCTAATAGAGATCCAGCAAAGGCAGTTGCCACAGTTCAAGACGGATGGTGATTTTGCACCTGCCTCAAAGTTTAGCCTAATTAGGATTTAAGCTTGAACTGCACTTGTTGTTGTATGCATTTGAACTGTGGTAGCACTTTGAGCAACATGAGTGGGCCAAAACCCGCTGTCATCAGTTCAATTTTGGCTGAAATTTAGATGGAGAGCTTCAGGTTGGCAAATAGTCTCCTAGGGGAAGGATTTCAGCATACATTTAATATGGAGCACATGCTTCTGTGCATTGCTGGATTTAAACACAGAGTTAGACTCTTTACTGAATGGGACTTAGCTAAGTGAGAATGACTGCAGCTGGATAGGGCTACTTGTGGACCTCAGGGAGAAAGAAGTGCACAACTTTGTTTCTTAAATCCTCTGAACTGCTTCAGAACCATTTCTAGAGATTAATTTTCTCCCATTTATCCTGCAGGAGTGCTTACGGCATGATGACTTAAACTATAAAGTATTCCCAGCTCATATTCTCCAGCCGTAAACTGGTGGTTTCTATCCTGCCTTTGCAATCCTTTTATTGTCTATTCTGTCTTTGCAAAGAAATAAACAATCCTTTTTGTTTTTTTTAGAGAAGTGAGATATCCATTTAATCTACATGCATGATAGTTGTTGGTGGACAGGAAACGTCTGTTCTTCACAGGAGAGGTCAACATGGGGTTATGTGAGTGTTGCCATTTGTGCACAGCCTCATCACCATTTGCATTGCGATCTCTGGAGCTGGCTGGAACACCGTTGGGACCAGCTGTAGGGAAACCCCACTACTGAGATATTTCATAGAATCATAGAATCGTAGAATGGTTTAGGTTGGAAAGGACCTTGAAGATCATCGAGTTCCAACCCCCCTGCCATAGGCAGGGACACCTCTATTTCCCAAGGAAATACCAACAGCACCTGCAATTCAGAGTCAACAGGGTTAGCAGTCTCCTCTATTGTGGCTGGTATTGCACGTCTGCCCAGACATACTCCATCTACTTCATCTCCTTCTTCAGTTCAGCCACTGGTCTGATTTGGGCAGACATGATGTTCTAGAGTCCTTCTTAGGACCTTCATTGCCTCCCAGGAATTGTACAGAGGAGGGCAACTGAGATTCCAGTCCTGGTGCAGTCCCCCTACAAATTTGCCATTTCTCCAGCTCGTTGCACGATGAAACAATGTGTGATATTATGATTTGTGCATGACAGACTGCTATGTGTCAGAAAGGCTCAACCCTGCTTTGACACATGATAAAGCAATTAGGGAGATAAGAGAAGCCAAATGCCTCAAGAAGAAAGATGAAAAACTGTGGGATCTGGCTAATTCAAGAGGCAACACCACTTATGTTATTACTTGATGCAAGTAGATACAAAAATAGTAACGATGCTTCTTAGCCCACAGTGTTTCTCTCAAATTAGCTGAGAACTGCCACATCACTAGCAGCAAAATTGTTGCATGTCTGGAATAAATTGTCTACAGGGAATGCAAAAGATATCACAAGTAGGTCACTACTCACCCATGTGCACATCCCAGGGGAGAGCGGCATGCATGTGAGTTAGTCATGTTGATAAGGGACTGCCTTGATGGGACAATATTCTAGCAAACAGAAAAAGATTGAAGCCATTGACTGCACAAGACTGTAGTTGGCTTCAGGACTGATGTGGAAGTTGATATAACATCAGCTCAGAGAAGTGATAAAGGTTTGCCATGGCTCATCTGCTCTCCACTGGGAAGAAACGGTTGTCAGTAAGGAACAATCAAGTAAAATGTTTGAATGCTGAGCACACAACTGCAGAATGAGGTGACACCTATGTAGGAACAGATTTATGTAGTCAAAGATCCTGGATTCCCATCACTGAGCTGTCAAGCAAGCAAAGACCAATGCCAAGAATAGAGCATAACTGAGATCTGTGTCCAAGCTATGAAGTTGAATCCAATCCAAGATGCCCTACGGCTGTTTAACTAACTAGGAAAACTTAAACAATCTCCCACAGTCAGTCTCAATCTTCTGCACTCATAATAGCTCAACAGTTCCTCTTGCCATGATAAAGGCTGTCAAGAAACAAATTCACAATATCTGGAAGGAAGGTTTTGAGACAGTCAGTAATCATTTGTATCCATGTCTTCGAACTCAGCAAGAATGTGGGGTGGGAATACACTGGTTTATGCACATTCCAGCTGCAAAATATTAAAATCTTCTACAAACGTCATGACCTAACTCATGATTTTGGCAGCTACCACTCTCTCAGGGATCATCTACTTATGTCAGATTCCTTACTTCACTTAAGAGACATGTTTTCAAACAACTGTCACATGCAATTTCCTCTGCACCTGAGATTTTTCTTCCAAGGATGAGCCAACTGCAGTAGCCTAGTGGTGGGACACTGACCCCATGTGTACCTCTGCTGCAGTCATTTGCATGAGCAGGACACATCCTTGAGTGGAGACAGTTCCTATGGCAGCAGCTGCAAGAAGAGCAGACTGAGACCATTTGTAGAATTGGATATTGCAGTAAATTTTAACCTGTGTAGGGGCACTTTTATCCAGTGCTGTCTGGCTTCTGATAATGCCCAAGTTAGTTAGTGTGTATCACTTCTAATAAAAAGAATGGCGATCTGGAGACCAAAACCATGGAAGGACTGGGAAGACCATGGTCCTGTGAAATGAACATGTCTGATGTACAGACTTTTTTTATCCACCTTAATATTAAAGGATGGTAGTCTGAGATGGGCCATTGGGGTCTTTCATCATAAATCACCCCTCGACCTTTTCATCTGGAGGTAGTATCTAGCTGCTTCCTGGGTGTTATATGATTCCTATCAAAATACACTTGGGTGGGCTAAGACAATCAACCATAAACCCCAAAACAAGAAAGCCATTTCTTAAGTAAATTGAGAAAAAAATTCTTATAAACAAACAACCAAAAAAAAAAAAAAAAAAAAAAAGCCCAAACAAAACAAAACAAAAATCCTTCCAAAAACCTCCTCACATATGCAAAACCAGCCTTTTTTATGCTAATAAGCCCAGCTTAATGCATCTCCCCGTCAAAAGGGATGTATATATTAGTGCTACCTCGTCTAGCAATTAGAAGCCCCCTGACATCCTGTTCCTTCTGCTCCTTCCCCCTCTCCAGCATTCAAAAGATTTCAGCTCCTAAAAACACTCACCCTCATATCCCATTCCCCTTCATGTCAGCATCAGCCAAGTTGCCCTCTTCCTTACCTTCTTTAAGTCTTCAAAGGTAATTTTAAAGAACACCTCATTTAGCTTTCATTTTACTGAGATTGAGCTTGCCCATAAATCAGAGCTGAAGGGGAACTGGAGAGGGTCTCAGCTAATCAAAGCTCCAATCTCTAAAATGTTTAAATATAAATCAAAATAGTTGAAGGCTCTCCAAAGCTTCAATTTTCTTTGAAAGCCCTAGTTCTTATTTTTTCTGTGCTTAGCTCTCAATTTCATCCTCATCCCTTGAAGGTATTTTTCTAAGTATTTTTTAGTCGTTTTCTCCAGGACATTGAGCTGCCTGGTTCAAGAATTATATTAAATTTTGACCTGTGAGTGAGTTACTATTGCTCCCAAGTAGGAGCGCTTTGTCCAAATTAAGGTTTTAGGGTTCAGCTCCTAAATTGAAGTTTACTAATGACTTTAAGGCTAAAAATGTTCCTAGAATCTATTGAAAACATGACTTTGATCATCCATTCCATATTGCAGTCAGTACTACATGCTCCATATGTCAGAAATGATAAAATGTTCTTGCCTCCCTCTTTTGCTTCAGAAGTCTGGAAGTCTGCTAAATTAATCTGCTTACCTGTCTTTACCACATCTTATAGTTCTGGAATGCAATATGGGTTAGGAAAGTTAAGAATATAAGCTTATTTCTCTCTCTTCCTCCCTCCCCTCCTTCCTGTGTTAAAGTTATTGCGAGAAAGGAAAAAATTACACATTGTAAAAGATATTTTTGTCCTCGGGTTTAATCATTCAAGCATGTGAGTTTACCTAAAGAGTTCTCATTGAAAAGCCAATCCTTTCATTCTTCCCAATATGTGGAGTATCAGCATGTCTTATCGGTGCATTTCATTTTGCTAAAATAGCCAGTTTTTCAGAAACGTCCCCTGTAAGAATTAAAAATGGGAAATGTGCAGTGTATGAATATTCGGTTATTTGTAGGGGTGTGTGGTGCGCTTGCATGAACATCAATGGGTGAAAGAGTTTCTGTGCAAAAATACACTAGGTACCTCTTAACAGATGATGTACACATACCTTGTATTTGATGTATCAACAGCGTGCACATGAGGTTATGCAAATCAGGATTTAAGAATATGTCTTGTAGCACACCAGAATGATGCCTGCCCTATCTATCTAAGACGGCTATTTTAGGGAATGGCTTTTCAATGAGTGGGCTGAGATTTTCAGATCTCCCTTCTAGATGGCTGACTTAGGGCAGATGAACCTCAATAAAAATACCAAGACATGTGCAAGAGTTGCTAGACGGTTGGGCAAAATTTTCCATATAATATGCATTCGTGCTTACTTTCGTCACGAAACAAATTTCTCTAGATTTAAACAGAATTTTGAAACTGGATTGGTTTTAATTGCCTCACACAAGAAGAAATTTCTTTGTGAAATGTTTCCATCAGTCAGAAAGCACACTTTCTACCAACAAACCAATTGAAAAATGTTTAGCTGCATGTGAGCAAGGCTCTTCCCAAACTCTGTTTCACCCCTATATAAAATAAGCAAGCAGAACAGCTAGTTCAGAAATCCAGAATAGTATGAAACTGAACGGGCCAGTGCCCCTGGAAGCAATAACTCCTATGTAGGAAGAAAAAGGGCAAGGGCAAGGGCGAGAGAGGAAGAGAGAGAGAGAGAGAGAGAGAGAGAAAGAGAAAGAGAAAGAGAAAGAGAGAGAGAGAGAGAAAGAGAAAGAGAAGAGAAAGAGAAAGAGAAAGAGAAAGAGAAAGAGAAAGAGAAAGAGAAAGAGAAAGAGAAAGAGAAAGAGAAAGAGAAAGAGAAAGAGAAAGAGAAAGAGAAAGAGAAAGAGAAAGAGAAAGAGAAAGAGAAAGAGAAAGAGAAAGAGAAAGAGAGATACTTCATTCACATATGTGTACATATAATAGAAGGAAAATTCCAGGATCCTTAGGCTGACTGACAATCAACTTTACCCTTAGAAGATATTCATTACAAAGATCTCTTACAATATTTTGCCTGACTTCATAGGTAGCTCTCACTTTTCTCTTTCTGGAGAAAGCAAGTCGGAAAAGCTATCATTTTTTGGTGGCTGTCTTCCTTCTATGGGAACCAACCTCCCAGAAAGTAATGAAAAAATCACTTCCTAGCAAATGAAATGTTCTGCTTCACATTCTCTTGTCTTTCATATTATCACCACCCAATACAAAACTGGGAAAAATCAAAACAGAGAAGCATCAAGTAAATTAGTAGACTTTTCTGGACCTTGCTTTGACACCCTTCTGAAACAGAATCTCACTAATATTAAGAAACTTTTGCAAAGTGTTAGCACTTGGAGAAAGCCACGTCCACAGGTTCATTCAGCTAGACTTTTCTGAACCAGCTAAAATGCAAAGAAGAAAGAAAATATATTTTTTAAACCATTCCTACCCAAAGTCTGGCACAATGCAGGTACGCACACATGTACACACGCAGTGTGCACATAAGCAAAAAATTTTTACTTGAAAATATGGAATAAAACTGTTGTCCACATTCATAAGAACCAGGTACACAGAACAGTAATATAAAGTAAAGAACAATATTACCAAAATAAAGGAGTAGTTTAAAGTCTCCAAGGCTGTATTTAGTCTGGAAATGAGGAGACCATTCCTATGGACAAAGGAAAATAGGTCGTACGATATCCATCATGGCAAAAGGGTGGAGAGGGGAAAAACTCAAAGCGCTTTTGATGTGATATGCAGTGAGCTTCTGAGCAGAGGGATGTGACCCAGGACATTCAGTAGTGGGGAACTGGGCTTAATGATTCCGTTTCTGCTCCACGTTTCCTGGAGACTGGAAAGTTCCTGGACTCTGGAAACTTCCTGGACTGCAGAAAGCCATGTCCATTCTGCACAGAACCACCAGAGTGCCGTTTGAAACCACTTTGAAAAACTGAAGGAAAGGCAGAAAAAATTGGGTGCTTTCCTTCAATAATGAAAGGTCGTTTCCTTTCTTTCATGTTGTGAGCCTCCCTGACAGCTAGCCGTACTGCAGGCGTCACTTGCCAACGTGCAAATGAATGACTATATAAATATTACTAATCAATGGCAGGTATCAAAACTGTAACTTTCTCAGGACTTTGTAGGACCTAGGTAAACTGCAAATCAGGTATGGAGCTGCTGACAGACAGACAATATAGACTATTGTATTGCTTTTACACAAGGACCTGTGGCATGGGAATATATTAATTTTTAATGGAGAATGTTATTCTTTATGGTCAGCTCTTTCAGCAGAATCATTTATCAAGACTGACATCAACCAGATACACTGCACATTGCTAAGGATTGATGTTAGAGTGGAGAGGGAGGGAAGGGGGAGATCTCGTATTTACAAATGGCATGGTTTTTAAAACACCACTACTCAGAATCAAGTGCAATTACAGTGCATTTAAATGAGTATTAAAGTATTTGTATTGCCAGTTTGCAAATTCAGCATCTTGAGAAGCCCAAATGGATTTTCATGTAATTATTGTCATTAACTCAAAGGAGTAAACGCTCAGCCAAGAGTCTGCTTTAAAAAAAAAAAAAGTGCATAAATGTATCACTAAATGGCACCTTCGTGCTTAATTCCTCATGTGATCTTCTAAAATATACACCTCATAACCGCTGAGTACCTCGGTGACATAGCACAAGTTTCCTGTCTGCATAGCATTAGCATCAGGGACGCTATAATTGGGGTCTTCTGAGAAGTTTCTCTTAGGAAGGTGACATTGAGAAATTTTCTTTCCCTGCAGCCCTATTTATCTGATTTTCTTGCTAATAGATCCATGCCTGCCTTCTTCTACAAACACTGGGCACAGAAATCATTCCTGCATGTTCTTACTCTCACAACTGTCACAAGTTTCCCTCATTGTTTTTCCCGTATTCTAGAAATAACAGGTACTGCTTGTTCCGCACCAAATCTCAAACAAAATTTCTCATAGTTCTCCAGTTTGTTGAGGTTTGAATATGTTGTGGGAGAGATGGGTTTTTAGCAGCTGGTCACTAGCAGAGACTAGGAATAGCTGGTAAACCTAGACTGAAAAATTAAGAGATGCTGTCCTCAGCAGCACGAGGAAGAGTTTCTGGGTCTGACTCCATCAGTGCCTCAGCAAGCGGCGTCGGATAACTCTCCAACCCTCCATTTTCAATGGCAAAATGGGGATAAGAGTACTTATCTTTGTGAAATGTCCTGATCACCCTTCAGTGAAAGATGATATGAAAGTTCAAACCACTGATCAATTCCAACAGTAGCACGTGGTGCCTTATAACAAAAAACCTTCAGCCTACCCCTTAAAAATCGACAGCATGAGACTGTGAATGGTACAGAACAGTCCTTATGGCTAGCTGGGCTTTGGAGCAAGGTGGATCATTAGGAATGGACAGCAGAGCGTTTCAGCACTGGCTGAAGCAACACTGGCAAACAATGGAAAAACTGGTAAAATAAACCAAAACCAAGATTACATTAGCCTAGCTACAGCAAGGATCCAATTTTAGGCTGGGAAATCTGTCAGGAATCCTGTCTCTACATAACAAACCTCCGTCTCAAGGTGTACATTGACTAGTTACTAGTAACAACAAACAATATGACATTCAGCTCTCTCTTAGAGATTGCAAACATTTGCCCAAGATAAAATTAATTATTTATCCTGCCCAACTAACAATGACTTTAGCCAATATTCTGAGCAAGAAACTGCTTTCACCAAGCCATCTCTGATGCCTTCATTCATATTCTCAGTACTTGCCCCATGGCCAGATGAGGAATAGTTTCCCTCATGATTGCCACAAGCAGGTCCTTGTTCCACCCGGATGTAATACATGCTCTCAAACTGATGCATGACCTCAATTTCAACTGCTACAAAAGCAACTCCAAACTCAGAAATGTCAGTGTGTCGAGCAGGGCTTTGCTTTATAAACATTCTTTTGTTAATGAAATTGGAAAAGTTCAGAGAAGGAATTTTCCATGAGTAATCATTCCTCATGTAAACACTACTTAAAAGTCCCTTTCCCCAAATTCGCTTTGACAGCTGCTTGGGAAATAATAATAATAATAATAATAATAAAATCTTAGTCTTATTGTTATATCAACAGAATGAACATCTGCATGTTAAAGCACTGGAACCCAAATTTCTGGGTCTTCATCCAACATGGTGCTCTCTATTACCTTGTGGTTGGAGTACACCCACCCAGTTAGGACAGAAGGCACAGGCTGGTGGTCCACTTCTGGAGACCACTGCTTTAGAGGACACCAAGCAAACTCTGATGCTGTTAGCAAAAGGGAAGCAGCCAGACTTTGTGGCATCTGCCTGTTTCCCACATCATAAAAGTCTTTTTCTTTCCTCGCTGCCGTCCACAAGCTGATTTCACCCCCTGCCTCTTATCTTAGAAACAGATTGCCATCTCTTGGGGAAAGGGGGCTGGATCTTCGTTATGTGCTTCTACGGCACCCTGTGAAATGGTGATGGGATCTCCAGGGATTTCTGAAGTACAGATAATGAATCTGACAGACGACGCTATGGAGGGGCTGTCAATCAACAGCGAGCTATTCGCATCCCCTCTGTCAGGCTCCCATCACTCCACCGCGAGCTGTTGCCAGGGTTTCAGCAGACAGAGCAGAGGGGAGAGGAAACAGCCCAGGGCTGGGTGGTGCAGCCGGGGCCAGCTCTCGGCACAGGCAAAGGAGGCAGTTGCCTGGGGCAGGTTATTGCTGCAAGGGGGCTGCAGGAGAATGAAAGACAAGGACAAAAAATGGATATGGCCCTGCAGCCTTTGCACCTTGGAAAATATCTGTTATAAGGTGGCAACTCCAAGCTGCAGTTCCTGCCTGGATCTCCGACACTTCCCAGAGCTCTTCTGCCCCCAACCAGTCCTTGGCTCTCCTGCCCTGCCTTTCTCCTTCTCCTGGGCTGATAAAAATCCTCACCTGGCTTTGGTGTTTGGAGGAGTTTAGGGATTGTTGGAGGTGATTGTCTAATTTTAGGCTCACAGTCTGAAGACGACTGAGGACATACATCCTTCAAGAAGGACAGGGAACTGCTGTAGAGAGTCCAGCAAAAGGCTATGGAGATGATGAGGGGATTGGAGCATCTTTCTTACGAGGAAAGGCTCAGGGACTTGGGGCTTTTTAGTCTAGAAAAAAGAAGACTGAGGGGGGATCTTATAAATACTTAAGGGGAGGGTGCCAGGTAGATGAGAAGAGTCTTTTTTCAGTGGTGCCCAGTTACAGAACAAGAGGTAACGGGCACAAACTTGAACATAGGAAGCTCCGTCTTAACATGAGGAGGAACTTCTTTCCTTTGCAGGTGGCAGAGCAGTGGCACAGGCTGCCCAGAAAGGTTGTGGAGTCTCCCTCACTGGAGACATTCAAAACCCTCCTGGACGCCGTCCTGTGCAACTGCTGTAGGTGACCCTGCTGTGGCAGGGTGGGGACTGGATGATCTCCAGAGGTCCCTTCCAACCCTGACCATTCTGTGATTCTGTGATTCTGTAAGGCACCAGGGCTGTGGGTACCTAGAGGTCTCCCTGCTGCTGTGAGCTGTCCTGATGAATCGCCGTGTAAACCCAATGACGAACTAAAGACCACAAGACGTGTGAAAAAAAGAAGTCAAGGAGAGGTTGGTGCAATACTGAAGCTTTTTGAGAGATAACATAGCAAGTCCAAAGCACACTACAGAATAGGGAGAAAATCAAATAAACAAACATAACTCAGAAATGTAAGGAACAATGTAGAGGAGAAGCGAGTGTTGATGAATGATAGTGTCCTACCGGTCAGCGCGAGATCAGCCCTTTTTCTGCTTATTGAGAATTCTCCATGTGCACAGACACTGTGAGAAACAATGGGTGAAAAAGGCTGAGAAATAGCACTGTGCAGCACTGTCCACATCAGAAAACTACTGTGCTGCTTGAACCAGCAACGTTCAAACTGGATGCTGAAGAATTGTGAATTATGAAAAAAAAAAAACCCAAGGTTTGTTTCCCTGAACTACAGTTATAACACAAAGGCTTTCAAAGAGGTAAATGTTCGTATCTGTGGTGAGTGATCTTTAAGGCTGTAGTTACATCCCCCCCTTCAAAAATAGGGTTAAAGTGATGAAGGGCTGTTAGCACTGCCTGTGCTGGCTCCTTTGATTTCAACACTGTGAATACTTACTTTGTCACTGGTACCAGCCACAACAAGAACTGGTTAAACTCTCTGTGAAAATCAAAGGAGCAGAAATAATGAGGAATAGAGCTGGGCTTTGCAACGCACATAGGACACATGGAGATTTGAGGTCCTATTCCTAGGAAGAATGACCTGTTTAAAATCACAACAGTAATGTTACCCATCACTTCTGATGGATCTTGAATCAGTGTATACTAGACAAAAAGAGAAAAATCAATATCACTAGGCTTTGACTAGACTTCGTCTTGGGCTGATATATTCACAGCCTTTCACCATTCCTCCAGGTAAGAAAAAGGACCTGTAAGAGGGAAAAGGAGCTTGCGTCGTTGGTCTTTCTTTCTTTCTTTCTTTAACATAGAGAAAACTGGTGGGGTTTTTTTTGGCAGAGATTATTTTTTATTTTCATTTTGGCAATACAGCTTGTGTCTAGGCTGAAGGGACTGTGTGATGACAGGAGTTCTACTAAAATGAAGAAGAGTAAGTTAAGACAAAGCAGAGTAACCGAAAGAGGAACTTTTGTTAAGTGTTTATTTAACATCAGTGCTTAAACTTTAGTCTTCAGAAAACCTGTGTTAAAATTTAAATACTGGCACTTGAATTGATTCACACCGTCTTTGTGAAACAGCTCAAAGATTCTTCACTAAAAGTCTCAGCAAGAACAAGCAGCAAAATACTAGAAGTGAAAATGTAAAAGCCTTTTGGTGAGCTTTTTGTTCATCAAAGAGAAGCACAACAAGCATTTAGAAAAGTTTTAAGAGGAAGAGGGACAATTGTTGAAAATCCTTGGCAGGTTACCTTTAAACACTCCTTCCCCTATAGGTCATAAATCATACAGAGGAGAAAAGCCAAGCTGCATCTCTTTATAAGATAGAAAAGAGTGTAAAGATTTCCATAAATAGCCATTTTCTGCATTAAAATCTGCCTGTGGAGAATACTTCTATTCTGGTTTCCAAATAAAATAAGGGCTTACACGATCCAAGTTATGTGTGTATCAGCTCATCTCTTTGTGTCCTCCTGACAACTTTTGAACCTGTTTCAAACAACATTTGTTAGAATTGTACAGGTTTCATGAAAATTTACAGCCTGGGGGAAGACAGGGACTTGATTAGTTGCACCAGCCAGAATAAGACAGGCTCCAGTTATCCTTTATCAGACACTGGAGAATCCATGTTGGGGAGAGACATTATTCATATCACAACTATGGGAAAAGCGTAAGTTGGCACTCTTGTTTAACCAGAAAGTTCAAGCCCAAGACACACATCCACAAGAAACATGGTGTCATTCATTCTGCTGCTCATGGAACAACATGTTCCTACTAACATCTTTTGTTGAAGATATTAGCAAAGATGACATTTCTTCCATTAACGCTGTAGTTTCCAGTACTCATCAACTGATGACACTGTCAAGACCAAAACAAGACTTTTGGAGACTTTTTAGGCTGGTGGTCCTTCTGGACCATGTATGCAAACAAACTCCTTACACAAGTATTTCTCTGTTTCGTTGTGTTGAAATACTAGTGGTAAGCATGTGGGTCAGCTATAATTTAGAGTTCCTCTAAGTGCGGTCTGGGTGTTTTGTAGGAGCATGGGGAGAGCCATCAAGATCTCTGGCTTTGTGTTGACTCTGAAAGATCTTTTACAAGCCCAGCAGAAAGGACCTACTTTCTGTTCACCACCTGGGGACAGACCTGCTGCACCGTCAGTGCCCACAGTGGCTCCAGCGACTAGGTCATTTACACCACGGGCCCTTGTGGTTAATTACAGTTCTTTTACATCTAGACAAGGTGTTGGTATGTTGCCATATGTATACATCACCTTATATGTATTAATCACTCTTGCTCTATGTCCTTCCGGGATTTCAGGCTCCTGTCCTTGTTTTAGGACAACGTGACCAAGACCCACCTCCATTTCCCAGCACGCTGCAGGCTGAAGTAGACAGGCTCTACTCTTCAGATGTAAGAGGACAAGATCACCCCACATTCCCCTAGTGAGTTCAGGCTCCCTAAGTGTGTATGTGGGCTCTTTTCTATCCATGAAAGTCTCTCATCTGAGTATGCTGGTTACCCCTCTCCAAGGCCAGACACTTTCATTCAGGTTGGAAACTCACCTACTTTGCAGAGAAGGCACAGTTTCTTGCCAGTTGCCTTTCCCAAGTAGTTGCTCAGTTCTGCAGGGGAAGCACAACCAACCATGCAGATGTGTTGGAGGATGCCTTGGCAGTGCACCAGGCAGGAGATCCTCGCCGTGTCTTTGCAGCGCTATGCATACATCCAGGCTATAGTAAGCCACTCGGTCCGCCATGTAGTTCAGACACCCCCAAGGGCCACTTTCGGGGTGTTGTAAAGAGCTATTACTTCTCCAAATGACAGTCTCTTTAGTCCATTGCAGGATATACATGAAGATGGGGTGCTATAAGAGCTATACTCTAAGCAAAAAGCCACGCAGGGCACTGGTGGTGGCTTGGATGTCACCACATCCTCACTAGAATTGCTACTTGGAGTAAGCAGGGTTGTGCATGCTCACAGGTTAAATTGCCTGTGGTAGCACAGCTACTCTCTCTTGACATGGTTTAATCTCCAAAAGTTTAAACAGGACAAGGGTATCAAGGCTATGCACTTTGGCATTGAGCCTGTGAACAGGCTAAAACACAGCCTTCCAGGAGAAAGGGCTCCACCTTGTACAGTCAGCCCCAGTGGAGGAGCATATGGCCGCTTTTAGTGGGCACCGGCAGTGAGAAATCCTGGTTTGTGGATGGTAACAGTCACATCTCGCTTATGGATTTTTTGAGAAAAGGACACGCGTAATGAAGGTGGTCTGAGTGTTAATGTGAATATAAATAGTATACTACTGTAACCCAGCCCCCTGCCTTTCTTTCAAATAAAATATCAGAAAAGTCAAGAAGATTCAACTTAAATTAAGTATTGGCTGATTTTGAGCTGGTTGTTATGAGCTAAAAATCATGTTAAAAATTTCTTATAATTTGGAAATACATTTAATTTGCCCTTGCATGATGGCAGCCATGGAAATTTTGCTCAGATTTTCCAAGGTGATTCACTTTATGACTTGTAGCAAACATGGTTAACACCAGGTGCCAAAAAATTCCTTCAAAAAGCATTTTGAGCTAGAATGAAAGTTCCAGTCCCAACAGTAACTTTAATAATAGTTCATAGTACTACATTTCTATTTTGAGCCTTTTTAAGAACCCCTCACAAGAAATATATCCTTTGGTAGATATCTGCAGTACATTTTCAAACTCTTAGGGGAAAAGTCAATGATGCAGTTTTGATTTTGAAGGTCATCTTGGGACTTGAACTTCACAGCTGTTGAAGATGTCCTGCTTTTTCCTATTTCATTCTTTCCAATGCTGCAACACAGAGGCAACGCTTACAATGTTTTTAACATCTTTTTAACAATTACTAATTGCCCTGTCTTAAAGCAACTTGAGTAAAGATCCTGATTTTTGGAACATGCTAGCTATCTTCCTCCTGAAACTGATCCGTGGATTGAAAGTCCAAATACTGAGGTAGACAAAAATGTCCAATTTGTATCACTGGTGGGTCTGAAGGGCAAAATCCACTAATTCTGGCGGTAAAGCAGAGACAACCGAAGCCAGTGAATTCTGGTCTGCATGTGAATGCAGACTCACTCCCTCTAGAGAGAGGAGCAGCTTTGCTGTTTCACTTCCCAGTAAGTACAAGAGCACTGCAGAGCTCTGTGGGCTCCCTTTACGGATTCCATGCCATGTGCACTTGGCTTATTAATTAAAACATATTCTTTACTGTTTTCAATACATTAAATTGAATGCGTCTAATGAATATCCAGCTGCACTTTTTCATCTTTATACATAATAATTTAGAATCATAAATTGCACTCGTTCTAACCCAGGGACATTTTGCCCATTATATGGCTGGTGGTGATAATGTATCAGACAGCAATAATGATGCTTGATTTTCATAAGCTGCACTAAATGGGAAGTGCTCAGAGCTACATGTTTTGATTAGCAGACTAAGCAAACCATGACATGAGAATCCTTATTTACATGGAATACTAAAGCTCCTTTCACAAAGTGATTTATTTAGCCAGTGGGACAGTTTAAGTGTACCTGACCTGCCTTAACTGAGATCTAGATCATCTCAAGGTGGACATCTCTGATGCACAAAGCACTTGAAAGATAGTCTAGTCTACAGCTAGATATGCAAAATTGTATGCTAAAATTCATTCTGTAGGTGATTTACCACAAAAAGTAGTGTCTTCTTTAATGTTGCATGCGTAGAAGTTGAATCAAACACAGAATATACTCTGGAGAGGCCTATAGACCAAAAAAAGATAATATTTTGTCCCAGATGAAAATTTCTATGCCTTCCATTCCTTTTCTAATGCTTCTTCACCTTTCTCTGCAGCAGTCTTGTGTCCTTCATGCCCTCCCTTCACTATACAGCTACACTTCTGTCATTTCACATGCACAATGCTTTGCTGATACACTAAAAAAAAAAAAGCAAACCAACCCATATATACATTCACTTATGTGCTCTGTGTTGTTCCTTCAGCTTCCCCTATTGACATCCTAAAAAATGAATGGTTGGGGCAGCAAGTCTCTTCCACCTGTCTTGAGCACATTGCTCAGCCTTGTACAGGGACACAGGTGACCCATTCCCCCGGCAAGGCTGTAGTTCAGCAGGTTGAGGGACATGACTAATCTCAGTGGGTTTAGGACAACTGATCAGACAAAGCTATACTCTACCATGCTTAAATGGAAATTCTCCTTCAGATTATGGCAGAAACCTGTGTTTTAGCTAAGCAAAGTTGAATACAAGCCAACCAAAAGGAAGAATGACCATACCCCGGATGGTCAGGTTTCAAGACTGACACAAAGTCAGCGGAGGCAATCAGGATAAACTGTAGAGAAATGAAGATGAAAGATGAAAAAGCAAGTAGCTGGTTACTTGTGTGGTTGGTGTACAATACTCCTCATTGACCTAAGTGAATGAAGAGTTCAAGGAAAACCTGACACAATGAACCATGAAAGAAGGATGGTAACAAGCAAGCTAGCAGAGCTGGGAAGTCTGGAAGGTGAACAATGAACTCAATTTGTTTCTCTACCCTCGTTGTTTGGGATTATATTTTTCCCTCTCTTCATTGTGAAAGGCCTTTGTGGGCCAATGGATACTCATAACAAATCTGTAAAATGTCAAATTGTGAAGGTCTTTTTTGTCACCTTTGCACAGCTCTAGGTGGAGGAGGTACATGGGGAAGAACAGAGCTAGACAGTGGGGGAGCAGCTGTCAGGCATCTAACAGCCTGCCACAAGGTTCTTTTCATCTGAGCCTCATGCAAAGTGCAGGCACACTTCTGTGCTCTTTCGCTGGGAAGAGTATGTTCACCACAGCGTAGCTGGTAGACCCCACAAAACTTGTACATCTGGTATCTCTATGGCTGGCCCTTCTTGGAGGTCAGGATTTCTGACTCTGGAAGAGCTGGTCCAGGACATGAGATGGGCAGAAGAGCAGCCTCATACAGGGCAGGGAGCACTGGGCCAGGCTACATAAAATCTGAGCTCTCCTTTGGCTCAAACTCACTACTAGTGTTTGACCCTGGTTGGAAAAGCACTTTCTCGCTCTGTGTCTGTCCCATAGTCTTTCACATGTAACTTTTCTAAGATCTCATTTAAGATAATCCCCATCTTACCTGGAGGTACACATACCCAAATAACTGATAGCAAATAAGGACACAATGGAGAAAGGTCCAATGTCCAGCAATGTTACATCGCACCAGTCCACACTGGGCAAGTCACCTATGGCTCAGCGGTCGGACGGAGGTGGGGTGGCAGTGGGGGACTTCAGAGAGTTGCTCTGAAACCCTGAAATGATTCATACTTTTAAATAACTTCTTGATCTCTGGTTGGAAAGTACTTGTGAAGTGTTAAACAACATTATGAAACAAGGACTTGGAAACTTTTCTCCAGTAATATATTTGGTTTAAGGCTGGTTTGGTAAGTGTCCCAAACTACTGAATGTGCCTCTATAAGTGTTACTGAAGATGACTCTGAGTGATGATTGCATTCAGAGATGCGCTCCCAACTCTGCAGGTCTCCAGGCATTATCTGAACCCTCCCAGCCTACAAATTGATGCTGGCAGTCACAGAGAAATGGGCATTTCCACCACCTCTGGTAGAAATATCTTGACAACAGCCTCTCCATATCTTGGCACTTCTGGTTCCAGAAACTAGAAGCAGAGGGGGAGAGTAGAGGTATTTTATTTCCACAACTTTAATGAAAGTTTTGGTTGGAGACATCCAACACAGTCAGAGATTGAGCAACATATCCATCATGGGAACTGATGGGCAACATTACAGCTTTTATCTTCTCTCCTATGTAGCTGAAGTTTATAAAGTAACTTGGCGAACCTTTCTGGAGATAATCTGTCACCTGGAAGGTTTACAGCCTTGCTTCTGCTCTGCAGTACCTAAAGAGGGAAAGGAGGTGGCCAAATTCATCTCCATGTAACTCAGCTGGGCTGAGGGGAGTTAGCACAGGGAATGAACCTGGCCTGCAGTTTGCTGTATCTGATATGAGTTATGTGATCTGATAGGATGTGATCCAGCTCGAGGCTTCACAGCAGCATAGGCAAAAATCGCATATAGGCATCTCAGAAATGAAGGGCTAAGCTGAGACAGAAACTCTTCCAGGGAGGGGAAATGCTGGAGAACTGGATTTGCAGCTCCTCCTGCTGCCACAAGAACTGACTGCTGTTCCTACAAGGGCTTGACATGTCCTGGAAGGAGATACAGCCCCAGACACCCCAGTCTCTCCCCAGCAGCAGTGGCAGCAGCCAGAGAGTCTGGCAAAAGCTAAATAGACGGGGACCAACGCCACACTGCCATCCGACCACTTACTATCATGCCCACAGAGCACGCTGCTTCCAGCCATCTATTTGCTTTATATCTGGCCCTGCAGTGCCTGCAGCTTGAAACCGTTATGTCTTTGCTCACCGCTTCCCTGCCTTGAATCGCTCCGTCAGCATGTAGCTGCGGGAGCCACTTTTTATGTTGAGCCACTGCAGTCAATAAAGGAGACACGTCCACACCCTGGGCTCTTTGATGGAGCTTTTTGCTCATGCTTGCAGTAGTTTTTTTGGATCTAGCACAAAAGCGGTTCCAACCGAAAGGCTTGTCAGAGTGGGAGAGGACGCAGGAGATGCACAGAGCGCCGGAGGGAGTGTAGGCTGAGGACATGCAACATCTCCTGCCCAGGAGAGATAGCCCAGGAGAGAGCAGCACTTCTGCACGTCACGCTCAGGCTAAAAGATGTGGCTGCGCCTGCCCGGAAAGCCTGCCAAGGCAACGCTCAGATACCCGAAGTCAAAAACACCAGATAAGGCTTGTCATTTTAAATAGGTATGGGGCCGCGGGGAGGGGGGATGTCTCAGGGCGATCTACAAGGGAAAAACCACGCAGCCTGCGCGGTTGGTTGACGTCCAAAACCGCACTGCCTCTTTATACATGAGTCATGAGTCTGTGGACTTGTTCCATGGCCCCACACTATTTCTGTATCGTTTCACACACATTTAGGAAACCAGTGCATAATCCTTACAGCTGTATATTTGCCCTGTAAATTTACTGGCTGGTTCGTTACCCCCTCCTTACACACACACACACACACACACACACACACGTATATAGATTTGTACACAGTTGATGCCAAGGCTGAAAAACTAATTCATGAACCGTGCCTAAAATTAACATGCAGAACCTAACCCTCTACCCTCGACTTTCTGCAGTATAAAAGACAACTGCCCCTTGGGTCAGGCACAGCACAGGGGCAGAAATGGTTTAGATTCTCATGTAGGAACGAGCTGTGAGGGTTTTTTGGGGGGAGGGAGAAACACAGCACATATTCCAGGAAGCTGCTATCAGAAAGATGTTCTAAACAGCCAGTCTTCTCACTAACCCCCAGTCCTTATTATTCCCCTTCCCCCGCCATCTCCAAGTTATTATCTGTTTACCACATTTTTAAACGATAACAAAGAAAACTGAATAAAATCAATAGCCCTCTTTACACCTAGGGGGACAAAAATGTTCAGCTCTCCAGTGGGAAAACTGGTTCTTTCTCTCTTCTTCTCTTTCTTTCTAATTTTAAATTTCACTTAAGGTTCCGTGATTGAACAAAAGCAGACAAAAAATATTGCAGTTATCTGACGTACAGAAGTGTAACACGAAGTCTGCTCATTATGGATAATATTTATGGCAGATCATAACATTAAATTACAACTCAGCCGCCTCAGCCAGAAATTTGTAACGCCACACATGTGCTTCTAATTAAGGGCTTTTGAAGTTGCCCTGGATATTTATTTTCAAGGGATTTAGTGCACAGAACGATTAAAGTTTGCTCTTGTTAGGAGTTCTGCAATCTAAAAAAAAAAATAAGAGAGATTGCAAATGGACCTCAAACTAATATATACATTCATTTTTGCATGAGTGTGTATGTGCACATCTGTTTATATATATCTATAAAAAAATAAAAATGTGTGTGTTAACATAGATAAAATAATATATTAAAAAGAGGGAGACAAAGGGCCCTTTGTTTCAAATGTGGTCTGAGTCCAAAATTTGTGACCGTAATTTTGTTTATAGGAAATCCTTTATAATGCTAGTTTAGTGTTTCCATATGGAATTCTCATAGGACTCTTTTCGCCCCCCCTCCCTTTTTTATTTGGATAAGGCAAGAGAAAAGTGAATGTACATTCCAAAGATGCATAGTCATTCCGGATCAAATTCAATGGATTCTGGCAAGAGTTGAAAAACACAGATGCAGTGTTTTAGGTCTCCTGCTGTGCAGCCTCCAGCCGTGAGTGTCTGGTTGAAGCACTTTGTAAAATCATGAAAACCCTATTAAATTCATGAAATATGATATACTGCATTTTCGAGCTAACTTTCCATTGAACTGTCCATGAAGATGGAATTTGGCTGGTTTGCTTATACAGCGAGTGTACACAAGCACACACACACACACACACACCCTCTGTGTGCACACTGATAGATACAACCAGGAGCTACCGCGATCATTCAAAGGGGTCTTTACCCTCCGCTTACCACAGCTGAATCTTCCTCTCCAAACCACCAGAACCTGGACCAAAGCTCGGGAGACAGCTCCCATCCAGCCTGCTCCACCTTTTGCACTGCTCAACTCACCCAACGACCTCCGCACAATTAAAGTGCCAAAGAGGTCCCGATGTTTTAGGCAAAGGGAAGCTAGCCTCCGACACAGCCGCCCCTCTTCCAACTTAAAACAAAATCCCTTGCTAGGAAACTACCCAACTGAAAGCAGTCTGATAGTCTTACTTCATTTCCTATTGGGTTTCACATAATAAAACCATCATATGTTCAGGCTTGGGTTTCTTTTCTCCTTTTTTAAATGAAAAAAGTGAGAGCAGTCCCCTGAGGAGAATGGTCTTGCTGTTAAAATTGTCTGTGAGACACAGGCAATTGCAGCCCCTTGCATGCTTGTCAGGGTGAGAGAAATATGTATTTTAGTAAAACTGGTCTGCCCTTGCTTATTTATGTCTAGGCACCCACTTGGTTGAAAGTTTAATAAAATGTGTATATACCTGAGCTCGCTGTACAACGGCGTGAGGTTTTCTTTACCTCCATGTAAGGCAGATGGAGCTCTCCCATAAAATATGTTGTACTTCTGATTGTGCCTTTTATTCAAGGATCTGTAGGTACTTTAGAAACACTGAAATTCATAAATGTTTAGGCCAGAAGGGACGTTTCAGCATTCAGCCCATGTAATACAGACCGTAAATTTCATCTTGTAGCTGCTGTACTGAGTGTAGTAATGTTGACTTCCAGTTTTGAGATGAAGACTTCAAGAGAAGAGGAACCTATTGCTTTCCCTGGTAGTTTGTTCTGACAGCTAAACAGCTCTTCTGTTTAAAACATTACATTAAGATAATATTGCTAACAAACAGGAGGATTTAAGTTGTATATCTGGGATTAAGACTGTCCACAGGAGTCCTAACTCCAATCCTTTTGAGCAAAAATTATGAAGATGTGCTTCCTTTTCTCTCCATGATCTCCACCACGGTCTGCTCCACCACATCCACAGGTAATACTTAAGATTTTGTGGAGAAATGCACGGTGGTGATACTTAAACATCTCTTCATACTTTTGGTACAATCTTTCCTATTTCTGTCATGTAAGCTTTCTGTCAGTGAAGGTTTGATGCTTATTAAGTGCGTTCACATCTTTTGATGAAAGGTATTATCGCAAGCACTAAAGAAATCCAAAACTGGAAGTTCCTTTGCAAGAGAAATATCCAGAAGTTTGGCCATTTACTTAAAAATCCCAGATCCTTTTGGACTGGAAATAAAGGCTTAAATTTCAGGACCACAGTGCATGGTTGACACATTGACTGGCCTCAGATATGCCAAAACAGAGACAATAGGCTGTCTGCTATTTCCCATTCAAAATAAGAAGGGCAAAGGAATGCCACAAGTCCCTTAAGTACTCACTTTTTTTTATAAATAAAGTTTTAAACTTGAGCTTGTTGCAATATTGTTGTTTGAGTAAGGGCTAGATGTGAATTCTCCTAGGTTGGGATCAGATTAATAACCTTCTGGAGCTGCCTGTGTATCTCCATTGACTAAAAAGGAAGTCTAGTGTCTCTCATTCAGAACCTCCATGTCTTTTTAGACATTTATTTTGGGTGAGAATCCCATTTTTTCCTTAAGAAAACACATTGAAATGAAGACAGTTGCCAAAGTGTTACTACAGCTGTGATTGTCTAAGAACATAAACAAAAAAAATGGAGATAGCAGACATAAGACCTTCTTTTTTGTTGATTAGAGGTTACAGAGTGGTATTATCATGTGCCACCGGTGTCAAGGAGTCAGCTTAGTTACTTTACATGTCTTTAAATGTTATGGATATTATGATTCATAACACAATACACTCTGGTCTTCCAGTTTCCTTTAAAACACTGAATCATACATTCACGGAATATTAATTAATGAAGTTTATGTTAACAGACATCTTGAGAGGGTTAACGTGCAAAAATTAGATAAATAAGGGCATGCCATTTAGGCTTGAAGTGCAACTCCTGCTGTGTTGTGTGAAAATTTTATGCAGAAAAGCACCTGTATTCTCCATAGTGCAACAAAATTATAGGGCGCTTATTAAGCTTTACTAATTCAGTATATAAAGTGGCAGCTACGGGACACATGTGTTTACTGCTCTCTGTGTTTTGGCAAGGAATGGTGCTCAAAGGGAACAAACAATAACGGTCTGGGAATATTTTACTGGGTATCCAGTGAGAGAAAAGAAAATTTGGGATACCCTTGGCTTTGTCCTAACCTCCCCACTCCCACCCTGGCCCTTGCTGGTTACAGTCATCAGCACAGGGTGGAGACCCTTTTGACAGGGACATACCGATGGACATGTCTTTTGCAGGGCTACCTTTGGTGACAATAACCAATGCGTATGAGTTTGGGTCCATGACCTTCCAAAGCCTCCTGAGACAGGAGGGAACGTGAACTGGCGGTAACGTCAGGCTCCTTAGAGCACTCGTTACCACCTCTGACCAAGATGTCACATCCTGCCATGCAGCGCAAGCACTCCCAAATTCCCCAACCATGTGAGCTGTCTCAGACCAAAGTCTCATGAGCATGGATGTTCACATGCTTCCAGAGATGTCATTAAGGTGAGGAACATGATAGGCCTTGCAACGGTCTCTAACCCTACTGCTTTTTACTTACAAAACAAAATAAATGGAAAGCCCAGATAAAAGAATGGCATTACGTACTTCTGTGCCCCAGCTCTCTCACTGTTTCTGCATGGTTTGAACTTGGACCAAAGTCTTTTTGCAAAACCAGGCTCTTGTTTATCTCTGAGAAGACGGTCTCTTGTTTCTTCTTCCTATCTCTGAAGTGGCTGGTGAGATATTTCCCTTCTGTAGCCTCATCCTTTCTGTCAGGTTACCCTCTGGTCAGGCCCATCAGATGACCACATTTCTCCTTAGTTACCCACTGATCCAGAACATTTCTTCTCAAGAAGAGCCTACTCTTTACTTGACTAATATTTCCAAGTAAGTAGAAGATCATGAAGATTTAACAGGTGTTTACAGTCTTCCCTGTGTTGATTGGTTGGGTTTTTTTTTAATTTCAGAAATTTAAAAGGTAAGGAAAACTAACCACTCCTTCATTCAGAACAGAGCTCAAGATTTGATAATACCTGCAGTTAGCAATTTCAAAATAAAATTGCCAAACCACTTCTCTCAGTTGAACCCTTCATTTATTTCACATTTATTCACATTTCATTCATTGGACTGTCAACAGGCCATCCTTCTTTTTGGTCCCCTCTCTAGCTTTACATAGCCACATATAGTAACTGACCTTAATATGCTTTGACTGTTTGACTGTTTGACTCTTTGGCAAACGAATGATATTTGGTTCCGCATTCGTGCAATGTCTTCTGGTGCATCCAGCTCCATGAACAACACACAAAGTGCTACCACTATGCGAACAGCACTGCCTGGTGAAACACTTATCATTTGGATCTGCAGCAATAGCCAATGGCTCCATAAATCCTCACTTCCAATAACCACAGCTACTCATTACTTCAAATCCCATTTAAGGGGGTTTTGGATCACAATCTCTCTTCTCCCTCTCCAACAACAATAGGACTGTTAAAAATGAACATTGTGCTCATTGCTTAAACGTAATGAAATGTTTTGTCCACCACACAAGGAGCTAGATCCTAAAGCCTTCCTCGCTTCCTCAGGCAAAACTCGAGCAAGACAATTCAAAATTACCACATCGTTACTGGTATCCTCCTTAAAATGCATGGGGAGGGTTCACAATGGAGTAGCAGAGGTGGGCATAGTTCAACAGTTATTTCCTAAAAATCCTGTTTAGAAAATTTATAAGTGGAAATGTTAGTTTTTTGAAATATAGTTCCCTGTTCACTTGCAAATCCCAGTGACAAAGAAAAAATCACTTTAAATTAATTTGAACGTCTCTCTTGCTTGCGGCATTCTATTTTTAGGTGTAGGATTTGTGTTAGGTATTCTATGGCAAGCCTGACTATATTCTCTAGTGTTATTCATATTATTCTTATTATTCATATTGTGTTCCTTATGGAAGCCTTAATCATAAATCCCACTGGACTAGATGTTGTGCATACTCAAGCCAAAAATATGGCCCTGTTCCAAAATAGTTTGGGATTGAAACATGAAACAAAAGAAAAGAGTGATACAGACAAACAGATGGGAAAACACGAGCACAATACAAGGCAATACTGGTCAGCTGAATAGGCAAGAGCTCAACACACCAGAAGCCTGATCGTTACCAAATGCTGCATTTTCACTATTCAGGCTACTGGGCTAATTTCATTCAGTTCAGTTATTTCTAACAAGGCAATAAGTTTCACCACACCACCACCCCATTTTCCCAGTGAGTCTGGAGAAGGCTGGCAGGTAGAACAAGAGAAAATAGGAAGGAACAAATTAACATCAAATTTGACAAAGCTCCAGAACAGCCTTTCCACAGAAACACCCAGGGAGAGACCTCGGTGGTTCTCAGATGCACAAAGACGGGTCTGTGTATGGGGTTGTAAGGTGGGTTGCTTTATGGCAACCAGGAGGTGGACTTGATGACCCAGGACTAGTGGTGTATACAGGGTGTGTTTTTTAGTGTGAGGCCCAAAAAGAAAAATAGATAGAGATATGTTTCAGAACACCAAAATGATATGAAGAAAATAAATGTTATTAAAAACAGAATCTATACAGAATAAAAAAAATGGTTTTATGGAGAACAGAGGCCACATATAGCTGAAAAGCACTGGTTAATTTTGTAAACAGTAATCACACTTGTATTGCAGATATGCAAGTTAAACTCCCATTTCTGCAAATAGACATACTGTTTACTTGGTTCTTTGAAAGATTCCCAATAAGAAAAAGCTATCATATCCTTTTCATCTCTCAGAAGAATAATTTAACCTGTCCAGAGCTCTGTACTATTGCAGTCAGGATACTTCTGGTCCAGGTACTTCTTCCCATACTATCCAAAGAGATTGCTCGTATGCTTAAAGAGAGAGCTTCAGATAAGGTGGCATATGCTGAACATATTCTAAGACTATATTGATTATATTTGCTGTTCAGAAGTTACTTTTTTACATATAACATTTGCGCTGTTTACAAAGTACAAAAGTTTGGTATGGCTCCATGTTTAGAATGGTGCCTCCTCTAAAACCAAGATCAGCCCAAGAAGAGGGGCAGGAACCCCGCCCTTCCCTAACAGGCATCCACTGAAAGCAAACTCAGACTTGAATGTCTCTTAAGCACACCAGAAAAGTCACCTGATCCTGGTGAGGTCTCTCACACCTCCTGAAGCACTGGCCATACTCCACAAATAAATCAAAATAACAGAATGAACGTACCTGTGATCTCAGTCCACGCTGGCATTTGTGAAACTATAAAGCAAAGTCACATAGCCCAAACTCATCTCTTGTGGGAAGAAAGCATTTGACCATCTTATTTTGGCAGTGGTTGAAAACAGTAGAAATTTCAATCTAGTATTTAGTTGGGGAAGTAACCATAGACCTTCATGAGCAAAGAGGACCATCTAAGTGTGGAGAGACCGGAGATAGATGAACAAAGCCATTGGCTGTCCCTCGTAGCTGAGTCACTCCCATGCTTATTGTGGGCTGAGCTCCCACAGGGCTTGTACCCTGTTCCTCTCTTGTCCCAGCCCAACCCGCTTTGGATGTAGTAGATATCCAGGGTAGAGTTGACTTTGCATCACCACAAATCCTCATGTTTAGATCAATTATCTTCCTAGCTACAATGTTACAGCTCTGACAGAATTTTTGGGCTTTTCTTACTCTAACTAGATCAAGCCCACTTCAGTTAGACATCAACAGGACTTTATTTGGCACTTAAAAAATACATATCCCTCCTTTAACTATGGTACAACAGCTACCAAATCACGGAGTTGTCCATAAACATGTTTTCCTCACTCCATCTCTCTCTCCAGCCCATGAACCTTGTTGTGATAGAAGCAATAATAAGTATCCATAGCTGTTTGATCAGGCACAAAATTTCCCTAATGGTGGCACAGGTCACTGTGTTTGGACACGTGCTAGCTATGGCAGTCCTTTCTTTTTCATAGGCTGTGGCCCTCAGGTTGCCCAGTGACTCAATTTTGTCCTCTCGTCACTTCAACTTGCTGTTTTTTGTGAGTAGACTTCTCTTCCTCCATGACAGCTCTTTCCACCCACATATCTCACAACATGTTTGGGAACACGCACCAGTTGAGGTCCACTATGATAACCACTGGCTGAACATTGCAGAGCCCTTGAAAAGGCTGTATGTGCTGCCATGACAAAGGTCCTCATCCAGAACCCACTGAAGTCAGGAGAAAGTCGTATAATTTACTTCAATAGGGTTTGTATCTAGCTCGTGAGGATTTGATTTCTAAGGCTGTTGATCTGTTGCCTTTCATGACCACTAATTTTACTAATGTATTTTTCAATGCAGTTCAGCTATCGCTTGGATAATTTCAAATCTGCCAAGTCAGATGGATGTGCTGCATGCAACAGTCCATAAAAACGAAAGGTCAGCTATTAATTGGCTTCAGTTTAAGCTTAGCTACTTCAGAAAAATCCCTTTCACAGCCACAACATTTAATTTATGGATAGATATATTTGGATCTATTTATTTCAAGAACAAAATTCTCTGGTTTGCAGCCATTGATTTTATAAAAGAGATAATAAAAACGTAATGAGTATGGAGATGCAAAAGTGGAAACGACACGGAGAAAGTAATAATCGTTAAAATAAAAATATAAACAAGTCTATAAACTAAACCCTCAAGACATCTGCCATGTGTAATGTAACTTTTATACCTCTTACTTCATAATGCATAACTTTCAAAGAAAATTAATTTAATTCTTCTGCTAACCTTACCCAACCCCAATCAAGTAATAGGTAGCAAGAAAAACAATTATATGCACACACAGTAAGCTTTCATTTAGTTCAAGTGGTGATTCAAGTATTTTGATTGCATAATAAAGATCTGAACCCATTTTCCCATTAGCAACACTGAAATCCCAGAAACTCAGGTTTTTGCATAAGACTGCTTGGATGCTTAAGCCCCGCTTAAGTTTCTAAAAGAGGGCTTTTGTGGGACACTTATCTGTGCTGGCGTCTCTAAATTTCATCAGGCACTTTAGCCATGATTCAGAAATAAGCAATGAATATGGTAGCGGTCTTGCAGGAGGGACAGGGCTTATGGCCAAAGTATGCTGTTGGACCAATAGATGGAGGGAAGGACCTCTGGGCCCCAGTCTGAGTGGTCAGAGAGGAAAGGACACCCAGGTAGGGGGGTCCCACCCCAGGTAGGACCGCCTGCAGTGGAGGGTTTAGCCCTGGTAGCTCGTGCTGTGAGTCTGACCCCACCGCTCGATGTGGTGATGCATGAGAGCTGAGAGCCTCTTGGGATGCCTAACAGGCACTGCATGGTCGGCGTGATGCCAGGCAGGAGGCACCTCCCGGGGAGATCCAAGGGGCTTGCCAGGACAGAAGCAAAAGGTTGAAAAGCTCTTTAATCCCTCACCTCCCTCCCTGAGGTCCCATCCTGAGCTCCCAGTAGTGTGATTGCTGCTTCACTGCAGAAGGAAGGACTGGATCACAGAGATATTGAAGTGGGTAGGTTGAAATTGGGGCCTTTGGTCCTTACGTCTACTCAGAGACATATGGCTTGATTTTTCCTGTTGTGAAACCTTCCTGTCTCCTGCTGCCTTCAACAGGCCTCAGAATGCACACACACAGATTAGAAAATCACACTGACTGTTAAGATGTGTGATTACCAATATTTCCATAATCACAGGGAAACATGTCAGCTTTAAATAGCCCTACTTTCAGGTTCCCCACCTGTAAAACAGAAAACAAGGCACTTTACACACCTTTCCAAGGCTATTTCTAGAGAATTTCTAGCCTATTTCTTAGTCCTTAGACAATGGAAGCAGAATCATGATCATAAAGTCCAAAGATAAAAGAAGGGAAAGTTGCTCTGTACTAATAAATCCCTGAAGATTTTGCTGCCCTTGAGTTCAGTGATGTGTCTGAGACATCCATAGTCATATAAAGACTGCAACAAAGCAGCTTTGTTGATTACCAAGGGCAAGATCAACAAATCAATCAATCATTATCATGATTCATATCAATTAGATTTTAAAACTGATGAAAAGCCAAAAGCTTCAGCTCAGTAGGTGGCCTGTTCCAGTGGCTGAGCCACAGAGGGATGGCAGAGCAACCCATGTGTCCTCTGACTTCAACGGGGTTTGAACAGGGATGTAACGTCTTTGAGTCACAAGCAAACTCGGGAGCTTTGGACAGATCCTGAGCTTCAACCAACCTTTTCGGTACCAGAGTCCTCAGGCACCCACATTTCTGCAAGAAAGCATGAACGTAATGGAGGTATGATAACATCATTCTCCCCTCTGTCTCCCTCATTTTCAGCTCTGTTAACAAACAAGGCGTTCTGCCTTCTTTGGCTGGAAAGACATGCGGGAGAAGTATTTTACTCAGCAGGTCTCATCCCAGGACAACAGCAGCCAGGAGCCAGCTGCCCGCAGAGCTGGAGCAGCTCATCCAGCTGCAGCTCGTTGCGTGTGCCCTGGGATGGGAGTTGGGGAGAGGCAGCTGCCAGGTTGGATGAATATTTTGGCAGGTTGAATGCAACCCGCAGGACAAACATTTCTGGCTGAGCTGGACTCTCCCTTGCTCTCTGCCTTGTGCATGTCCATTCTCCAACAAATCAAAGGTCTCTTGCCCCAGGTCATGACCTGGGTGCATGTCTCAGGACATTAAGCTCCAGCATGAGCCAAGGTACTTACAAGGCAGGAACTACAATACCCAAGGTCCCCTCACATCATCCCATGTATCTGGCTAAAAATGACTGCTGAACTTCAAAACTAATTCCCTTTTCCAGATTCTCAGCTTCTTAAGCATTTACAACTTAAAATACTTATCTCTCCCATTACCTCAACCAACTTGTTGATATGTCAAATGAGGAACATGTTGGCAAATTGGCTGCAAATGTTTCTTCTCCTTCCCCCACCCTGTCCAAAACATACAGATTACGCCATCCTGAACTCACATAAACTCCCAACTGTGTTTATTTCAGAGCTGTAAAGCTGATTTGACTGCTCAAATTGATACAAGGAAATAGAAACAAATCACTTCACAGCCTCCAAGTTGGCTTCTGCTGCCCAAACATCTTTCTTTGTGCCTCAGGCCTCAACAATTCTCCACCAAACGGGTCTGAGCACAAGCCATGTAGATGAGTTAGTTCTCACACATGTTTTTTAGGATTTTTCATGCTCAGATCTTTTTTTTTTTTTCTCCTTTTAATTTTCAAATATCTGGTATTGTTTAATTATTCACATACTTACTAAGGACCTTGCCAATGTCCATTTAAACCAAATGATGTCTTCTTGAATGGTACTGTGTCGGGCCATGCAGAAAGCTATCTTACAACTTTTTCCTCTAGTAAAATCTATAATGAGAACTGTGTGAATAACTGATCTTTTTGTTTTAATGCTTGAACTGAAAAACTAAAAAAAAAAAGTAAATAGTATTGGATGAGTCTTAAATGGTTTCATTTTTCTCAAAGGAATGAAAACAAGCACAAAAACACAATAAATGTTTTATTGCGGTACTTTTTTCCTTTGAAAAATTATCGCTGAATTTAGCTAAACTAGGCTTTAAAACATCCAGACTGTAGCTCTTTGATTTTCCCTCCCTGCATTTGATCTTTTTTATTTTCTTCTGACGAAGTATTCTGCTAAATACAGCTGTTATTGCTAGATGTGGAGTGACCTGAAACTGCTTTTTTAGCAATTTAGCAATTGTTCTCTGAAAAGTTATTCTTCTATATCCAGAGAGAGAGAGATATCTAACCGTTTCTTCTCTTATAGCTAAACAAAGAGATACATTACTCTCTCATAAATTTTTGTTTGGCCAAGATCCTCTAAAATCTTGACTAAAATCTCTCTGGTAACTTCTGCTTTATCATCCCTAGTGGCAAAAGCGGAATGGACGGGGACAGGAACTCACAGCACCCTGCCTAGGAAGCAGTATTTACTCATGATGGGGATGGGGATCAGCCATGGGATTTTGCTGATACCGTGGACGTGGAAAACATAAACCATGGCCCAGAGATGACATATCTGATGTCAAGGGCAACATTATTAATAGTGTGTTTCTTTCATTGACTGTGTCACCATAGCATTTCAGCTCTTCCTAGAAACACAGGAAACCCCAGAGCAGCCTCGTGGAGAGGTATTTTAGTCCATAACAAGGACCCCTGGGTGCATCTTGACCCCAAGTCTAACCCTGACTTTGGCTCCAGATGAGGTGTTCAGACTAAGGGATTCAAACCAAGTGGAAGCAGTCCTCGGCTCTTCTCTTTGCAGCTGGCAAACTTCAGCCAAACCCCTGGCTTTCCAAGTCAACTTTTCATGACCCTCCAAACTAATCCCAACTTTTGCACTGGACTCAGTACAACTGGCAAATTTGTATTATAAGCCTCATTATGCATCCTTTAGTCTCATAAACCCTATATTACCCTAGTACTGGCCATGGAGAAGGCACTCAAGGCCACACAATCCTAAGAGTATGGTGTTTAAATAAGCTGACATAGTTAGATGTTTCCTCCACATAACTGGAAGCCTTCATTGAAACAAAATGTTGCATTTTGAGCATTACAATAGAACCTAGCACTAAACCTAACTTGGCTATAGATAAGGCATATTCTGCTGTGTGAAAATTCACTGTGAGTAAAACAAGCTGATGCAAACTCTGTATTTTCCTTCATAGTCCTGCCAAAGTTCAGCTATAAGCTTGGGTCTGCAGCACGTCTTTCAAATCCTGTAAAAGTAACTTGAACAATAACATAGGGAGTGAGAAAGGCAAAAAGCACCACAAGAAACTTGATCTTAAGGTATTCAAATAAAGCGATATCAATATTCTCCATCACAGAACTTGCAAATTTGAAAATAACTGTAGCTCTGTAGTCACCAGTTTTATAGAGGCTATCCCTAGTCTAAGCCCAGGCTGTGCCAGGAATATGTATTGAGCAAAAATTCAGAACAAGGCAACCAAATCAACTGAGAGCAACACACAGCTTTCCTCCATCGGCTCAACAAAATTCAACCCTAATCATCATTCTGCAGCAATTCACCGCATCATAATAACCCTACCTGAACACTAACTTCTTACATGCTCATACTGCTAACCAAAAATTAGGAATACGGCATTTATTAAAAAAACTGTACAAATCATGAACATATCTGGCCTGAACAAATTCTAAAATTACAATATTTTTTTAAATTTAAAAAGAACTTTAACAAATATATTTAAATTCTAAATTCCCAAGAGCTGCCTCCATATTCTTCCAAATCACTTCTGCACCTGACTCTAACCTAAAACCTCAGGCAATGCTCACTGCTCCCCACCCAGCTGTGAGAGTGAACCCGGTGTTATTCACACACACAGGATGAAATTGGGGATACATCACACAGAGACACCAATAGCACATTTCCACCGCTTTCCACTTGAATAACTAAGTGTGGATTGCAGAAACTGGCTATGACTTTGGCTCTGCTTCCATGTTTCACTGACCCTATCTCTAATCTGGTCCCTAACTCCCTCCTTCCCTTTCCTCTGGATGAGACGAACGTTCACCTAATCCTGGCTATCCAATCTTGCTTCTCTGGAAGCTCAACCTGAACACATCTCCAACCCTTGGCTGGGCTATTTACAGTACTCACACTTGCAAATGAAACACGGAAGGAGGTCTGGCAAAACGCTCTTTCATTTTTCTCTCCCTTCCCTTTCCTCACAAGCATCAATGTTTCAGCTAAAATATATCATGGCACAGACCTTAGTCTCATTGATCGCCTGTACCACGAGCACTAGCCCCACTCCCAATGTTAGCTACGGACCAGGCATCCCAGCTCCCACCATAGCCAAGACAAACTGGTAAAAAAATGCCCTTTGCATCAAAAAATAGATCAATAAACTGGGATGTGCTGTGTTGAATTTCACAAATGTTAAGCCTGATCCTATTTCTAAGTCAGTAACTCAGTCTGTCTCCGGACAAAAAAAAAAAGGCAGATTCTGGTGTTACTTTAAGTCCTCCACCAGGAGAGTGTTGGGAACCAAGACATAACATCACCTGCCTCCACAGGGAAGGCTGAACCTCAGACAACACTTGACGCAATCAAAGGCAGCCTCAGCGTGAGCCAGCAATGTCCCCATTGCCCACCCAGCACGCAGGGCACACTTGCATCATGGTACCCCAAGCAGGTCACCTGGGAAAGGTCATCTACCTAAGACCTTAGATATGACATACCCTTAGGTATGTCTGTCCAGGTCTAGGCAGTGCAGGAAGGCACAAAGAACCAAGGAATTGGGCTGGGATGAAGCAGTCACAGAGATGGAGATGAAAGTTTTAAGACAGGAAACAGGCCCCAGCATGAACGGAGCCACCACAGCTCCAGCTTGCATTAGAGCAAGCTCGGTGGTGGGCCCTCACCAAAGATACAGGAGGTCTGCTGAGTTATGCAACACAGCCTCCAATGTGCAAGTGTCCTACAGATCCCCCCAAACTGAATTCTGCCTAACCTATAAGCATGCCAGCAAAATAAGCAATTGCATACTTGTACTTCACTTTTCAGTATTAGGGACGGGAAGTTACCCCAATACTTCGCAGTGCCTCTCAGAGGAGCCCCTCACAAAATATCTTCTGACCTGCCCAGGGAAGAATTTCCTTGGCGTTTCTGCTGGGAGAGTGACAGTTTCCTTTGCCCCACTCCACGAATTCCCCATTTAATAACTTTGCCGCAGCCGTCAGAGTTCCTGGCTCATGTGGTCCCCCCTCATATTAGAATCAGGATTAAACTAATTTGTGCATGTCATCTGAGCCTCTTAGTTCTCAAATTTAATTTTAAAACTTTTTGAATTTCTGATAAATAATACCCGCCTCTAATTAGAAACATTATTTAATCAGGTTTCACATGTTTCAACCTTATTAGATCCGTGTCACAACCCTGTGTATGATTTGAGCATTCTGCTTGAACACAAACATATTGGCCACCAAAATATGCCAAAGATGTCTTCTGATGGCAGGAGGTATTTGATGTTTCCGTTACATTATATTATAGTTCTCACAGCATGGTAACAAAGCACCAGGGGAAAAAAATTGTAGCTACAAAACAAAGAACTTCACAGAAATCTCAGGAGACAGCCATTTTCTTCTGAAAATCTCTAAGTGCTACTCAACCTCTGGTGTTCCAGTTTTCCATCTTGACACCTTACTTTGCTTCATCTGTAAACTGATATTGCAGATATACTATATTGCAATTTTTCAACACTAAAGCAAAACTAAGAATTTTAAAAAATCCACACTTAAAAAATAATAGCCGTTTTAAATTTTTTCTTGTTAGACATTTTTGTAAAGGAGGGGGTTTGTTGTGTGCACCTTTTCAAAATTTCCAAATCCTCCACAAAACAGCACCCCAGTCTTTCATGAAGCTCTGAGGCTATAAATAGACAGGCTTTGTAATGTAAATGTAAGGTATGGACGTAGCCACCAGTGGAAGGAGGTGCAGACCTGCCCTGGGACACCCCCTGATCCAGTAGGACACAGGAACCTGTCTCGCTCCCGTAGTGAACAAGCCCCAACTTGCAAACAGCGCCAAAAAACAGCTTTTATGTACAACAGCAGAAATCCAGAGCAGCTCCGCTGAGGTTGATGGATATGACCCTTCTTCTTGCTTATATTAGTGCTATTCTATTAACTACAGAGGAATAAAACCTGAGATGAAAACCAGACTCCACCAAGTAAACTCTGGGCTTGAGCTGCTGCAAGAAAAGGAAGCCCGGGCCGTGGAGCGGTGCCAGGGTCTGCCAGCAGTCTGCAGCTCTCGCTCCTCTCCACTTCTTCCATCTTAGGGGCTGATGAAAAGGCCGTTAACATCAGGGGAATCCCTCCATTGCATTTCCAAAAGGCGTAAGCCCGCTTCTCCAGCACACAAATACCATTCACCGGGCATACGAGCAGCGAGATTACCACGTGGGTGTGGACACCAAACCCCCGTATTCTGCAACATGCCCTACTTTTTTGTTTTATTCTAGTCAGTACGTCCCAGCGCTGTTAGCAGCTCGGGAAATTTGGCCTGTCGTCTATAATCTTTGAAATGCAAACTTCAGGCTCAGGCAGAACAGAGAGCAGAAGTGATGTCTGTATTTTCAGGTGAGCAAAGACGCAGACTTCAAAGGTTCATGCATTAGTCTGTGAAGCTTCTTAAAGATTGTCACCTGAGTTTCTCAAAAGCTGGCTGAAAATCCGTACATCCAGATAAACGTGTTCTTTGATCTGAGTGATAAAAACAACTGTTTTTCTACATGTAAACTCCTTTTTTGTAAATGTTTATGAACTGTGGGAAATTATGTCTCTGCCAGAATTTAAAATAAAGTGATTCAATGGGTTTGCTTTACATTTACCATTCATTACGCTCACTAACATTGCAGGAATCCCAATGGAGTTTTCAAGGAAGGTTCACAGTGTTGTAGTTACCAGGGAAACACACAATAAATTGTTGCTATCTAAAAAAGAAAATCCCCATTAACTTTCTATTAAAGAGCAAGTGATGTGAGCTATATCGAGAAATGCCTTTACGGTTACACTATTAAAACGCTGTATGTTTTGTTTCAAGATTTAACCAAATATTGGCCAAGCTCTGACATTTTTATTCATTGTGAACAGCACCTAGCACTTTACTGTCTGCAGTTTTCCATGCATTGTTAAAGACAGTCCAGTATTCAGCTGGGTCGACCCAGGAATAGCAGACACCGTGTGATCGTTACTGCAGTTAAAACATTTACAGGCAAAGCTTTGCTGGAGAGAGGTTTGACTCTTTCACGCTACGCTAGCAAAAACGGCACTGTGTTTCACACCAAAATGAAGCGGCTTTTGCCAACCCCCATGGCTCGTACAAGATATTCAATGCCACTAAAAGAGTTTACAGGTTGAGCAACCAACTCTCTCTGCATGGTACAGGCAAGGTTTCTCAGCATGTGTCCACATTAATTTTTTGGACTTGGAGCACAATTGTGTGGACATAAGTGTCACAGGTCACAGATCACCTTGGCCTGACAGATCAGTGGTGGAGACATGGATGCTCCTACCCTACCTTGCCCAGGTGCTCCACGGAGCAAGAACAGTGGTTGTTCAGCGTGGAGAAGAGTCCTTTCAGTAATTTAAGAGGGCCCACAGGAAAGGTGGGGGCAAATTTATTAGTAGGGCATGTTGCAATAGGACAAGGGGTAATGGCTTTAAACTAAGAGAGGGGAGACTTAGACTAGACATAAGGAAGAAATTTTTTTACAATACAGGTGGTGAGCCCCTGGCCCAGGTTGCCCAGTGAGGTGGTAGAGACCCCATCCCTGGAAACATTCACGGTCAGGTTGGACGGGGCTCTGAGCAACCTGATCTAGTTGGAGATATCCCTGCTTATGGCAGGAGGGGTGGACTAGGTGGCCTTTAAAGGTCCATTCCAACCCAAACTAATTTATGAGTCTGTGAACACTACATGACTTCACCTAAGCAGCCACACTGAGATACTAGAAAACTTCCTTGATCAAGCCCACTTTGACCTCTTGCAGGTCAGGTGAGCAGTTTGAGAAGTAATCATCACCCTCAACCACCACCTCTCAAAGGGAGTTGTTGTCCTCACTGTCTTTTGGTCAGTCCCCAGCCTTTGAAACTGACCACAAGAGCTGCTCCAACTTTACTGCAACACAAATAGTCTGCATAAAAGCCCCTTCAGTAGAAGCTAAATTAAATCTGCCTTTTTTCACACTAAAATGTCCTAAAAGAACATTTTCTTCCCTGTCCTCTCTTTCACACCCATCAGTTAAGGTATCTCAGCTGAGCAGAATGTACTTCCAAGAAAGAACAGTCATTTCTCTAGCTGCACCAACCTGTTTCACATTTGCCTGCCCATGTTTGTCACACTCAAGACTTACAGAGTCCTTGAATCACTATAGTGAGTAAAAAGGATTATTCTCATTTAAGAGGTCACCCCTGAATTGATGAGAGACATTCAGTAACCGACTTCCCCCAGTTTCCACTGTGAATTAACAAGACAGCAGAGATATCATCCAGTTTCTTGCTGTGTTATTCCCACTTTACTACTCTCTAGATTAAGGAAGGCATTCATTTTGCTGGAGCTCGTGTTAGGACATCTAAGCTTTGTACCACAGGAGAGGAGCTTTAGAAATATTTCTGGCAAATGGAGGCAGCATTATGGGTCAGGTGAATGTAGAAATTAATTTTTCCCTCCTGATGAGACAGAGCAATGACTGACTCTGAAAGTGAAGGAGAAAGAGAGTCATGACAAAGTGAAAGTTGGGAAGATGGTGGTACTACAGGGCAGGAATGACAGATGCCATGCTAAAGGAGAAGTGATATGGTGAGAGCTTAGGTGAGAGTTTTAGCTTCTTAGATGACGAAGAATATCAGGTTTCAAAAGACATCACGCAGAAAGGATCTGCAAGCTTTAGACACAGCCTGAACACGGGGCTCTAGACCCAACTGAAAGAGCAGTGAGAGCTTCAGGTGGGGTAGGTGTGCTGACAGAGAGCAGGAGGAAAGAAGGTGGGAAAGGGAAGACACAGCAAGCCCAGGAGCACTACTGGCAGGAGTTTTTCTCAGCCCATCCATGGACCCATTCCTGCTTCAGGTCAGACAGCATGGCCATCTGAAAATGTCTCACACCTTCACTGTCACTCTTCTTCTAAGAAAAGGCTGGTCCCGTTGATGGTCACATCTCTAAGGTCATAAGACTCTAGGGGAGGGAGGGAAATTGGGTTCTCAGGCACAAGTCCCACCTTCCTTAGCTCCCAAGTCACCTGGCTGGTTCCTCTGAACACCCAACAGCTGGTGCATTGTAATAGAGATGAGGCACTACTTTGGTCAGACATTCTGCATCATGCGGCTTCACGCTGTGGATTTAGCCTTAGCTTTAAATCAGTGTCACTAAGATGTAAAACGATGAAACGAGAGTCTCATTTTAGTCAGCTGGACTAAGGAGCTGACCTGTTTTATTTTTCCTCTCCTTACTTTACTTTTACTGGTCTATTTCTTAAATCCATTTCTAAAACAAGCAAACCTTTTTGTTTCCATTTGCAAAGGATTAAAAAAAAAAATAGAGTGAGAGAGAGAGAGAGACACAGACACACAAAGCCAAAAAGAAACAGAGGATCCAAGTGGAGAGGTATGTGTTATTGGACAAGTGTTTAATTTATGGAACTTGGCTGGAAGAACAAGACTTTGAATTGTACTTCAATAAGTGGAGCTCTTAGAATAAATGTGGCTTGTAAAATTGTTTTACAGTCTGCTTTGCCGAGCAGCCAACACCTCATGGAAACCTCTGAAAAACATTCTGTTTAGAAGCGATGGTTTTTATATTTCATATTTTCTCTATTTGTTTTCCCCTCTGGTTTTATAACTGAAACCATATGCAGGAAAACAGATTTTTTGTGTCTTAAAATATCTACCTGGTCTGACTACTTTTATTATTAAAAAAAATGGTTAGCATTTTGAAAATTCTTCATGTATTAGGCACTTGGTTCAAACATTAACCTGTCCTTGTTTGATACCCCAGTCAGCTACAGATTTCCCAAATGACCTTGGGATAGTAACTTAGCTGAGATTCATCACCCCTCTCCCCATGTATATGTGGTGCAGCTGTGTGCATCTGAGCTGTCTCTCCCATTATAGACAGCAAATGCAACAGAGTTTAGGACATGATTCATCTGTGTAGGATGGGAGGGGATGAATCATGCTCTAGATCCATATATTGACCATCTCTTCACTGGAAGTCAAGGCAAGCTGCTGAGATATAAACACTTAAACTGGAGATACCCATAGTTAGCCACACAAGCCCCATCTTAGCTTCTCTGTGCCACTAAAGGGATGAGAAAGACCCTTCGGGAGGGAAATTCATCCCATCCCAAGACCAATGTCTGACCACCTGGGTGAATTGCCCAGAGATGACACCGATCAGTTTATGTTGACCATAAAGCATGTCAAAACTATAACCCTTTAAATGGCTAAAGGGAGCCAAGAGGAATCCGTCTCTACAAGCATCATTCAGGAGACCCATGGTAAGGAAGGCAACCGCACCTTCTCCACAGTTACACACACTCGTATGAGTATACGTACAATCCATATGCAAATGGTATCAACACAACTTCTATGCAACCCACTAGGACAATCCATTAAATAAACTATGTGGCTCCATTTGGCAGATTGAGAGACACTGCTGCAACAGAGGGAACCGAAGAGGCAGTAAAGAAAAGTTGCCTTGGAGCAAAGCAACGTATTGCATTACATACTACACAGACTGGGAAAGGAAGACGCAGAAAGTCTCCAAGACCACATCGTAAAAGCCAAGTATCTAAATAAGGATGTAAGAGTCATATTTAGCTCCATAAGTTAAACTATCTTGTTTACTAACTATTGTGTGGTAGTTGTGTTTGTGCAGATATGGCAGCACTGCTCTGGAACGTGGCTTCATGTAATGCCTGTGATAGGAAAAAAGTTTACTGGAGCATTTTTTTCCTTTTTGGGTGGATTTTTTTTTTTTTTTTTTTTTTTACTTTAAAGGTCTGTGGCTAAATATTTCATACCTGCTCTCTGCAATTGTATTGCATTCAACCTCAGTGGCTCTTCTGAAATGCTCTGCTTTGTTCATTTGTTTTCCGTGTCACGAGTTGATCCCTGGTAGAGCTTTCCTTGGTAAAGTCATTATGACTCAGCCAAGCATTCTGTCACCATCCCAAAGTTTTGCCCTCTAGCTGTACACTGTATTTCTTTCCTATTTCTTTATGGTTTCTTATGAGAGCAACGTGCTTTTACAAACCGTTTCTTTTCAAGGCCCTTGTGAGGCCATGTCCTTTGAAGTCAATGCTTTTCTGATCACCTCTATGCTTTCATAGAGGAGGAAAGAGCAGGAAAGAGCGATTCCCCAGGCTTGGCTTCAGGTATCTCAGCAGAAGGCTAAGCTCCCTACACAAACAGCAGCCCTGGAGAAAAGTTGGCTCAAGCGTTATGCATCACCCACCACCCCGGTCACGCACCATCCCACTGTTCACAGCCCACTTGTGGGTCAGAGTTTTTTTCACAGGGCCACCAGCTCACTGCAGGTTGTGTGAGGGTGCAACGCTGTGAACATTTTCTCTAGTAGCACAAGCCAAAAAGAAACCCAGTGCTTACTCCGGGAGGCTTAAAAATACAAGGCTCTGTGCTATCAGGATCCTGCACCTCAAAAGCATGCTGCAACAGCTGTCTGTTTGGGAATGAGAAGGCACAGGAAGGTCTAGGGATGAGCCCCAACCACCAGGCATTACCCTGCATTCTGATCAATGTTCATAAGAAGCAGGACAGCTCATTACCACACTGATGAATCAGTGTTTGCTGACAAAAGGCCCATTTCTCAAGGAATTCCCCACCAGCCCTAGGAGTGCCATAAGTGATTCAGGCTCTCATTAGCCCTAATTAGCTAATTGTTCAAATGATTTCTCTATTATTCATGGAGCCTGTACCACTGAGCACAAGCGTATCGACTGACAGGTGCTTGCGTCAAAGAAATTGTATTTTTCCAGGGTGATGCTCCTGCAGGGATCACTGCGTCCATCACTGCCCTCCAGGATCTTCTCTAGCTGTTGCAGACTCTTGGGCTCCTCTGCTGTAAAGCTCCACAGTTCACTGCAGTGGCAGTACAGAGAATTTCAGCATCCCCATATCTCTTTTTTATACTACTCTTTTACCCACAAAATTGGTAATTTTCCAGCCATCTCCTCCAGTCATGTCCTAGGTTGCCTTCCCATCTAAGGCAGGTGAATGTGCCGCCTTCCAAGCAGAGATTTAGTTCCCTTCTGATCTGCAGGGAGACAGCAAACAGGAATCATAGGAAGAGACTGTAATTTTTTTTTCTTAGCCCCAGAGCTTTGATGCCCTTCTTGATGCAGATTACAGGCCTGTTACAGACGGCTCAGTGATTTAAAGCTGTAGCCTGGGACTCCAGATCCCACTTCCATAAACTTCAAGGTTGACCTTGGCAAAGTCTCTTAGGCTGGAATTTCTCTAGCCTGAAAATAGCCCTTTAAAAGCTCAGCAACCAGGCTCCCTCTGCAGCCGCTGGAAAGAGAGAGACAGACACCCTTTTTTTTTTTCACATCTCAGATAGGTATGTAAGAAAAGGGACATGAATCACTCTCTGGAGATACTAGCCTCTCTCTGTATTGACTGCAAAGGGCTCTCACATGACTACTTTGCACTTAACCCCTAACAGTTAAATTATGTGAGCAAGGACAAGAATTTTTAAAATATACAGGTCCCACGTCTCAATTGCAGAGGGAATTGAGCAGCGCAGCCTTGTAAATACAAGATTTAGAAGCTCTGCAGCGATGTTTCTGCTTTCTAAAACCCAACAGTTATTTTTCCTGGTGATGTTTAACATGAGCATGAGATTTTCAGGTGCTATGAAGACATAGACCGAGCCACTCAGCATTTATTCTCCCTGCTGGTAACAGCTGCACTCGGTTGCTAGTGGTGAATATCGTTCACAGCAAAAGGGCCACTAATCTCTCTTTACTGATGTGTGCCCAAAACTTCAAGATCCTAAGAGGTGCTCCCGTCTCCTTTATGTGGATCCACTGCAGCTGTCTGAGTTCACCTTAACTCTCGCAACTCTTCGGAGAAGTCTTCTGGAGGGGACATGAACAAACAAACAGAATAGGCAACACTGAATATCTCTAATATCAGCCACACCTGCTAAACATGAATATTAAGCTCTGGAGGGAAAGCAACCTCTAGGACAGCCAGGTGTTAGCATGGCATTGCTCTGGACTCTTTTCTTTGCTTGTGTTGTTGACCTCAGACCCTGTGTCCCTCCCCAAAAACACTGGGTGTTTGACTGGAGCACTCCAGTTAAGCTGTCAAAGAGAAGAAAGAGGAACTTTCAGAGGGCAGTTCTGAGCTGAGATGGGTTGATTTCCATCTGAAGATGCCCAAAGCTACACTGACTACCAGGAAGCCCAGGGCAATGACACATCTTACACAGCCCAGTTTTTATGGGATGAATTCAGGAACAAATACCTGTTTTTCCAGTATGACCCGTCCTCCTCCTACCTCAGAGGGACACAAATTTACAATATCTGACCATGAGAATTTGCTCAGCCTAGAGGACACATAGGAGGAGAAAGGGGACTCCTGCTCAGTGTTCCCTATACCAATGTTCTCCTGGATAACCATGGGAAACAAGCCAAAAATGACAGTCACCAAGGCTGCCTTAAACTGGAAACCAGGGATTGGACTCAGCTTCTGGACAGAATCAGCTTACAGATAACAAAAAAAAAAAAAAAAAAGAGAGACCATAAACCCACCCCCTCCCTCTTCTTTGCTCCTTGCTTCTCCCTGCACTGAGTGCAGCTGGACAGAACCTGGGAACCTCCTTCCTCACAACCCCAGGAGATACTCGTGAGCAAGGTTTTGGGGATGCCCACTCCTTGCAAAACCACATTTGTTGCTTTAGACCACCCCAATACCTTCTGTAATCATCCTCCCCCTTAGGATCAAGCAGACCGAGTGCTGGTTAGGGTTAGTTTTTACAGTTAACACCCAATGGCATCGCTTGCCCCTACACCCAGCCCCAGGTTGATGCTTGTGCGTGAAGGTCATCCCAAAGACTCTTGCTGCGGTGGGGACGAGCTGCCGGCAGAGAGAGCCAAAGCACTAGACAACAAGCACTGCTCAATGCATTTTGCAGTGCTGCGCTTCGCATTGTGCTGCCAGGGGTGAAGGGAAAACAGCTTTTGATGCTGAAGGACCTTCTTATGAGGGCATTCAGAGCCACAGATATTTTTACCATCTGCTTGTCAATGCTCCGCTCTGCAAAACAGCCTTCCCTCCAGGCAGGCATCCCTTCCCACTCTGTCCTGCTGCTGCTACAGGCTTTAACGCTGACAACCCTGTCCGAGCTACCAAAAAAAAAAAAAAAAAACCGGCTCCCACCAGAAGGTGGTGCCCATCTTCCACGGAACACGGGGCAAGCACTCCACAACACAGCCCATTTTGCGGCAACACCTCGAAACCTAGCCACATTCTGACCAAAAACGGTCCGAGCGAAGCCACAGAGCAGATGATGCCAGACTCCCTCAGAAAGCGCGGTGGCATTTTTGCAGATGTAACCTGCAGTGTAGCTCATTGGGGTGCCATGCAGTGTATTTTCTCTTAAGGGTTTAGATCTTAATGGGCTTTTTAATGAACAGAGTTTAATAAAGCCGTAATCCTGCCTGGATGTTCACTTGCTACTTAAAGAGCACACAGCCCTGAACGAAGGTGCTTATCTCTGTCTAAAACCACACGTGGATGCTGATATCTGTGCAATACTTTGATGCTGCCCCAGTTTGCTCTTGATGGTCTATCAAAGGCGGATATGGAACGAGGAGCATGAAAAGGTCATAGATTTGCTGTGACATATGAAGGCACCAGCTAAAAACATCAAAAGGGATACAGGTTTCAGCTTGTCCTCCAGTATTTTCTTGTCTCCTGCTATCTGCTACTGTGGTGGCAATTTGCATTGCTTCCCTCCAGCTCGCTGCTAACCAAACGTCAGCAGGGTCCCTCCTTGGTAGCTGCAACAGCATGCAGCTACCACTTGGTTACTTGGCAAAGGTTACGTCCCCTGCCCAACCAGCAGCTTGTCAGACGCTGCACCAGGAGCTGGAGTAAGGGTGGAGTGCTGCAGGGCACCTCTGTCATGTCCCTCTTTCCCCTTGCAGCTCTGTGCCACAGCTCCATGACAGCAGTGGGTCATTTTGTGGTCCTCATCCCCAAGAGGAGACACCACTGCCCCGGGCAGCAGCGCACACTACTGTCAGCAGTGGTTCAGGCAGGTCCCTTCTCCATTAAACATCCCATCTTTGAAAAAGGGTATCACCAAGGTTCCTTCCAACCTAGATGATTCTATGAGGCTCTAAAGTACAGCAGAAAGCTGCCAGGGCACAACCCACAAGGTTTTCTGACACATGGGCTTTGTGATTTACAGTTACCTCTTCTCACCACCCAAAAGAGATGGAGCTTGGAGAGATCGTTGTGGCTGACCGTCCTGGTGAGAGGCAGCTGTACACGGAGCAGAAGCCGAGAGCCTGGGACCTGCTGGGGAGAAGCGGAAATCGGATCCACCAAGTTTTTGGTTATCTCACAGGAGAAATGAAAGAATACGGAGAGTGGATGAAAAGTAAGCAGAGGGATATGTTTGGGGCTCTCTGGCTGGTAAGAGCTAGCTGGGGACATCCGTATTGCCCGCAGTACTTTCAGCGCTGGGGCACGAGACGAGGGGCCATTCCACCCCCTGAGGCAGTGTGGTCCGAGTCCACTGCAAACTTCTGGCCTTTTAACCCAGATCATTTTATTCCCAGGAAGGGGATCTCACTGCATCCCCCTGCCATTACCACGGCTGCAGGCATAACTCAGCACAGGCAGAAGCCATCTTTTACACTTAATCAGTTATGTGTCATTAGCATCACGTTCGTTATAGCGGTGCCCAGAATCACACGTCAGGGCCGGGGATTCGGTCTTGTTTGTAAGTGCTTTGGATCAGCGACTGTATCCTCGTCTGTGTGTGGGCTGATGAGGGGACTTGACTCCTGATTGTGTGGGCAAAGGCTCTTGTGTTACCAGCCTTGGGGGAGCAATAAGCACTGTGGCTGTTATGTTGCTATAAAATACAAAGCAAGTACTGATCTCAAAGGTTTACCATCCAGACAGGAACAATACATGAGCAGATGGTCTGCGTTACCCAGAATTATTAGGGATCTGGGGCTTTGAGAGGCTATGTAACACTGTGGGTCCTCTGTCAAGGCTAGGTTCGTTAGCAGTACAACTTCGGCAACGGGGGAGAAATAAGAGACAGCCACGCACACAGGCAGGCTGTGCAGCGGCTATCGGTGGTGGAGGGCACGGGCTGAGATGCCTCCAGGCAGGGAGCTCAGCAGGCTGGCAGTGTGGTCCCCAGCTGCAGGGGGTCATCTCCTCCTGCTTTGTCTTTACTCTCGTCGTCCATGCTTGGTAGACAGCTTTTCTTACTCAACGTCCTGAAAAGCTTTGGCCACTGCCCACCGGTCATATTTGAATACTTACAGTTAATACTTGTGTCTAAAACCAAGAGCATTGTTTATATATTTCACAGCTCAACACCAAATATTAGTAATAATTACTCCAGAATCACACACAGAATCACAGAATCACACAGAACCACACAGAATCTCCTAGATTGGAAAAGCCCTGTAAGATCATCCAGTCCAATCATTAACCTAACACTGACAAGCCCACCACTAAACCATGTCCCTCAGCACTATATCTACACGACCCTTAAGTACCTCCAGGGATGGGGACTCCACCACTGCCCGGGGTAACGCGTTCCAATGCCTGATGACCCTTTCAGTGAAAAAATTCTTCCTAATATCCAATCTAAACTTCCCTTGGCGCAACTTGAAGCATCTCCTCTTCTTACTTGACAGAACAGGTCGACCCCCACCTCTCTGCACCCTCCTTTCAGGGAGCTGCAGAGAGCGATAAGGTCTCCCCTCATCCTCCTTTTCTCCAGGCTGAACAACCCCAGGTCCCTCAGCCGCTCCTCATAAGACATGTGCTCCAGACCCCTCACCAGCTTTGTTGCCCTTCTCTGGACACGCTCCAACACCTCAGTGTCCTTCTTGTGGCGAGGGGTCCAAAACTGAACACAGTACTCCAGGTGGGGCCTCACCAGTGCCGAGTACAGGGGTAAAAAAAAGAAAAAAGAAAAAAGAAAAAAGAAAAAAAGAAAAAAGAAAAAAAAGAAAAAAAGAAAAAAGAAAAAAAAGAAAAAAGAAAAAAGAAAAAAAAGAAAAAAAAGAAGAAAGAAAAAGGAAAAAAGAAAAAGAAAAAAGAAAAAAGAAAAAAGAAAAAAGAAAAAAGAAAAAAGAAAAAAGAAAAAAGAAAAAAAGAAAAAAGAAAAAAAGAAAGAAAAAGAAAAAAGAAAAAAGAAAAAAGAAAAAAGAAAAAAGAAAAAAGAAAAAAGAAAAAAGAAAAAAGAAAAAAGAAAAAAGAAAAAAGAAAAAAGAAAAAAGAAAAAAGAAAAAAGAAAAAAGAAAAGCCTGATTATTTTTCTCTAAGGAACTCATTACTCCCTGGTTGTAACTGCCTGGCTCCCCAACAACGCACAGCCTGAGGGATGCATGTGAAGCCGTCCCTCAGCTTGTGCTCCAGCCTCTTGGGAGGGCTCTCCCAGTGATGCTGAAGAGATGCAGAGTGGTACCCAGCCTTTCAAAGGTCCTCTATTTAAGCTAATCTCATCAGAAAGCAAAACCTGAGGGTTGACCGTAAATACAAGACAGGGAAGTGGAAAAGGAGGGATTGGGGAAGAGAGGACTTTTTAGGAACAAGTCATTGACCAGATTCAAAAAGTAGCCTGGCACTTCACGCTGTGTCTAATTAACAATTAACAAAACAATATTAACAATAACAATATAATTATACATAATATCTAAAAATAATACATTTATTATCTATAAAAAATAAATATTTAAGAAGATGAAAGCTACATATAAACATTGCACGGACACATTATACATGTAATCAGCCCCTCTTTCTCATTTATTCTCCTTGCATCATGTTTAATCATGGACAGCAGTACAGGAATAGTTACACCTTTCCCAGAAGCATGGCAGAAAAAGACCTTAAGTCAATTTGCAGTAAAAGAGTCAGCAGCAAAATGGTCTTGCAGTGCTACAAGACCCTCCTCTGCCCATGGAGATCATTAGCATGTACATTGGATCACTGTATGGAGATGCACTCAGAGAGGCTGCCCTCAGCCCCACACACATCCCACCTCCCCCCCGCGCTCACCTGAGGTACCCGAGCTTGGTGCCCATTTGCTCTGTCCAGGTTCAATAGTCTTCTCTAAAGAGCAATGGCTCTTCGTCCTTTGGAAATGCCTCTTTCCTCTGAGTACAGTCCAAGCTATAACAACTATTCTCTTAATTTAGGTTCTTCAGTTCCCAAAGTACTTTTTAGACAACTTTGACAGTCTGACCCCATCTCCTACATACAGTGTACCTCCGTGTTCTGGGTCGTTAAAACAGCCAAAGTGTTTCCTTGTCATATTTCCCTATCTACATACAAACTAGTTTCAGTCTCTGCCTAAGTCCTTCTCTGCAACTGAATTATACACCAAAAAGGGACTATCTCATCACTAAATTTACAGCAGGATCTTAAGCAATCTACCATGCAAGAAAGACTACTCTTCGACCACCATAAATAAACCACTTTTTTATGGATCCCTCCATGAAGTTTATAGCAGTGCCCAGTCCATCCCTATCAGCTTTTCAAGTGCCAGATGCAAAATATGCTCAGACATCAGTAAATCAGAGACCGGTTTTACAGTCCTGTTGATACATCGCCTCTGTTCTGTGGCCAGAAAGCAACTGTAGAGATGAGTGTGCTTTGAGGGAGTCCTGCTGAAATGATGCCTTATCACCGGCGTTTATATTTTATCTCCTCCAGATAAGCCCCTAATGGTTCAGCTGGTGGACTGGATCTTGCGAGGGACCTCTCAGGTGATGTTTGTCAACAACCCTCTCAGCGGGCTGATCATCTTACTGGGGATCTTCATCCAGAGCCCCTGGAGGATGCTCACGGGCTGTACTGGAACTACCGTGTCAACATTAACTGCGCTGGCTCTCAGTCAGGACAGGTAGGCTGTACCTCGCATCCAGGAGTTAATAAAAATTGATCCTTATGTTATCAGGAACCTACTGGTGGGTCATAGCCCCACATTTGAGTATGTTAGAGACACCAGAACAGCTTTCTTCATGGATGGTTTGGAAGCAGTTAGGTGAGGACAGAGCTGTGGTCCAGGAAGAACTGGCCTGTCCCCATAGTTGGCCGTCTTTGTGAGAGCAGACAGTTACCAATCTCTAAAAGCCATTGTCACAACCATGCAGGTACTTTGGGCCACAAGGAGCCCCCTAGATCATCATAATTGAACAGCCTCCAAACCCTCCTCTTCCACACACCAACGCAATGCAATACGGCAGCAACCTCACCACTTTTTCATCCCTCCCCTATACTCCCTTCATCAGGAGCAGGACGCTCATAAATTGCATTTCAGTGGGTCCCTGCGACAGGTCACCTCCAGCACAGCTGGCTACCTTGCAAACATTTCTTTCCATCACAGATCAGCTATTGCAGCCGGGCTGCACGGCTATAACGGGATCTTGGTGGGACTGCTCATGGCCGTCTTCTCTGACAAAGGTGATTACTACTGGTGGCTTCTTCCTCCTGTGGTGGTTATATCGATGGCCTGGTAAGTGCCACTTCTCCTCCTAGGGGCAGTTCTCAGCGAATGTGGAGTCCTGCTATATACAGCTTAAACACATTGGAAGTCCCCTCTACACCAGTAGCTCCAGCTGCGGTGGCACTGGAAAGAGGCATCCATTGATGTACAGAGCTCATGAGGCATGGTGGTAGGAGGTCGAGAGCACAGGCAATACTGATTATAGCACATGGACAAAGCAGCCCCACTCCAACGCTCTGCAAATGCCCCTCATCAGCAGGACACATTCAGGGTGGATGTCATTGCGCCCACCACCACAACGGTTGTTCCTCATCCAGGTGCTGAACTGACCCGGTGCTCTCCCTCAGGATGAATTCAATATCCCCCCTCTCAGATATGCAGCCAGTCATGAGCAAAATTAATTCCTCCGAATAACTCCGAATGCCAGACAATGTCCTTTCAGGATTAAATTTACCATTTCTAAATATGGACAGCACTGCGGAATGTATTTAACAGCTTTAACTGAAATTAATTCAAGAGTCACATTTTAATCACGGTTAGCAATAAGATGCAAGTCATTTTTGCATTTCACTGCTTTTAAGATCAGATTTTTTTTCATTTTTTATTTCTTTACTCACCCTCAGCAAAGGTCATTTTGTAACAACCGCTCAAAACCCAGGACATGTTGCAAGAACGTTCAGTTTGTCTTGGCTGCCAGAATTCCTTGAGGCTTTTTATTCAAACTTTTCTTCATTCTTTTAGTTCATAAGACTCACGGGTAGAGACGAAAGATTTTAAAATTAGACATTTCAGTGATTTTTTTCAACTGATACTTTGAATTTCAGCTTTAGAAGTCAGCATTTCTTTAATTGTTTCTTTTTTTCTGACAAGATGTATAACTGGCAGAAGATTTGTATTTCAGCACAGAAATTAGGACACCGTTTTTCACTGAAGTGCTAATTTTTTTCCTACAGCTACAAGCAACGAAATCTGTAAACTGCTCTGGGAACCAAATTTGTCATAAAAGAATAGACTTCATCTGAGATTATACAGGGAGAACAAAGCATTTTTTTCATTGATAGTATCTACACAACAGGACACAAGATGTTGCTTTAGAAATGCCAAATAATTCGGGTGGGGTTTTTTTATTAGAACCAGCTTAATGACTTTCTAGGGCTCAAATGCAGCTTCTTGAAAAATTCAAGTCTTTAAAATCAATTTTTGCAAACTGTGCAATGTCCACTGCTACTTGGAGGTTGATCATAAGAGCTGCTCAGCTCATTTATATCAGGAAAGCTCAGCTGGAAGAAGCAGAACACGGTCTATTGCCATCACGACAGAGCCTGGGCTTTCACTCTCTTCCACAAACTTTCTGAGCCCCATAAAAAAAACAGATATTGTCTTGCCAATATGCTCCCACAAAAGCATTCATGCAGGACACCCACTTCAAGTGGAAATAAGGAAGTCTGGAAATGTCCTAATCTGGTGAAGTTTATAGCCCCACTTCTACAGCCAAGAACTTTGGGAACGCTCATGCTACCCCAAGGTTTGCACGCTTTTTAGTGTTCAGTCTCTAAATATTTTGAGCGTCACCCCAAATACTTTATGTGCTAAATATAGCAAATCATGTTTCTTAAGAAGGAAGCTCAGTTTTCAGAAAATGTTGTATGGTTTTGGGCAGTACGTGGGCAGCACCTGGGCAGCACACAGTAACATCAGTCTCATTGACTTAAGCAGGAACATCAATCAAGGTGTGGGTCACGGCTGGCACACCACCAGCTCTGTTGTAGTGGTGACTTCGTCTTACAATCTGTCAGGCTCCATATATCCTAAGGACTCCTCATTCCCCCAAAAGAGCGTCTAACATAGTAAATATTTTACGTCTTTCTTAATGGAAGATTTTCCATCCTCTTTGATCACCTCTTCTGCTTTATTTCTCTTTAAGGACTCTCTTCTGGTATCTCTAGAATTCTCTTCTGGTATCCTTCAAACTATTTAACACAAAAAAAACAAATTACATCATTTCCAACTCCTTCTTGCCCCATCAAGACAGGAGCTTTTTATACTATCTAGAGTTCTACAAAGTTCTTCATGTGGCATTCCCAAAATTCTGGTTCCTAGTAGCTTTTTCTGTAGAATAAGAAGCCAGATCACCTTTCTCCAGCCGTGCCTAAATTCTGTACTGAATGTGTTTCCTCATCAACTCCCTGAGCTCAGCATAGCTAGCAGGGCGCTTGCACACTAGCCAGCTGCCCTGAGAGAAGGATGTGGAGTTTATACTATTCATGAATGGATGTGATAGTTGTTGTAAAAAGATGAACAGCATTCTGCAACTATTTGTCTGATGCAGACTAATATATTAAGGTACTCAATACCTGATGCTTGTAAAAGGAATGGCATTTACCAGAGCTTAAGACCAAAGCATTAGGCTGTTTCACCACTATAATTGTTATGAACAAGTTATACTTGTTTCTCTTCTCCTTCTGTTCTCAGTCCAATCCTGTCCAGTGCTTTGGGATCCATCTTCAGTAAATGGGATCTTCCTGTTCTCACTCTGCCCTTCAATATTGCGGTGACTTTGTACTTGGCAGCCACAGGACACTACAACCCCTTCTTCCCTACAACCCTCATCAAGCCTATAGCATCAGTACCCAATATCACCTGGTCTGCAATCAATGTGCCACTGGTAAGCTTCACTCCAACAAGTTTATGTTCCTTCATTACAGAGATGAGTGTGAAGGCATTCAGCTTGGGAAAACAATTTCACACGGGTCAGAATGGCTGTATGGTATGTACAGCCTGTAGCAATCCACGTGGCTCGGTTCAGCCCATAGAGGACAGTGCCACAAAAGCCCCAGGGAAAGTCCTGGCTGATCCAGCAGGAAGGATGACAGAGCCTGGGGAAAAAGAGCCGCTGAACCTCTCACGTCACACAAAAGTGGACTGCCCCAAAACAAGTCTTCAGTGCTGTCAATACGGAAGCACATCTGGATGTTCACTCCTCCCATCCAGATGTGGTTAAAAGAACATCAGCAAAACAGTCAGTGACAATGTGAAAAGACAGAAGAAACATCAGGATTACAAAGGGACAGAAACTTATTTATACCCAGTCCCCTCATGTCTAGCTCTGGAGTATCACTTTCCCAAAGTAGCATAATATGCTTTATATAATATATAATAAACTCCAATCAAGATGGCCCACCACAGTATTATTGCCTAGGAAGGTTACTGTTTTTCTCCCTCACTGAAGTCACCTAAAAAAAAACCAACTTAAAACTCCACCCCCCACACTCCCCCATCCACCATATTATCGTCCCAAAAGAAATGAACATCCACCTTGGACTGATGAAGTTCAAACCAAACAGTCAACTAACTCTGGTTTGAAGGGTCTGAGAGCCCACATTTACCCACCAGTCCCACTCAGAGCCAGGGTTGCTTCCTTTCTTTCCAACAATTAGCTTGGACAAAATAACTGCTGTGTCCTTTTGAGGGCAGAGACGCAATAACATGCTCTTTTCTACTGGCTGCTGCAGCTCTTGCGGTCCGTCCCAGTCGGTGCTGGTCAAGTGTATGGTTGTGAAAACCCCTGGACTGGAGGCATCATCCTTGTTGCTTTACTTATCTCCTCCCCACTTATATGTTTACATGCTGCAATTGGATCAACAGTGGGGATGTTTGCAGGTAAGAAATACTCACCAAAGTAATTTCTTAACTAGGGTGTCTTGACACCAGCCATTATATGACTCTGTCCAGACTTTAGAGTTGCACGGGCTTGGATGTACTTGGGACAACACTCCCATTTTTGAAACTGTCTCTAAATTTGGAAGGTCTTATTGAAGGTCACACAACCTGGTGAAGGCAGGAACAGAAGCAGATTTTCTTTAAGCTTTTAATTTGTTATTAGATTTGTAACTCAGGCAGGTGGTTTGTTCCACCTTGCTTAACCCTCCTGCCATTGGATGTGATGAATCCCACGGAGAGGATGATAAAGACACCTAGAGTAATAGTTTCAGAACTGATCTCTTGCCACCACAAGTGTTTTAAATTACCACCACATGCGGATGTCTACCTCAGAGCTGATCAGTCAATGAAAAGAAACAGACTTTTCTGGGATGCAGTTGATTCTATCCTGCTGCAGATTTGTAAAATTAGCTAAGTGAACGCCACTCAAAATGGCCTGTCTCTCCACTAACCAGAGAAACAATCTTAAATTGAAAGATGAATCCGACCCTTGAAGTTAGACAAGATTAATGCCACTTATGTGACCAACTGTAATAAAAAATATATGATTGAACAAGTGTAGTCTGAGACAACAACCCTGGAAAAGGCACAGTCATCCAACAATAAGTTCTCTGTGTTCTGAAGCACTTTGTACAGGATGTGAGCTGCCTTGCATTAGTGTTTTTAAACAAAACTATCCATTATTTGCATGGTTAAGAACATTTGGAAAGGTTTGTACAGTTCTGATATTTAATCTAGAAGAGAAAGGTCAGGGGGAAGTATCTGGGGATAAACGTGGTGATAAAACAGAATACAAATGAGGACATTATACCAGGAAATGTATTAATCTTAGGAGTGACATGAAGGTGGCCCGTGCACTGCATATTGTGCTCTTCTTTCTACTGGTGCTCCTGAAACCTCTCAGAAATCCTGCAGAAGTGCCTATGAGGTCAGGTTTGGGCCAGACCCTCAGCTCCCAACAGAAATGATGGAGTGACCACATCTAGTACCTAGACCACATCTAGCAAAGGTCACTAGGTAGAGATAGAAAACCCTGCTTACTCCCAGAAAAGACACTCAGTTGTGCCTCTGATATTCAAGATCGGGATACGTATGAGGTTTAAACAATATGTGTGAGCACAGGTTTCTGCAAGAAGTACACTGAGGTGAGAAAGGTCCTGCTACACTCTGGCTGGATCCTCCATCTCTTCGTCTGGGGGACTAACTACAACACACTCAGTGCATACATAGGAAGTTTTGCCTGAAAGAAACCTTTGAGACCGGGCCAAATTCCAGCCCTAGGGACATTATCAGAGCTCCAAAATAATGAGCTTCCTTTGATTTCATCCTTTTTCTTCTCATGCATCTTATGCAAGTGTGAGCATGGGTAAATTTGTCTAGATGTCATAGGGAAGAGACAAGATTCCCAGTGAGTGATGGGTCCTCCTGCAGACACCTCTCATACCTGACCTCACAGCCTTGCCTTTTGTCTTGCAGCACTGAGCATTGCATCACCATTTGACAGCACCTACCTTGGCTTACACAATTACAACTGTGCACTCGCATGCATTGCGACTGGGGGCATGTTCTATGCCCTGACCTGGCAGACTCATTTGCTGTCACTTGCCTGTGGTATGTATCTTTTACATAAAGGGAAGTCAAAAATTGATGCAGCCAGGCAGACTATGGGTAGTACAGGTTTAGAGTCCAATACCACTCTGCTGCAAAACTGGGTCCCACGCAAGAACTATTTCTATGATGGCGTCAGAGTGGAGCTTGGACATGCAAGCTGCAAGTGCAGAGAGAAAGGCCAAAAAACATCTAGAAAGGGTAGAAGTATTGTTTGTGAAAGGACCACAAGCTATGCCACGAGCAGAAATTTAACAAACTAGCAACTCAACAGATTCATAGAAGCAGCCTTTCCACAGCTATATGTACCATTAGAGGATGTGTGTCATAAGAAGACAGCTGTTGCACAAGGTCAGTTTAAAATCCATCTACCCAACAGCCCCATCTCCATCAGCGGCCAAAACCATACTCTATGGGAAGAGCTTAAGAACAGTGTAGCATATATAAAATTCCCATGAAGATTCACCCAGCCTCCAACCATTTGAATTTCAGTATTTTCTTATTCTGAGCACAGTTTCTGGATTGCTCCATAGCTTTCCCTTCCTTGACTTTGTCTTTGAGTGCCTTATCTCCTGCTTTGCCACCTCTGATGTCCTGGGGCCAGAAGGCCCACTGCTAACTGCTTGTGGTTTGAAGCCACGGGACAGGCAGTGGCAGAGAATTTTTGTAATCCCCCACTGCACACAGGTCAAGTTGTGCCAATTGACAAAAGAAATACCACCACCAGCTGCTCTTCATTCACTATCCATCTCTACATAGCAGATAGGACCCAACGTAGTCCATACATCCAGACGCAGCATTGGGGCATTTTAACTAGTTGTTGAATTCTAACATTAATCCTCACATCAGGTAGCTGGGAGCATATTTTACTGTCCATTTGGACAATATTACTACTTCTGATAGTTTCTTTGAAGAGATGAAAAATATTTTCCTCATCTTGAGCTGTCTTTGGTCTTCTTTTCTCAGCATTATTTTGTGCCTACTCTGGAGCAGCTCTTGCTAATGCGCTCTCTGTGGTAAGTTGCGGGGGGGGGAGGAGGGCTGGGGGGTGGAATTTATGAGGGTTTTTTGTTTGTTTGTTTTAACTGCATTTTGATTTTTTATGATATAATGTTAAGAAAATGCCTTCAAATTCTCCACGTCAGTTTTTACCACATTGAAATGAGAATGCTGCAGCCAATGGCAGGTCTTGCACAGATTCTCTGCATGTTGAATTCTGCACTTGCAGACTCTGATAATTAGATTTCAAAGACCTTTGGAGCATGTAATCCACAGCAGGATTGTGCACGTATATGTGAATTCCAGCAATAGCAAGCAGCTTGAGATGCAACACTTAGTTGCAGGCAATATTTTTGAACAATTTCCAATGGTCTAAATTTTTCCTTGCTTCTTCCAAGATCCTTCTCCCACCCTACCCACAGATATTATTTAAGTTTTATCTGGATACAAGAATTAAAATGGGGGGGAGACTGATCTCCTAAAAACAAAATTGTCATATCTGGACAGATCAAGAAAGAGGCAAAGCCAGAAACGCCAAGCTTTGTTTCTTCTTTAGGATCTGAGATTAAAGCAAAACCATATTTTAATAAAATTGATTTAGCAACTTAAAAGAAAAAAAATTTAGAACTAGCAGTTTCATGCAGTAAATGTATTCATCTGGCATCCACTCAGTACCGTGTAGGTCCCTGCAGATGGGTTGCTTTGTTAAGCACACCTGTTTTGGGGATACCTCAGAAAAAAAAGAACATTTACTTTTTCTCCTTGTGATCTTGTTTTTGGCAGACCCCAAGTCAGGTCAAGAGGTAGGATCACAGAGCAAGACTGAGGGTTGGATTTGATGCCAGTAACACATGGGCATTGAGGACAGTCAATATGTGTGAATAGTTCTCTCAGTACATGACATTTTACAGGACAGTGAGGGTAGGATTCAGCTCATTTATTAGAGAATTTAAATGCCTACATGTGAGCTGGGTGTCTTGGCTTTCATTACAGCCAGCAGAGCTCTGGAGCCCAATTCAGTTGCTTCAATATTTGTGCCAAGTGCTATTCTGGCCAACAGCTGCATCTCCAAAAGGACTAAGGTTTCCAATGTGGGATGCCTTACAAAGCCCCATGTATTTCAGATAAACTAGCTACCTCTTTGTGAGCAGCTGTATTGACATTTGGTAGCAGAGGAGCTTCCCAGACCAATTGGAAGTGACCAGCAGGAACCTAGCTCACATGTAGCCCTCATGTAGGCTCCCGAATCTGGGGATCCTCCTCCGGATCCAAATGGGGGATGATGGAGGTGGGGGGACATTGAGGAATCATAGACTGGTTTGGGTTGGAAGAGACCTTTAAAGGTCATCTAATCCAACCTCCCTGCAATGAATAGGGACATCTTCAACTTGATCAGGTTGCTCAGAGCCCCATCCAACCTGATCTGGACTGTTTCCAGGGATGGGGCATCTACCACTGCTCTTGGAAGGCATGTCCTGTGACACACTGTCCTCAGGGAAAGCCCAGGCTCTCCCAGCTTCTCAAATGCAAGAATTTAGCAACAGGCAGAAGTAAGCAAAGGGAACATGCAAAAAAGAGGTACCAAAATGCACCTGTCTGTCTGTCCATTCCCCTTCCAGCTTGGGCTGCCACTCTGCACCTGGCCGTTTTGCTTCTCCGCACTTCTCTTTTTGCTGATAAATTCAGACAACCCAGCCATCTACAAAATCCCTCTCTGCAAAGTCACCTACCCAGAAGCCAACCGGATCTACTACCTGAGAATGAAGAGAAGAGCATCGGAGAGCAGGAGAGAAGAGCAGAAACGAAAGGAGCAGAAACCCTCCGGCGACTCAAAAATAAGCACAGGAGGGACGCCCCTGTGCACTCCCAAAACCCGCCACGCTTACTGATTTCAAATGTCCACGAGTGTGTAGTTTTGGGGTGGTTTTCATATGCTAGCCAAGCACATCATAGCCACAAACACCACTTTTGGTGGCAGTCTGCAGCCTGGGGATTCAGCATCCCACGCTCTGGAGGAAACATGATTTGCCCTTGAGCTAAGCTTTCCAAAAAGCACTCAGGTAACATAATAATGACTGCCTTACCAATCCACTTGCAGTTAACTTGGAAGTCACCTCTTATCGATAATAATTATAAGAATAGGCAGAAGAACATTAATGCTGACAGGAGGCTGCATTTAATTTCAGGCGTGTAATTTAACAAAATAGATATGCTGAGAAGACATTGGTATCTAATAGCAAAAAATAATGTAAGAACTATGTCAAGAGCTGCACTTCAAATTAAGAACATGTATATTTGAAAGCAGAATAAACAGACTAATATCTTCTTTTCTTGTGTCCCATCAGTGTCTGACTCTCTTAATCCCTCTTAACAGCTACAACATACACAGGTAAATATTCTTACAGAGCGCATACTATTTTTGGTGCCAGCCCCTGACTCCTGGTTAAGTGCCAAGACAATGAAGGTATGAATATATATGCTTTATCAGACTAGAAAAGTGACTAGCTAGCAATGATCAAACATTTTCCTTTTCCTTGCATCACCTTCTGTCTTAAAAATAGAAGATCTCTCTCCTGCTGAAGGCAGGACAGCAGGTCTGAATCCCTACACACATCCAGTGGGAAACAGGAAAGCTTCACGTACAGAATGAGATAAATATTTACTGCTGATGGCAGTTACTGTAGTTCTTCCTCTGCTCTTCCTACGGGAACAGTTCTCTTGCTCTAAGCCACAAGCAATGAACAAGTCACAGGCTCCCCTTGATGTTTGTTGGGTGTCAGACTGGGGTCTTCTCATGGGTCTTCAGTGTCTGACCTGCCCCAGAGAAACCTCACGAGGCATCATCAGAGTTAATCATAAGAAATTGAGGACCCTCCTGCTGATATTCTCCCCAGAAGTTGGTTTCTAACAGGCCTAAGGTGCAAGGAGGACACGGCCGCTTTATGCTTCTGCCAAGTCTTTACAAAAGGGAACGGAAAATTGCCCTAAAAAGGACTTCTCTTGGGAACCTTTCCCAAAAACTTGGTAAAACAAGCCTGATAGAAAGGCTTCCTTGTTCTAGTCATGTCACATGGTCAGTTTAAAATCACAGATCCAAAGGACTTGAAGATTTAAAATGCAAAGAGACTATGCAACCACAAACATTCAGATCAGACGCTGTCCTTTTGACCCCTTGATGTGCGGCTGTTTCACAGACTCATTTGAGGGTCTTTGAGTAGGTAGGAGCCCAGCTCCCACCCAGTACATGGACCTTTTTAAAAAAGGATGAGCCTGGATGTTGCTTATGGGACTGTTTGTGCCATTATGAGCAAAAGACCAGCAGCACCAGCAACTGCCAGCTCCTCTAAACGTGCCCTAGAAGGAGCATCCAAGATTGGTGTCAGCCTGGAAGACAAAAATATGGTGCCATATAAGTATGTTGAGATGCTTTTTAAACAGGTTAGGCCATTCCAGAGACTTTAGTAAAATTTAGGTCCTACTTCCTCCCCAGTCTGGATGACGACAGATTTGAGACTCCACCTGGCAGGACAGCCTCACACATGCAGATAACTCCAAATTTCAGTAGCCAAGACAACCCTGTCATTGAAAATTTAGGAATCCAGCGAGCTTTGTAGCCATTATAGCCTGGTCCACCCTCAGACCTGAGCACCTGTGTCACACCTCTGTCTCATTTTAGACCTCTGACTAACCTCTGAGCCTGACCTTACAAATGCCCTCCAGGAAATCACTGAGGGAACGAGCTGGCGTTCCCACACGCCACAAGTCTTCTTGGAGATTAATGAAAGACCAAGAATCCCAGCAGCCTGCCTGACCTGTTAGCCATGGGACCTTTGTTGGCCCAGGGCAAACTAAGAGGGATGGGACTGAGCACAGCTCGATACCTGACCTATCTCTAATAGAGGGAGGAAGATTTGACAGATGTACCACTGCAGCAAGCAGAAAAGCAAATGCACTACGGTGGTCAAAACCTCCCATGCAATTCCCAGCAGCCTCCTGGAGATGCTGAGCTCTGACAAGCAGGAGGAGCCCAGAGACACAGGTGTATTTCTGTAACACAAAAGCACTGCTGATTTGGGAGAAATAGATTGTTTGCAAAAAGCAACCCATGGCCCAGTCAGTGGAGGAAGGCAGTCAAGCCCTAAAGCTACCACAGAGGACTGCTGCAAAAGGATGTACAATCTCAGCCAGCACTAAAGACTAATTTTTTAGGCTCCATGTGCAACTGCTTATTCCTGCATGGTGGCTCCAGAAAAAGCAAAGACACCATCAGAATCATAGAACAGAATCATAGAATCATTTTAGTTGGAAGAGACCCTTAAGATCATCAAGTCCAACCGTTAACCTAGCACTGCCAAGTGCTAGGTTACCATACCATCTACATCTACATCTACACCACATCTACAGAAAAGGTGTCAGCAGGCAGGGAAGAAAGTGGAGACACGCAGGAGAACAAGCTGCCTTTGAGCCATGATGCCAGCAAACCTGTGCTAGTAAAAAAGCAGTCTCGTATGGTTCATATGGACTGCAAGATCAGGGACCTCCCAATGTTCCTGCCACTCTAGAGAAACAGAGAAAGGCAGAATAACACATGAGGTGATACGTAGCTGCCTGAACACCTTCCCTCTGTAGTACTCAGTGAAATATAAAGCACACGCAAACTAGCAGGACCCATTCATCTGCTCTGCACAGTTTAATTTAGCTCATACACAATCCAGCATTGGAGAAAGATGCAAATAGTAGCAACACAAAATTACAAAAATACTATAATAGAGTCAGCTAAAACAATGCCAGAACCATATTCTTTAAGAAAAACCTCAACTGTGGTTAGTTATGCCAAGCATATTATTTGTTTCCTTATAAATAAGAGTGAAGTCCAAGCACAATATGGCTATTGGAAAGAATTTGTCATGTAAGAGCCACTGAAGACATTAATTCCTCAGCCACAAGCAAATCCATCCTGAAATCAATTAGTAAAGCAATTTTTGGAGTTGAAGACATCCATAAAAAATAGGGCATAAACAGCTTTATTAAGTCTCTAGCTAATCAAAAGATTTGAGTAACTATAGCCAGTACTAATAATTCTTGAAAACAGCCAAGACAAATCAAGTGTCCCCTGGAAGGAAGCAGTAGACAGCAAAAGCACTAACTGAAGTTATCAGTGGTAGCCCTGACAGCCTGCTGTCTATCAAGTTCTATAGAAAATCTTCATTAAGAGAAAGAAAATATACCGTTTTCAATTGGACTAATAATTTTTAGACAGTTCCCAATGATCTAGCATAGAACAAATGTGCCCATAAAAAACAGAAAAGCCAAAAAACTAAAGCCTCTCCTATAGGTACAGCAGTCACTCCACCCAGCTCAAAGGAAATAAATATTCCTGTACAAATCAACGCCTGGCCTAGCAGTTGCATATATAAAAACAACCTCCTGAAAATGTGCCTTCAAAATCTGAACAGCAGTGGTAAATGGGAGCAGACTAAGCAACACAAAGGAATTGCAAGAAAGCTCCTGAGTGAACAGAGAAGACCATCTAGGTTCCCACACCTAGGACAATAACTACAGTCCAATGTAAAAACTACATACACCATGTGTGTCTAAGAAAAATGCTTACTTTATTACTCCAAATGTAATTTTTCATATTCTTCTATTTGCTCCTTACCCCCTAAAAAGCAAACAACAAAAAAAAAAACAAACCAAAACAAAAAAAAAAAAAAAAAAAAAAAAAAAAACAAACCCAAACTTTGCTTTTTGATAGGACATTCCCAGCTCTTCTCACATGGACATAGGTGTTTCTGTCAATAAGACTCATCACAAAACCTCTTACAGAAAAAGCTGAGGAAAGTGTTTTAGATGTCCTGGCTTGGGTATTGATGACTCCAGCATGACTTACCTGTTAATTACTCTTCATGAACAATTAGCAAAGCTACACTGAGGGAATGTGGAGGGGAAGGATTTGTCTTCGTGGTGGACATTAGTGGTAGTAGAGGTCAGAGCCATGCTGTTGCCCTCACCAGAGCATCCTACCTGCTGGAGCATGATGTTTACCACCTGATTCCTTCATCTGATGACCTTTCTGGAGACCGTCTCACATACTACTGAGGTCCAGAGCAGACAGAAGCAGCAGTACAGAGGGAGACCAGTATAGGAGATGGTGACACGTCTCAGCCCAGGGAGGACACCCAAAGCTGTAGGGCTGGAAAACCCACTGCCACACTTTCAAACCATGATGGGGTGAAGCGGCTGCAGTGCTGTATGGGGGGCAAGAGCCAGCAAAGCACAATGGGTTATAATCTACTGCTACTGAGCAGGTTTTCGTGTCGGCCTCCGCTCTTAATTAAGCTGCCAGAGCTGCTCTGCAGCAGAGCCCGGGCCCTTCCCTCCTGGCTCTGCTCAATACCGCCATGAACTTAAAACAAGTATTGTAATTTTTTTCAGCCCTTCTGCAATGTCGACACCTCTTCTTCCCATATCTGCAACTACAGATTGGTGCAAATAAGAAGGTGAAATTGTCAGACATGGGGAGAGCAGGTGGGCTCCCCCAAGCCCCAGGCAGCCAGCACCCCGACAGCCACCAGCAAATACTGGGAAGGGCTTTATGCTCCAGAGGGGTAGTCCAGCAACGCAGGACCTCACCACAAGCTGAAAACCCCAAAATTTCACAACATGCAAAGCCAGGTTGGATGGGGCTTTGAGCAACCTGGTCTAGTGGGAGGTGTCCCTGCCCATGGCAGGGGGGTTGGAACTAGAGATCTTCAAGATCCTTTCCAACTCTAACCATCCTATGATTCTGTGATTCTATGTCCAAATAAAATAAGCCCCTAAAATCTCCAGCTGCTGGGAAGTTGCTCTGTGTTTTGTCCATGGTAGATCTCTCCAGTCTGCAATGATAGACCCATTCCCCAGCACTGCAGACTGACTCATTTTTTTGTAGATCGCATTTGCCAGGGTTACAGAAATACCACCACTCTGAGGGCGAGATATGTTTACCAAACACTCTCCCCTCGATCCCCCTTCAACAGACAGGTGTGTTTTAATTTGGAAGATGGAAGGAGTTCAAACAGGAAACAAACCCTTGATTGCAGTTGATTTTATGGTTCTCAGAGGGTCTTTTACAAATTCCTGCAGCTGTTGCCACAGCTGGAATTCACACATCCCAGTGGTGGGATAAGAAGTCCAGGGATAACTCTGTGGGAAGAACTGTGCTTCTTCCACCACTTTTTCCCTGGGAATGAGTTTGAGCACCTCCGGCTACAGCTCAGCAGCTCCTGAGGGTGCTCAATTACCTTGGTGCATTTAGCAGCTTAAGCTGTCGCGGAGCTGCATCCTCGCATCCTTCTCCAGGGACAGCCCTTTGCATAGAGAGTTGAGGCAGACCCAAATTCGTGCTCCCAAAACCTGCAGCTTCACTCAGCACAGCAGAGGTGGAGCACCAAGTACATGTGGACCCATTCCAAAAACATCCAACTACCACACATACCCAAAACGCGCAAGGGTGCAGGCTGCGTAGCGCATCTCAGCAGCTGCTAATCAAATTGTGCCGTGCACAGAACTGGGAAAGGCAAAGACAGAGACATCCCTGACCTGTCCAACTAGGATGATCTGCAGCCTTTTTTTCCTTTGCTCCAGGGCACCCCAGCCTGCACCCGGCACCACTGCTCCGCACCTCCCTCGTTTCAACCGAGTGCTGACAGCTCTGTTGCTCCGTCACCCACAAATCTCCACTCTGCAAAACCACTCAGCCAGAAACCAGGCAGCAACTTCCTGGCTGTGGAGACAACCAGAAAGGTAAAGATGATGACAAACTACCAGGCAGCAATGGTTTCTTACTGTAGCTGAGTGAGTTTATTTCACTCGTGTAAATTAAATCCTGTTTAGGGCATTTTCAATTCCCCCAAATTGAGTTATCCAGCAGACATGACTCTTTTTGTTTTTTTCCTTTCATTTTCTCCAAAATGTTCGTCTTTGCTGCAAATGGATTTATGTCTGCTTGTGTGTGTGTGCATAAAAATGCTGCTCTGTAGTACTGCTTACAAAAACCCATAAGCTTCTACAGCCAGTGTAACTTTACCTCTATCCATTGCACTGATTATTAATTTTCAGTTGTTCCTGCTGCCTGCTGGTTCATTTCTGGGTGCAGTCAGTCCTCTTTCTCTTGTTGATCAGAGCTGCAACCCATGCTATGCACAGCACCTTCCACTTCTATTAAGAACTACTCAGCAAGAAAATTGTAATCACTGGGATTTATACGCTGAAAGAGTTTCTTGTTGGAACTATTACAAGTATTCCGCTCTTTGCTAAGGCCCAACACTCTCATCTCCTACAACATATAGGTTTGTGAGAAGGGATTTTTTCCTTGACAGCAGGCATGCCCTGGGTGAGCCTCACGCCCCCACCATCAGGGCAAAGGAAGGGAAAAGGGGGTGAAGCTCTACTAAGATGAGATTAGATGCAGGGAAGTTAAGTGAGCTGACTCTGAAATCACAAAAGCAGATGAAGCAGCAGAAAAACACCGTGCTTTGTGTCATAAAAATGAGGCAAGTTTTGTCAGCTTTGTCATTCTTATGGGGATCCTGCTGTCTTGAGGTAGGTCTGGAAAATGAGCTTTTTAGATTTGGGTTTTTACCTGCAGCCAGGAGAACAGGAGAGGGGTTTGAAGCTGAAATTTAATATTGTTTGAATTGCAATTTCCTTTCTGGTCCTGAAATAGAGGAATACAGTTAACTTCAGGCTTCCAACACCCTGTAGTATTTCAGGATGTTTCAATACAGCTGATCCAGTCTACAGTGCTGCAGATGACCAAAAAAACAAGCAGCCTTGAGGTTCAGACTCATGGCATGAAGTGGAGAGCTTTGCTAACCACCAAATCCTGCAGAACAAATGGGATCACACCAAGAGCCAGGCAGAACTGGTACTCCCTCCTCCAGGACAGATGCACACAACAGGGAGAGAGGTGTCTGAAGCTGAAGATGACCATAAAAGAGGCCAGTGTCTTCCAGCCAAAGTGCACACTATCCTGGGAGCCAGTTGGCCACAGTAAGTAATTGGAGCTAGGATCATGATGGTGTAAAGCATGATTTCCAGTGGAGGTCACGTAGGTGCTTGCAACTCAATCGCATTCCCACAGGCATTCAGGCCAGCCAAGAGAAATGGCCAACGCTGATAAGAGAAGTGCTAGTGCAGCCTGGAAAAAGGGCAGGGAACACAAATTCAAACAAAGGGACCCAGCCAGAAGAATGCACCTGGCTTTTCTTGGACCTGGTTCTGTTGGGTTTCATGAGAGATATGACTACCTGGTCTTTCTTGGGGCCTTAGGGACATTTCATGTGCTGGACACCATGGCCACCTTTACACTAGTGAACGGAACGATGCCAGGTGGCAACGCATCATCATGGTGAACCACGAGCACAGCCCTTGGTATGTGTTGCCTTGGTCAACTAGCTCACTTCCAAGCCATTCTTGGCTCCCACTAGCAGCCATGTTTTAAACCAATATCTTGAAAAATCTGCAAATGAAAGAGATGAGTTGTTTGCTACCCAGCACTCCCATATTCAGAGCATCCACCTACAGAAAGATTCTAAATCTCTGCCTAAACTCGGCATCTAATTTCCATGACAGCATAGAGCTGTTTTACACCCTACTGTAGCCATAAACCGTTTCCAACCTGCTCTTCGCAAACCCCTGCCCCATGCCCATCCCAGTGGGTTTTCAGACAGCAGGTTTGCACTCTTGCAGCTGCATGAACTGAGAAGATGAGTCCTGGGAGCAGGTCAGGCTGGACAGAAAGGACAGTGGGTCTCCAGAGCAGGTGGGCAGGGGAGGGAAGTGATGTCTGTGCATTAGGGGAACCATTTATTTTGGGAGCATGCACCAGCAGCATTATCCAGAGCCTTACACAAGCTCAGAGCACAGGGAGTTTTGACTGTGCCAGGGCCAGGGAACTGCTGTTTATGAGTCCTCTAAAAATTGGCATCTGAATATTTGCTCTGATTTCCATAACTGCACGTGTGCCGCACCCATACCACGAGAGGGAGCCGGACACCGGAGCCGGACGGCTCTCCTCTCCAGCCATCCCAGTAGCCACCAGCTAGACGGAATGTCATCCAGTTGTCACACAGAGGAATATCAAATAGCAGCTTTCTCTAGAGAATTTTTACATGCCAAAACGAATGGATAGAAGCTGCCCACACCAGCTTGGCTTTTGGTCCACCCTGTATAAACCCAAAACTACTTCCCTCAGCAAACAAGTGCAAGATTGTGACAGACCCCTCGGTGCTCTGTGCTGAAACAGATTTCTCCACTCTGCATTTGCTCATAAAAACAAGGTGAGAAAATGCAATGCAGCCACAGATGCCAACAGGCACGGACTTGCAGATGTTGTTCCTCCAGGCACCCTGCCTCTGGGACAGCTCAGCCCTTGCCTGGCCAGAGCAGCTGCCTCCTCAGCCAGCACATGGGATGAGCATCACTCTCCCCCAGCACACCACGTGATATTTATATCCCCCTCCAGCCACAGCTCCCTTTCCATTGCTGCCTCTCCACACCGCTCCAGGGAAACCACAGATTGGGAAAAATTCTGGAAGTGAAATGGTGGATTCAGCCATAGTCAGCCGTACAGCAGGAGGCTAGCCCAGGTGACAGAGGTCCCTTGTCCTACAGTCCTAAGTCACTGGAGCAGTTTTGGAGCATCATTTATATTTGACATTATCTCCTATAACATCCTCATAGACAAGTTAACAAAGTATGGGCTAGATAAGTGGACAGTGAGATGGATTGAAAACTGGCTGAATGGAAGGGCCCAGAAGGTAATCAGTGGCACAAAGTCCAGCCAGGGGTCAGTGACTAGTGGTACAATCCAGGGGTAATATATAGTGGGGCCAAAACTGCTTAACATCTTAATTAATGACCTAGGTGATGGGGTGGAGTGCACCCTCAGCAAATTTGGGGAAGATACAAAACTAGGATGAGTGGTTGACATGCCACAGGGCTGCCATCCATAGGTCCTCAACAGGCTGAAAAAATTGGCTCACAAGAACCTCATGAAGTTGGACAAGTAGAAGTGTGAAGTTCTACACCTGGGGAGGAATAACCCCATGCACCAGTAAATGCTGGGGGCCATCCAGATGACAGAAAAGGCCTTGGGGGTCCTAGTGGACACCAAGTTGACCATGATCCAGCAATGTGCCTGCGCAGCAAAGCAGGCCAACAGCCTCCCGGGCTGCAGTAGGAGGAATATTGCCAGCAGGTCAACAGAAGTGATCCTTTCTTTCCTTCCCCTTTACTACGCACTGGTGAGACACATCTGGGATAGTGCATCCAGTTTTGGGCTCCCCAGTACAGGAGAAATGAGGACATACTGAGTGAGACCAGTAAAGGGACACAAAGATGATTAAAGGATTAGAGCATCTGTCATACGAGGAAAGGTTGAGAGAGCTGGGACTGTTCAGCCTGGAGAAGTGAAGGCTCAGGGGTATCTTATCAATGTATACACGTACCTGATGGGGAGAGTAAAGAAGGCAGAGCCAGACTCTTCTCAGTGGTGCCCAGTGTCAGGAGCTCAGCTCCTGGGAGTGATTTCCTCCCCAATGAGGGATGACAAGGACTCCACAAACATTGGCTACGTTTCACACATCCACAGTGCAACCGAGCAAGGCAGAGCAGGACTTGAGTTTGAGAGATCTGCAGAGCTCCATATGTGGATTTACGTCATTTTAAAGCACCTGTTGGAGTTCAAGAGCTGATGCAGATCCCTGTGCAGACCTAATCCCTGCGGTGCAACCTGAGCCGAGGAGCACAGCCAAAACCAGCAATATAATGTCAATCTGGTACCAAGTGGTTTTCAATGCACCTCTTGAAGGCCACTGAGCCTTGAGAGAGGCGTGGAGATAGAGCCTGTGAAACTGGATTAGGGCCATTCAAGAGTCTTCCTGGCAGAGCTGGCAAGTTCAAGCACTGTACCCAGCTAATGCAGCTAGACAGTTCCTGCTTGGCAAGCTAACATAGTCAGGGATCGTCCTGGCATTTCTCTGGGACAGCTCAGGTACTAAGTCTGGTTGGGATCCAGCCACCAACCCCCTCTTCTGACCATGTCAACCACTGGGCTCGGGGGAAGGGGAGTTCTCAGAGCCACCTTCCCACAGAACACAGCAGGCAGAAGAAATGCATCAGCCAGCTTCACCAGCTGATGAGTTAGGCCATGGACTCAGCTCTCCTAAATGATGCGGGATTTAGGTGTTAGACACCAACCCCAGCCGCCTTGTCCTCAGCACCAAGTGGTCTTCATATGTCCCTAAAATCAAAAGGCAACTTGCTAGTCACCTGTGTTACCTGCTTGCCCAGTTTGCAAGTTACCCAGGAGTACATACCTATACCCTTGAGTGCTCAGCACTGGAGGTTAGCAGTGGGCACCTAACTTGGCATGGATTGAATCACACCTGGGAGGTTATCAACCGTTCCCACCATTCTTCACCAGTCCTATAGGGAACCTCAGTCCTCGGGCAACCAGGAGTGCTTGGGCCAGCTAAGGCACACAGCTGTGGGCAGGCATTCCCATACCTGACTCCAGCACCCAATCTCAGATCTGGCCCAGACTTTTTCAGAACGTAATTGTTGGAAATTTAGGGATTTCCTAAGGCAACTGCTGCAGTAGTGAAACCCTCCCCATGGTTGGTTGCACCCACAACCCAGTGAACCTGTCACATGGCAGTGGAGAACATCACTCCTCCACCTCTAGTTCACAGATCAGGCTGCTGCCAGCGACTTCATTCCCACGTAGGTATCACCAGACTGTGATCCTGTTACTTATTAACCAGCTCTTTGGTAAGCTAAACAAAGCATCATTCCAAGACATCCATCACAGACCTGCAATCCAGTGGCTTTTTTGTGAATCCCTTCCAACATGCCAACAACCTCTTTAAAGCACCAGAACTGGACAGGGCAGTCCTGAATCTGCTTGCCTGGAGGAAAGAGCCGCACCACCGCTCCACAGGTGGAGGCAGTACAGTCTGACAAAGAATCCTGCCTGTCCCCTGCGCTGCATCCCTGTCACAGAGAGCAGAAAAGATGCTATTTTAAATGACTTGAGGCCAGGCTTGGGCATCCCTGAAACACGAGAGATGAGAAGTCTAAAACTCAATCTGATCAGATTGCCTATCAGGATCTCCCGTCCAAATTACCCAATGCATTCCCCTTCTTTCGAGATGCAAGGATTTATTTGGCTAGTGAGAAAGCAAAGGCAACTTAAGGAGAAATTAACAGTAAAGGGAAAAAAATTTTACTGTGCTGGAGTGAAGCAAATTCCCCTGCAAAATTTCATGGAACATGTAATACTGGGTGCAAAGTCAGTGGATGGCAGATTCTGGCTCACTCACAACAGCTGGAGCCTGTTTGGTTAGAGGAAGCCTTGCTCATGCAGCAATGCTAAGATGACAACCTCTATCAGATACTTTACTCTTAGGGGAGGGGAAATAAATCCAGTCTCCTAAAAACATCTCCATGAAAAGAGAGGCACCCTGGGAACAAACACAGTGAGAATAACATCACTCCAGCTCACGGAGATGCTGAGGCTGTTTCCACGGGGCTGGAGGAAGCAAAGCCATAAAGCTTAGATGGATTCTGATTCAACAACGAACCGTTCGCTCCAGCACTTGGGAGAAGTTGCAGGGTTGTTTCTTTAAACCATCACTCTAGAAAAGTCCTAAAGTGAATTAAACCATGGTTTAAATTAGCCTAACAGGTTCCTTAAGTTCAATAGCTTTTTCTCTGCCCTTTCTCCTATAAGTCATTCTCTCAAGACTTCCCGCTCAAGCCTCTTCTCTGCCTTTCACAGCAATTTCACAGCCTTATAAACCTCTCAAATATGCCACACTTCTGATATTCCAGATTCCTCCAGCAAGCCAGGGAGGTCAGGTTAAAAAAAAGAAGGAGGAAAAATACTCCTTGAATTTCTCAAATAACTGACAAAAAGCAATTAAACAACAGAAAGTCACCAGGTCCTTCGGTTCGGTGTGTTAACAGAATAGTGCCTCCCAAAACTACCCAGAAACAGGAACACTCGACAGGCTGCTGGACGCAACATGCTGCGATGTGCACTCCCAGCTCAGTGTTTAGAGAGGGAAGGATGCTGAGCTGCCTTGGATGAGGAGAATAATGCTGGAGAAGTTGAGCTCAGGTATACCGAGAGTCCACTTTGAAGCCTTGAGTCCTTTTAAGTGGTAGAGGAGGAGAAAAGACAGAGTTAAAGAAGAGTTAGTTACAAAAAACAAAAGAAAAAAGCCAGCGGGGAAGAGGACATTTGGAGAGGCTGTTGGCAAAAGACCAAGGACAGAGCAAGAGGAAAGGTGGAGAATTCAAGAGGGAACCTTCTTGACATTTGCTTGGAGCTCACCAAGTGGGAGGAGAAACAAACTAATTAGTAATATCAAGACAGGAGCCATGCTAGCCTATATAAGCTGGTGGGGCATTCTCTTTTTTGCACTCTCTTAGTCCTGCTTTCATTCTGTCCTAGCCAGCAAAGCAACAGTTACCCTTCCACTCATCGGAGAGGTAAGAGTACTTTCTTCGTTCCTTTTCATGCACAGCAATGAACGTGCACCCTGTTACTGACTTACCTGGAGCTTTCTTCTCCCCCAAAACACCTAACAAACAGCATTTGAACGGTCCTCCTGAGCCAGAGCAGCAAAGGCTCAAGAGGAACGTAGAGGCTGGGGAATGTCACAAGAATTTCAATTATTGAGAGTTTTCTAGCAGGGTGAGGATTTATTAGTACTGCTTAGTCCAGCTGGCTGAACCTTTGAGTTAAAAAAGAAAAGAAAAGAAAAAAAAAAAAGAGAGAGAGAAAAAAAAACCTGGAACTCTTTAACATCTCCTTTTACTGCCTTTCTATTCTGCAAAATGAAGAATGCCCAGATAGTAATAATATGCAGTTAATGTGATAGTATCTCTGGATTTCTCTGTCCCCGAGAGACAGATCTCTGAAAATTGAATTGCGAATGGGCTTAATGAATATTTGAATCTGAGGAATGAGCTTTTATTTTTTTTTTTTTTTTTTTTTGAACTAATGCTTTGAAATGTGTCTTCCATGGGAAAACGTGAACTTTTTTTTCAGTGAGGGTCAAGTGCATTATAATCTCCCTGTTTCGAGGAGTGTGCTTGTGCATGTGTGTGTTCCTATACATAACACCCTACTTATCCAGCTTTACTAAACCCCTGGTAACATTACACGGGCTATGCTGGAATCAGAGTTGCTGGGAATCTAGCCCTTTCCTCCTATTGTACTTGGACGCAGGAATTCCTCTAAAAACATGCTGCGTACAGAGCTGGCTGCCCGCACACTTCACAGCAACAATTCAGAGAATGCAAGATACAATGACTGTAATTGTGCGGTAGCAGTTCCCTGAACAAACAAATACCACACGGTAATTTAAATCCTCTTGATTTACAGAGTGAGCTGAATTTTGGCAGGGAAAGAGGAAAATTCCAGAAAGAAGAGAAAGTACTAGATAATTTCGCTGCGTTTTCAGAGATAAAAGCCCAACACCTAGCAACACAGGCACCAGCTTGGAAACCAATATTACTGGGGAGTATTAAAACAATTAGCCAAATAAAAGCCCCTGTTTTTTCCCAGCTGCAAGCACAGCACCACTTTTAGCATGTATAAAGCATAATGAATGTGTGACCAGGCTTGTCTCCATTTCGGTGCATGAATAAAAACGTACTTGCGGGCCAGATGTTGCAGGAGTGCAGCACCAGCACGGAGTCTGCTACGCTGCAGCTTTAACGAGGCATTACTGAGATGCCGTAGGTATGGCGTGACACAGAAGTGTACACAAGTGGAAGAGAAATTGATTTAGGGAGACATAAAGTTGCATAACATCAGTGCTTTGCTACAGGACATTTATTAACTCTGAAAAGATGATAAAAAACACAATAGATTAGCTTCTTGGCCCTGTGATGATTTCATTTTCATGCAAGATAAACATCTTTTTTTGTTTTTCTTTTCTGTTCTCACAGGTTCCATTTCATAGCTGATACAAAACTATTTCGATACTTTTAGCTGCAAAACTCTCCTTCTTGCTTACATGAGCATCCTTAGCGAGGATGGTAGAGAGAGATTATCTAACAGCACAAAGACATCTAGGCAAGGGGAAGCAGCAAACATCTGGAATCACCGGGGAAAAGCAGCAGTGCCCCAAATCTAGCTCTCACTTTCCAGGGTACACCATGGGAAAAGAGTTTTAAAGCGTTCCTCTGCACTTGCAGCAGAGCACAAATCAGTCCTTGCACCGCAGAGATGAAAGTCACGTCCAGACTCACTCTGCTTGGGTCCTGCTGCTGCTCCCGTGTCACACCAGTTACACACCAGCATCGAGAGCCCACACTGCATTTCCTACCAAATGCTTGGCTGGAGCACCTCTCAGAGCATACACGCAATCAGGCAGCAGGTTTCAGGCTGTGTGTGTCTGAGAGCAGGACTTTAGATATCTTTAGATAAGAATCTGAGATCAAAAAACACTTTTCCAGACTAATAGAAATAAGGAATAAAAAAAGTTAAAAATAAAAAACTGCCCCCCCCCCCCCGCAGAAGCCAAGCAGTTTATTCCAGCAGAATAGTCCTCTCACAATTATTTCCATTTCCTTCCTTCGTGCACTAAGAAAAAAATTCCACTTTGACTTAAAACCAATAGCAGGTCTTCAAAAGACTTGCTGTAGACTGGCCTTCATGCAATCCCCATCAGAAAACATACACTTCAGCTTGAATTAAAATTCAGACATCACTGTCTTAAAATTCTTGGAGCATCTCCATTATTCTGGAATGAAACACCTTTTGTCTTCTGTCCTTTCTTCGATAGCCGCTATTACCTACTCCCGAAAACAAGGTAATGTGTTAACAGATTATTAATCTGAGCATATATGGCAGCTACTGCTGCTCACAATGCCAAAAATTATATAAAATGCCAAAAAAAAATTTATGCTAGTACCAGTTCCCAAGTGGCTCTTTATGCTTTCTTTGGACAACTAAGCAGACGTGGTGCAAGTCCTCCATGATCTGCATTTCTGGACAGATGAGACAAGCACCATGGCTGTGGTGACAGCCGAACCACCACACACAGGAGGTGGTCCTCACAGAGCACCTAGGATGTGATTTGGGGTGGCAGTGAAGCCAATGGGGCTGGACCTGGGTCTTTACGGTGTCATGAAGACCACACCTGTAACCAAGGATGCCTACCCATTATAGACCAGGATGTTCTGCAGGTGATGGGGTGTTTCATAACGATTTCCTTCCCCTTTAGCATATATAAAGATGATAGGAAAGAGGAATCAAAGACATGATTCATCTCTAGCGAGACACATCACTTGATGGACAGGGACACAATGAACATGAATTTGATCGCTGGCCAGAAGGTGCCTGTGATCACCCCCCACACACACTCTGATTTTAAATATTCTGGAAGAACAGGTATGCAGGGCATTGAAGCAGCCTTCATTGGGGGTGAAGTTCAACCCAGGTTGATAGAAGTGACTCACCTGGTCACCTGGTCTCTGTGCTGTGCCAAGTGCACCTCCTGACTTCATTTCTGCCCATGAAAACACAGAGCAAAGGGTTCTGCAGTCTCAGAATTGCACCATGCAGTATTACTTTAAGTATGTGCTTCAGTGCCTTCCTACGGCAAAGCAACTCAAAGTGTTGATGAATTAGGGCCTCCAACATGACCCATTTTATTCCCCACTGTGTGAGTCAACCAGACAGTGACTCCAACGCCTCCTACAGCACATTACATCCCATGCTGCAGAACATCTCCTGACTCCTGCAGTGCAAACAGCTCCTCACTCAGCATGAAGGGAAACGTATCAGGCGTGCTAGCACGGGACACACAACATCACTCTGCAAATGCAAATAGAACAGCCCTTGATTTTATGGATTAGTAACAGAGAAAGCCTAAGTTACATAAAGAGGAGGATTCTTTAAATTGAAAATGTAAATGCACTTTCACCAAATGAAGAGCATTTATCTTGGCTGGAAATTTTGATTTAACTGAAAGTGCATCCAATTCACTTATTCCATTATTTCAGAATAAAATATGAGAAAAGCGAAGGTTAATGAATCAAGGTAATGAATTATAACTGAGCCAGGAAAAAGCCTTCCAGCACCAAGACACGATCACTAGCAACACTCTCATCATTTTCTTTTCTTCTTCCTCTAGTTAAGCTCCTTCCCTTCGTGTCCTACACAAAGTCAAACTTAACACTTTTCTACGTACTGGCCCTGTCTTCAGGGTCTTTCATGTGGAACCTATCCTTGCATTAGCAAGGCCCTTCCAGAAGGCAGAAAATGTCTATTTATTATTTGCACAAATATTTACTACTTCTTGAAGTGTCACCATCAGCCTTCCAAGAACACACAGTAAGAAACTGGCCAGGATGTACATTAACCAGCCGTTCCCCCACAAAGACTCAGAGCTCCTTAACCACACCTCTGGGTCTGCAGGTGTAATGCCCAGAAGGCTTTACCTGAAGTTGCAAGTGAATCAAGGACTAACTCCAATAATTACATGCTTGTATCATCTTATTTAGACTATTAACTCACAACCTAAACTCTTTACTTCTTGCACAAGCTGTTACCAGTGAGACCTGCAACAGCTCTGGTTCTGTATTCATTCAACAACGTACCCTGGCCTGTGTTTTCTTTATCTTGACAATTACCAGAAATTAGTCCTACTTTTCAGGAAACTGAATACACTCCAGGGAAAGATTTGGCTGTTTTAAATTTGCTGACTTCATATTGAGAATAGGACCTTCAACAAGTAATGAATTGGCTATAGGATATTGTTTTTCAACTCCAGTTTTTACAGTTAGGTGTAAGTCTCTGAGTCGTGTACCTGAATGAAGCTATCTAGAGCAGAATGAGGTGCCAAAAGGTATTCCAGCAGCTCCTAATCCAAAGGTCATGTTCACAGGCCATGTCCAAAGGGGCATCCATCTCTTGCCAGCCCTAAGTGGATGCCCCAAATACCTTATTTAGGCCTAAACACCTCTGTCTGGCTGATAACGCTCCCCTACCTTATTTAAGTCTTGACATAGTGCCTGCTAAATTTAATAACAGTCTTTGCATTAGTCCCTGAGGATTTATTGCTTCATATCCCAATATATGGTCACCTATCTTGTCTTATGCTAAAGAGTAAAGGCCAGTGCAGACCATGTAACACCCTACTGGGCAGCTGGCTGAGAGAAGGCGGCAACATGACTAAGGCAGAATGGAAAGCAAGCACTCTGAATTTGGCCTTTAAGCTCTTAAATCACTGCTGTGTACTTCTAAAGATACGGCAGCTAAAAGTACAATTCAACACAGAAAAAAATGTATGTATGTATACATATGAGTAAGGGAGTACGGCATCGTGAACAACCCTCAAGCTAAGATCATGCTCATGAGAAAGGTTGAGCTGATCCCAGTATGTGATGGTATAGAGACCCATAAACCTAACTTTAGGTACCTATTATTGATGGTTGATGGATAAATTCAAACTGGAAATATGGGTTAAGCAGCAGGGAAAATGTAATCATTGAAGCAGCTTCTTAGATTGTGGTTCAACTTCTACCAACTTCTGTGTTCAACTTCTATCAATTTGAATCTTGAGGTAAGCTTTAACTTCTGTGAAATCACTGTCCTCTCAGGCTGTCTTGCTCTTCTTGAAGTCACCCTTTAAATCCAAAGCTGCTTGATTTCTAGAAAACATCATACAGCTGAGAAGGGTGTTAAAATCAGGTAAAATACTATGGCACAAGTCTCTGTGGTTCCTTGCGATGTTCAAATCTATGACTGTGTGAAAGTCTGGAAGGACAGCACAGGGTTCCAAGAATACCTGAAGAAGGAATGTGCTCATGTAGACATGAGAATCAGGTGTTCAGAGTAAGGATCTTCCTCTTTCTGGCTCCAAGATAACATGTGGTGAGCAATAATATGTGGCAGAGACAATAAAAAGGGATCAGTAAGAGGCATTGTAATGAAGAACTGTCTTTTCTTTTTCCATTTAATTTTACCAAAGGAACAAAACATCAACATGGAAAACAGCATTGACGTCAAGATAGAAACCAAGGGGGAAAGAAAGCCAATTAAGCAGAATCCACTGAGCAAAGCTGGGAAGAGAATCTGCAGAGCTGTTGCGTACATCACTGGAGACATGAAGGAATTTGGAGCCTGGCTAAAAGGTAAAGCTACTTCACCATGACTAATTAGGGGATTCCAAAGAAGAATTACATAAAAGGAGTAACAACTAACTTCTCAGTAACGTGATTCAAGTTGAAGTATTACAGAAACTACCTCTGCCCTGATTTACTTCCATTTTTTAGGAAAAAAATAAGCTTTGTGCAAAGATCCACATATTGCTTAAATCTTGAGGATGACTGAGATGACATTTACCTCCCAACATGTCGTGTACAAAGCAAATTTAGTCCCACAGAACATAACCCGGGATGGTTATTTTGTGCTCTGCCATTCTTCATAACGCTCCCTGTCCTTTCAGCTGAGCAGTTTCTGTCAAGCCTAATGCCACTGTGAAGTTAAATTACACGTAGGTAGGTGTGTTTGGTCCCCATAATAAATCAGCAATGGGATACACACACAATTTCCCATTTGAGGCACAGACATCATAAATTAGCTGGTTCATACGAAACCAGTCCAGGGTGCTTTATAACAGGGGACTCTGGCAACCACACTGTTCATCTCAGCTTTCCAGCTGCAAGACTTCAGTGTAGACCATAATAAATCCCAGTCAGGTTTTACAGCCTTGTTGATTCATTGCTTCAGTCGTGCTGCCAAGCTCCACTGCCAAAACTCTTCCTGAGTTTCAAAAAAAACATCCTGAATCAGTATCATCTGCACATTTTGGGTTGGTGGTTTTTTTTTTTGTTATTGTTTAATTTGATCTCTTCCAGATAAACCTCTCATGATCCAGTTTATTGACTGGGTGCTGCGTGGGATATCCCAGGTGATGTTTGTCAACAATCCCCTCAGTGGGCTTGTCGTGGTTGCTGGTTTCCTTGTGCAGAACCCATGGTGGACGCTCACAGGCTGTTTAGGAACAGTTGTCTCAACTTTAACAGCACTTATTCTGAGTCAGGACAGGTAAGTTCATCCTTTTCCCTTTCACAACCAGACTGTCACTTCAGTGCTGACTTTTGTGTTAAACAAGCGACATGGATGAAAAGCATGCATCTAGCCTTCACTGGTTATGTATCTGGTCTGGTAGGACCAGACAGATCTCCCACTCCCTGCATCTGGTGGAAAGGGACACTGGACGTAACTGCAGAAGGGGCAGTTGCTGAGAGGACCTGGGACTCAAGCATGTGAAATTGAAGGCTCATGTATGAGCCTTGGAAGGCCGTCATCACACAGAGTCATGGTTGCATGGGGAGGGAGGGTGTGAAGTGAGCAAAGCACCCACAGGGGAGAAGATTTCAAGATGGTTGTTTCCTTCACACAGATCAGCCATAGCAGCAGGCCTGTATGGCTATAACGGCGTCTTGGTGGGATTGCTCATGGCCGTCTTCTCTGCTAAGGGAGACTACCACTGGTGGCTTCTGCTGCCGGTAGCACTGGTGTCCATGACCTGGTAAGTCGGATGGCTCCTTTGCTTCTTATCCCAGCTCCAGTGTCCCTACACTGAGAATGAGCTATTATATTTTTATGCACTATACAGACTACAATGGGAAAGAAACACAACTGGCACATATGTGCTACTAAATTTGTACCATTATTTGCACTTTTAAACTCAAATGTAATCCCAAAACAAATAAAATACCCACATAATCACAAATAAATCCAATGGGGAAAAGGAAAATTGATGGCCGATCATACGTAATTCAATGCCCTAAATGTTTGCCATATTGCTGCGATGTGTCAATTCATTTCTGTCTCAAGAGGAACGTTATTTTAACCATTCCTTACCACCGTCAACCACAAGTGTTTCATCTATTTAAGCCACCGTATAAAAATGTCATGAAAATTTACCTCTCCAGGCACAGAAGCTGTTCAGTGGTCCCAAGACGTAATGGTTGATGCTAATGAAAACAAACAACTAATAATACTTTACTCATACATATGACACCATAATCTGCTAGGCATTTTGGCAGCAAAAGTTTTGAAAGCCGGTCTTTCACCCCCAAATGTCTAGTTGGAGATTGCTAAACAACGCATATCACCCATCTCCCTGAAGTCCGTGTAGTGTTATGCTCACTTTAATAAGCACAACTGTGACACCAGCCTTTACTTCTGATCCATAAGCTTGAACAAGGCCACACAGCCACCTTCACAGTTCACTTAGACCCGGCATGCCTGTCCTAATTTCAGTCCACCTCAAGTACTAATAAAAAAAAGTAAACACAGACTGAGCTGTGGAATAACTCCATTAAATCACTAGATCCTCCATATAAGTGGAGGATCTTGGCTCCTTCACGGGCACCAAATTCACCCCATGTATTGCATAACATGACAGCAATCTGTACATTGCTAACCACTGTGGGAAGGGTAAGAAATTCACCAAGTGACCCTAGCATATCTCTGATTTTATCAGAGAGACTGAGGAAATTAAACAGCTTTTTAAAAAAAATAGAGTGAATTTCCTGCAGTTGTTTTTTTGTTGGTGGCTTTTTTTTTTCCTTAGCTGACAAGCTCTTAGTGAGACCATTTTATTCTTCTTTCAGCCCTGTTTTCACCAGCGCTTTAGGCTCAGTCTTCTGTAAGTGGGACCTACCTGTTTTCACCTTGCCTTTCAACTTGGCTTTGACCCTCTATCTGGCTGCATCAGGACCTCATAACCTTTTCTTCCCTACAACTGCCATTCAGCCTGCAACAGCAACACCAAACATCACCTGGACGGATGCTGAAATGCCAATGGTAGGATGCCCTAAAGATAACAGCCTTCTCCATTTACAAAGAAAACCACTGTAGAATCATATTATCTTCCTTTATGTTACCCCATTATGTCCTGGAAATACAAAATTGCATTTATAAGATAGCTATTATCCAAAATGTAAAGGTTTACTCTAGGAACTGACATTTTTGATAGCTTGAAAATAAGAATCTTTTTGGTATCTGGTATCTTTCATTTAGAGTTGGATCTAAATTATAATCTTCAGAGGCCCTCTAGAATCTAATTACCCATGACTGTGCGTACACTGATCAGTGCCCTGTAGATAAGGTTGTGCTGAGACTACCAGTTAACGCACAGGTTAATTTTAGTTTCCATGTACAGAGCGCTGTGTTTTTAAAATTGCACCTATCTGATTAGAAATGAGCAAGCAGATAGTACTTAGTACACAGATATTAGTGTACAGATAGTACATAGAAGAATGGTTACAAACTTAGGTGCAGGCACACAGTCACAAATTTTTTGCTAATAGTCAAGTGGGAACCTTCCAAAGAAACATTTTATTCTCCTGCATAGTGCTGTAAACGATATAGACACTAGAGTAATAGCTTTCCCCTAAGGCTCAGCGGACTGTTTTGAGGGGTTCCCAGGGACAGATTAAGAAAAAGAAGTTAATTGACACTAAATAGCAATCCACACAAGTGACATTTCTCAAAGAACACTTACCATGGCGCATAATTCTATGGGGACCATAAACAGGCTGTTCCACATGAAGGAACACAACATTTTGAGGAAAAGTGTCTTGAAACCATCTTTAAGCTGTGACCAAGTTGGGCTCTGTCCCACCAACCCAGCAACACTCGCTCATATTCCTAGTGAATCCCAAGGGAATTTCAGGTATGTAAGCAGATCAGGGATATAGACTTACCTGAGTAAAGCCTCATAATTCTGGCCAAGCCATTATCGGCCATTTCATCCTTGGATCTGCCCAGTCAGAGGCAAATGTCTTCTCAAAGGCATCATCTACCTGAGCACTTCCATTTCCTAGATTCACTGTCATGCTCCATAACAGTGTGCAAAAATGGCCAAGTCATCAGCACATGTAAAGATGATGAGTAAACCCTCCCAAGTCCTTTCACAGAAGACATTTACCTTTGATATTAGCGCAAAAACCTGCCAGAGGAGCTCATGGCTAGGGAACAAGGCATGACTCGTTTTCATCAAAGGGGAAACCCTGTGGAAATGCCCTGCTGCCTCCTGAGAAGCGTCCAAACTTTCCACTTACAGTCCAGAAAGAGAGACTGCATCCAACAAATGCCAAACACAAACCTGGCCAAGAAAAACAGTTTTAAAAAGAAAAAATTACAAAGACTATAACAAATTGTCCTTTTTTTTTTTTTTTTTTTAAATTCCTGCAGCTCCTGCAATCCATTCCAGTCGGGGTGGGTCAGGTTTATGGCTGTGATAACCCCTGGACTGGGGGAATTTTCCTGATTGCTTTATTTATCTCTTCTCCGCTCATTTGTCTGCATGCAGCAATTGGATCAGCGGTGGGGATGCTGGCAGGTAAGGATCTGACTTGTGTCATGGATTTATATAAAAGCATGGAGAATAAAAGAGGAACTGCAATGAGTGGAGCATTTACAGTCACAAATGTTTCTTCCATTGGAGAATGACTGCTTGAAAAAAATATATGTATACATCGTTATGTTAGAAGAATTCTCCTGATTGACTTGCCCATTTTCTTACCTCGTTTTATGATGGTGGAAATGTTCAGAAGAAAGAAGTGTATTTTTGGCTGAAATGAATATTTATCATGAAATACTTCATATCTGGATATATTCTGATGGTTTTAGGAACAGTTTAATAAAAGCCACAGTCATCAGTCTGAATGTGCAGGCCTGAGGGATGCATTTAGAGTTCACGTGTATGCTCGTTCACTCATACATGATCTGCTGAAATCATATGGCCAAATTCAGCTCAGCAGCACCAGGGAAATTCTGCCATGATTGCATTAGATTAAAGTGGCTTTAGTCTTCGACCGTAGCAACATGACCACAAATAGGCATTCAGTGTACATATGCAAACTACAGCCCTAAAAAGCTGAATACATGCCATTTCTAGCTGCTTTTATCTCTTTGGCCAAGGAATGACACATCTTTGACTTATTTTCCAGCACTGAGCTTAGCAACACCTTTTAGCAAAATCTACTCCGGCTTGTGGGGCTACAACAGCTCCCTCTCCTGCATCGCCATCGGAGGAATGTTCTACGCTTTCACCTGGCAGACACATTTGCTGGCAATTGCCTGCGGTACGTACCCTGAGGATTTTTCACTACTGCCACGTTTCCTTTTGAAGTGAGGCAAGACGCATTTATACTCGAGGTGGGCTGAAGCCAGATGGCCACCTCCAGACGGGCAGATGGAGTTAGGCGAGACTGACGAATGATGGAGCCGGGTGTAGGAGCCATTGCTCTAACATCCTCTGACAAAATAAAAGCGGTGCTTTCGCTTTAAGCCAAGAGTTGTGTTCAAAGCAAGAGATGCGATCAGTGGACACTGACTACCTAAGGTCTTTGAAACTAGATGCTTAGTTTGGAGGCATTAATTGTGTTTGTTCTACATTGCTGGGTGAAACATACTGGTTTTTCCAATCATAGATACCAGCTCAAATTCCTTCTTTGGAGAAGGACATATTTAAACTTTGAGAAAACTGCAGCTCAAGATCAGTCCACATCTGTAGTTAGGCAGTACAGTTTCCCAAGTCTATTGAAATGGATACCAAAGGCATGAGCTAGGCAGCACAGAATGATTGAAGAATTATTTATAAGGCAATTCTGTATGAAATTTCAATATCACAGTGAGCTGGGAGTGAAACTATTGCTCATTCAGTGCTCATATGAAAAAGATTTAGCTTTGTATCTCATTGACCCACCTTCTAGCCCTAGAGGCAGGAGAGATGGGGGTGGAAGGGTTATTTTCCTATTTAACCCCATCCATCAAGCTACATATTTTCCACGTCAGTGCATTTGTCAAAAGCCTCTGATTCCATAGTCACATTTTTCACCACTCCAGTTCTTTTTTTGTTGTGCCCTTCCCATAAACTCCAGGTTGGAGGGGACACAGTGCAAAGGAAAGAGCTTTAAGAGGGGACTGTCCATGCATGGTCATAAACATTGGCTGAGCTGCCCAAGGCAGTGTGAGACATGTTTGTCCTTGCCGGTCTCCTCCATGAGCAACTGAACTGACCAGGAACTGCCTTTCTTTTTCACAGCACTCTTCAGTGCCTACCTGGGAGCAACAGTGACTAACATGTTGTCTGTGGTGAGTAGTGAATTAGCTAGGGTTGTTTTTCCAAAGACAGATTTGAACATTCTATATTTTCCTGGCTTGTGGGGCAAAACACAAAAACTCAGAGAACAACTTAGCCAAAGGCAGAACTGGTCCGGGAGAGGGGACACAGCCTGTCCAGAGGGTTGGTGTGGTTCCCACTGAAACAGGCCACTTACAATGCTCACCAGTTTTCATCCCTGGAGCTTGCATGGACTCACACAACTCAGCCCTCAACACCGCTGAGATAATTATATGTCTATACTTTGTGCCTGAAGCAATTGAGAAAAGGGCCCTCCACACAAGTAAAGAAACCTCAAATTTGGTTTAATTGCTCTGCCCAAGTGCTAAAAAGCAGTCAGTACAACAGCTTGGGAAAAGCTGAATGCTTCTGGTATCCACTCCTGTCTAATCTCCATCCACTCGTATCTCATCTCCATTCAAGACCACTGCAGGTGCAGAGAGAGAAGGCAGCCTTCTCACCAGAGCTGGTAGATGTTGCAGGTTAATGCGCAATGTCAAGATGTCATAAAGAAATCCTGCCTCCCCAGGGAGAGACTGCATGCAAAACCAAGCCAAGACTTCCTTGAGAAATCTTGTTGCGAGCTGCCTGGCTTTAAGTTTTGTTCAAATGCTGGGGGATCAAATGAAAGAAAGACATATAGTAAATAGGTGGTTTCTATTGTTTTTTTGCAGTTTGGGCTGCCATCAGGAACCTGGTCTTTCTGCTTGTCTGCGCTGACCTTCCTGTTAATAACCACAAACAACTCTGCTATCTACAAGCTGCCACTCTCCAAAGTCACCTATCCAGAAGCCAACCGAGCTTATTATCTGAAGGTGAAGAAACATCAGAGGTCTTGCTGTGAGGTATAAAGACCAAAGAAGAGAGATACTTGGCAGATTTTAAGGCAAGAGTGCAAGGTGTTTCCCCAAAAAATGTTTGTGGACTACAAAGTCAAAAGACCAAAAAAACACCACCTTCTGAATGGAGAGACTTTTTCCACCACATCTGTTTTTTCTATTCTGATTAGATAGGACTGTGATGTGCTGGAAGGACCCTTCCCAACACCAAACTATAATGACTTAAAAGCACGTAAGCCTGAAAAGACACTTGAATTTTAAGCAGTGGGGAAATGACTTAGCAATTGAAAAGAAAAATCTGTTTGTGAAATCCAAGTCACGGCAATCGGACGTAAAGCAATAAAGACCAGAGCATCTCTCAGTATCTGATGGGACTCCTAATTAATGGCTAAAACCAGCTTACAGCAGCAATAGGATACATCTTAGAAAGCTTCATAGTAACAGAGAAGTGGAATAAAGATTACACTTTGCTAAGTAGAAAATAGGTGGTGAAGAATTCTGCCTGGAGGATCTCTCAAGCCTGGTGGAGATGTGCATTAGGAACCATCACACACAAGATGGACACAGACAAATTGCAGGCAGGGCTGCTAACACTTGCAAGACTTGTGGTAAAAACCACAATAATGTCAGGGAGGGGTGTCGATCAGCCCCAGCTTTTAAATGTTTTAGTTTGCATGGGATTCTAACATTTCATGAATAAAATGTTTCAGTCCTACCCAGCCGCAGAGGAAAGTTTGTAAACCTAAGGCCAAGAAAGCAAACGCCAATGAAAAGAATCTTTTTCTACCAAAAAAAAGAAAAGAAAAAAAAAAAAGAAATATCATAAGTTTCATGACTTTATGTTAATCTCATGATTTTTCTTAATACTTGAACTTGGTCATGAGTTAGCAAAGGAGGGGACAGAGGCAAAGTCACTACTGTCCCTTTCCTATGCAACAAAATGGCTCTGTTCAGTCTGTGCACGAGTAGAACTAACTTGAGCTGATCTCGTTGACCTCTCTCCCTACACCGTCCCCCTCAGCCCACAAATATCAAGCAGCAAACGGCTGCACTGTCCCAGCCTGCTGCTGGAGTTGCTGCTCTGCCACTTCTCTTCGCCCAGCGATGGGAAGGGGATGGTTGGAGGCCTGGTGGACGTAGCAGAGCTCTGCAGCAGACCAGCCTTGTGCCACCTCTGTACAGGCTACTGCGGTCTGCAGGTAGGGAAGGAGGAAGCTGACCTTGCACCCAACAGGCTGGTCCGCTCAGTGGGTGTTAACTCAGCCCCCTTTCTGCCTGGGTCATGGAGATACTTCATCTCATGATGAAGCTGACATCTTCACCACAATTACTCCATATGCTCAAGTCCTTCGGTTAGCATTAGCCTACATGCAGTAATGTCAGAATCATTGAACGGTTTGGGTTGGAAAAGACCTTTAAAGGCCATCTAGTCCAACCCCCCTGCAATGAGCAGGGACATCCTCAACTGGATCAGGTTGTTGCTCCTGGGAAAGTAGATAAAAATCTGTTCCTCTTGTGGGAGAGGAAATAAAATGTAGCCTGTGAATAGTGCTACTGCTGATTTTTGAGGTTGGGAAAAAAAATATGTCATTTTACAATCACCAAAAAGATCTGAGTGAAAAATATTTGGGATGAACTGCTGGCAGTATTTTCTGGTGAAGTGTTAGGTTTTCAGATGTTTGACAGTATTTCTGTATAACTGATGCTCCAGAGATCACTTGTAAAAATGTATCATTTCCTGTGTTTTACTTGGTAAATACCTACATTATATTGTGTGGAGTTAATTTTTAAAACAAATATTCATGCTTTTGTGAGTTTGGTCTAAGTTTTCCTCTATTTATCATCACTAAGGTCTTCCAAAGACAGGTTCTCTCTTAAATAAATAGTCTAGAAGACATTGGAAAACAAAATTATGAAATCAGTGCATGGGGGATATTTAGGAAACTTCTAACCTCTGCTCTTCGCACTTGTGGCATTTTGCTGCATCAACACCTTCTTAAAAGTGCAAGCGCAAAGTCTGCTTCTGTACGGGAGACACGATCAGCTGAAGGCAGACCTACAGCTGGAGCCGGAAACCTCCTCGAGACCAGACTGGGACTCGTTGCTAAGGGAGATGCTGGATGGGCCCCCAGATTGGGGTTAGATGAGGTCACGTTCTGTCCGGAGGATGCACCTCTCCACTTGTCAAACTGTGATGGAAAAGGATATCTTTTGATGTCTGGACTGACACCTTTCCACCCAGCACCATGTGTGCCCCAGAGAGGCAAACCTACAAGAGAGCCTACAAGAGGCTACCTAGCTTTCACTCTTATGTCAAAATCTGCGCTCGGTAAAGAGTACATGCTTTATGACCAGTGTAAATCAGCAGATTTCCTCTGACTGGTGCTATTTCAGCTTGCGGTTGCTGAGCAACAGGGACATTTTGGCAGTACTGTAAAGAAACCATATGCACAGAACAGAGAAACAAGAAAAGATGAAGGCCATGTCTCAGCCATTAGAAAGATTTTGCACATCATTCAGAATTAATTCTTCATTTTACGCTATTCAGAGAATTCATTCTTCCCATCACCCCATGCAAAATAACAGTTATTTGGTAATTTGACATGTATATCAGTCAGAATATGCATATCATGCTTTTTCCCATTATCATTCATAACACAGTCTCTGCTAACAGATCTAATTTATCTTATTATTGAAAGGGTTCTCTTTTTTTTTTCTTTACATCAAATAAATGCTATTCAAGTCACAATTTTTTTCAAGTGCTCTTGTTTCTTACACACGGGTAATATCAGACTCACAAGAAACATTTATGCTGGGCAGTTTTGAGGCTCTTCCTTGGACTGCTTCCCTCCCAGCGCCAACATAACATAGCAAAAGAGATGTCACTGCCTTTAACATTTCTAAAAAATAAAAAAATTATAATAATTAAAACAAACAAAAAAACACCCAACCACTTGAAAACATCTGCTTGGAATCAGATTTTATCCAAAAGTCTAACTCAAATGAACTGCCATTTCCTAAGCCACGCTCATTGCTTCTGTCTGATGTGCACAATTCCCTCCAAGACTCTCAGTTCCATACCAAGCAACTTCCCCAGTCTCCATCATTTGACGCTGGCGTGCCTCCTGCCCCCAAGTCCTTTCTGCTGTGGTTCAGCTGCCCAGTAGCCCTGGCTTCAGCCACACACCTCCTAGCATGGAGTTTACTATTGGAGGTAAGGGGAGGCAAAGTGAGAATGACAACTTAAGACAAGAAATCATGGGACGCTGAGCAAGGACCAGCAGATTTTTGTCAGCAGAGCCTGCTCCTCTCCCTTCCCAAAGCAGTGCTGCTTCCTCATGGAGCCCAGGGCATGCTGACACCACCAACAGTGGTACCAAGACAGGGGCTACAGCCCTCATTTCCCCTTCCCCCAGCAAATCAGTGTCTGGGCAAGTGCAGAAGAGGCCAATATTTAGCTGTGCAGCAAAGACACTACACCCTTGATGATGCTCCACTGCGAAGAGGAAAGGTTCAGCCCAGGTTACCTGAGGACCAGACCCAAGAGTCGGTTGCAGAAGCAGGACCAAAAGCAGGAGGTATGACTGCAGCACACCAGCATTTCAGATGCTCAGGTCTAGGGGGATCTTATCAATGCTTATAAACGCTTAAAGGGAGGGTGCCAGGGGGATGGGAACAGTCTTCTTCAGTGACAGGACATCAGAGAATGGGCACAAACTGGAGCACAGGAAGTTCCATCTCAACATGAGGAGGAACTTCTTTACTCTGAGGGTGGCAGAGCAGTGGCACAGCTGCCCAGAGAGGGGGGGGAGTCTCCCACTCTGGAGCCATCCCAAACCCGCCTGGACGCCGTCCTGTGCCACTGCTGGAGGTGACCCTGCTCTGGCAGGGGGTGGACTGGGGGAGCTCCAGAGGGCCCTTCCAACCCTCACCAGTCTGGGATTCTGTGACATGCAACAATACAATCTCCTTTATCTGATCCTCCAGGACTGTTGCGGGTTTTGTTTGGTTTTACCATGTCGTACATGAAATATAAACAGTATAAAGAATGCTCATGTTGATAATTAGCTAATCTTTTGAATCTTGACATTTAGTGCAAAGGGTAGAATTCACACAGAATTTGGCGATAGCTAGGAATAATTCACCAAGAAAGATGCTAGCTGCAAAGAAGCAGGGCTGTGCATTCAAAAGAAATACTTATTTCCCTCTCCCTCAGAGCCTAAGCATTGCGAAGACCACTATGGGAAGCGAATCGTTAGACACAAATGAACACCTTTCTGATGCTTTATCTTTGTCTTGCCATGGAAACCTGCCTTCAGGTGGTAAAGCCCCTTTTGTTCCCAGCAGTTCAGCTTACTCAGGATTTTGAATGAGATGGGGAAACAGCATAACTCTCAAAGCAAATACACTCCAATGACTTAAGACCCTCACTCTGCTTATTCTCAAAGGCACAGATAGACCAAGTTAATCAGTTTCCCATGCATAGAAATGGAAAGTGTTTAAACAGGAGTTGGAAGCCTTAATATTTCATAGACCTGGGCTGGAAGACATGGGCTTAGGTCCCCAAAGGCTACGTCCATGCTGGTAAATGAAAAGGATCAGGTGCTGGCACACAGACACCCACCCTGCTCGACACAGCATACATGTCCTGGCACAGCCCCAGCCTTTGTCAACCACCATCCCCCAGACAGGGCCTAGACATGGCTCAGCAGGCAGCGTGGACTTCTCTTGGCTCCTCAGCACTTCCTACACCAGCTAATATTTAAAAATGTTTCCTTTGCAAAGGGGAAAGTTACCTACCTTGAAGGTTAAGTTACGTACCTTGAGGTTGAGCCCTCCTGACTTGTTATTGCTTTTCAATGCAAAGCAAAACAACTTTGCTGCATAGCGTTCCTGCACTTTCCGTCAGTGAGAGACCTTTCGTGCCTAACTGTGCAAGCGCAGCTTCTTGGTCTTGTACAGGCTGGGGTTTAACTCCTGTGCTGTGGGGCTGCCAGCCACCCTGCCTCAATCATTGGGCCAAAGATGATTAATATCTTCACAAGTGTTCTGGATGATGGGATCAAGTGTGCCCTGATGAAGTTTGCTGATGACACCAAACTGAGTGGGGAAGCAGACACTTCAGAAGGGAGAGCAATCCTGCAGGAAGATGTGAATAGGCTAGAAGAGTGGCCTAACGGGAACCTCATGAAGTCAACAAGGACAAGTGTAAGGTCTTGCACCTGGGAAAACATAAACCAGGAGGGCAGCACAGGCTGGGATCTACCCAGCTGGGGAGCAGCTCTGTGGAAAGGGACCTGGGGGTCCTGGTGGACAACAAGCTCAATATGAGTGAACAGTGTGCTGCTGCAGCAAGGAAAGCCAACATGGTGCTGGGTTGCATCAACAAGGGCATCACCAGCAGGGATGAAGAAGTCATTATCCCACTCTGCTCAGTGCTGGTCAGGCCACACCTGGAACACTGTGCTCAGTTTTGGTCACCACTATACAAGAAAGATGTGGACAGGCTGGAGAGGGTCCAGAGGAGGGCCACCGAGATGATCAAAGGACGGGGAAGCCTGCCGTGTGAGGAAAGGCTGAGAGAACTGGGTTTGTTCAGCTTTGAGAAAAGAAGGCTTAGGGGAGACCTTGTCACCATGTTCCAGTATTGACGGGGTGGCTACAAAGAAGATGGAGATGACCTTTTTGTAAGGAGTCACATGGAAAAGATGAGGGGTGATGGGTATAAGTTATCCCAGGGGAGATTCCGATTGGACACGGGAGGAAAATTTTTCACAATGAGAACAATCAGCCATTGGAATAATCTCCCCAGGGAAGAAGTGGATTCCCCAACACCGGGCACTTTTAAGATTCAGCTGGCCGGGGTGCTGGGCCATCTTGTCTAGACCACGCTTTTGCCAAGAAAGGTTGGACGAGATGGTCCCTGAGGCCCCTTCCAACCAGGTAGGCTATGATTCTATGTCCTTGGCACACACACGGGGAAGACCACAGGAGACAACAGCACTGAATCCCTTAGCCTGACACAGGAGCACTCCCCTGGGGTAGAAAGAGAAACAGAAACAAAGAGGGAGAGGGAACACAAGTAACTCTGCAACCTGGGGGTTCTGGGCATCACCCAAGGGTATCGCTGAAGAAGGATGCCACCGAGAACCAGCAAAAGGGAGGCTGAAAGGGCAAACATGCGACAGGAGCTCACATTGCTTCATGTGCTATGGCAAAAGCCTCAGAGACTGGGGCAACGAGAGCCAGTGTGAGGCTGGATGAAATCCTGCCCACCGTACCAGTATCTCAAACTGCCCTGGGGAGCGATGCAGCTTGAAATATGGACCCAAATGCAGAGCCTATTCAACCGCCATGAGAAAAATTTCTCACAAAAAATTCACATGCTTAGAAGGGAGCATTGAAATCAATCCTGTGGTCAAACAAAAGTACCTGTGTGGGAAAATATGGCTCAGCTGCTCCTGTAACATCAGACCATTTACTTCCACTTTTAGGCCCAATGAGGTCAATGAATTTTATTTTTTTTTTGAGTAAAATAAAACCATGTCTGCACATGATTGAAAATTGGGAGTTCAAATGCAAACACTTTCTAGGAAAAAATCTGTCTTTTCGTTTCTTTTGCCTCCTGTGAAAACATATAGATTAGAAAATGGATGGGAACCACAGGCTTGGAAAACTGACAAATTACAAATCCCCACATTTCAAATTAAATATTCTTGGACCTGTCATCAGTTTAATCGGAAAAGGCTGAGATCAGTAGGAGGTTAAGGATCAGATTTGCTAATTAGTATGATTAAAGAAATAATACTAGGAAAACCATGCCCCTGGCGTGGTGCACTGGGAAGGAAAAGAAGGAATTTTTTCAAGTGGAATTTTCTAGCAGTCGTGGTGCCTCAGGCTTAAAGCTGCTATAAAACACATTGTAGTATATCGTTTTCGTGGGGGAGGATGTGATGCTCCATAGTAAAATCAGCCACTCTGGACTCCGTTGCTGCACAAAGGATTTGCTACAGGTGAAGGCACTATTCACAGCATTATACTGCACTGACTGTCCTCTCATACCACGCAGGCATACTGAAGTGTAGGACAACCTAGAAGAGTAGTTTTCAACTTTATAGAAAAATCTTTTGAAGGTCTTCTAACAATAGCTTTTTTTATTATTATTTTAAAACAAATTAAATGAAGGGAAGTAGGGGTCACGTCTCTAACAGAAAAGAAAGTTCAAAGATAAAGTGGCCATTCTAAATCTTGTAATAGCTTCCCTTTACATATTCGCTGCTTGTCCTTACAGAAAAAGTAGGTTATTCAAAAAAGATAACAAAACTTGAATAAATCTTCTAAGAAAGAGAGAGGGAAGTTACAAACTGATGTGAGTAGAAGTAACCTCCCATGTCCCTTCCTGCACTGTCACTGCAAGTTGTGCTGGAATTCACTCTCGCGTCCAGGGTGGGATGTTCTGCCCTGCTGGCAGATTATGTTCTGCATGTGTATGGCAGAGGGTGCAATGTCTATGAAAAACCCTACACATGCCAACCAAATGGGCAGGGCAAGACAATTACACAAGTCTAGAAAAAAGAACAGGGAAGAGCAGGTACATCCTTAGATTTCAGGAAAAATGGTTCAGAACACCAGTGAGCTACATATTTAACCGCTTGGCTATCATTAAGGAACTGTGCATAAGAGTTCCAAGACTTATGCTGAAAAAAATCATGATGGGAACATGACTTTGTTCTGAACACCCTGCATAAGAATCCAACATATGTGCCTCTTACTGGGCAAACCCTATGTGGTTTTCTTTCTCATTTCTAAAAGGAAGATATATCAACCTCTTTTTCAACTTGCCTTGCCTGTCCTTACCCCTCAGATTTCTCTGTGGTCAGGCAACGCTTGAATCCTGCTGGGCTCTCTGTGATAACAGCGCCTGGTGCGCACCAAACGCTGCCCCAGAAAGGCCCAGATATGCCCTGTTTGACTTCAGAGACTCTTGTTGAAATGCCAGACTTTGCAGTCTGGTAGCTACGAACGCTTTCTACAATTCATGGAGAGAGAGAGAGACAGAGAGATTCAAGGCAGAGAGAAGCACTTCAGTAAAATAATGCAACCCTTTCTGAAATAGGTAGTTAAGTAGGAGCAGCTTATCTTTCTGTTGACCACCAAAGGGGCTGAGGGAAACTAGACATGCACTGTCATGACAACCAAGTTAGGTGGGACAAATCTGGGCTGCAAGTGTACATCCACAAATGGTCTAGGCCCACAGTGAAACAGCTCCCAAGAGATACCACATGAGTCTGTATTGGCTAACAGCCAGCTTAAGCCTAAATTCAAGATTAGATCCTCAAAACCCTTGCCTAACTGTGCTTTACGCATAAAGTATCCAGAAGACTACCACATATTAAGAAAACTAAATTTAGGTGTCTACGTAATGGCATATACATGCGTATTAAGTGTCAAAGTGCTACTCTAGTCAATGGAGATTAAATCAATGCAATCCCTGGAGTCCAGACAGCAACTCAGCTGGAAAAACGTGGGGGTCAATTTTAGGGTGTGCTGAATCACCCTCTAGACCCCATGGACAATATTGACTAGAACTACACTGATCCTAACAAAAGCATGGATGACTACTCATGAGCAGACACCAAGTCGGTTTGTCATCTTGGGAGATGACCCCACCGCACATGCACAGCTCCATGCTCTTGGACACGTCCAAAACCATCTGCACCCTGAGCCACTCATGCCCGGCCAATAACCTTCTTGAATGAAGTGCTCCATCCACTTAACTTGCCTGAAGGTTCTAATCCAGTAGGAAGCATGAGCATCTCCGAGCATGCTCACAGACCCACATACACAAGAGGAGGAAGAAGTGGTGTTCCTTTCTCTGTCCTGAACTGGTACCTGTATTCAGCACCATACCACATAGACATATACCACCTTAATCTACTTTGCTATATGCTCAAATTGTCTCATTTTATGTATACACTTGAACAGAGACTGAAGTCTCTAACCTACTCTGTCATGAGTACTGGAAGACTACAAAGACAATACGAAGCAGCTTAGTGGCTGAACTCTAGCTCAAGGAATAGGCAAGGGACTTATGCCACATCTTCCCCAAAGCCTTCCTACAGCGTAGTCCAGGAAGCTCCATGCCCATCATGATGCTTTTCGTACCCTGCTCATACCAGCGGATCATGAGCAAAGCACTTGGGGGCTAAAAGATGGACCAGTGAGGATCACGGCATTTCTGCCCTTTTGGGAACTGAGCCTTCATATAATAAATAGCATCACAATCTAGACAGTTAGATCCTATGGGGGAGAGCAGAATCCATCTAGCTTTTTTCAGGTTGCGATTCTGAACCCTGGTTTCTCACATAAAGAAAGAGAGGGGAAGGTGCAAAGTCACATTACTTTGGAGCAAGCAAGAACATCATTTGTAAGAGGAAAATGCCCGTTCCCTCAATAAGACTGGGAGTGGGTCTTTATTACTCTTCAAAAAACAGAATGGAATTCACACTCAGAGTATGACATTTACTGGGGTTTAACTTTTCATGGGAGAAACAAATACAACATTGATTTGTTTGTGTTGAGGTGCTAAGACACAAACAGGACTCTCAGCAAGCAGCAAAGGGGCCTCTTTCTAAGGCCTCTTCACTGCTAGTCTACAGAAATGCTGTCACTTCATCTGCCAGATATGGTGAACCTGCCATTCATCTCATTAGCCATCCTGATGCTGAACACCATTTGCATGGGTAAAAAAAGGTAAATGAGGTTAGTGATGACAAACAGGTCACTTAAGTAGTAGATTGTGTTACATCTGCCTCCCCTGACCTGAACCTCCTCTCGTCTGCAGGACAAGAAAATAAGAAAACTTCCTGTATCTGGAATTGCTGTACGTTTTTCATTATGCATTCCCCGCTTGTCCCCATCTTCCCTTTGCTCTCTGTTGTTTTCCTCTACTCGCATGACAGAGAACACCTACAGCAACTGGCAGCATCTGACAGCAAACGCAGGATCCTCAGTCACCTCCTGCTGCCTCAAATGTCCTGGCTTTACTCTCAGCCGGATGAAGCTACAACCCTTCCCTACGTTCATGCACTCCCTGCATACAAAGCCACAGTTTTCAACTGAATAGGAAAATCCAGAACGATAACCCCCTTGACACATCTCTCTGATTCACTTCATCATAACCCAACAGATCACTTATCTTTAACTTACCCTTATCTAAACTATGTAGGTGACTCAACCCTACCTACGCACAGAATATCTTCAAAACACAAACTCTCCCTCCCTGGAGAGAGAAATCCCACTTAACAGCATGTGTTGTGCGGTGGTGGCTTAGCAACAAGATGCACCTCTGCGTGCAACTTTTTCTGCCAGGCACCGTGAGCAGCTAGCAAGCCTGCTACATATGATACACCCAAGTTTTAACCAAGAGACAAGGAACACAGCAATAAGTTGCAAGAACTGCGAGTTAGGAAAAAAAAAAAAGTCCCCTAAGGGGATACTGAATTTCTGTCCTTTGCTCCAAGAAACCCCTTCTCTTATTGGCCATGCCACCACGAATGGCTCTTTGAGGCTTGGCTCCCTTTTCCATGTCCCCATTCCTGGTTTGCTCACAGTGTGATGGACATGGTCACCAACCCCTCCGGGGGAGCGTTCTAGCCTCTCCAGCACCATCAAACACTTCAAATTCAGTAACCCTTGAATATCCTTAGCAATGAGACCCTCCTATTGCTACCAGAGCTTGTTCTGGGGTGGGTGCTGGGGTGCTTGTTCTGCAACCACATTCCTGCCACATCAGTTGCTGTCCATCCATAGGCATCCATAAGCAGGACACTTGCTGGAGTTCACTCAAACCTTGCTGCCCTCAGCAGCTTGTTGGAAAGTACATACCATTCATTTCTCTCCTGAAACACCTAAAGGCATGGGATTTCATCTCTGTGGGGTGGATAATGATGAAAGACGTGTGACCCCGCAAGAGTTGAGGGCACCAGAGACGGGGCACTCCGTCCAGGGACAAGAGCAGCATTCCCAGAGGGCGAGGACAGCAACAAAACTATTACAGAGGCATTCAGTAAAGGTTATGTGTGGGCAGATTACACACCATTTGATCACCCTTCAGCCACAAGATACAGAAGACACTGTTTGATTACATTAGTTTAACAGAAAAGACAAAAAAAATGGATTCAGGAAAGAGAGGATCCACATAGCGGTCAGACCAGCCCATCCAAAACATAGTGGGGACTTTAAATATAATGCATGAGATTACATTTAGCCAAAACACGAGTGATACAGCTTTGGGATGGATTTTGCATGTTATAATTATTTATTTTACTAAGCCAAAGTTGAAAGCTGATATAAAGCAGAGAGAAGAACTAGGTTAGTTTCAAAAGAGCAAATGCCCACTGACATACCAAATGATAGATGTTGTGAACTGGAAGTCGTGCTGGGGATTAAGAGCAGAATAGCAGGAACAGAGCCGAAAAGGAGATCTATCCTTATCCCTGAGATGTTTGCAGATGTGGTGAAAAGAAGCGGAGGTGTCTCACAGAAATGTCTTACACCAAATGTGCTGGAGAAATGGGCTCAGTTGGATTGAGATCTCCACACTTTCTCCACTGAATACCAAAAACTTTTTTTTTTAGTACAAAAATATTTATTGTTTTCTATTTTGCCTGCAATGAAAATTCCAGAAGAAAACCTCTCCCCTAATGGACACCTGCTGGAAGCTGACGTTGTCTTTCATCTTCAGCACAAGGAAAGCTCAGGAGCAGCAGCTGCCGGAGAAGGAATTACACAGGAGGGATGCAGTATTCATAGCTCTAGCCTAAACTCTGCTGGGACATTGTGGAACAGTCCTTTCTCAGCAAGTCACACCACCCATCAGCTCCTTTCCAGTATAGCTGAAAATCACAGCTGTAAGCATTTCGCTGCCTCCCAGGGTGGCAATTCCGCAAACAAGCAGGAATCCACAAGACTCGTGTAGACCAGCCAGGCAAAACCAGTGCCGCCCTTCAAGCTAGAGCACATGGCAGGCCAAGGACTTTGGAAGCCTACCATAGCAGAGGAGGAATGTCAGCAAGAATGCCATGCAGGAAAGGCACATTGTCCTTGCAACAATCCTTCTCCCAGAGGAGGCTGCTAACCTGTATGTTGCAGATTTACGTAATAAAGCCAAGGAGGTAACAGAGGCCCCATTTGCGACGTGACCGATAATCAACACCGGCAAGTTTTGCACATTCATTTGTTCCATTGTCCTTTCAAAGAATGATGGTTATCAGGCTTGCAGAAACCTGTGCTTTTAGATGAAGCCGTGAGCAAGCAATGAAAGAAATGCACTCAAACAGCTCTGACTTCAGATGCATAGGGTTGTCCACGTTCTGCTCAAATACACATAGCTTGATCATGGGAGAGGTAACCACATACCAGTGCTGGAGAAGACAGCTGCTTGCAGACATGTCACAAAGCCATCCAGGATTTAAGTTCTTCTGGGAACCCATCCAAAAGCTTTCAAAGGATAACTAAGAGTCATTTATACGCTCAGAGAAAAAGGGCCAAAGGTCTGATTATTCAAAATAATCAAGCCAGACAGGCAAATGAGTGATTGCACCTCAGAGGATGCACATGTCTGTTCTTCTTTCCCTGGCTAAATCACCGGCTAATCTTTCTACAGTATGATAATTTGCAACAAAGTAATGCATTATGCCTACAAGAACTTGGTTCTGTTTCATCAGCGTGGGCTCGATCAAAACCTGTCTGTATAACAACACTGGCCCAGGTTGCCCAGAGAACTGGTAGATTTCCCATTCCTGGAAACACTCCAGGTCAGGCTGGACAGGGCTCGGAGAAACCTGATCTAGCTGAAGATCTGCTCATTGCAGGGGGGTTGGACTAGATGAATTTTAAAGGACCCTTCCCGCCCAAACTATTCTGTAATTCTACAGCAAAGTGACCTGCAGTCTACTCCTTGAAAGACTACCTGTGGATGGCCTTGGTCACCCATCTCCATAACAGAAGCGGAAACCTCCTTTCCCCTCTGACTGCTGGAAACTACAACATGGGCAATCTGGGATCATGTATTTTTAACTCTTCAGGTACTTAAGGACATGCTGCAATAAGGCACAGTGATTTTCAAATACATCAAGATAAGCTCACACCAAACCCAATGGATTGTGGACACCCCAGGAAGAGTTTGCCTTCAGGGACTGCAGAACCTCTCTAGTTAATTTAGCCAAGGTCTCTGAGGATATCATGTGAGAAGCAGAGATTTGTGAGAAAGCCACCTGCCATGCATGCCAAGAAGTGCCATTAACTGCTCGTTCCATTCATCATGTCCACTTCTAACCAGCACATTCCCCCTCCCCACCTGCTTTACTCGATTCCCAGCTTTAGACTACCAGTATTTTATTTACCTTGCGGCACGACCAAGTTTAATCTCGCTGATGCCCTGGCTCCCTCCTGTTGTGCTTTAAGGCAAACTCTTTGCAATAGGGACCGTGACCAAAGGTCACAACGCATTAAGGGGCTTCAAGATTGGAGAGGAGAGAAATGACTACATGGAAGTGTCCACCTCACTGAAGGGCCATCCTCTCCTCACACCCCATGCTCTGCTGTTCTCCAGCACTGTAGCATTGCCTTTGCCCAACCCCAAGTTGCATCTCTTCTTCACCCCACTTTCCCACCACGCTTCCTCCCCTTCCTTCGCCTTGCCACCTCTATGTCAAGCAGCTTCCCTCCTCTGGTGCAAATTCACTTTCTAATCCTGCCTGGACAGGAACACTGAGCTTTCAGCAAGGTCCTGCTGGTGAGTCAACAGCCACTTGCACACATGGTCGTGAGCAGGGTGTATTAAGTGATGTAAATTGATCCATTGTTTGCTTCAACCCCGTGTGTGGTGAGAACTGATAAGAACAATGCACTCCCCATAACACTTCTCCTCCACGTTATCAACCTCTGATCTTAATCCCAGGAGTCAATGTCATAATCCATCACTGCTAATGAGCGTGAGCTCCCCTAGGCAGGGGCCTTATCTTACTTGGTATCTAAAGGGCTATACGAGGTTATAGCAATAGTGCAATTAAGTAAAGGTTACATTGGCCTGAAAGTGTTACCACTGGCTCTTTGGAAACACTTCTGTGTTATCAGAGACCAAAGGAAGCAAAAGTAAATGCCTTTATTTTATGTGCTACAACTCACATGTCTCTTCCTGGCACTTCCATCACTGGGACCTTCCAACCCAGCAAACGCCAGTACCGACAACACAGAAAGAGAAATCACCAGCTTTGGGCACCTACCAGCAGAGACACGTGCAAGTGTTGTGATTTCAAGGTAGGACAGAGCATGCTGGAAATGTGCTCAAAACAGTTTGCCATTTATTGCCACTAAATGTTCCATTTACTGCCAGAAATGTTTCTTGAGCTGAAGGTAAAGAGTAAATACGCAGGCAGTAATACTTTATCAGTAAATCCTGTTTAGCCCTTATGCCTGCATCGATCAAAATATCACACCTATTGAGCAAACTGAACTCTAGAACAACCCCAAATAAGATAAAACAGCAACACAATCCCATCTTCAACCTGCCTTCTGGGGAGCCTCTGCCACAGACAGGAAAAATTATTCCTTCTCCTGGCTCTTCCAGAAGCAGGTCACTCCACCAGGGCAAGGAAAGTTGCTGCCTTCATCTCACCTAATTTCTGCCCCACCTAGAAAGGAGCTGACCTTAGAATCATAGAATCATCTAGGTTGGAAGGGACCTTCAAGATCATCAAGTCCAACCATCAACCTAACACTGCCAAAACCACCACTAACCCATGTCCTTCAGCACCACGTCTACCCATATTTTAAATACCTCCAGGGATGGCAATTCCACTACTTGCCTGCGCAGCCTGTTCCAATGCTTGACAACCCTTTTGGCAAAGAAATTTTTCCTAATATCCAATCTAAACCTCCCCTGGCATAACTTGAGGCCATTTCCTCTTGTCCTAATCTTGCACTGACAGGCTCTGCCAAGAATTCAGTAAAGGTCTCCTCTTTCCATAGTTCCTACACTGCCTGCCCTTCATACAGGTCTTGAGCTACCTACGAAAATTATTTGCAGTGGTCCCCTTAAAGGCAAAAGTGTCTACAATGCACTTAAAACACGCGTGCCTCTGCCTATGACTCAGCTGCAGATTTAACTGCAATGTAGACAATCCCGGGACAGTCAAGGCTGTCGAAGAATGTTACCTCCAGACACAGTTCATTGGAAAGAGCAATCACTCACCCTTGCCTCATTTATTACCTCAACTGCTTGGCTTCCCATCTGCAACTCACCTTTCCTCCCACACTTGCCCAGTGCGGCCAGGCACTGCGCCTTCCCTCACACCCTCCTACTACATAAGGTACTGAAATACCAAGGTCAAACCCAACTTTTGGAATTCAGTTGAGAAGCAAGTGGATGGAAACAACCTATGTTATATTAGAAGTTACATATGAGGTCAGATTAGATGGTGCAGTGGTCTCCTCTGGCCATTCCACCCATCCTTGAGAGCCATCACTTTCAAACACATTGGGCTATGTATAAGAGCAAGCGTGATGGCAAGATACCCAGGCAGGATGGAAAACCTGTGGTTGAGCTGAGGAGCAGTCAAAGCACTTCTGGAGCCATACAGCAGCAGATAATGCTGAGAGGAGAAACTCAGCTGAAGTTTGCCAGTGAGCAAGGGGAAATGGCCGAACAGTCCAGGCCTTAATCACCTTACAGATGCAGGACAGCCTGGGGTACCAAGGTTAAAAAAAAAACAAACCAAACCAAACAACAACATTATGGTTACGTTTTGCACTTGGATCAACGTAACACTACAGAATATCAGACATCAGGAAGGACAAAGGACAACAGAATGGTATGTTTCTGAGAGAAGATGCCACCCTACACTGCAGCCTGGAGAGGTTGGGTGCAGGATCTCAGGCAAGGCAGAATGTGAGCAAAAACAAGAGGTAGAGAAGTATTCTCCAGAGGCATATCCTAGAGAGGTGCGTTTCTTTTCATTGCCGCAGATCTAAGTCTAACTGCTTTTGAATCTGCTTTGAGTCTGCGACGTGAGACAGCACAGAGGTGGTGGCGGCCAGAGCTCACAGCACTCATCAGCCCCATTGCTTCATTGGCCAAGAGTCTTGTGTTAAGGGAAAGCTCAGGATAGCACGGGGATTGATGGATATAACCAGCCCACGTTGCTTCCCAAGGTGCAGCATAAGGGCGTGCGTCTCATCCCAGAGAAGGGCTATGAAACCTACAGCTAAAGGAGCATAAATCTCTTACATCACCAGCCGCGCTCATTCAGCAGGGAAAGACAGAGCACATAAATCTTCACAGGCTCACTTCCAGTAGGAAGGGTGGGCAGGGACTTCTTTTCTGGTGGCATTTCAAGCACCTTTAATCAGACACGTCATTCGGATTAAGCTAAAGGACAGGTTTAGTGTCTCCGTTTTGCCAGCTGGCTCAGGCCCTTGCTCAGGCTAATCCCAGCATCACAGAGACCAGCCCTTCCATGCTTGTTTGGATGACACGATGTCCAGGGGAGGGGAGGGCAGCACAGTCAGCAGTTGGTAAGTTTACTTGGGTCTGACGAGCGTTGGGTTCAGTCCTAAAACTTTCCATTGCTATGGTTAAGCAAGTCCATATATATCCCTTGCGAGTCAAAGGTCTCTTAGGGTTGTCATTCCGAATGGCCACATCAGGCATTTCCGGGCAAAGCAGCGATGAAATCAGGTGTATCTACACCGGTGGTTAAGCTTGGGACCAAGCCCAGTGCTGAGATGAAATCACCCTGCTGTAAAGCCGTTAATAAACAGTTGTCCCATCCTGAGCCCCAGTGCTGCCTGCAGAAGGCAGGCACCAGCATTACCATGGCCCCGGGCTCGTTCTCCCAATAGCTTTGCCCTACCTTGGTATGGGCAAAGCCGTACATACCACACCCCTGCATGTCGCAGGTGTCCCAAACCCAGTTCTTCTCCGTCACAGCAGAGGCTTTGTACAGGCAGCGGTAGGGACAGAAACACACATGCCTGGGACATCAGACCTGTTCTTCACCTCAGTACATGGATGTGACTGCAGAAGTCAACAGGCAACAAGTTACTGGAGAGATGCTTCCTTTTGCTTCTTCCATCCGTGATGCTCTGCCCATAATCTGATGCAAGCTGTGTTTTTCATACGGTAATTGGCCACTAAGAGAAAAATACCCAAATATGCATTTAACTTTCTTTAACTGACGTTCACCAAAGGCAGCAAGGGCTCACCAGCACCCCTGGTGCTGCTCCATCCATTCACCGCAGCAGCACTGATGATGGAACGGCCCAAGACCTTGCAGTGATGATGTGTCAGGCAGGAGAGTTTCCCAGGTCAGGAACATTTGTAAGGGGCTAAGCAAACACCCCAGGCGGGTGACTGAACTTCAAGACATTCAAATTGGATCAGCAGGAGCTTGACGCAGCAGTGACCATGTTCTGCAGCAGCACCCAGTGCCAAGAAGCAGGATCAGTGTCACCCACAGGAATGGCATCTCATTTAGACACCCTCCATCCCTCCCACCCCTTCTACTTTCCCCGCACTATACGTGTACCTGTTGTTATTTTTCCCCCCTCCAGCTCAGTGAGGATGAAGCGGAGGGACAGGGGAGATTGGCAGCCCACAGCGCCTCCTCAAGAAGCTCAGCCCAGCTCAGCTTTCTCCTGCTCAGCTGGCAGAGACCAGGCAGAGGGAAAATTCCTCTGGCCTCCCAGCTACTTCCCAGCCCTAATCCCTTGAGGGAAGAGCGCCAGATTTGACAAAACATAAGGCTTTTGTGTCAAACCTGTGCAGACTGGCACACTCGAAGGACCAGGGGCAGGACTTACACATGCCGCTGAAGTAATTGAAGTAGAAAGCCTTGGAGCTGGAATTAAGACCCAAAGGGAGGGAGAGGGAACAAGTGGCTCCACTCTGGTCCTTGAATAAGTGGGTGCATTATCGGCGCAGGTACAGCCACACAGAACAGCTCATTGGGCAGGTCCTCAGTGACAAACGTGGGGCCGGAAGGCGTGAGCTCTGCCCTGCCCATCTCCAGCTGTGTGGCAGCCTGGCTGCACATCACCACCCCCAGGACCAGGCGGATGCTCCGATCACGGCAGTTTAACACAGCGGTCAGTGGAGAAGCGTGCGAGGTGGCATGGAGCAGCTTCTGACAAGTCCAAAGGGCTCGGATAACAAATTGCTGTCTGCCAACACACGTGGCGCAAGGGTAATCGCTGAACAGAGGGCACATCTGCTAAGAAATCATCCTGGTGTGCTTCTGGGTCACCCTGAAGTTTCATCAACCATCCATCACAAAACGCTGAGGAAATTTCTCGGGCAGTTAGGGGAGGTGAACACTCTACAAGAGGCTAACCTCTAAAAGAAGTAAGCCAACTAGGAAACGTTAAAAGGATCTGTGAATGCTGCAGGCCCAGTAAAACATTCGCATTAGCAAGGTACAGCCACTGACCATCTCAATGAGTTTATTTCAACACCATTCTCCCCTTCTTCTGTGCTTTCTCCATCAGATCGTGCCTTTAAATTGCAACCTATACGGTACGGTATGTAACTCCTTACAGCGCCACTAACACACGGTTGCTGTAGTCAAAGCAACACCCAGACACCATACATCTCTCTCCTTTCGCGGTGCCTCGTGAGGCCATCACCTGGATTCAGGGCAGACAGAGGAGGCAAAGTCCAGGGAGCAAAGGCTGACATTGGCCTTCAAGACCCCAGGACTGCTATTCACAGGACAAGATGCAGCCACGGAGGTGATGGGGACGTGAGGCACTCCCCCTCAGCTGCCAAAGAGCACGCCACGAACGGGCCACACCACTGGCAGGGTGGGCAGATGTCTCCCTAACCTTGGCTGAAAATTTGCCACTGGCCCATATTCAATTGCTACTTACTTGCATTTGCAGGTTTCCCTAGATTTTATTTGCAGGTTCTTTTTATTTAAATGGTTTCACCCTTTTTCTGAGTGGGAAAACCCACAAGTTTCCATCCATATTCTCTTTCTCCATATTCCATGTATTTTCATAGCACAAGAAAGCACCAGAAGCCGGGATGTCTCTGGGACCAGATCTGTGATTGTTGCTTCTGTACAAGCACTGAGGAAAGACATAAGTAAAGCAGCATAACAATTTCTGTCATTTCCCTTGCTGTCATTTTGCCCTTAAAGATTTACCAGGAAGAAAACCAGAATTTTATCAATATGGAAGGCATCCTGGTTTTAGTGTGGGACCAGAAGCAGCCCTCCTTACAGAAATTTTAGATACTATTTAAACACAGAACTGGGTAAAAATGGTCACAGATAACAGAGTCTGGATCATATAGCCCCTGGATGGTTTTGTTTACAAGATTTTTTTGGCTGATTCAAAGTTTGCAAATATTTTCAGCTATACATTTTCAACTCTGCGTTTTCAAACATTAAAATGCTTCTTTACAAAGACCTCATGGTCTGATAATAAAATCAGTTTTGAGGTAAAACCCAAAGGATTCATAGTTCTGTATTGATTTACCAGATATTTGTCTAGGAGATACTAGAGTAAAATGTCAGAGAGGGAGAGGTTCAAACTAAGTGCTAAGCACAGCTATTCTTTACATTAATCATTCATGCTTCACTGTAACATGTTTTTAGCATAGATTTCACTTTAATCTTTTATGTCAATCCACTGAGTCCCACTGTGCCATGAGCGGCGAAATGCTTAAAGACAGCCACAACACCAAAAAGTTTACATCACAAATGGATAATATCAAACAGTACGCGGAGGAAAATGGGGAAGGTACACAGAAAAGGCACATAATGCAGACGGGATAAGGATACAGGTCTCTTATTCGCTCTTTCCACCACCCATACCATCAGGTTTCTCTGCTGGCAACAGCATGTGTTAGTTTTTACAGCTATTAAGGACAGTTTGCAAAGTAGTTAGAGCACTGGGTCCTGATCCTCCTGCTCTGGGGAGACATGCATAGGGACCAAGCAGGGCTCTAAGCCATTAGTTAAAATAATATCACCCTCTGCTGAGTCACGACAGGTCCGAGCCACTGTAAATAATAGCTAGGTACTCTTCGAGCCTCCTCCAAGAAGTCTGGGAAAACAGAAATCCCTCCCGTCACAGGCACTGTAACTTTGACCAGAACAAAGAAAGGGTTCAGAAAGCAGTAAACAGACTTAGCGGTACCAAATCTCCAAGTGCCTCCTCTGGAAGGTTTTGCGCAGCGAGTTAAGAAGGGACCGCATGCGGAGCATTTGAGGAGAAGAGGTGAGGGGCAAAGGGGAGCCCTGGCATCACTGCTGGGGGAAGGCGCTGGCTCTTGGCACAGCGAAAGCGGCAGCAGCTACTCGACAGCAGCATCTTATATTGGCTCTGGGAGCCCTCCAGTGGCTGCGCACCCCTCGCCGCCTGCAAGAGGAATCGTGTGGGTGCTGCTGTCCCGGTCCCCAGGCAGGAGGGAGGCAGCTGGACCCTACAGCGGAGTAGCTGCCGAGATGAGAAGGAGGAGTCGGACATCATCAGCCCTTCATCCAGTCTGAAGCAAAAGCAGCAAACCTCAAGCTAAGCCCCGATAGGGAACGCACACTCCAAGGTTAAACTCAACACCACAGGGTCATGGAATGGGAGATGATGTGGAGGGGAGCAGGGTCAGCTCTCCACAAGCCCCGAGCTCTGCAGATTAGCAAACCGCACAGTAAGTTTGCCAAAGCTAAACCCAGACGGAAAGAGTGAGCATTTGCGCCAGGATTCTGGGCAAAAGCTGGAGCTCAGCTCATTTCAAATGCAGGTTAACAACAAGGAGAATGACTCACGACTCACCAGGGACATGGGAGTCCGGAGACAGCAGAGTATCAGGGGACAGCAGAGCACTCTTCCACCACTCAACCTTGCCACAAGTGCTCAGATGACTTCAAAAGAAGAGGCTTTTTGTTTGGTTGGTTGTGTTTTATTATTTTTTTTTTTTTTTTTTTTTACACCTAGGGATGACAACAAACAGTGAGCACAAGGGGTAAAGCACACATGGCTTGCAGGCTCCAGGTTCAGGAGGAGGAACTGCCTCAACCCACCTCCTTAGGCAGATTCCAAGTCTCCTCCAGAGCACTTGAAAACCAGCCCCTTTTGCCCCATCACACATGTGGAGTGGGTGTTTGCAACCCCAATCTGCAATCCCCTTCCTTTAGATGGAAAATGGTAATGCTCTGATTCCCTCTGCTGCATTTTTCACATGACTGACCACAAAACTATTAATATCCAAATCCAGAGCTGGTTCAGTGAGACAAGTCATTCCCTCCATGGAGAGGAAAACCACAACTTCTTCCATCCCTGGAAAAACCTTTGTGACTGCAAGACCAGCAGCTCAGATGTAGTAAGGACAGTTCTGGTTTGCTGATACACCTCAGTGGAGAACGTCAAACAGCATGAAAGAGTTGGGCTTGTTTCTTCTATGCCTCCTTCGCATCTCCAGGAAGGGTGAGTTCTGAACTTGCTACAAATCCCTGCCTGATCAGGGCTTTTCTTCTCACTCTAGTCAAAGTGCCAGGGGAATTGCCTGGTACAATGAACTCTCCAAGAATTGCACCATCCATCGCATTGCTTAAAAGGGTCATGAAATTCCAGGTGCATGCGGGAATACTGGGAAAAACTCAAAGGCTTGACTCTGCGATCATCAGAAATCTTTGCTTTTGTGTTTTTTACATTTTCTTCCTTTTTTAACTTGTGCAGGGAGTTATTCTTCATCTAACATTTCCCCCTGCATTGTCAGTTGGATGTAGCACGTCCATCACCACCCAGAAGCACTGTTTAGTGTTCCTGGGGGTTATTATGCAACAGACACAATTTACTCCAGTTCCACTGTGCACTTAAGCTCATGTTTAACTTCAAGTATGCACTTAAGTTCCATTAAACCCACTGGGATTTGCTTAGATATACTGTGAAAGAGTCAACAGAGCAAGGCTAGTATCTGTGGTGGACTCCAGCTCTTGATCTTGTTATTGTGTTTGCGACCTCAAATCATTCCCACCGACAACTAGCGGACACACTGATCCGACAGCTCCTTTCAGGAGTTACCTCGTGTAAAGTGTGTAGGTTATTTGCCTATGCTCTTCAATCCCATAAACAATGGAGGCTGGATATTAGCAAGAGGACGCCATGGAAGACCTCCCATGCTGAAGCTTTAAGGTTAAGGTTAAATTATACACAAGATGCTGACAACTCCCTCTCCTTACAACCGAGGCAAACTGTGTTTCCATAGAAATGGGTGGAGCTGGTGACATTAGAAGCACTTATTTTTAACATTATTTCTCATGTGGAAGGCAAGGGGTTGTTTATGTGCTAAAAAGAACGTGCTTTGCTTAAGATTTAAAAACAAAATGCAAACCAAAAAGGTGGCAGAGAAAAGCAAATCGTGCACTCAAAAGCACATGATCTGCAGTTCTCCAAAAGTGAGGGTTACAGTGACATGCTGTAAAATAACCAAAAGTAACATGAGATAAACTAGAAAGGAGCAGCATCTTCTGTTTTCCCTGCCAGGTCTTTGTGCTCAAAGTCTATGAGCTTCCTGGAGCTCCTGTGGCCAGGCAGCCTTGCGTATTGGACTGCTGAGGCTGCAAAGGGTACTCACACAGTTATAACGAACAACAAGGCAGCCCGACTCCAGATCTCAGCAATCGAAGTACCAGCTTGGCTCTGATTCCAGATAAATAACTTAATGGCAGAGAACTGGTCCTGTGTTGGCCTTTGCCCATTGTGCAGCACACAATAGATTAATACGAGCTGCACTGCCACTGAGATATTTGCCAAATATTATGGAGAACAGATATATGAACACGCAAAAAAAAAAAAAAAATCTTATCTTAGAGTTTACTCGATTAACCCAACAGCTGAACGCCCACAGACCGTAGTGAAGCCAGAGGGATCAGGGATGGGTGGCAATTGCAGGAGGCCTTTACATTTTTTGCAGTTATTCTCAGCTATTGAGGGGAAAACTCCTGATTTAATGAAGCCATCAAGTGACTTTTATAAGACAGGAATCTAGCCACAGACATTCCTGAAGCCACAATCTGCTGCTACAGCTGCTGCAATTAGCGAGACAGGGTATAGATACCCACATCTATATGGAAAGCACTGCCTACAGGTACTGTTTGTTGATGCTGTTGGCTCCTGGGGAATAGAAATGGATGAGACGCTGAGTTTTCCCTATATACTTCAGAGGTGGGGAGCATCCAGTTAGGTGAAAGCTGTTTTCATCATCAGGCAGAAACAATCAGACTGGGTCTGGTGGCAGCAAGGTTCAGCTCCCCGGTCTGCACTAGGATTTACTGTGACTAAGTTTGGCTAAGGGAACAAAATCCCAACCATTTGTGATAACTCAGCTGGAAAACTCGGGATTTCCCATGCTGTAATGGCAGGACAAGGCCTGTCTGGGAAGAGACCGGCTGCTGGAGCCCACGTAGTGACAACCTGCTCTGCTAACAGGGAGATGCTTTCTGTGTTGTCAAGGGCATCCTCCTCCCTACGACAGGAGCTGATAGAGGGAACTCGCCTGTTCTCACCAGCCCTTGCAAGATGAGTATCTCCGAGTCTTGATTCAGATCCTGTCACAACTTACAAGTAAGATGCTACTTTGGGATGACAGCAGCACTGAGCACTAGAAACATCAGCTGTTCCTACCTTCCCCGGGGGTAATCCAACCACCAACGGATTAGTGGAACAAACACTGTAACGCAGGAGAGTGTGTGCACGCACTCAAACGCAGGGCTGCTGCATTTACCACACTCCAGCGCCTAAAGCACTGAACACATGCAAAACTTACTTTTCGCCTTTTTTTAGGAAAAAAAAAAAAAAAGAGGTCTTTGCCTCCAAGCACATAAATGTCTGTTAACTGCAGAAGACACTGTTACACTACTGATGATGCTATTGCTCACCTGACAAAGAAGAGGCCTGCCCAAGAATTAAATCACTTGCAGCATGAGCTAGTCCATCCCCTGAGCTCTGCTGCAGACTGGTACCACATCCAGACACAGTAACCGGGATGCACAATCATCCCCAAGTCCTCAGCAAGAGCACCCAGCAGCACAGGGCCCACCACGGAAACACAGCATCCATTTTCTGAGCAACAACAGAGCCGATGCAGGAAGCATGCCCAATTTCCCTCCTAAACGCTCCACATAAATCAGTCTTGATCATCTCTTTTTGCTTCTAGGTGTGCAGTCCAATGGCTGGTCCGTTCATGTCCCATCTGATGTTACTGGTGAACTTGGGAAGATGGTGATCCTGCCCTGTACTTTCACACACCCCTACAAAACGTTTGACCGGACCCTCACTGCCATTTGGAGGATCAAGGAACCTTACAACGGCACGATAGTTTTCAAGTGCATTAGCCAGAGCGCCGGCGAGCTCTGTAAGACTGCCATCAGCTACAAAAACAAATACAAACTGCTTGGCAACCCCCGGCACAAGGACCTTTCCATCAGGATTGACAATCTGACCTGGAGCGACAGCGAGAGATACTTCTGCCGGGTGGAGTTGTCTGGAGATATCCATGACAAGTATGAAAGCAGGAATGGGATAAAGCTGCATTTGATTGGTAAGAGGGCATGAGAACCAAAGGAGGCAAAGCCACCCCAAAGGGAAGCAAGAGCCACAAGATGTGGAAACTGATGAGGTGGTAACAGAAGTTGCCCTGAGATGGTCTTCCAAAGGGTTGGCTTTCCCAGCTCTGGGGGTCATTTATAACATTTGGGCAGGGAATACTCATTGTCTTCTGCAGTCTTCCAGTATGAGGTGATGTGCTCAACGCAGGGAAGGGAATAGGAACAAAACCGGTAAGGAAATAGCCAGGCTCTGGCTGCTGGGGTAAGAGCCAGCCAAGTCCTGGGCATCCATGCTCATTGCAGAGGGGTTGGGCTAGATGACCATTAGAGGTCCCTTCCAACCCAAACCATTCTACGATCCCACTCTGTCCCTGCAGCACAGGATCTGTGCAGGCAGCAGAGAGGAAGGCAGGGATGAGCAGCCCATGGGGTGGCGTTAAAGATATCCTTGTTATCAGGATTTAAACTGGAGAGCCTGGCTGCCGAGTCTGCGTTAGCAAGTGTAAGCACAAGCAGGCTTGGATGGTAACAGGGCCTTGGGAAGACAGGATACCCGTCTCCCACATGCCATAGGTCTAAACTCCTCTGGAGCTCGAAAGGTTAAGTACAAACAGCCTGAAAACCAGCTCTGATCAACAAATGTCAAACTTGGGTAGCTGGCAGTCTCTATTAACACCTAAAACTCCTTGGGCTCACCCAACCATTGAGTTGCACCCAAATCAGAGGGCACAAGGAGCTTCACGTCCTCTTGAAGATTATTTTGCTATCTCCAGCTTGGGCTGAAATGTTGTTTGGAATCCTGAGCAAAAAAAACCCAGCGCTCTCACCCGTATCTGGCTGAAAGCAGCATCTCCAGCTGCCACAGTCACACTTGCTAAGCATACCTGATCCCGTCTCTCTGGAGAGCACACAGCCCCAGGCTCCTCCAGTGTTGACCAGGGGATCACTTAGAAACCACAGGGGCAACAGCCACAAGGCAAAGCATCTTTGAGGCAACACTAGGCACCGGTCTCACAGGGTGAGAAGTCCATCCACAGGGTGGACGTCCGCATGGAAGTGACACCTGCATCCCCAAATGAGCTTGGGACCCACTGCAACAGCTGTTGGATGGAGGTACGCAGGGCGTTGCTCCTTCCAGCGGAGCCTGTAGACTAAACAGACACAGGGAAGGAGAGACACGCAGGGAGGTGGAACCACACTGCAGCCAAAATCTGAGTCTCAGAGTTAGACACTGCCCATCGGCTCCCACCGAAGCCCACACACTGCTCATAGTACAGGAACCCAATAAAAGAGCCCACTGCTGCAGTGGGACGCGTTTGCTCCGTCAGGCGAATAATATGGCTGAAAAACGCCTTATTTTAGAGCTGCACAGTGGGAGAGACATGGCAGAGCAAGCAGGGGTGAATCTCCAGCACGGACCACACAGCCCCAGCTGTGCCCCTCCATGCCCAGGGTTCCCACAGTCCCTGTGCCAACTGCCCCCCCGGGCTGCGACGCGCTTTGTTCAGATCCAGCATTCATTTATAAGGAGACACAGTTCAGGAGAGCGCTCATCCTCTCTCCCCGGGTGCGCTCGCAGATTGAGGGAGCACTAGGAGACCCAGGTGGCCTCGGGAGCAGACTCAGACCTTACTCACGAGTGCAGAGGTGCCGTGTATTGGACAATTTTGTCTGTGAAGTGAAACTGCCTTACGCCTGCTGTGCACCGCGGGCATCCAGATGGGACCCGAGGATGAGCTCAGTTACTTCTTGGGAAGTTCTGCGTAGTCGAGGCTCTCCTTCACTTGGAGCAGCTCCTAAGCACCCACACACAGAGCACGACCAGGGCAGGACAGCAGCAAAATCTGTCTCTCAGGGGCTGCCTGGATTTTAACATCAGAGGAATGATAACATAAGCAGATAAGGTACCCAAGCTGCACCCCGCTTTGGGATCAGGCACCAACAGTATGAATGGGAGGGGTTAAATAATGCTTAAATGGCTAATTTAAACACCAAACCAGGCAGACACATGACAACACACGCAGATAGCTTTCTTACAGATCAGTCCTCCAGCCTCAAACCCCTTCTACGTTACACAGCCAAGGGGGAAGATGAGCTGTAGGTGGTTACACTCTCCGCATTTGCTGTCCAGCCCAGCAGAAAAAAAAAAAAAAAAGAGATAAATATTGAACTCCTGCTTTTCCTCTGTGAGGACAGTCATTTAGTTCCCTTTCACAATGCCTTTAGGAACCAAATGCATGGAGTGGGCCAGCGGGTCCAAGAGGAGAGGACCAATGGGTAAGACAAGCTTGGTCGTATCAGCTATGCTTCCTTAGTGGACTAGACCAAAGATGACGTGTTCAACAGCGCCTCTCAACATTTTGCAACCCCCAACCAATCTTTACCACGGTTCACTCAGTCACACCACCCTATACGCTACAAATACAGGATACAAAATTAGTGGCCCTATCCTAGTATTGGAGTGCTACTCCAGAGCAACCAGGAACCTACACCAGCTGTTACATGTTTACTACGGGGTTGGAGGAAAACATCAAAAATATGTTGTAGCAAAGACTGGAAAGGTTCCCTGTTAATAGTTTGCCAAATCTAGCAAGTTCCAGGCACCAAGCAAAGGGCTCACACAAACAGATCCCTCCATGTGTGCTCTACAGGTCAGAGACCAAGGGAGCAGCCATGAGATGCTTGTAGGAGAGCACCATGGTTGCCTTCTCCTGGACCACATGGAGATGTAGCCAGTCAGAAAGGTCATCAGCTTCACCTGTGCCTATGTCATGGGTGGCAGTGGACTGTGATTCGTGGTGCAACTGCAGAAAGCAACCCATCTTCACGGATGATTGCCCTGCTACAGCACAGTGCCTCTGCCTTCTGCCACCATGGAAGGTCAAGTTGACAGAAGCTCAGAAAACTGTGTAAGGCATTACAGGGGTAAAACAGAGTACACATCGTTGCACACAGGCTTTTGGTGAGTAAACCCCTTTGCTCCTCTATCCAATACAGGCAGGGTGGGGAAATCTAGGGAGAAAACAGGGCTGAGAAAAACAAGGAAGAGGTTTGATTCCAACATGATACAACACGCTGAGGGTCCACCAAGACCAAGAGTTCATTCCAGGTGTCTTTCGTTAGACCTGCCTTTGAAACCTGATGCACTTTCCCTCCCCTGTTGTGATTTCTTCAGCTGCCCCCAGGATCATCAACATCACTGTCAGCTCCAACGGGGATCGCACCTTCCAGGCACGCTGCACTGCCGAGGGTGAGCCAGCACCCACTCTGACCTGGACTGGACCATCCTACAGCAACCTCACCTCCATCACCAGCACGAACCATCGCGTCACCAAGGAGCTCCAGTACCTGACCCATGATGGAAAATACACCTGTACCGCTGTCAACAGCCACGGGAGAGCAGAGGGGGCTGTGTACTTCTATAAATTCAAAGCGTCCAACAGCTCCTTCTTCCTGATCCTGATCTTTGTGCCGCTGGGAATTAAAGTGCTCGTTTTGCTGGTGATACTGGGCTTCACCGCTTTCTCAAGAGGAGGTACGTATTGGTAGTCTTCCTCCATCAAACTGGTAACCAGCAGTAGAATGCAGCAAATAAAGGCAGGCAGGAGGGGTTGGTTGTGTTTTGGGTTTCTTTTTTTAATTATTATATGATTTTCCACCCAAGGAGAAGGGCATTTCTAATGGGAAATCTAAGAAAAGTAAGAGGGACCTCCATGCTGGCTCATCACAGCCTGCAGAATGGAGGTCTCCTTCAGAAAGGGACCTTTGGAAAGACAGAGGGAGCAGGAGTTTTCCTGTGCCTGAGGAGAAAGGTTAATAAACTCAGCAATTAGAAGAGAACCTACTGCCTACACAACCAGATTTTTAATTTTTTTTTTTTTTTTTTTCCTCTTGAAGCAGACTAACTGCTACCTCTTCCCCTGCAGCCCGTGGGCTGGATTTACCTTTGCTGCATCCCACCCAGCAGTTTAATCTCCTGGGGTGGGCATCCTTGTTCTACAGACCACCCCTCTTGGTCCCCTGGGCCTCGCTATCCAGGTGCTTCCCCATCATTAGTGAAATCCCATCACCCAGCCATGCCAGGCTCACGAGAGCAGGGAAACCCCAGCTCGCAGGAGACGAGAATCAGCTCGTGGACTGAGGGATGAAACCTCTCCAAGAAGCCCAGAGGCTGCTGGCCCCCAGCCCACCACCCTGCTGTGCAATGAATGGCACAGGGTGGAGGGGACCAGGAGGGACTCCAGGCTCTGCCTCTCAGGCTGGATGAGATGTCACGTCATGGTGACTCATCTGTAGAGAGTCTGATGTCAACACCTTGCAAAAGCCACCACTTGCCTCTAACTGTAGAAGCTGTAAGACAAGTCAGAAATTATTTGCTCCTTAAAGTCCAATGCCAAATTCCCAGCCTCATGAAGGGGATGATACACCTGACAAAAGGTCTTCTCCCAATGGGGAGTGTCACCACCACCCTCCAAGTGCAGCTTCCTGACAGGTCGAGGTCAGTCCTGGCTCTGCAGCTCACTCCAACCACACTGCTAACCCACATCTTCCTTCCCACTTCACAGGTCCCTCTTCTGCCCCATCCAGCCTGCCCCGGTAAGGACATCCTGCCTTCTACAAATCTAGCAGGAGGGTGGAGATGGCTAAGGAGAGAAATACAACATGTCCTTGGTCTTGGCAACAACCTTCTGGCCTGACAGCAGGCTCCTGGGACAAGCACAGGGTTGGGCTGATAGCCAGGCGAGCCGGTGTCAGGGACCAAGGCTTGGGAACTGCTGGGAGGAGGCTCTGGCATGGGTAGAGCTGAGAAGAGACCCCCACTAATATGAGGACACAGGACTGGGGCAGCAGGTTGGAGAGACCACGGCACATGGATGCTGCAGCAGCAAGGGGCTAGCACAAGCTCAGGTGGGCCATAGGCCCAGAGCATAGTAGGAAGCCACAATAAACTAGCAAAATAACCACCCACCCAAGGGACAGATGAGGGGAACAGGCTGGGATGGCATCTGCGGCAGCTGATGAACGACCAACGAGAGAAGGAAACTCTATGCAACAGGAACCTTCCCCCTCCTCCACACCCCTGTCTCTAACGGGGCAGAAAAAGGGCCTATGTCAAAGCCAATGAGCTCTGCCAAGTGTGGAAGAACATAAGGAGATGCCAAAAAGCTCACCTCAGAGCCAGCTCAGGTGTGGCAGGGCCCGATCCTTTGGCTGGCACCCATACCATGCTCCCACAGTAGCCTTGGCACTTACCATTACCCAGCACACCACCACTCTTGGACACTCCTGACAGCTGTGGTGGCCAAGATAGGAAAGGATGGGGGCAAAAAAAACCCCCTACAAACTCAAGAACAAAACCAACTCTAAGGCCTAAAGCCTAAAGCAGCTGTACCTGAGGCCAGTATAATTAATCTGCCTGGGGCTCCTCCCTTCCAACCCGAGTTATCCCTGTGTGATGTCTCCTTCCCCCATCTTACCCAAGAAAGATGGCCATTTCAGCAGGACAGTCAAGTGTACAGCATGAGGACACTGCCAAAGAGGCAACGGGGATTTTAATCCTACAGTTAAATTTGTATTAATTATTTGCAACAGCACAGTTTGGCTGATTTAACTGCATCCAAACCATACTACATCCTTGATTGTCTTTGTATAGATAGATAAAGCTTAAAAACCAAGATCTTCCACGTTCTATGTGAGAAGATCCTCCTCAGGAGAGGTTTGCACCATGTCCTGAGGCCCTGAGCAGCAGGACAGTAGTACAAGTTAATGCTAACGGTGTAGGAGACCAGTCTGGATGCTTAAAGATGTAAAACATTAGATGCAACTCAGACACTTAAAAGCTACCCGCTGCAGAGGGGAGGATCGTACCAGAGAGCACTGCAGACACTTACCTGACACTCCTTAGCTATTACTGAAGCCACGTAGGAAGCCTAGAGCAGCCAGAAATGTGTCTTCACCTTATTCACTTCTTCCACTGCCAGGCCACAGCTGCCAGACTCCACCTACGAGAACTTTGACCGCAGACACGGCGGCAGCCAGACTTTGCCGACAGAAAGAACAGCATCGAGACGCAGCTGAGGAGCTGGGCGATCTCACCCACACCCGCTCGCACCGTTCCAACTCCTGTCTGCTCTGTACAAGCGTGCCTTTCCCAGTGAACACAAGACTGCCCTTGACTGATGCACAGAAGGTCAAAGAGGCCTTGCAGGTGCATGTTTGCCATCCCTGATGCTGCTTCATAAGCAAGAGAAGCCTTTAAAGGGAAGACAGATGAAAGAAAAGAGAAAACAAAGAGGGATGGATCTGGAAGAGCAGAAGAGCATCTACGTAAGACGCCAGTTCTAACCAACCTGTGTGTTTTTAGCCCATATCAGATAGCGTTTAGCAAGCAGATAACACACTGCCATTTTCTCACATCTTTTTGCTTTGGCATTTTTCAAATGTTATTTCAAACAGCAGTTTCCACCACTCTAGCTGTCAAGCCACAGGCAGCTTCCTACAGCCCGCAAGTGAAGTATTTTCAGGTTTCAAATACCAGCTGTGGAAAAAAAAATGCTCCTGGAATTCTGTAATTTCGGGGCAGGGGTGTTGGTGTATTATTTTTATTATTCCTTAACTTCCAGAAGAGTTTATTTAAAAGCTTAAAAAAAAAATCTTAACTTTCAAGGAGTCTGAGTAAAAAGGAGAAGGAGGTTTTCCAAAAGCTGGTAGAGCTGAAAGCAAGACATGCAAAGGGTAGTCTGTATTGTAACTCTACTGCAGCTCCTAGTGCTCATGTGCACACACAAGCAGAATCTCAGAGCTTTATGATAAATATGCTGTGAAAATGTTTCAATAAACTAAATTGGCTTTTTTTTCTTAATAAAAAAAGAAAATTATTTCTAAACAGTCTCCATCTCTGTTTCATGAAAAAATTCATTTAAGGCCTGACTATGCATCTCAAATTCTTCTGACATTAAGTCAGTATTACAAAGTTACTGGCCATCCACAGACAAGTCTCTAACCCAAGTGTGAACATGCTCCAAGACCAGGAGAATAGACCCAGCTTATGGTACAGGATGATGCAAGTCAGCCTGGAGTCTTGGTCAGGTCCAGGAGAGGGCTGTGAAAAGCAGCGGTTTGGCATAGAAGAGGAGAAAGAATGAGAAAAGGAGTGACAAGAACCTACTTTCAGGTTTATATCACTGGATTCGATGCTCCGTGCAATCATTCCAGGACAGCAGCTCCAAAATTCTTCTCCTAATGATGGTGCTTCTGGTAGCAGCCACCGCTGGCCAGGAGCCCAAGCTGCTGCTGAATTACCATCAAGCCTGAGCTCCTGCTTGCAAGCTCACCCCCAGCCTGGGAATTATTAAAGTTCACTTCTTCATAACATCTGCGCTAGGAAAGTAAAGTGCAACTTCCAATGACTTGGCCAAAGTAACAAGGGAAAAAAAAAAAAAAGAAATTCTCCAACTAAACTGCATGAATTATCCAAGAGACACAATTGTTAAGTAGTTGACATTCCAATTTCATCTCCTTCCACTGCAATCCACAATGCTAAAACCAACACAAATCTCAGTTTTCCTTCTGAGATTACCTGGTTACATTTATGATGTGAACAAGAACACTGCAGTTTAGGGTAGGAGGGAGGGTGGGACCGTGAAAGTCTTTCCAGAAACGCTAATAAAAACCAAGAAGTCCATCTGTTGGGCATCATTTGGAGATTAAGACCCCAAGCTCCAGAGTTCACGTTTGTGACAAAGAACTGCCAGTGGATCTGTTGGTTCATAAAACTGCTCCCCTGTATTTGAGGAAAGCACAGGTTCAGACTTCTACCACTACCATGCTCTCAGAGAAGTCAGAAGATTGGTTTGTGGGTGACACACAGCATAAGCAGTAGCTCACGGTCAATCCTCCCTACTTGTTAGGGCCTACCATAGCATTATTCAGGAGTACTTTAACCATGATAAAACAATCACTTTCATCACAATTATCAGACTGAGAAATGGGAAAAAAGCCAACAGCACCATTTCTATTACATTTTAAGCTGTAAGCTGCTAAAGAAGCTGTTTCAGTGGTCAAGACAAACAGACATGATGATGGCGTCAGTGGTGTCTGCTGACAGCAGTGGACCCAGCCTAGTCCGGCCCTGGCCACCAGCAAAGGCCTCAGCAAGAACATTATACCACCAGCACTGGAGGCATAGCTTTCCCCTACTTCCCTCCACACCACCAGCCTTCCCTTCATTTGGGATAAACACCAAATTCCACAGTCTGGGTCAGCTGTGAGCGCTGAAAGAACAGAACTAATGCATCACTCTACGGTCACATCACCACAGAGGTCTGGGGGATTTTGCCAAGACAGAGAAGCATTATTTCTGCTATTACATATAGGTGAGGCTTCTCCTGGGCTCTGGGCACAAAAAAAAAGCAGGCTGTTGTGTCACATATTAAATCCAGGATGTCAAATAGAAGAGTCTCCAGACCTCCACCAACTGAGCAATTGCACAGCATTCCCCCATCTTACTTTCACCTCCAAGAACAATTATGTATTACATGATACGGATTCTTCCAGCAAGTTGAAAATAGTATGGCTTTTGTCACAAATTGCTTGATTTTTCATTTTTATTTTGCATGGTCTTTGCAGACATAGCGTGTTATAAATACAACATTTGTAAAAACTCAACAGCTGAAACAATGTCTCATTTTGAAAGTGCATTTCAAACACACATATTTCTGACTTCTTCACATTTTTATGCAACTGATCAACAACACTGAATCTTATAAAACCAGTGCTTTTAAGTCTTTGAGGGGGGGGGAAAGGCAGCAGAATGTATTCTTCCAGGTGTCAATATTCCAGAAGTCTGTTAAAAAACATGCTGCATCGATATCTGATTAATATACAGAGGGATGTACATATGTGTGTGTGTATATATATATATTTGTAGGCTTGCAGATACAGCAAAGAACTCTAAGACCACATTAGGATGAAGGTGATCTAATGACCCAGCTGGCATAGTGAGCAGAATCTGTTGAGAAGAAAAAGGTGATTTGCTCTCCAGCACCAGAACCACTGTTAAGAGCAACACTTCAAAGCATTATTGACCAGACAGTAGGTAGCACATTTCCTTCCCCTAGTGACCAGAACTAATGTTCTAACATGTAATCATGTTCTAAACATAAAGGCACAATTAATGGAGGAAAAGAAGCAGCGATCACTGTTCTTTCAGAGAGGTGTACAGATTGGGACTGCAGGACCTTGGGCCACCTCGAATAGATCAGTGATAAAAGGGACATTAGACAAGCAACTAGGGAAACTCGCCTTCTGCTTTCCCTGAACAAAAGTGCATCCTACGATCAGACATGGCAACAAAACCAGTGATCATTCAGCTGAAGCAACAGATCTACAGGCTCATGGTTCATGCTTTGGCAACAGAATTTTAACAAGTGATCACCAAATTTAATAGAAGAATACCTTTTCACAGTGTCATCTAAAACCCTGTCATGTCATGCCCAGCTAGGCAGAATAACCTTAAGTGGTGGGTGTCCATTTGTTAAGCCGGTATTTCCTAAACAACCAAACTTTCAGAATTAAGGAAGCCTATCCAACATGAACATAACTGACTGCTCCCCTACCGGACACTGGGCATCCAGAAAATCTGTCTCTGGATTTAAATCACCTGACCTAAAAAGAACTTGGCTAGAAATTAAATTTAAACAAGCAATATGGATGCAGACTCACTAATATTTAGAAAAATAGGAAAAAACCAAAGTTCCCTAGTTCAAACTTTGGTTTGTACTTACAGGAAGCGTGAGAAAATTGTAAGCATGCCTTTCTACTACAGACTTCTGTAGGATAGCAAAAAAAGCCTTTCAACTACAGGCTTCTATGAGATAGCAACAAAGTCAAAATTCAAAATACTACCTTTCCAAACACAGGGATTTCACAAGTCTCCAGGCACACACTCACATAAGATTCAGAGGTATCCTGGTTAAGAAAGTCAAAACCTCTTTTATACACAATCCTCCACTCACTTTGAACTGGCCTGAGCAATGACATGTTGGAAAATAAAAAAGGCACAAAGCAAAAGCTTAAGATGCTACAGGATGAGCTTCGCTGTCTAATAGTATCCTCCTCTCACATGTGCACCATACACAGGGAGATATTCAAGTGTTTTCAGTCAACAAAAACAAAGCAATTCTACAAGCCTACAAATCAAAAGAAAAGAAAGAAAACCTCAAAGAGCAAAACACTTGCCAGTGTGCAATCCCCATTCATATTTCTGAGTTAAAGTGGAACTCTGAAAGGTAAAAATTACTTGTGCAATAAAGACATTAAATGTAAACCAGAGTAATCAACATTGCATGATTCTGCGAGCTCAGTGCCGCTATCGTATGCTGTCCAAATAATGCACTTCTGGGTACAGAGTGTTAATAAGGAGAGCCAAGAGATTATTGCCATCTCGAAGACAGTGCTCTGGATGCTTGATGAACTGGGAAGCCTGGGAAAGTTGCTCTTGATAATCCATATACTGTTTGTTTGACGCCATAGATTCAAGAGCATGCAGTGCCTATAGATACAAGGGAAAATTCTGTTAGCTGTGTGTACTTCTGTCCATAACAAACCTGTTCATGAGCCATCATGTGCACAATTCCCCTAGAAGATCCTTATCTACTAGACAACCCGGAGTATTTTGGACAAAACATTTGTAAAATACAATCACATAACAGCGTTTCAAGTCAACTCATATTTTTCAAGCTGTTATCTCCGAGATCAACACAACTGTTCTATCAAGGCTTGCTAGGATTCTGTAACCCAACTATCATCAAATGTTTACTTCATGAACTCAAAACATGGTTTCAAAGAAATTGCACTGAACAAACTGCAATACACTTAATTATCCATTTCAGGTTGATCTTATGAACTTCTTGACTTTTATGAAAGTATTATCTTGCTTACATTAATAATATTACAGAGACAACGTCAAGTGAGAAATTATACGTGAGAGAGCCTATGCTGGCAGTATCAGCCAGGGCAAATGCTGGAATTCTGTCTGAACAAGTTCCACTCACTTCTTAGAGAAGCAAGTTGTAGCAAATAAGTTACTTTGCTTTGGTTTCTAATCAAATCCTCCTTCCTCTTCTCATGCACTTACTGGAACAATAATAACCGTCAGCGCACATGCTAAAGAAGGAATGTTTATTTGTCATAGGGCTTTTAAGCCCTGATCTCACATAAACAAATGTTAGTGTGAACGCAGCCCTTCTTTATCACTGAAAAGCAGTACAATCACAGCAGCACTGTTTTTTCCTGTTTGTTTTAAATTCCTTCTACCTGCTATGTCCCAAAGTACCTGAACTCAGGGTTTACAGACGTAAGTTCATCTACACCTTTTCAGTGTACAATATTAGAAACTGATGCCTTCATATTAATACAGAGTGCTGTATAAACAGTTTTACCTAGGATCACTTCAGGTTAGGGCTCAGACACACAGTCCTGCTACCAGAGTGCAGCAAACTCGCATCATCACCCGGCCTTGTCTCTGGCAAATGGTATTTTTATGCAAAAAAGTAGAAAAGTTTGTGATACACTCCCTTCCTCGTGAAGACAAAGCTATTTCCGAAATTCAGAATTTAGAGCCAGATGTAAAGCAGTAGCAAAAAAAGATCAAGGGCACTCAGCGCTAAATAAAATCAACAAGTTGAGAGTGGGATTTAGCTTGAAGAAATGCTCTTATCAGCTTCACCCCACAAGTTGAGCAAGCACGCAAAGAGAGCATGTCAAGAGGCCAGCAACTGGCACACAATACCTGCTGGGCCTTCTGCGACAGCTTCGGCTCTGACCCGGCTTTCAGTCGGACTTGATTCTCTGCAGGAATCTGCACCAAGAGGAAGGCAGACAAACTGCGGGCAACCACCCGAAACCTTGCATAGGGAGAAGGAGAGAGAGACAAGGTAGCATCAAATTTGCAAGTCCTCAACAGCAGATAAACTGGAAGTTCTAACCCATGAGATATCTCTTGCGTGAGGACCTTTTTCAATGCATTAGAAAAAAATAAATGCCTTTAATGTATACATAATAGGATATCATACATACTAGAGGGTAATACCATACATATGAAATGTTACATGAGTTCCAAGCTTAGCTGAAGCCTTGAGGTCCCATCTGAAATAGTCCTTCATTTCACAGCCTTTGAAACATCCTTATCACCCAAATCGAGGGATGAGTTAAACAAAACTAAGACTTCAGAGCAATTTCAACAGGATTGCATCCCAGAAGGTCTTTACAAACATAAAGTTATGTTTAGGTACTGCGTTGAATTGGTGTTACACAAACATTTAAGTATTTTTTCTTGGCGTTCTTTCCATGGTGAACTTGATTTTAAGACTGAACAACCAAACCTAGTGTCTCTCTTTAGAAGAGAAAGCGAATACCAAGCGAGCACATACTTCTTTGAGTTTCTCTTAACATTCGAAATGCCTCAAGGTGAAGATGTAAAAGGCAACAACATGTGATCATGCAAAATTCTTGTGACATCAACAGGAACAGTATTCTACAGACCAGGTGAAAGCACTTCCCTCTCATGAACAGTCTCCCTACAAACTTCACTGCAGTTGAACCTTAAGCCAGAATCACAACTGCTTTTTCTTTCCTTTTCCACCACAAACTTTGCAGAAGTTCATATCCACTACTTAACCAGATTCAAACACTTGCTACAATTTTTCTGTGATGCGCCCGAACAACTTTATAGATTTGGGGACACACTAGATTCAGAACACCTTTTGACATTGCACTGTGCAATCTGGGTCCAGGCTGCAGCTTTTTTAACATAGCGACTCAAATAAATTAAACACATCTTCAACCCTTACCTGGGTGACAAAGGAGACCTCCTGCCAAGCCCAATAGCACCAAGAATTCCAGAACTCAGTCTCTCCTCAGCCAGCTGACTCTGCCTGCCTTGGATTGACAGCAGTGTCCGAATGACAGATTCGATCAGAATGGTGTCATCTTGCTCCATCTGAATCAAGGATAATTGCATGGCTTTGTGCCACCAAAGAAACAGCTTTGCCTCTTCCTTTGCTGAGCTTTAGGTGAGATTTAAAGAATAAAATTAAAAAAAATATATATACATATAATTTTTAAAAAGTCAGATGCATAGGTTAAGAAGTTTGTATCTCTCCCCACTAGGGCCACGAAGAATTCAGATAGTTAATTAATGACAGCTAATCTTACTATATGAGGATAGCATATCTATACTACCCCACCAGTTATTATACTGTGTAACTGCTGTTATGGATTTGATGCAGACATCAGCTAGCAGGTTTTAAGGGCCTGTAAGAGGATAAAAAAAACAATGCTTCCTTTTAAGCTTCACAACTGAGACTAAATGATATTGCAGCCGTAAGTGGGTTTAAACTTGTCTAAGACTTGGTATAAAAGGAATGCAGCTGTATCTCTACTCTTCTTTTCTTTACTTACCAATAAAAGACTTTAGGAAGCACTAGCTGTTGTTTCCACAACAATTTAAACTTTTAATATGTTCTTCTAGAAAAGGAAACTTGGAAGTTTTTTTGTTGAGCAAAGCACAAAGTGAAGTTCCCCCTATGATATTTTTAACCTTTCCCCAAACAGTTTGCAGTTTAAGTTAACAAGCTCAGATTTTCCACATAAAGCATCAGCATGAGTTTCCTGCATCAGACCATCCTCACACCACTCCGCCCAGTCATTTCCCATCCCAGGCACCCTCAGCTTTGATGTTTAGAGCTGGGTTTAATTTAATATGGTGGCTTTGCTGTCGCCTTTATCCTTTGGCAATCAAATTACTATGGCACCTACAACAGTGAAAGTATTCTTTGAGTGTCAAGAAACAGTGGGAATGTACATTTCCCAACATTATGGGAAAAAATGAACACTATATGAAAATAATGAACATTATTAAATATGAGCATTATCAACATTAATATGGAAAAATATTCACCAGGTTTGCTAAATTCTGGCCATTTCAGCAGCAACTGTAAATACAGTTGTTACATGCTGTAAGTATTACCATTTTAACCGCAAAGCTATCCATCTGTTCCCTCCAGAACCCTGTTATCCAATTAATTTGTTCTACAGCAATACAGGCCCCTAACTCTGGACACCCCACCACATTCACTGGGTTCAGATTTGGTTCAGAGCTGCCGACAGTCAGCACTGAGCAGCTTTGAACACCAGGTTTCTCAGTGTCAAGCTGATTATTTGGTACATAACGCATCCCACCTAGTGGACGTTCTGGAAAATGTGATCCATGGTGATTTAGGGTTTGCTTAAAGTATTTTGAGTGCAAATGCAATCATAGAAATCAAGCTTCTCTGACTGAAAACTGACCAAAACTGCACCAGAAGTGTTCAAGTAAATAAAATCCCCTCTTCTGTTTAACCACAACAACTCTTAGTGTTGGCACCGGGGCTGGGCAGACTTGGTAATAGCAGATATAGAAGGACCGGCCATTTCATCCAGCAGGCTGGTGATATAAACCTAAGTAACCTAACGCCATAATTATTCCAGCTACACAACTACAGCCTTATTAAAAAGTCAAGGCAGATTCACGGCCTTAACTTTAAAAGTCAATCAGGTCGAGGCAGGTCATTCTGCCCCTCTACTCTGCCCTGGGGAGACCCCACCTGGAGTACTGTGTCCAGCTCTGGAGCCCCCAACATAAGCAGGACATGGACCTGCTGGAGCGGGGCCAGAGGAGGCCACAAAGATGATCAGAGGGGTGGAGCCCCTCTGCTGTGAGGAGAGGCTGAGAGAGTTGGGGGTGTTCAGCCTGGAAAAGAGAAGGCTCCGGGGAGACCTTATAGCAGCTTTCCAGTATCTGAATGGGGCCTAGGGGAAAGCTGGAGAGGGACTTTTTATAAGGGCATGTAGTGAGAGGATGAGGGGGAATGGCTTTAAAGTGGAAGAGGGGAGATTTAGATGAGGTATCAGGAAGAAATTCTTTCCTGTGCGGGCGGTGAGCCCCTGGCGCAGGCTGCCCCGAGAAGCTGTGGCTGCCCCATCCCTGGAGGTGTCCAAGGCCGGGTTGGACGGGGCTTGGAGCACCCTGGGCTGGTGGGAGGTGTCCCTGCCCAGGGCAGGGGGGTGGGACTGTATGGTCTTTATGGTCCCTTCCAACCCAAACCATTCTATAATTCAGAAGCCTTGAGTTTCATACCTTGGGTACACTTGCTCTAGCCATTTGTTGATGGTTAGCAGGATTTTCATTTCATTGGTAAGAGTTTGGTCAGTGTTTAGGCATTGCAGCAGGTAGACATACAGGGTCAAGTAGCTTCCTAAAGACAGACACTCCTGCAGGAATTCTTCCATGGTCAGCTCAGGAACTTGGAGGGAGGCGAGTATAGGACCCCAGCCTAAATCCTGGTGGTGAGGAAAATCTATAAAGAAAACAGGACAGAACAAAGAGCATGTGAGTAAGCAGCAACTGGTAAAACCTAAGAACTGGAACTACTACTCCGTGTTCCTTTAAAATTACAGAATTCGGGCCATTTTAGCTGTTCTCCAAGTGATCAATGCGTCATGCAACTCTGATGGACAGAAAAGAAAAACTCCACTATCACAGAGCATCTCCTCGAGGTCAAGGCAAGGTATTTTCCCACCTTTCAGTCAGGATTAAATTTGAAAATGTTACCAATGGAATTTTAAGTATTTCCTTCAGGTGTACTGAAATCTGACCACATAGAATGTGGAAGAAATCAATATGTAGTTCCACAAGGGTTACGTATGAAGAAAGCCCCACTCCTTCTCCCCCTCAAAAAAAAACAAAACAAAAACAAAAACCCGCATACCACATAATTTCAGAGTTTTACCAATTAATAGTATTTTTTTCTTAAATTAGCCTATAGAACACTACAGGAGGGGACACAAATGTCTGTTTTGCTCTCTTGGGATGATTCTTTTTTAAAGAAGTCCTCTTTAGCTGGAAAAATGGCAACCATTAACACAGAGCAAATCAGTCTTCACAGAGACATATAGTTCTTGAGAAAAGACACAATTAGAGCAGCTGAAAAACCCAAACCACCATGGCCTAACTTTTCTACATCTAGTTACTACAGCACACATACGTGGGACAGCTAGGAGACATCAGATACAAAGAAAAGAGCTCTGATTACAGAAACCAGATTAAACCCCCGTTCCAGCACTGGGCATCACGAAGCTGTAAGGATTCCAGACGATTTGTATGCAATGGGCATCCGAAGACTGATCAATGTATTTGAGACAAGCAGCAGAACAAGACAGGCTCCTACCTTCATTGAAGTAAGCAGTGATGCAGGCTTCTGTCGTCTCTGCCATGTGTCGCACAGAGGCCAGGCTCTGACACGCCGCCGTGAGAAGGGGCATTGCTAGCAACCCGTGCACTTTGCTGTCGATCCACTTTCGTAAGCTCCCCCGGAGCGACTCAGCTGTTGTAACGCTCGAATTGTTCATCATCATCAGCGTTTCTGTAAAGAGACTGCTGAGGGCCATATGACGTGTTTGCAGATCCATCTCTGAAAGTCAGAAATAAGAAAGCCATTTCAGTAAATAGACCCGAGAACCCAAATTCAACTCCACCACTGAACCGTTTCTGTAGACACTGGGAAAAGCCTCTTGCTCTTTACACACCTCAATTCCTTGTCTGTACTTATGAAACTGCAATAAGACACCTGTTCTCGCAGTGTCTTCCCTTGATGAGATAGCTCATCATTCATTAAACAAAGACACAACTGATTCAGCAGAGTACATTGGAGCCCATCTTTCAACTAGAGCCTTTAACCTTGACTACAGTGCAAATAAATTGAATGATAAAGCATGTTTACAGCCTCTAAGAAAACTTGGGTATCAAAACACAGTTTAAAGCACAGCTAGAATGAAACAACCAAGATTTTAGACGATTCAATTTGAAATATGGCTGAGATGAGCTCTGAAATGCTGCGATCCCTCCATGCATTTCCAGGATTCTAGATATCCTGCTGATCCCAGTGTTCAGCCCCAAAATATTTTTTTTATAAACCATCTCTTGGCATTGCCTGAACATATTATCATGGGCCACCTGTAACAGCACTCTCAAAGCACAAACATTTCATGTGTTTGGCTCTTAAAAGTGTAACTACGGAGTAGACCTTTGAACATATTGATAAAAAACACACCATTGTTATAAAAGAAAAAATTCAAGCAACATCAGGCATTGTAGAAGCAAAAATTTCAACTGGTTAAGAAAAGCTGTACACAAAGAGGGATTAATCACTTGAAAAACATCACACAAAGAGGCATAGCCCTGGTTTCAGGAGGAGGTTGGACTACACACGTCCAGACGTCCCTTCCAATCTAAGCTATTCTGTTTCTATCATCTACCTACTAAGAAAAAAAAAAAAAAAAAGGAAAAAAGCGCCCCAAAAGTGATCTGTCATAGCACAGATCTTACCTTACCTTACCTCTCCAGTAAGGTAAACATCGTATCACAGACTAAACGAGAAAGACAATGGCAGGAGGTTAACTGACTTACCGAAGGTCACAACTAGTTTTACAGCTAACTCCCACTCCACAGGCTGCAGACCACCAAGCAGGACCACCACCACACACCTGACACCAGGGCCCACCAGATCCTCTGGGACAAGTCCTGGCACAGTGGTCATGCGAGGAGTCCAGCTTCCTCCTCTCCAGCTGTTGCCAAGAGACGGTGCTATCCTGGAGGGTCTTCCAAAAACCTCCACCAGCCCCCTCCAAACCTCACAGAGAAGCTACATCTCATACACACCACCACTTTCCTGCTGCTCCGCATCAGTGATCCTCCTGCGCTCCACAGCCTGGTTGAGAAACACCTAACATCCTCTCTTTCAGCTCTTTAACACATACAAGCACGCACAGGGGTTCATGAAACAGAGCCACTCCTCTTATACTGGAGGTCTCCACCAAAATTTCTCAGTTACAAGGAGTGTTAGCAGTAACAGGCAAGCCTTCACTTCTCTTCGAGTCACAATGAATTTTGTTGACTGTGGGGCTGTCCTACAGAGCTTGCCCAAGTAGCAATACAAGTACTGAGAGACAATTAACAGCCACACAGATTTTTGGACACTTTCTGTTCACTCTTGCTAGCACACCAGTGTGGGTCGTGGACAGGAAGAGACACAACTCCTGACAAGTACTTCTCTGTAGTACAGTGAGATGACTGATTTCACCTGAAGTTTTAGTTTGATAGCGGAAGCTCAGGATGGTACTAGTACTGAAATTGAAATCAATATAAATGCTGTGATCGTGCACACACCACACTACTAGCGTACATTAATATAGCTTCCCCTACGTCAATATAGTCAGTTGTCCCAACTGCACAACAGTTTAGAATCTTTTCTTAGACCCCAAACCCTCAGGACCAAGAGAGTGTATTTCTGTCATCCTTCCTTTTAAAAAAGGATGCAAAAGTCAAATAAGAAGAAAAAGATTAAAAAAACTAGACAGCAAAGAAAAGAAACCCTCAAGCTCCTGTGTATCAGTCAGTTTACTCACAACATAACCTCTTTTTTCTGTCAGTCCTGTCACTCTTGACAGCTCTACGGGGTAATGTTCATATTTTTGTTTTGTGCTAATATACCACCTATATATACATCATCAAAGCAACATGTCCTGCTGCCCATAAGGGAGACAGTATAGTCACGCAAGTAATTACATAGTCACAGATGTTCAACAATCCATTTGGTACAATAAAGGATCTTCACAGTTTTAAAGTAATTTGTCACTTCTTTAACACAAACCTGGAGGATTGAAGATGATTACATCATCTAGCAACTTGGACATTTCTTGTTCCAAAACCGCAAGAGTAATCTTTCCGCTTTGTTCTAAGGTGCTGAGAAATTGAACAACCTGGCGAATGTATGCTTGGCACTTCAGTGTTGCATCCTGTTAATCAAAATCAAAATCAATTAGAAAAAAAAAAATCATGCCTGGAAGTCCTTCCACATTCCATAATGCACAACAGCAGAACACTGCAAGCAACAAGAACAGCTCAGAGACACTGCAAAACCAGTTCAACTTACAAGGTGGATGTGACTATCCGAGGATGCACCAAAGCCTGCTGAGATTTTGAGGAGCTTCACTGTCAGTTCAGCTGCAGCATCCTTAGCGAGGATAACAGAGGGAGGGTAGTGACTGCTGCAGTAGCTGATGATGCTTTGATAAGATGAAATGCCCACAAGCTGCCAAGGAAGGGAGCTGGTCTGTCCAAGAAGATTTATGAGTGGTGATTCCTGAAGATTTAAAAACATTAGTCTAAGCTCCACACCTTCTTTGCTGTTTTAAATTAATATTCGCAGTACTCAATATTGGAAGGAAGCCCAGACTCCAAAATTTGAAGGAGACAGAGCAGAAACCCCACAGAAACAGATGACCACTGGGAGTTTGGCTGAAAAGCAACTCCTCATTTAAGCAGCAAGCCAACACATGGATGTCATCCCTAACATTCACACAACAGTACTCCGATTGCTGCAGCAGCTCTAATCAAGCACAAAAGTCAGACACATTTACATGTTTACATGTCAAATTTTAAGACAGCTAGAAAGAAATGGAGACCCTACAAGGTAAAGTCACTTCAACAGAGGTTTAAAAAAGGCATTAAAAATTTTTTTTTTTTAAATTAATCTAAGTTCCCAGTAGAACAGGGACAGAAGCCAAGTCCCTCGATTTTCCATTCAGTGAATCATCTGCTAACATGGGGGACTCCTCAAGCACTTATTCTCATAAATACCATCCTGAACAGTACAGCAGCCTACAGCGTCCACAGCTCACACAGGCAGTGCAGGTACTCAGATGGGAAAGTCTCTCTGTCTACAAGCAGAGCCTAGCCCCAGCTACCACCATCCTCCTCTCAAGGGTTCCTATACACCTGCAATACAAAAGGGGCCCTCCGGACACTGAAAAGCACCAAATTACTACATGTTATAGAATGAACAAATACTGGAATTGTGCTGATGGCCAACACAACCCAAAGACTGTAAGGATACAGAACTAACCCAAATTAGACTACAGAGCTGCGTCCAGCTCTGAGGCCCCCAACATAAGAAGGACACGGAGCTGTTGGAGCGAGTCCAGAGGAGGCCATGAAGATGCTCTGAGGGCTGGAGCACCTCTGCTGGGAGGACAGGCTGGGAGAGGTGGGGGTGTTCAGCCTGAAGAAGAGAAAGGAGAGACCTCAGAGCCCCTTCCAGTGCCTAAACTGCCTACAGGAAAGCTGGGGAGGGACTCTTGATCAGGGACGGGAGCCATAGGACGAGGGGGAATGGTTTTAAACTGAAAGAGGGGAGATTTAGATTAGATACCAGGATGAAATTCTTTCCTGTGAGGGTGGTGAGCCCCTGGCTCAGGTTGCCCCGAGAAGCTGTGGCTGCCCCATCCCTGGAGGTGTCCAAGGCCGGGTTGGACGGGGCTGGGAGCACCCTGGGCTGGGGGGAGGTGTCCCTGCCCACGGCCAGGGAGGGTGGAACTGGATGGTCTTTAAGGTCCCTTCAAACCCAACTACATCACGCTACTAGTGATTCTACATGAACAAGAATGTCGCACTGGTACATCAAGTACTTCTCAAGTTGCTCACGCACTAGAACACAGGGCAGAGAACTGAAGAGTTTGAGATTTAGGTCAAGGTGTCACAGGAATGTTCTGGGAGGTAAAAAAAGAGTGACAGCATGTCAGTTTAACGCATAGCTGGAGGCTAGGAGGGAATTCCTGAGGCTGACTCATACAATGTACAAACAGGTATCTTTTGAAGCTTGAGAAGCTTCTGATAAGCAAATACATTCAGGTCAAAGCATGTGAACTCTGGTAATTTTCCTAAACTGGAACACAATGTTGATCAAAGGCTGCTGGTGACATCTTGACACAGCATCTTGTAATGTCTCAGGGGAAATGGAAAACGGAAGATGGTGCAAGTGGGAGAAAGCTGGCAGATGTGAAATGGGACTTCTTGAAGATTACCCAGCGCCTCTCGAAGAGTCCTTCAGAAGCAACAGACCGAATGAGACTGTGCTAGATTTACCCACACAAAGCTCTTGGCAAAAGCAGGATTTTGGAAAGTTCAACCTAACACCCAGTGTTTCTCTTTCCTGGAACGCAACCATAAATGAGAAAAGTGCTGGGAAGTCAGAGATGGTCAAATCCCACTTCAGAACAAGGGAACAAGAAAACTCAACCTAAGATTCAATAGATAAAGTAGTCTGTACCCACTAACTCATAAGAAGCAGACAGAGACAAGCTTCTTAATGATAAATCTGGTCTTCAAGATTGTTACATCATTGTGACTTTCATCACATCATATGGAGTTAGGAGGGGAGCATTGTATAGTAAGAAATAAATGTCTGCAAAAGCAGTTCTGACTAAGGACTGAACAACACTTATTTATAACTCCTGAGACACCATGTTCAAGCAGACAAACATTTTCCTTTTAGGCAGCTATGAAAAAAAAATACACTCAGATCAAGTGCTGCTCCTAAACTCACAGGGACCAGTTGCATTGCTGAGTTGTGCCTAACACAACCAACTTGGAGTGTGACCAGTACTGAAGAGCAGGTTGGAAAACATCACAAACATGCACAGTAGGAGACAGAGCCAGGCATAAGCTTTTCATAAATGCATGATTCCTTACCACCCCTCCACACATTCATGTTTGCCACTCAGAAAAAGCAGCAAGGCCCAGCAGAAATTTACGTTACTGGCTGTAACAGAATAAACGTGAATCCATGAGCCTCCCAATTCTTCTCACAGAACCACAGGTACAAACGTCAGTCAAAGCTGCTCCTGCACTCACATCGGCAGACTGCCTTAATCAAACCGGGCAGACGCTAGACACTGTTTTCCCTCCGGTTATCAGAAAAAGTTCCACCTTAAGTTATATATAATATTGCGTATGCATACGTTATATGTAACAGCTGGAGCTGAACTTGTCAAGGGACAACAAAGAACAATAACGAGGGCTTCTACAGGTATGTCAGCCAGAAAAGGAAGGTAAAAGAAAGCATATTCCCTCTGATGAGCAAGACTGGCAAACTGGCAACAATGGACGAGGAGAAGGCTGAGGTACTCAACAACTTTGTTGCCTCAGTCTTCACTGGATACCTCTCTCCCCACACCTCTCCAGTGGGCGGACAGCACAACAGGGACTAGGGGAGCAGAGTTCCTCCCACTGTAAGAGAAGATCAGGTTCATGACCACCTGAGGAATCTGAACATACAGAAGTCTATGGGACCTGTCGAGATGCATCCCAGAGTCCTGAGAGAATTGGCTGATGTAGTTGCCAAGCCACTCTAAGATATTTGGAAAGCCGTGGCAATCGGGTGAAGCCCTGGGTGACTGGAAAAAGGGAAGCATTTCACCCATTTTCAAAAAGGGTAGAAATGAGGACCCTGGGAACTACTGACCTGTCAGCCTCACCTCTGTGCCTGGGAAGACCATGGAACAGATCCTCCTAGAAGCTATGCTAAGGCACATGGAGGACAGGGAGGTGATTTGAGACAGCCAGCACGGCTTCACTGAGGGCAAGTCCTGCCTGACCAACCTAGTGGCCTTCTATGATGGAGTGACTACATCAGTGGACTACATCAGAAGAGCTCCAGATGTCATCTATCTGGACTTCTGTAAGGCCTTTGAAATGGTCCCCCACAACACCCTTCTCTCTAAATTGGAGAGATACAGATTTGATGGGTGGACTGTTTGGTGGATGAGGAATTGGTTGGATGGTGGCATCCAGAGGGTAGTGGTCAGCAGCTCAATGTCCAGATAGAGATCAGCAACCGGTAGTGTCCCTTAGGTGTCTGTATTCGGAGCAGTACTATTTAATATCTTCATCAATGACAGACAGTGGGATCAAGCACATCCTCAGCAAGTGTGCATCGACAGCAAGTTGAGTGGTGTGGTTGACGTGCCTGAGGGGCAGGATGCCATCCAGAGGGATCTGGAAAAGCTCGAGAAGTGGGCCCGTGTGAACCTCATGAGGTTGAACAAGGCCACATGCAAGGTCTTGCACCTGGGTCAATGCAACCCCCACTATCAATCCAGGCTGGGGGATAAAAGGGATTGAGAGCAGCCCTGAGGAGGACTTGGGGGTCTTGGTGGGAGAGAAGCTCAATGTGAGCCAGCAACATGAGCTCACAGCCCAGAAAGCCAACTACATCCTGGGCTGCATCAAAAGAAGTGTGGCCAGCAGGGTGAGGGAGGCAATTCTGCCCCTCTGCTCCGCTCCAGTGAGACCCCACCTGGAGTACTGCATCCAGCCCTGGGCCCCCCCCCCAACATAAGAAGGACATGGACCTGCTGGAGCAGGGCCAGAGGAGGACCATGAAGATGATCACAGGGCTGAAGCACCTCTCCTATAAGGATATGCTGAGAGAGTTGGGATTGTTCAGCCTGGAGAAGAGAAGGCAAAGGGGCTGGGATGGAAGATGGGGATAAACTTTTTAGCAGTGCCTGCCGTGATAGGACAAGGGGTAATAGTTTTAATCTAAAAGAGGGTAGATTTAGACTACATATAAGGAAGAATTTTTTATAAAAAAATATATATAATAATATAATATAAAATATAATATAATATATATAATATAATACATTATAATATAATGTAAAATATATATAATATAATTTTTTATAAATATATATATATACTTTCTTTTTTTTTTTTAACACCATAAGAGTGGTGAGCCCCTGGCCCAGGCTGCCCAGAGAGGTGGTGGATGCCCCATCCCTGGAAACATTCCAGGCCAGGTTGGACGGGGCTCTGAGCAACCTGGTCTAGTTGAAGGTGTCCCTGCTCATGGCAGGGGGGTTCGATCAGATGGCCTTCCAACCTGTCCTGGTCTTCAAAGAAAGGCAGGGGAGAACATTTGTCATTCAGCACAGTGGCCGGTTCAGCCCAAACCATGACACAACCCAAATCATTCTATGCTTCTATGATTCTATACACATGCACAATACATATGTGCCTATACACAGGTGCACATAACATGTACGTATATATGCACATATGTTATAGATGTGTATGTAAATTCTTGCTAATACTACCTCTACTTTGCATGCGCTTATAACTAAGGCTCTCCAAAACTAGGAAAGAGAAAAGGAAACAGACATTTTAATTAAGGGCTGGCCTAAGAGACAAGAAAGCTATACTATGCAGTATCTCATACTTAACAATGAAAGTACAAACAACAGCATAGTAGCCTTATATGACAACAATTTTTTAAACACTAATGAGAGTAACATACATATCTGATCTTTCCAAAACCCAGAGCGTCATTCTGCAACTCCAGAAACTGTCGGTATTTATTTGTTTACTCTTTACAACACTACTGGATCACAGCACCTACGGAAGCTTCTTAAAATGAACAGCAGCTCTTCTTTTTTCACACAAGTTACACAAAATCCCTCACACAAGAAATTAGTCTTGGTCATCTATAGAACACAATTTGGGCATTTTACCTATGCAAAAAATACTTCTGAGTTAATCATTCTGCAAACGAGAAAGAAGTCGCATCCTGTGCCCTTGCTAGCAAAGGATTATTCTTCTGCTAAGACAGACAGGCATGAACCTTTCAAAAAAATTACCTCTTTGCCTATAAGTTGTTCCTCCTTTGCCAACAGGACCATCATACAGAGCAAACAGACAATCATATTGTGAGTCTGAGGAGGAGGGTTGGGATTCCAGGCATCAGAGAGGACACTGACCCAGTTTATTTCACATAAAACATAACCCAAGAACAAGAAACAACTCTTGGGGCTGCCTCTTTCAATCTAGGAAAGAGAAAAAAAAAAAAGACAGGCACATAAAACAATGTAAGATATTTCATAATTTTCAGTTTCTTAGCCAACTAGAAATCCACAGCCACATTTTAGGTCAGCAGAGGAGTAGAGAGATGCCACTTCTCCATCATTTTACCCATGCACACACTGTAAGAGTTGCACATATATAATTTCTAAGCCTCTCAGACAATCACTACAGAATATCAAGCTACTGCAAACCAGAAAGAAACCATCTATTACAAACTCTTAACATCCATTCCTCTTCACTCAGGAGACACTAAGAAACTCTGAGTCTGTTTAGAACTGCACGAAGAACTCATCCCAAACAGATAAGCAGTAATTTTCCACACCTATCTGCAGCTTTATGCTGTCTCAAACAACTTGGAAGTGAAAACCACATGGCAAAAGTAAAATATATTAACTCTAACTAAATATGTATTAAATACACATGTAATAAACGAGACATTCAGATACAGAAATAACAGAATACAAATACTGCCAGCTTTACAGCTCCCCACAACTTCAGCTAAGACTCAATAGCACTCCTTCACAAAAAGGAATTACAAAATGGGCAGCTGTGAATGCTACGAACAAACTTTAAAAGCTTACTTGCTAAAAGAATTGTCTCCGGTTCTCCAGCTACCTTAAAGGGCAACACTGATTATGAACTTAATTCAACAGATGCTGTGTACTCACTTTAAAGAACTCTTCCATAAGCATCTGGTCTGGATGCATTTCCCTCCACGGAAGCCTTCTGAACTCAGTATGGAAAGTATAGAGAATAAACTCCGGCATTTTGGGGGCTGTGCAACACTCACAGTAATGCATTAGATGTAACCAGAGAGCCCCACGGTGGCTTGGAAACAGCTTATCTAGAATCAAAGAAAATAGCTGAATTAACAACAGAAACAATTCAGGGAAAGTTGATTACAGAAGGAAGTCCAATTTTGAAGATGAAAAACCATAAATGCAAGTCATACTAAAATACATTTGTCAAAGAAAAAAAAATGCATATTAAGCTTTAAGGTCTTTCTCCAAATCAAGAAGTGGGGGAGCTTATAATTTCATGCCCTTCCTCGATCTTTTGAAGACATGCCAGACAATAATCTGAAGTTATAAAATACTCCTTCCATGTAGAACTTCACTGCTTTTATGTTGAGTTCTTTTGTTGTTGGGGTTTTTTTTGTTTTGTTTTTAAAAAAATCTTATGTATCTTGAATTTTTTAGAACATATATTACCACATTATTTTTAATTATTTACTTTTACAAGCTAAGTTTGAATCTAGTTCATCCCTAAAAGTTGTTAAGAGGTATTGTGAAATTATTTTTGCCATCACTATATCTAACTACACATTAGGCACAATAAGAAATGCTAAATAGGAACTCAAAACGATCAGTCCTAGAGGTTAAATTACCCCCAGAGTAGCTGTTGAGACATATGCATTGGTCATTGTGACATGCTATTGCATATGTTATATGGGAACAACATACAGACCTGGAATGAAGTCGTGCCATTCTCATGACAGCTCATTTTGTTTTGCTTTAACTTTGTTATCTGACAGATATGCATTTATCAAACATGTTATCTACCTTTGCCAAGGAAAAAAGCTGTCTTTTAAGTACGAAATAAAGAAATGCTCCTGGTACCACTGCAGTGATTATCTTTGCTAAAAGTTCCTAACAAACAAAATCGCCTCACATCCCACAGCTCAATCAAAAATCTTTTTTGGTCTGACAGAACAGAAAGCACCACTACATTAAAACACCACGGACTTCACCCACCTTTAAAGGTCTCATGCAAAAGCTTGATGCAATCTGTAAACAAACAGACCATGGTGGCTGCTACAGGAGTGTCGCTCTCTAACCAAGGGTAGCAGGACTGGTTACTTGAAAGAAGGAGTGAAGCAACACAAATTTCAGTGTTGAGTTACCAGACTATAAACACTTAAACAATTTAAATATTCTAAAGCACAGTAAATCAATACAGTAGGTAGTACACAGTAAACCAATAGAGCAGGTATCAGCAGTCCTTTCATTCAAACTCACCCCTTAAGAACTGCCTGTTTCTTCCTAAGAAGAGGTACATATTTTAATGTCACACTGAAGAGCCACAATACCATTGAGCAAGCAGAGATTACTTGTTTGATATTTCATAACTGAAATACCAAAACACAAGAATTTCTGAACGACAGCACATACCATCTGCAGCCAACCTTCTAATTAAATGTTGGAGATGCGCTCACAGCTCAAAAAGCTTTTGGCTTTGGAAGAAAGTCAGATTTAAGCATATAACATTACAAACAACTCTCCATGTGAAGACAGAAGAACACAAGACAGTAGATCATCATAGGGCTGATTTGGTCCAACGTTTCTTTACATACCACTGGCATTTGGGGTTGTAAGTGTTTGGGTTTTTTGTTTTGTTTTAAGCTAAGGAATTACCTGTATTACGGAAAATAGAAAAAGGAATCTAAAATATAAATTTGAGTGTTTATGGAACTAGGTGCAATTCGTATTTTTATCATCTCTGCCTCCTGACCAGAGCTTGGTTATATTTCTTGTATCTAAAATAATTCCTCAATCCAAGTCTTGGAAAACTTGATTTAAACTCATGAATTAGTTCTGTAATTGTTAAGGATATGACACAAGTCAGAGCTATTTAGTGGAAGGTCACAATACAGGCATGAATGAGGAAAAAAAAAGTCAGATACCAATGGAAGCCATTTTCTTATACTGTTAAAGTCCTTACTTGAGCACAAAACACATTTAATTTTAAAATGCAATATATACCTTGCATCTTCCTTATCCAAGACCAGTATCCACGGTTTAAAGAGTCCAGCAATGACAGAATACAAGGACTGCATTGCTAGAAAAAAATATAACACAGAAGATGGGTTTTTTTCTCCTCAAATTAGCAACAGTGAATATACAACACTTTTCCAAACTTGAATACAATGTCCTTTGCTTATTCCAATATTTAATCAGTTCTTCCCGGTCAAATAAAAATTTACAATACAATACATTTATTAGTAACTCTGGTTAACAATTTGATTGTTTTATACAACAATCATAAGCCCTTTGCATTGCTTAGATGTTTTATTGATATCACTTTAACACATTTGAGATTGTGGGGGTAATGACTCACACTTTAAACATGCTTATACTAAAATAAAAGGTGTTTTGGCAATTTTCTCCAAATCAAAATCACGTCATAATGAAGTTCAGTAGTCACTCATTCCCAAACCTCTGCTCAGTGCAAAAGGCTGTATTTTTATTTGAAGAAAGTATGATCTCTTCATAAAATAATTTTAAAACAAGCTTAAATACAAACAAGCTTCTTCCAACACACATAAAGATAGACCCACATGGCCATGAAGTAGCATCAACATCTCCCATCTGTATTTTAATGTCCTATTCATTGTACAAACTCAGAATAAGAAGATTTTACTGTATATTTAAATGGTCTTTAACAGAGGAAATTAGAGAAACTGAGTGACCGTTCGTAAGTAATTTGCTTATAAGACACGTTACCTGCTAGAATTCTGCTACTCCCAACAGGCTCTTGGGCTAAATTAGCAAATTCAGCGTCAATAAGTCGTTTAATAAGATACTCCAGAAATATATTCACTTCAGCCACATAAGGACTCCACTTTGAAAAGAGGCCAAAAGTCCTGAAATCCATCGAAGCCAGTCGGAGTTTGCAGAAAGATGTGGAAAGCCATTCTATTGTCTCTCTAACCTGTAAAAAGAAGGAAGCTGTTAATCAGCTACAGAAAGACTGCATAGCAGTGTTATTTGTCACTGATGGGCATCTGTTTCAGCTGAAAAACATAATAAATCAACAAAAAATCCACCTACCTGTTCTGCAGAGAGAATTTTTGCAGTATCCCGCAATACAGGGCTTTCAGTAGAATCACTTTTCTTGAAGCTTCCCTGTTCAGTCACTGGTGAAACACATCCCAAAGCTTTAAGCGATGCTTTCCAACAGTCAGGGCTTAGAAGCTGCTCTGATGAGCCTTAGGGAAAGAGAATCATAGAATGGTTTGGGTTGGAAGGGACCTTGAAGATCATCGAGTTCCAACCCCCCTGCCCTGGGCAGGGACACCTCCCACCAGCCCAGGGTGCTCCAAGCCCCGTCCAGCCTGGCCTTGAACACCTCCAGGGATGGGGCTTCAACAACCTCTCTGGGCAACCTGTTCCAGTGCCTTGCCACCCTTAAAGTGAAAAACTTTTTCCTAATGTTTAATCTAAACCTGCCCTCTTCCATCTCAAAACCATTCCCCCTCATCCTATCACTACAAAGGCAATGCCTTTGTGAAAATCAGGGGAAGGATATTAGTCCCTTTCTCAGTATGAACCAGAAAAGGTTGAAATTAGAGCTCCCTACTACATACAAAGAAAAGGTAAGGCATGAGTTTGAAAGCCCTAAGTTTAAGGGTGAGAGATCTCTCTGATTCCTAAACAGATGTAATTTAACATTCTCTCTTGGCATTTACACACTCTCTTCTTAGAGAGTTTCCCAAGCACTTAGTACATCCCTGGCTGCAAACGCATATCAAGAGACAGTTACTGCCTCAGCACACATGGTATGACAGAAAGTTCTTTTGTTCTTCTTTCAGAGGCACATCAGATTATAGGTAGCATCTAATGTCAACCAGGATATTTTCGGCAGACTTCAGTATCAGTCCCAGGTCTCCATAATTCCAGTTCTCAGTTTGACATTGAAGGGTGCTCAAGAGCAAGGACACTGCATTACAGACTGTGGCGTAATTATAATTAATAAGTGCTTCCATTAATAGAAACCTCTCCTCCATCCTCCTCCTGTAATACGGACTGAAAATCTGTTGGCACTCATGTGTGTACTTCGGTGTGCAGAATGTTTCTTTCTAATAGCGCTAAAATGTGTCTAACAAAAACACTGCATAGCACGCACATAAAAGTGCATACAGAAACTTCAGAAAGTTTAAATCATTCCGTATGTGTTGCTATTTACCTCTACTGCATGCAGTTTATATTTTTAAGCCAGAAGAGTCCTGCACAAAAGGCTTAGTATGTATTGATTCAGATACTCACTTTGCACAAATAACCTTAGGAAATCACTATAGTGATCAGGGAACTGATACTGGAGAAGGTTAGTCCAATGCTTGCAGAAGATATTAAATGGCATCAAAATATCTTCTTCGGGTTCGAGGCCACATGCATTGAGAGCCAAGTGAATAGACTCCAGAAGCTTGGTACGTTCAGATAGAGGTGGCTTAGCAACGCTTAACCATTGTGTAAGGTCAAACTAGAAGAGAGGATAGGAAGCATTTGTAAGTAGGAGCTTTAACAGCCAGAACACCTTTCGGAAAAGGAGAAATTGTCAGGGGAAAGAAAATCCTGAAGTGTTTATATATTTAAGAAAAACCTAATTAATTTGCACCTCATTAGCCCTAACTCAAAACCAAGGTAATGCTCTCCAAAGGTTATAATTTCACACATTGTACAAATCCCTGAAATTATGAAACAACCCTTGGCAGGGGTCCTCAGATTCATAGAGATGCATACGAATTTCCACGCTTCAGTTCCACTGCCAAACAAACACTTACAAGCATTGGACTGGGCCAATCGCCATAGTCCATTAATTTTCAGATGGAGGTTCAAAGCATTTGTAGCCCCTAGGCCATCTGTTCAGACCTAGGTCAGCAGGGACAATGCTGATCATTGCCACTAAGGACAGCGCAGTCGTGCCCAAAACAGACTGCCTGCTATTCACAGCTGTCAAACCCCATCTCTGCGTATATAATTAAGAGAATCAGAGTGATATCGGAGTCTATAACAGTAATTTCTCCACTGACAATATAGGCCGACAGTATCAGGCAGCCCTGAAACAAGAGATGTCCAAATCAGTTGCTCTTACCTAACTCTGTATGTTTTAAGATCGCGTATGTGGCACACATGTCCTTGCCACCAAACAGAGGTGGAAGACTCAGTCACTGTAATCATTTTGTTTGTTTCTATTTTTAAGATCCTTGGGATTCATTAGTTACTTTGATGAATGCCCCTGCAGAGATATCACGCAGAAGCAGCCATCAAGAGCCTGCTTTAATTTTGTATCAGGAGTAAATGCGCATCGAAGAGCGATCCCTAGCAAGGCCATACTGATACTATCCGGGCTAGGAAAGGATAGTTTAAGTTTCCTATTTGCTTTTGCCCACAGCCCCTCACGAAGTGAAATACAACACATACCATTCAGGATGAGCAACACAGACCTACAGGACCTGTCAATATTATTTTAAAGTACCAGATTTGCAGCGCTTTCTTCCTTAGCCTAAAGTCACAGTTTTTGGGGAAAGAACACCCACTAAAGCAACCCACAAACCACACACAGTGGTCACGAGTACTTTACCTTTGTCAGCAGCATGAAGACAACATCACTGTTTTCCTCACTCAGAAAGGCCACGACTTTTTCATATAAAGTCACAAATTCACTGGGAGAGGCAACAGGAGTGAAGTAAGGAGAAAGGAGAGTACAGAGCCTTCGATTCTGCAGGATGGTCTGGAGGAGACGTTTGCACTCTGACTTGGTCCCACTGATGAACACCTGAGGAAAGTCGAGAAAGGTGAGGAAAATGGCCCGGTATGAATCTATTCGAAAACACACCTCTTACAGCTTTTTGTTAAGACAGGCATAATTTTGGTCCTTTTTAAAAAGGAAATTTTTCTCAAAAATGACAGATTGTGTGAGATCAACATCAACTAAATACTGCTGTTCCACAAGACATAATGTAAAATAAACACGTTTCCCTAGCACACTTAAGAACAGCACTTGCGACCACATGTGTTGTCTAAAAATACCTAGAAATACAATTTTTCTGATGGGATAGCAAAAGAAAAAGAATCCAGATTTCAGCAGCCCTGCCTGAAACTAGGAAAAATTTAAACAGAACTACATCTATGCAGAGCTTTTCAGCACTTCAGCTATTCAAGGCACTTAAGGACAGCTGCACATGGAAACAAATTGTATGCAAGAGATGAAAATAAATACCCAGATCCAAAGTGGAAAAGAATGCTTTTTCTCAGAGCACCCATATAATGTGTTCCCCACGGCAAACGTCACCACCACCAACAAGCACTGATGTTCTCTACCAGCAAACTTCTGGCTAACTCTCTACACAAAGAATACTGCAAGGCTGTAGAAAAGAGGTGTCTAAGTACAGAAGTTGACAAGATATCGGCTAGAAAGCGATCAGTTACAGCAAAACGTATGCCAAAACACTCTTTTACACACTGGAAGTATCCAAACTTGGTTATCTGCCCCAAAATCCACCTTACCTTAGCACTGAACTAACACAGTGAGCATTTATTAGCACTAAGCAGGCACCTCAGAGCAACAGTTTTTATTTTGCTTATGTGCAAGCTTGAACTCTCCTAAAGACTGTATACATTGTACAATTATTTGAAATGAAAACGGAATAGAAGCCAGGAAGTCACTTTTCAGGCTTCTGAATGGTTTAGACCCCCAATATCAGCAGCCAATTGGAATAAGCACTAGAGACCCAAATATCAGAGAATAAACTCACTTGGCCTAGAATCTCAATGCAGGACGTGAAGAACTGCCTTGTGGGAGGATTGCGTTGAGTTTCATCACACACATATTCCACTAACGTAAAAAACAAACTAATTCCGACTTTCTTAATTGCAGGCACAGGCTGCACCTTGTAAATATTTATTAAGGCCCTGGAAAAAAAAAAAAGGTAGATTAAGTTTATGCATGGAAAATAACCAGTGACAATAAAGGTTTCTTGCCAATACATAGCCTTGAGATGGGTATTTCTGGTTGACATGATAATCATGGGTTCACAGAATCACAGCATGGTTGAGGTTGGGAGGGACCTCTGGAGGACACGTGGACCAACCCCTCTGCTCAAGCGGGGCCACCTACAGCTATAGTTACCCAGGACTATGTCCAGATGGCATTTGAGTATCTCCAAGGATGGAGACTCTACAACCTCTCTGGGCAGCCTGTGTCACCCCTCACAGTAAAAGTGTTTCCTGATGTTCAGGGGGAACCTCCTGTGTCTCCATTTGTGCCGACTGCTTCTTGTCCTGTCAATGGGCACACCTGACAAGAGCCTGGCTCCATCTTCTTTGCACCCTCCCTTCCGGTATTTCTATATATTGATAAGACCCCTCTGAGCCTCTTCATAGCCAGGCTGAACAGTCCCAGGTTTGGCTCAAGTAATTTTGCTGCCTGAAATGGGTACCTCCAAGCCTTAGAAAGCCTCCAGAATCAGAGTCAGAAAGTGATCATCAAAAGATTTTTCACAGCTTAGTTCCAACAGATTATTTCTCCCTCAAATCATGTGTTCATCATGTTCTTAGGCCATCTCAACTATGTTTGTACTGCAAGAAAATTTACTTCATTTTACTTAACAGCCTCAGCAATAAAAGAATTAAAACAGAATTAACCTTTTCTTGTGTATTGCCAATTAAACATTTTGAGCTCAAACCCCCATCTTCACCGAGTCCAAATTAAAACATCTGAGGAACATGCAGTTCCCCAGACGTAAGCTCAAGAACTAGCTCATCCACAGAATTTTTCAGATTAATGATCAAAAATGAATGTGTAGAAATAGTAACCAAATATTGTAACTTGTACAGTGAGTACACTCTATAAGAAACCAACTACACTAAAAGAATTCCAGCAGAAATGTAGGCGATTGAGAAGAATGGTGTTGCAAAACTGGACCTCTGGGATGAACTCTAAAAGGCCTTCAAGAGGAAGGCAGCCTTGGACTAATACATTTATTCACCCCACCAAAAAAAGCAATATTATATAGTCCTCTTTGACTGCATGATTTTGTTTCATATATTGAAAAGCTACTTCAATTCATAACTCTCTATTCAAGAACTATGTCCTGCACTGTAACAGGGAAAATCTAGAGAGATATACTAAAAACATATAGTTTAGCCCACGTCCGAGACAGCTGTGGTACAAGTTCCCCATTTCCTGGAGTTTAACATAGCGTCCCTGTCATCACTCAATGTGGTTTTGCAGGGTTAGAAGGGCTACTCTAATGCAGGATACAATACAGCAAAAGAGAAAACAATACTGCATGCCCTGTTGAGGCTGAATGACCAGCAGTTAGCTCTTCTGATAACAGAGAGTTGTTCCTTTAGAGGTCTGTGTCACACATACAGGCCTTGGGATTCCAGCTCCATTGATGACCCAAGCTGACAAGCATTACGAAACACATACAAACAGGTTCCCCATTTTAACTCTAACACACAGAAAAAGAAATATAAAACATCACTACCTAAAACAGTGTCTGAACAACCTACGTTATAAAATTTTCCACATGCACTGCTGCTTCCACAACACCCAGAGAAGGTGGCTTCGTAGCTTCTGCCTGCAGTTGTCTCACTTCTTTACGCAAAGCATGAAGCTGTTGACTCACTGCTTCATTTTTATGTTTCCCTTCAAACTAAATGACAAAAAGACACATATTCATTTCAGAATAATATCTTCTGTTAAAATTCTTCAGTGTTGCACTTATTTGTAAAAATGAAACAGAGCCCAGTAAGGGAAATCTGAATGCAGAGGGTTTTCTCCCGAGAGTTTTGATCAGACTTAGTATATCTTGCCCAAGCACACACCTTTGGTCATGTTCCTATTTAATTATCACACACTAACATAATTCATGTCTTTTATGTAGGACTTTTAATCCACAGGGACTGAAACTTAGAAGGGATCAGTAAATTCACATACCAAGCAACATGGGAATATTTCTACAAACATTATCATGCTTCTATTCCTATCAGTGAACATACCCCCACATTCCCCTATTGCGAAGCAGTTTAGAATGGACACTATGAGCAAAACAACTTTTATGCAACAGTTTATTCTTCAGCTGTTGATCTGCATCTCCTTTTGAGCATTACATATCAGGTATTTCAGGTAACTATTATGTGTGTATGGATTTATTTGGTCAACTGCCACCATTTTTGTAACCATTCAGTCATTTAATTTTCATTATCCATGTCCAACAGCCCCGGAATAGAAGTAATGCCATGTCTCTAACCTGGATTGTTACAAGAGCTGCTCCCTGGCAGCCTTTATTTGAAGTTCCCCGGCACTCCAAATGGAGGGTGATCTGCTCTTCCCGATTGACATACAGCTTAGGCACTGTGTCCAGTATTTCACTATTGAGAGCAACATGCTGAGATTCCCAGAGAGCTGCCGTTCTGAAAAAGCATTTATTAATAAAGTTACCAAAATCTTTACTGAAAACAGTAATACTAAGAATTTAAAAGCAAGAGATAAGACTTCAGTTTAATGTGCTGTACAAAGACTAGTGACACTTTCCTAGAAAACACAAGAGGTTATTAAATGAAATTGAGTTAAAACTTCAAAGTAATAGCACTTCAAAGTAATAAAGAAATAGGTTCATAAGAACAAAACTACTCAAGCCTGCATGAGTTCTTTTGAATTATTCTACATGACACCCTAGAAGGAAATTAAATAGATCACTCTGTGTAGGAAATGTAATTTTCTACCAGACAAGAAAGAGCTGGACTGTGGGATGATTCAGTCAACAAAAAAAAGCCCACCTAAAATTGCTGCTGGAATTGTTTAGACACATGCCCTCTTGGGCTTAGAAAGTTTTGGTTTGGTTTACAGTATTTTTATTAAATGACTACACTGGGTGAGAACAGCTATAGATTCGTCAGCTGTGTTTGAAAATAATTCAGCTGGATTCTCTTAGTAGGAATATTAAAAACAGAAATTCTCTTTCGCTCACAAAGCTAATGGTGCCAGAAATCAGATGTCTCTCTTGGACGTTCCAGTGCTTTATAATGCAGCTACTATGTTAGTCAACAAGGGTTAACTAACTTATTGTCAACAAATCTAGGCTAAAGGGAGGCTTTATTTTGTATACCAAATGAGAAAAGAAACTATGGAAGTTTGGTATCAGCTGATGTAATCTCAGTCACTAGATAAGACAATTAGTCTTATCGTAAAGGAGTGGAAAAGTAATATTATAGCCAAGGGAAAAAAAAAAATGTAACAATAAGCAGAAGTCAAGTATGACAGTCTTGTGCCAACACCACAAATGAGATCATTATAAAGGGCATCTGAAGACACTGCTAGACATGCCACTGAGGCAGAAGGAAAACAGCGATGTCTTACTTGGCATGTCGCTGCAAGATGTTAAGGTCCATGCGCATGAGCTGAATTGCTTCTTTCTGACTTACTAGACTAGCAGAGGAAATAACTGGCACAGGAGCTTTCATGGTCTGGAGCGGAAGAATAGGCTTGGGAGTATCAAACTTCTTCAAATTATTCATTATCCTCTCTTTGGCTAAGAGAGAAAGCAGAAGTGAGTTTTGTCAATAAGAAAAGTTTAGGAGAAACTGAACAAAAACATTGGTTTTTTGCATGAAATATTTTTAGCAGCAAATATTTCTCAGGATTCTTCCCTTTAAAAAAAACACACTTACCTAATCTTCCTATTTTTGTTGACAAAGTTTCTTTTACACAACTAATTTTCATGACCAGCTCCACCACATAACAGTAAGATCCAAGGTCCCATTGCTTTCCTTGTTTCCCCCAGCAACTCCTACCTTCCACCCTTCCAATTTTCCCCATCACCCCATTTCTTCCCCTCCTCTGACAGAGGCTCCCAAACCCAGTCTGCTAAGCCAAATTCAGCTTCCTTTCCCTACAATTCATGCTTGTCTATAGTCTCCTCCACTCCAATTCCTCCCCAAAGTAGAGCTTCTCTCTAGGTCAGCTCTCTCCTCCTGTTGATTCCCACTCAGTTTCTTCACCCAAACAATGCCAATTCACCTACGAAACCATTTCACTTTCCTTCTATTGCCTCTCTCCCCTTTCTTAATCAGCCTCCAAAAAAATCCAGTCTCACCATATCCTAAATACACCTACCATGACAACTATTATCCCCTTCTGTGCTACAACCACCCTTCCACCATGCCAGAATCCCAGCGATAGGCATTGGGAATAACAACAACAACATAGAGACAATCTTTGTTTTCAGTTACAGTGTTTTTTGCCTTTGCTTGCAGCTGTCTCTATCTAAACTTCAGGAAGATTCAGCCCGTCCGGAGCATGCTTTGTGCAGAAGAATCTTTGGGGGAGCTCACCCATGAAGTTCTAGGCACAACACCACCTGCTATTCTGTGATGTGGCAAACTTTAAACTAAAAACATCAATGTTAGCCTCTCACATGTACATCCTAGTGAGAACACCATGAAACATCATGCAAAATACAGTACCCATAGAAAACAAACTGTATTAATATCTTTATTCACAGGCTTCATTATGTTCCTAAAGAAACTGGGCTTCAACATGCTCATAATTCTTTCTGATCCAGTTTCATTAACAAGTATTCTTATCTCTTACCTGATAAAGGGTTGGTGAAATCTGTTTGCCCCGCAGAAACACAGGTTGTATGTGATTCAAGCTGAACCTGCAGCCAAAGGTTTAGAGCTTCCTGAAACTCATGGTGTACGAGTTCAATATTGACATACTCCATCCACAAATCCTAAAGCACAAAAAATTGTTATTCCCATTTTGGTGTGTACTATATCCTGTGCATCTATCCTAGTCGCTGGGGAACTAAAGTCAGTACAAAAAAGCTAGGCACTGCAGTTTAAGTCACAGGAAAATATTACTAGGGGAAATGAAAATCTAAACTGAAGAAAACAGGTGCAGAATTTTTATCACAAACAGATAAGCCACTGAAAACCACTGATGACACTTAGAGAAAAAATCTGACAAGCAGACACAGTACCATTTCTAACAAATTAGAGATAAAGGGTACAAATTATTAAAACTCAGTTCCTAAAAAAGAAACACAGGAAACCAAGATAGTCTAAAACATCATGGCATGATGAACTGTAGTCAGGCTAAAGCAGGCTGCATCTGCAGTAGTCACATACACTGGAGGAATAAAAATAAAGCGGGCACAAGCAAACACCCTTCCAAAAATCTCCCTCTTGCAGGCCTTTTAACTGTAATAACTCCTTAGGCTTACTGGACAGAATATACACCTCCCACTCGCTAACTTATATTTGAACCCACATACTACAAACTAACAACATGAGCAGATTTTGGCTTCCAGTCTTTTGTCACTTAAAGTTCCAACTTCCACTAATTCTCTAAAATTACCTTAGAACATAAAAAGAATTACAGAACAAGGACTGTGGTCTCATTAAGACATGGAAGAAATCTACTCATGAGTCCTCGCTCAAATATAAAGGAAGGCAGTTTGGGATAGCACAGGATTTATAGGAAAAAAGTTACAGCTGTGAAGGTATCATACATGCTGTACACGTATTAAAGATCAGTGACACCACATCTCACACTACTTTAGAGGACCCATTTTAAAAAGGGAAGTGAATTTTGGATCCCAGATTGCCAGCATCATTAGCACTTCACCTGTTGATTCTGCATGACTTTAGCAAGTCTATGTACATCGTATTGCTTCGGTAAAGAAGGAATGTATGTGTCTCCTTTCTGGAAACTCTCTTCTTCCAACCACAAAACAAAAACATTACAAAGCCTGAAAACAAAAAAAAAAACAAAAATCAACGTGAACTTCAATTGTATGCATAGCATGTATTACGCAGCAGTCTCTCAGGGGTTTAGAGTTAAGGCAACAAATTATGCTGCAAGGTGACACAGCTCAAAACACAGAGGTTTCAGACACTTTGTGACTAGCGTACCAAGCATGAGTTCGAAGACAATAACTAAGAGTAACAGGACAAATTTTGAAAAGGATAACATTTATGCAAATTAGCAACCATGACCCAGGACTGGAAGTGTCTCTTAATGTGAGGGAATCCTATTGACAATCCCACTCAAATGGCCAATAAAGAGAGAAAAAAAAAAACGAGTTACATTTTTTAATTTCTTGCCAGACTTGTTCATGGCTAGTTTATTCCCATTTCCTCCTCTGCTAACACTGTACTTTAACATAAATATACTTCTTTCTTCAACTGACATCACCATACTGAGGGGTACGCTTTTTATAATCATATCATCCAAGCCTTCCTGATTAAATACAAGGGGTAGCTAGAATACCATTAAATCTTTGCACTGTGGTATTAAATATCACTAGCAAACTCCTGTTGTCTGTATCAGTGTCATTGGTGAAAAAACAGAAGTAGTGTAGTTCTAAGAGTAAGCCCTTATGAACTCTACCAGTGTTTTTCCTCTTGTCTAGGCGGTCTGACTTCCTGAGCATAAGATTTACCTGACCGTAGAGCAGTCTGGTTTTACGTTGGAGTGGGGAACTCCTTTGAAATGAAAGGCTGACAAAATATTAATCAAGTTCCACGCAGTGAGCATCTCTGGATTATTCTTCACATATGACCAAGGAGGATTTATGATCTCCCTTGTTTGTTTGTACAGTACCTACTGATTGCTGGGGGGAAGCACTTACAAAGCAGCTCAGACCCTGTATGCCCAAACTCCCTGAACAAGGGACTCTCCTCAAACAATCCTTTCAACTATAGTTTCTAGAAAAATCAAGATACTGTAATATTGCAAATATTTCTTAAGGCAGACTTCTCAAACCAAAAGTCTCTGTATAACAGAGCCACAGATTTCTGAACAGCATAGCTACAGTTTCAGTGTGTGTGAGATATGTGGCTCTTAGAGGTTACCACTCCTTCCAAAAAAATGAGCGTTCATCAGCCGAGTTGCAGTGAGCGACCACGCACATCTCCTTAGCGTACTCCAACATAAGGAGACAGTCTTGTGCTAATGTTTTGGTTAAGGAGACATATCACTTCCCAGCAGGTGCAACACACACTTGTCACCGCTCAACTTTAGTGTGATAACTGGGTAAACTGCAGTAGTTAAATCATGTGTTGAAATAGCCTGTAAATTCCCTGGAGAAGTAATCTTATTCAGACTTAAGTCTGGGCCCCAGTCTGTGACAAATAGATGTATACACACAAAGTAGCGCTTTACATTTATAGCTGGTGATGTACATACCAGTAGCAGATATGTCTAAACAACAAATATTTTACTAGTATGGGGATGTCATTAATTAAAAAAACAAGCTCTCCCCTATGGACAAGCCTATCAAGAAGGTTTTATTTTTAGTAGTAAGATCAGCCCTCCCTTAAACAAAACAAGTTGTAACAACAGAGGAACAGATTTCACCACCACAAACAACAAGTGTCCGCAGTATGTCTGTCAGCCAAGGGTCATGTCCCTTCACGTCTCCCACAGCTAAGGCTGCGCCCTGGTAGCTGCTGAGGTGGTTGCACTGAATAAGACTGAACTGGGCAGACTTTTTTTTTTACCTGACAAGTTCCTTATGCAGTTCTGGTGAAGTCAGGTAATCTGATGAGCAGCTCGCCTTCTCTGGTGATCTGTCACTGCCCTCTGCGGGACTCTCCACTCTCAGTGCTTTACTGGCAGCATGGTGGAAGTCTGCTACCTCTATTAAGCGCTGCTTCATTTCATTCAGGAAGTTAACATGAGCTGCACTCTGGAAAAAACGTTTTCCAATACAGCCATCTACAGGTAATCTAAAAATGAACAAAAAAGCACAACAAAGTCTTGTTGCAAGTGTCAAATAAGCATCTCTGCACATAAACTGACCCTTCAGAGAAGCCGCTGGCACCCACTGCTTTCGCATACCATCTTACTGCGAGCCACTTATTAATCTCACTTGCAGTGGAGACTTATTAGTGCTTGCCATTCTGCTAGAGCTCTTATGATCAGACTCACCCATACTGTGGTCCTGGTCGGTGAAGGTAAAGGAGGAAGAATTTCTGCCAGATGAGCGGCATGAGAGGGTGATCGGCAGGGGTAGCCAGGGCCTGGTGAGCCCAGCGGTAAATCATGAGCCTCTGCAGGGAAGGAACGATGGGCAGCTTCAGCTGGGTCTGCGCTTTCTGTAAAAAAAGAACATTTTCAGACAAGTGTTCTGCTGCGGTTCCCTGTAACAGGTTGTCACAGCTTAAGCCAACAGATTAGCACAGCGCGAAAAGTCAGCAGTTACGGAAGCGAAAACTTTGGAAATATCCACTAAGACCTGTAACCGATGTGCGAGAGAGCTGCCCAGCTCACAGTTATGTCGGGCAGCTGTTAAAGACCAGCGCTACACCTCCGATGCTTACAAAAAAAATAGCATGAATGGAAGGCCAACATATAGGCCGCTGCTGTTACCTACACTTAATTACTATTCTTCCTCAGAGGCAGATGTTCCTGTTTTAGGTGTCCTTAAGACCAGTGGTGTTACAGAACAAATCAGCAGCAGTGAAGCACGCAGCACGTTCCAACCACTAAAAACAACAATCTTAAGCCACGTGAGGACACAGACTCCTACAGCCTGTTACCACTTTTCACTTTTTCCAGACTACATTCCATGCAGCACTATTGAAAGTCTAAAGCATGAAGTAAAGCAAATGTGAAGAAAGAATACAGAAGGAAAAAAAAAATTCATTTTTCTTTTTGCAAAGGCAGAACAAAGGAAATGCAGTGTATGAGCAGCAGCACTCCATATTAGCAACACAGAACTCTACTCCATGGACCCACTAAATCATTAAAGTCACACACCAAGCTCGCATGGACTGTGCCTGAAGCAGGGGAATGTGAGGCTTTTCTGAGTTCCCATCTTGGCGCAGACGCCAGCACTACCTCATCCCCCCCACTAGACCTTGGGAACCCTCAGCACCCTTTTCCACACACTCCCCACATACTATCTCACTGTTTTCCAGGTAAATCAAGGCATGCAAGCCAAGGGAAAAAGTGTTCTCCGGACTAGCCTCCAAGGATGCAAGACACGCATCAGTCTGGACACAGCCAAAGCAAACCCATTTTCATAGAGCTTCTAGACTACTTTCTTCATTAAAACACACCAAAACACTTGGGATGAAGGACAGGCCAAAAGTCACACTTCAGGACTGGACAGCTTTGGTTTCCACTTGCTTCATTCCAGAATTTCTAAATGAATTTGGGCAAAGAACCCAGAAAATGCTGCAACATGGCTTACAGCACACCCGACTAAGTGTCTTGTTAAGGGAAAGACCTAAATAGTCCTGAAAGTCTTGAAAGGTAATTCAGCAAACACAGAGAAAAGTAAAGCCCAAACTCCTGCAAAATTCAGATCATCTGAGAAATGCTCTTTGAAATTATAGACACATTCTCCCACCTGTAAAATAAAGAGTATCTGCACTCCCCATCTCAGTGAGAGACAGTAAATCCACTGAAGATCATGAGGATTTCAGATGATACGGAAAAATCACACAAGAACACTAATTAGGGACTGAAGTTTTCCATATATAATGGCATATTAAAAAACATATTTGCAAGGTAGTTTTTAAACATTCAATTCAAAACGTAAAGGGAAATTTCCCTGAGGTGTGTTTTCTCCTGGAAAGCCAATCACATGAAGCATTAGTTATGCTTTTATTTTGGTAAGAAAAGCACATGAGAAAAACTAAACTATACAAGAGAACACTTTTCTTCAGTAGCTCTCTCTAATAAAAGCAGACGAACAGTTCTCTTACCTTCAAAGCTTGATCAGGAGTTAAAGCATTCATAACCAACTCCCCCTCCACAACTCTGCGAAGCTGTGAATCTTCTTCAAATATTGACTCCATATTTAACACCATCCATGAAAACCAGACCTGCATGACACAGTAGTAACAGAAACATTGGTAACACAATAGCAGGGGTACGATCAGGAAGCTTGCTTTTTCTGAAGAGGAATATGCCTTTGCCAGATTCTCATTACAAAGTTCCAAAAGCAGTGTCATACCTCAACAAGAAAACTGAAAACCAGTTTCCTCCTTATCTACATTCAAAATTCCCCTTTGTATTTTGTACAATCTTGGGAAAGAAGGGGGAAACCAGGGACAAGTGGCAGAATTATCTTGAGAGTTCTGAAGGAAACAACTTACTCAAACCCAGTAAAATAAAATCTCCTCTCTCCCACCTGCACTACACACCTCCAGTTGGGATACTGCAGCTTTTTTTCCTTTTTGCTCAAATTAGGAACTTGCTTAAGCAGAGAGAAAGCAACTAGAATTCAAAATCTTTATCAGATAAAGATTGATCTAACAGAAAAGTCAAGCTTTACATATTTTCTCTCATTAAATATACCAAGAACAATTGAAGATTAAAAGAAAGCTCAACTAATAAATCCTATTACATGAACTCCTGGACACAGATCAGACAAACTCTCTGTGCAAAATGTCCACTTTCCCTTTAGTGGAATAAACCCACGTCATTCTCTTAGGCTAAATTAGGATTTTATGACAAGAAAATTCACAAACACTTGGATAGAAAGAAAGAGGGAACAAGAAAAAATCTGCAAAAACCTGCAAAAGCAGAAAAAAAAAACCTCAAAACTTAGACACCCATATATTGCTTATCCCCGGGTTGCTCATACAACAGGGTCATACCACTTACCTGAGAGGAATTAGCATTGCCTTCAACAAAGGAAGGTGTCACATTGCCTGCCACAATCCAGCTAACAAGGGAAGACAGCAGACCTTTGTCACAATGATAGCCCAAAGCATTCTGCAAGGAAACGCAAAACATTTGGGTTTTTTTGTAAGCAGCCCAACAGATGATTTACATCTGTATGTCGATCTGCCTTCATCCAGGTTCCTTTCTGCCTCATGTCGCTACTTCCCAACCTTAGCTCAGCCAGCCACCACTGAAATGCCTGCTTGTATTTTATTTCTTTTTCAGTGAAAAGATTCTGCTATAGTGACAGTGTCCATTTTTTTCAGGAGAAGAAACTATTTTTGTTCTAAACACACTACCGAACATCTGAAAGGCAAAGACCACAAACTAAAACACTATAATAGAACTAATATGAACGAAACCTGTGTTCCAAATAGGTTTTAACTATTAAAATATCAGACATTTAATTAATCTTGACCCACTCAGAAAAAAAAAATCAGATAACCCCATTACCACTCACCATCATGACTGTTCTCGTTGCATTTCAGGAAAATACATTCACATCAACATTAGAACAAGCAACACACCATTTACTCAACAGCCACACCATTATACCACACCCATTTACCTTGTGTTGTTGGTAAAGCAGCTTTTGTACGCAATCTTCTTGATTGTACTGAAAAGCAGCTTTACATAAGTCATCCAGCAAGAAGAGTGTTGCCCTGTCCCTGTGCCACAGCTGCTGGCTGGTGAGGACCTGAACCCAGAACTCCAGTACCGCAGCCGGCCCCACTCCATTCGGCTGGTCACTTCGAAAAATGTGAGTCTGCCAAATTAAAGGGTAAAGTTATTCAAGAGACTGCAGCTTCAATTAAAGAATAAATTAAGAATTTATTGAAGAACTGTTTAACTTGTATAAGGCTGTGATCCTACCCTTAAAATAAATAATTCATGATGACGCTCTCCATGCCTATGCAAAAACAACTTTGTCATCTCCAACTTCCAAAAGAGATTCTGCACAAGATGCTCAGCTCTCCAGGCTGGAATCAGCAAAAACAGACACAAAAGCCTAACTGGGACCCCTGTGACCCACCGGCATAAGTGGCACCTATTTCTGAAGCGTAGCCTGCTCTTCCCACAAAAGGACTTCCCAGAGTAGGTATGCTTCCCTTTCGTCCTCACCGCCCCTCTACTGTTAGTGGGCCTTGGCTCTTGACCTCTTTGCACTTAGAAAAAAATACTAGTTTCCTAACAAAAGAACATCTCATAGCATAGCCATAAATCAACAGTCAAAAGCAAAGTTTTCAGATATTAATACATCTGCTGCATTCCTCAACTAACACAAGCGAGAAAGTACAGCTGTGTATTACATTCCATTTTTAGGCAGTTTTGACCTGGTATTAAAAAAAAAATACATTTTCCAAGAAGTCTGGAGGGCACATATTGTTATGTCCAGTGTCACGTGCATTGCCAGATTTAGGCAATTTTAAGCAGAAGTATTTCAGGAAACCAAACCCAACTATTTGTGCAGGGTACTCTGTGGCTGTAGAACTGCCAGATTCAGTATCCTTTCTAACCTTAAGCACTAAACTCAGTCAAAAAAGCTTACTTTTTTTTAAAAAAAAAAAACCAACAAGAGAGGGCAGGGTTTTTTAAAAAAATATCTTCTTACCTGTATCATACTACTGAGCAGCTTAACATTTTCTCCATAGCTCACTGCTGTCAAGTGCTGTGTTACTTTATGGGTAACCTGCTGGGTCACGCCTTGAGGGACTCCACTATCCAGATGCAGGAACAGTTGGACATAAGATAAAAACCTAGGGATGTCAACAAATTAAATTAATTCTAAAATTTCTCATACAGCATAATATACAGAAAGCCAGCTTCTAGGCAATTTAAAACCAGCTCAACAGCAGCGGTTGACACACCTATCCAAGGTTTTTGATTCACAGCCATGCTGCAGGTTTAATTGCTCCATGTTAACTGTATCACAGGCACAGTACGAGCAGTTCAGGGCACGCTAATTCCAGGCAGCCCATCAGGACTGAATGCGGTTATTGATCCACATCACCACCCAAATCTAGTCTGGGAATTGTTTGGGAGACTGCCAGGTGGTCCAAGCCAAAAGCACCCCAGGGACCACATTACTGGTTTACCAGGACAAACACCAAGGTCCAGCACTTGAGTACACTCCCAGCTGCTCAACCTACCAGCAAGAACACAATTAAGAAGTATTGCCTGCTTGTCTTTCTCGCTCATCTAAACACAACAGCTGCTTGTCAATACAGCTGTTTGAAGATCACTTTTGTGGCATCGCAGCAGCATCAGCGATGACTATGTGTGAGGTCAGTAGGAGACTTCTACAACTACTTCTTCAACCACAGGCAATCCCAAAGAGTAACTTGGCAAATAAACCAGACATACTTCCCCATCATCTGCATTACATTCTCACTGGATGCAAAACCCAGAATGAAGCCTGATAAGTTTTTAACAGTCAAAGCTAACTATTATTGCTCTTTATCAACAAATATACTGGGAACAGATAATGCTTACTGTTCATTCTTCAGGAGATAATACTGGCAAGAGTAAAATAAGGGTAAAATTTTATCCAGCACATGGACTACTGTTCTCAGATATCGAGTCTGGATGAGTACACCCAAAAGAGGGATCCCTTCAGCACAGAACTTCTCAATGCTGTTAAAACAAAAACAAAATAAATAAGGAAAAAACACATTATGAGTAGAAAGGGACACAGGGTGTTGATTTTTTATTTTTGTGAACTGAGATATAAAGACATGTCTATCTTTACACTTAATCTTTGACATTCTAAACAGCTAAATCCACAGTTTTTTCTTCAGATGTAGCAGTCATTCGATTGCAGACAGATTTAGTAAGTTTTTCCAGCCCTTTTGGGGGTTTCTGTCCTGTCTTCCAAAAATCACCCAAGATGTGGGTCTTCAGCCATCAAGTTTCAATCAATTTAAAGCTCAAGGTTCTTGCCTACCCTAGCCAACAGAGGGAGTTTCGTATTACCTACCTTTGACACCACCACCAAGGATGGATGATGCTCTGAACATCTTTCTTCACTACCTATAGACGGAGATCAGGCAGTTTCCTTACGCTGGGTACTTAGATGGCTGCAGTCAGCTGAGATGAATCTTACTCTTACTGTCCAGAAAACTCACTAGCAGCAGCTTATTTGGTACATTGCTCTGCATCAAGTTTTGCTAACTGAGAAGGGTTGCACGTTAGGAAAAGATGTAAAACATTAATCCTATGTCTACTCTGAGGCCATGAAAATGAAATATTGTATTAAGTCACTAGCACAGAGTACAGCACTTTTTCTTCTGCACGTTAACATAACTGGCCTCAATTTTTGCATGTGATAAATACTACTGCTATTGTTTAGATAGAAGATGGATATCAAATGGTTCTTTGCAAGGACAGAGTGTTTTGGGAGAAAAAAAACACACTTGGAAGTAAAGAGGTTCCTTGTTTTTCATCCCATGCTCAAAGTCACATAAAGACTTCCACTCTCAAACCTTCATGTCCAAAAAATGTTCGTATCAGTCTCAAATTACTCTAGTGCTTTGAACAAGCACATATGTATCTATGGGCATAACCTTAGCATCAAGCAATGGCCGGGGGGAGGAAAAGAAAGCCAAGACAATTTCTCTTTAAAGAGTAAAGCAGTATCACATGCAGAAAACAAGTTAGTCAAAATTTTCAATATGAGTAAGAGATAATTAAAGAGATGACAGACTCAAGGAAAACAGACCTGGGAGACACTGATTAATCTACGCCTGGCTCTGTACCTTAATCAACTAGTACATTTAGCATGACCGAGACCCTTACCTACAAACCAGTTGAAAGCACTGGCAAAGATTGTGTTGGAACAGAGTCAGGGCTAGGAGGTTCAGTATCAAGGTTACAAAACTCTCTATTTATCATGACCAGTACAAGTGGTTTTTTTCTCATCACTATTTTCTGAATGCTCTGCTGCAGCCCTGCTAAAAAAATTACCCGTAGAACCCTTCCAGTAAGTGTGGCTAAAAGTTATTCCTGTCCATAGCAATCATGCTAACCCCTCAGTTTCAATATTACTTCTAATTACTATTTTGACCCTAACACGCAGAAGGCAAAAAGTAGCATTACCAAAATAAAGGAAATGGCACATTTTTTTGAAACTACAGTCCCCGAAAGACTGCTCAATTCCTTGCATCAGAAGCCCTTTACTCTTTAAACACGCGTAAAGACGTTAGTAGCCCTCAGTTCACCATTAGCTGGATTGCTCAGTCACTGGGGCGATCCATCCAAGGCAAACATGAGAAAGCAGACTCACCTGTGACCTAGCGTGGTCATCGCCAGTGCCAGGTAACAGCCGATAGGGATGCTCGCCTTCACAGCCTTCAGGAGGGGGTGAAGCGTGACTGACTCCGTCATGTCAAGCACACTGTCAGACACAGGGACTGCAGGCCAGCCATGCTGCATGCCACAGTCATTTCTGTGAAGCTTTAACCTCAAAATCAAACCCCATGCCCACTGATTAAAGGAAGTCTCCGGTGTTTCTCCGTATCGAACAATGCTGGCTAAGTAGGAGACCTGGAACAAAGCAGCAGGAACAGGAATGAGAGGCAGCACAGCCATATTCCAGCATGTACGGCATTAGTCTGGGACTTGGGTCAGCTTGGATGAGTTTCCTCTTCTATCACAACACTGACACGAGATCAGAGCAGCAGTAGTTATTTTTCAGATGTACCATGTAGTAGCATAGATTAAGTTTATCTGAAATCTTTTTCTGTGGCCTTGATTTCCCCCACCTCTCTCCCCACACCAATCCCTTTTGGTAAAGGCTATCAACCTATACTGTTTGGCTGAAGTTTTCCAAATCAGACAACAGTCTCTGATTAAATTTCGGGTTTACCGTTAAAAAAAACAAACCAACCAACCACACACAACCTTCAATAAATGTTTAAGACTGCTAGTGAAAAGAAAACTAAAAATACGTGGACAAAAAATAACATCTGTCAACAAAAAAGCCTAAAACCTGGCAGTGTCTCCTTGGAAATAAGCCTAATGTGGACAGGCAGAGTCTTCATGCCATACAAATGTGTCCATTATCATGAAGAGCTTGTCTAGATCAGAGGTAATTATAAATCTTTGGGAAAAATATTGTACGTGCTCTGACAGACCAGTGTAAGTTGCAGAGCTGGGAGTCAATGCAGATATTTCATCCTCTCTGAGTCAGGGTACAAGAACCTAAGTGTTATTTTTCTTCAAGTTCCAGTTGCAAGCTCATGAAAGTCACAACAGATTCACCAACACAAGCGGCAACCAAGGCTAAAATAGGTTTAAAAAGAGAACTCATCTAGCTGGCACAAGACAACAAATCATGATTAAGTAGTGCAGAGAAGCAAGTCAGAGAAGAACAGAGACAGTAAGGAACATTCAAAATGTGGAAAGAAAAGACTGGGGAAAAAAGCACAGGGGAGGAGAAAGCACTGTACAAGAAACACTGAGAAGACAAAGCACAACACAATGCTACAAGCTCTGAATAAATAAACAGAAGCATCTTGGACTGAATATCCATAAAAGGGATTTTTAACCTTGATCTTTCTATCCTTCAATTCCCCTTCTGTAACTTGGAGCCATACCTTCCTCAGTCACCAATGTGCTGTAAAAATCAATGTAATACACGTTTGTAGGGTGTTCAGGTAACACAGCACTGATCACTACTGAAAAGCTCCTAGAATCTTGAGTCTTTAAACGAGGTAAGACTAAGAGCTGGAGACACAGGAAGGATGTCTCTTATGTTCACCAGTAATACTAAGAAGCCTTTCATTAAGCAAGTACCACCCAGTTCTGCATAAGTAAAGGATGCTTTGCAACTATCCAACTCAGGCCAGACAAGAAAGTAAGCCTATAAGGGGGTCAAATTTAAAATTTCTGTTTCTCATATAGACGTTCAACGCAAGTCTAACAGCATCTTCAAATAGGTCTGTGGGTGGAAAAATACTGAGAGCTGGTGTATTATGATGTTCTAGTATATTATGACGTTCTAGTAGCATCAAGATAGCAGAGCTTTTAAAAAGGGACAAGGAAACAAGGTCTTGGCCTGCAGTTTTTCCTATCTATCACTATCAATAAGCTATTCCCTGGAATTCTGAAAAAGGAATACCTGTTTTATGCTTTCAGAAAGCAGCCCAGCATATGGTTTCTGGGAGAGGTATTTCTGATATGCCTCCAGGACCATCAATGCAACTTCAGAATGGACAGCTGGATCCAGATGGAGAGCATCCTGCTAAAAACAGAAGCATACCACAAAACTTTGCCTCATTTAAAAGGCCTCTACAACTGTATCATTCAGCTGCACTCCAGAGAAATAAATTTTAATTTGAGCTGCCAGAAAGAGATTAAGTATTGCAATACCTAGGTAGAAATCTTGGCTATTAAGAAAAATTTCAGCCCAACATTGATGAATAATGAGCTCGCACTGGGCAATACAGAATTCAACAGCTAGATTATTTCCAGGAAAAAGTGACCATAATCACTTCTCACGTACGTTTGCTGGATTTATAGCAATTAATCCAAAGATCCACAGATGGCATTTTAAATTGCATAGTACAGACACTGGAAATGTTGTCATTAAAAACAAAACCAAAAAACACATCATGGTTTTTGTATCGAAACATAGTAATTCCTCTTATTAATTGCCACATTAAAGAACTATTTTTCCCCATACCAAAGGGTACAGACATGACATCATTGTTGCACAGCCAAGACCTCACAGTTAACTTTCCCTACCATTCCTTTATTTTCATGTGTCATCAAGAAACAGGGAGAAAAAAATAAGACAATCTTCATGTACAAGCATCAGCTCAGCAAAGAGAAGAGTTCAGGATGACCAAATGCACGGATACTAAAATGGATCACTGAACACAGGCAACAGGATTTTTCCCCCAATCTATTTCTGTTTCTCTCTGAAAAAGCATTCACCTTTGAATGGATCCTGAAGTGATGGAGCTCTTGGAGTAAGCCATTCTATGGAATATTTTCCAATCATTTAAATAGTGTTCAGGGCTTTGAAATCTCTAATTTCAATCATTAGCTTTCTTGCGTTGTGAAAAACATACCTGGATACCAGCCTGCAAACTACAGTCGCACCAGTCTCACACACACTTCTCAGAGGATTCCTCTATTTCTGCAGCCACGGATGCCTTAATCAAGTGACTCACAAAAATTGTCCTGCCAGCTGTTTCCTCTTGTTTAGAGAGGAAACCCCTGCTTAACTATCTCAGCACTACAAGAAATCCTCAGGCAGAATGCTGCAAAATTAGCATTAAGTTCCCACCCTATGCCATCAAGTATAAAACCATCATATAAAAGCATGTAATTAACTGTTTTCAAATTCAGTTGTAGCCCCAGGTTGATTAACACTTTTACTCTGTAAAAGTGACCAAGTTCAGGCCTCCTGCTTTTAATACGTACATGCTCACCAAATCCCCAGTTTAGCCCTTCCAAGATAACGCAGGCTAGTTTATTCTCCACTGTCGTCAGACTGTAATTTAATAACCAGTCACGAATCAGTGCTATCTCAGACGAAGAAGGCTTCCACAGGTGCAACGGCAGTTCTTTAAACAGATATAAAGAAACCTTTGAAGGCAGAGAAGAAAATGGCTAATCAGTACAGAACAATAATCAGCATTATGCCCTTCTATACTAAAAAGAGTGATATGATCAAAAAAAATCACAGACAGGTCTTTAACACGATCCATTCATTCCAAGCCGTAGGTTATAACACGGTCTGGTATGGCCTCTAGTTTTAACTGGCTGCCCGCTTTAAGTGATTGGACTTTAGCACTTACCATCCCAACTTTCTCGATGGTCTCTCTAACTCGATCCAGCAGTACAGAAATAATCTGTGTATGGATGCTGGCGATCGCTCCCAAGAGTTCTCGACCAACTTTTGAAAATGTCTCTCTCGTGGAAAGGCTAACATAAGACACCTAAGAAGACACGCAGAGAAAAAAGTTACTGGTTATGCCTGACCTTTGCTGACACCGCAATAAAACGTCTTTTGGAAAATACAGAACAAAATTGCTCTTGGTGATCCTGCACAAAGTTGATAAATGCCCATATTAAAACTGAAACTGATTGCCCTAGAAGCTAAGGAAATTATTACACCACAGCGCCAAAAACAAAGTCCAAAACTAAACATAGGAATAACAGTACCATATATACCCTAAAACAAAAAAAAAAACAAACCCACAACAAACCAAAAAAACCACACAAAACAAAAAAAAAAAAGACCACACAAGGAATTTCAGAGTTTCATCTGTGTGTGAAAAAAAGCAAAACAAATATTTTTGTTCTGCTGTTTCATTCTGGCTTGGTCTACAGAATAGCTGTTCTTTCTCCCAGAAAAACATGCACTTCAGGATATTTTAACTCAGTACCAGACTATAAACCCCAGAAGTAGTACTTTCTTAGTTCCATGGTAGAACAAACTACAGAAGCCATGAACATTTCACACCTTCCACTGTTAGCAAGAAAAAGAGCACATTCATCCTTTTCCTGAAAGGACCAGTAATGTCATTCACCTCATATATCTCCAGAACGATGATTTTTATAAAATCCTCGTCAACATCAGCCCGTTTGGTTTGTGCCATCTGAGCAAACGTAGTGAGCAGACAAATTTCTTCTGAGCAGTTCATTGATTTGAGATACTTTTCAAAATTTTCAAGGTGCTGTGGGTCTAGAAAAGTCACATGAAAGAAACATGATAAAAGAAGTGCTGTAAGACATACATCGTCAACATTTATACATTTATTCACAGTCCAATCCCAGAGAAGGAATCAGCGACAAAGGAATTATCATCACCGGAGCTTGTAAATTAATATACTCTCTTCAGGAGTGGCTGACACCAGCTGCTTTAAAATAAGGTGCAAGAAGCACCATAATATGCAGTGATCCCATATGATTCAGTAACTATGCTAGTAATTCATAATGAAAGCTAAAACTGCTTCAAGAACAGCTAGAATTCAATTGTTAATATTATTTTAACTGTGCAATGTCAATCATCCACAGGAAGAACTGCTTGAACCTTTTTGCTTTTTAAAAATGTTATCATGGGTTTGGCTTCCATTACATATTGGAGAAATTAATTCCACAGATTAAGTCCAAGTTACACGAAAGGATTCTAGTTTTAATCAGCGCACAGTCAAGAGAAGATTAAAACTAAGCCCATCCATGCACAGCAGAGAGGTTTTGATCAAGTTGAGAGACTCTGTCCATTCCACATACCACGATCTCAAGCAGCAGTTAAACCTGGGAGATCATTCTATGCCAACTATAAATAAAAATACTTCAAGCATCTAGCCCTAGGCACAGATTATGTCCGAGAGCTACAATGAGAGATCAGTTTGTTTCTCAAACTCAATACATGAAAATTACTTTCCAAAGAAGTGTATTCAGTATCTCTGAAAACAGAGAACTGAAGTTGCACAGGACAGGAAGGCTAAGGGATGATTTCACCTGAATTAAAGGCAGGTTTCCTCTTTAAATCCAACAGTGAGATGTTGCCAAATCATAGAATCATAGAATGGTTTAGGTTGGAAGGGACCTTGAAGATCATCGAGTTCCAACCCCCCTACCATAGGCAGGGATACCTCTCACTAGACCAGGTTGCCCAAGGCCACGTCCAGCCTGGCCTTGAACACCTCCAGGGATGGGGCTTCAACAACCTCTCTGGGCAACCTGTTCCAGTGCCTCACCACCCTTAAAGTGAAAAACTTCTTCCTAATGTTTAATCTAAACCTGCCCTCTTCCAGCTTAAAGCCGTTCCCCCTCGTCCTATCACTCCATGCCCGTGTAAAAAGTCCCTCCCCAGCTCTCCTGTAGCCCCTTTAGGTACTGGAAGGCCGCAATAAGATCTCCCCGGAGCCTTCTCTTCTCCAGGCTGAACAGCCCCAACTCTCTCAGCCTCTCCTCATAGGAGAGGTGCTCCAGCCCTCTGATCATCCTCGTGGCTCTCCTCTGGACGCGCTCCAGCAGGTCCAAATGCAAATAAACATTTCATTGCTCCAGGTGGGGAACAACAGGAAGGTAAGGGTACAGAAAAACCTGTACAGGACTTTATTTAGTTGTTTGGAAGAAATAAAAATTATCTTAGTTTGTGCAGCAAAGCAAGCATTGAAAGCTGCATTTGAGCTATAAAATGGTTTGGAGAGTGGTCTGCTCCCTCTGAAGCATAACATGCCAGTAAACACTGTTTACAGTGATCTTATCATAGCAGTTGAATATACTAAAAAAGCACTCATTATGGCACTCAGCTACTTAATCTGCACAGGCACGTGCTCAGCATGCTTGTGATTAAACAGTTGCCCATAGGTTACATTCTATTTTAAGGGCTTTCAAGAATTTTGCAACTGTACTTCAACTTGAGAAGGTCAGATTTGTACAGCCAAAACAACTCATGAACAGTGTGCTAGAGGACTGTGCAATTTAACCAAAGAGTTTTTCCATACACTGAAGATAAACAACAGTCCTGACAGATACAACAGACATACCGGGGAGGTCTCATCCATTCACCTCCTTTTCCTAACACCACCTTTTATCCTTATAGCAGAAGTTACAGAGCACCATGGGTTTTGTTGTTGTTGTTTGGGGTTTTTAAGGTAATGCAGAAGGCAAAAAGACTATGCCATTACTATATATAAAGGCATATCAGAAAGACCCAGAGCGAGGGGAAGGGGTAGGACACGCAAGTGATGAACAACTCTGACAGCAATATTAGCACTGTGATGCGTGCATTTGTGTTTAATTAGGCACAGAGCAACTAAGCAACAGAGAAGGGGTTTGGAGGGGGACAGAAAAGAAAAATGGATCTAGTAAAGTTAAGGAAAAAGACCATAAAAAGAAGGAAGAGGGCTGGTGCCAGCTGCTGAGCACAGGTGAACTGGACCTTCCCTGCTGCAAGTCACAGCTCAGCAACCTCCCAGCTTCCTGCTTCATCCCCACCTTCCTCTTCACTGTACCTGTGGTCACCTGCGGGCTCCACATGCTGCAGACCCCACAGCAACCTCACACCAGGCCACAGCCTGGGACTGAAGGAGGGGGAAAAGGAAAAAGGGAAGACGAGAGACTCCACCTAAGCCCTATCATCTCGCAGTGAAGCAATAACATCGCCACCACACAGTTGCTACTTGAGCCAATTCCCTTCCTCCTCTGCACATTTGATGACACTACAATTCAAGGTTCAGAAAGACCCTAAAAATCAGTGGATCCTCAAACCTTGGTAATGGCAGTACACAAACTGTAACCAGAAATGTTGTTCAGCAGGTTGTCATTGCCAATTGCAGTGAAGGCAAAAACAGTGTTTGTCCTCACGCAGGTACCCAACATCAAGAAGAAATTACTAGGTCATTGCTTGTCAGTGAAAACATGTGTTCCACAGTAAATTTATTAAGATTTGGTCCACTCAAGAATACCTTAAGTAACTGGACTTCTCAAATTTCCCCAGCGCATTTTTTTTATATCTGGTAGCTCTCATAGTCCGGAGATCATCCTAGTAAGTGCAGCTCCATCACTGAACTCCATTTTATCATGTTATATCTACCTATCCCTTAAAAGCGACTACGCTCCCACCTCTATATGTGCAAGTCTAAAGCTTCCATCAAGTACCAAGACTCGCTACCACCTGTAGATTCACCACTATTAACATTTCTCAAATCGAATTTGGGAAGGGAAATCAATAAAGAAAGGTTCTCTCCCAAAAGAATGTTAATGCCATTGTCTTCTAGGCTATGAATTACAGGAAATTAAGTCAGCATTATATTGGCAAGTATCAGTCAAAAGAAGCTATTTCAGAAGACTAGATGGATTTCACTGAAAGAACTGCTGATATTCCCTGTCTAGACATTTGTGAAAAATAGTACTGTGCTGACATAACCCATCGAGGAGAATGAAGAGGATAAAAGTATCCTGCATCAGCATACCAGGGACTTTAAAACATAAAAGTGAGCTAGAAGCAAAACAAAGCCCTGAACAAAACAAAAAACACCAAAAAAAAAAAAACCAAAAAATAAAACTGTTTTTTACCCGCAGAGTTGCAACCCACCACATCATATTACCTTCTCTTTGTTTGAGATACAGTAAAAATTTCTTGCAAAGACAAAAATAAAGCAGCCCTACTGAAACAGTGTAACTGTTACTGTTTTGGCTGGCAAGTGCTAATCAGATCAGCACGTCATAAAGTGTACACAGCTACAGTCTTGATAAGTCTCTCTCGCTCTGCATAAACAGCCTTAAATATTAGTTGAGCTCACACAGAGTCAAGCCACTCAGTAACCTCTCAAGATCACCATTTTCTTGTTTCTCCATGAAAAGAGTTGGCTGATGTGGTAACAGGTATCCGGGCTACCAGCTAGCTGAAAAGTAAAACTGACAGAGTGAGATGTGGTCTCCCCAAAGACAGCAAAGAGGCTGTGAAGCAGGGAGCTACTGCTTTGTTTACCTGGCTCCCTGACAATCAAGCCCTGAAGTATTTTCCATGAAGGCAGCAGCAAAGGGAAAGTAGCATTCCAGCTGGCTTCTAAATAACTCTGCTATAGCCAAAGCCACCACAATCACTGTGGAGATCAACACAGGACAGCAGTCAAGGGGAAATAGAAAGAAAAGGTGGCGTATAAAACAAGAAATGCATCAAAAGAAGGCTTGAGATAAGGGAAATATCTGTAGTTGTGGAAGATAAGCAGATATCCCGCAATCTAAGTTACTGAAGCCAAAACTAGCAAGTTATGAGGGGTGGAGGGGAAGGAAGACTAGGGTATTTATACAAATATCCACAGCTCAACAATTGACAACAGCCAAGAGCTCACAAAAAAACTTAGGTGACACAAAATTCTTTATTTCAGGATTTAAATCTCACTCTCCAAATACTACCAAAGGTCAAGAGGGGACCTGACATGAGAAGACACAAGATGTACCTACTGCATAGCATTTTTGAAGCTCACTGAAGCAGCCAGTAACAGTCACTGTCAGAGAGAAAACTGAAAGGATAGTAGATCCGACAATCCCTGGTAAAATGAGAGTTTGGGCAAACAAGTACAAGAAGACCATGAACTGCCCAATACACTTCTAAAGCCTCTGGACCAGTCATGCTGCTGAGATTGAATGTAACAATGGAACCTGCAAAGAATTAAACCCGTAGCTGACACAGCAGTAGCCTAATCAGTTAGCATTGGTTCCGCGTGTAGGAATTCTACCTTTGAGTCTTTGTTTGCAGTCAGCAGGTTGCAGAGTAGAGCAGAGCTTTTCCAGGTGCTCGCTCTCCGCACAGTGCATGACAAAGAAGAGCCTCCAAAGCATGTTGCTGGATAAGGTTCCGTAAGGCATCTCGGACATGAACAACCAGACTCCCAACCTGTTTGGTTTGAAGAGGCAAAGAGAGACAGTTTAACCCTGATAAATCCCTACATATGAAAAGTAGATATATGCCCACGTCTCTGCCATATAACAGAATTAGGAATGTGATGATGTGTCTTAGCATCTCAAATTCTGATTTAATCTCATTCTGAATTGAACAATTCCCCAGAGCTTCTGTCAGATGCCAGAATTCAAGGTGTAATTCCTCCCCATCTTGATGCTACGAATGCGCTGAAAAATCCTGCATATTGCAGTTTTGTTTAAACCATTAAGTGTTTAAAACTACTCCAAATCCCAGTTTCAAATATCTAACCCCTCCAAGATGAAGCCAGAATCAATCACACGGGACAGCCTACCTTTTTGCCTTCAGAACATGTAGAACAGCTCTAAAAAACAGCTCATCAAACTCCAGTTGTAATTTTTCCACAGAGTAGGGATGCGCTACAGATCCATATTGTTTATTGCCACTAACATATTGGGCCCAGTGGTCACTCACATGACAGAGTGTCATCCTACAGAGCAGAACAAACAAGCCGAAGAAGGATCATTAAGTATGTCATCACCATATAAAAACACAAGGCAAGTGCAACTAGACCAGAGCCTAGTTACAAGAGACAAGTTCAACCCTTTGTCCTCTGGTTTCCAGAGATTTCCCTATAAATAGCATTTTGCTCCCCTCTTCAGACAGGGTTAGTTTAAAATTCCTATGTTACCCTTCCTTGGTTTTGCAAGAAAACAATGCAAACATTCTGTTATACCAAATCATACCAAATTAGTTTGTGTATGAACTTTGGAGCCTTAAGGTAATCCTACATGACGAAATGGCAGTACATGCAGAGAGCAGATATGGGAACAATAATACTGAGAAAATTACTGTTCACTTAACAAAGAAAAACATGGATTTTGTTTCTGGTTTAACTGTATCCCCCCTTGAAAACACATTCATACAAGCCATATAAAGTGACTGCTAGAGATTTAAAAATAAAGAGCAACTTTTAGGTCCCAATTACATTTGCTTACTGCAACAACTTGATGATTTTCAAGGAGCAAGTTAAAAACCCTACAACATTTCTGTGTATATAACATAATAACAAAAAGAAACCAGAAACACTGCTTATAAATAGGGGTGATTCAAGAAACTGTTCATTGGATTTCAGTGACTTCCCAAGACAAACCCAAGCACATCCCTGATGGAAGTCAGCCTGGTGTTCCCCAGCTCACCCAGCTCCTTTGCACCCACATCATTTAGGTTCTGCAGTTCCTCACTTCAAGGCAGCTTTAGTGTCAAGGACTCTGGGATTTCAGATTCAGAGATCAACTAACCCTAAACTGAACAACTCTCAGAGCAAAATCTACCTAAGGACTGTTTGGGTGTTTTGTTTTGTTTGTTTTGGTTGCTGCAGTTCGGTTTTATTTGTTTGGTTGGTTTGTTGGTTTGGGTATTTTTTAGCAGGTCTGAACTTTAAACCAGACTGTATGAAAGAGATTTAATCATATCAGAGAATATGTTCTCTTACTTGATCAGCTGACCAATTCGCTTCACAAATTGTCGGTACCGTGCTCTGTTAAATGTTTCTAACCCTGCAGAAAGAAGTTCCACTAAGGAGTTTGCAAAAGCAAAAATCTTCATCATCTCCTGGGGAGTTGTTTTTTCAGGAAAATAAGCACCTAAGACCAAGACAGAAAAATAAAGTCTCAAAAAAATGTGTGAGTCTGCATTTTTAAAGTAACTTCACAAGCACCAAAAGCAACAATTCACCCTATAGCTGGCAATCAATTCATTGTTATAGTGAACTGAAATTTATGTTTTGTTTATGAAATGAACAATAAACATCTCTTAAGCATGAAAGTACAAATAAACTATGCAGGTTATAAGACCTCCAGCAAGCAATTATCTTCATATACTTGTACAGAAATTTAGTAAAATAAAGAATGAATAAGTAATTGGAGAATGACCACAGTAACATTACAGCTAAGAGGAAAAGGGGAAAATTTAGTTCTGAAAGTATATCTGAGTATACTTACAGACCAGATCAAAACCAAGGGAAAGGACTCTTAACGTTTTGCATGCTAGTACTGCTGTAAGTTTTTCAAGTTAAGTTATCCCATACACATGGCATACACTTCCATCTCACCTACTTAGTCTGTGAGCTGTTACACAGGTTCATTATTGCTTCACTCAGAGACTCTCATAATGCAGTAACATTCTTGGCAGTTTTATTCATTAATACAATTAGCAAAAGCAAAATGAAGAATAACTTCTTAGCAGCTGATTTACCTCCAGACTTAAATCCAAGGAACTGCTGGAAGAGTTCATGAAATGGAAACTGTGACAACAGGGCAATCAAGTCATCTTCCAAAAGCAGAATCCAGCTTGTTTCAGGATCCTCATCCTATAGATAAATACAGTCACTTTTAGTAGCTTTACAATAAAATGCATGGTAAAAGGGCTTTCACTATTGAAGAATGTTCAGCCTTCCTGGACTCCTTTGCCCTTCAGGTTTGCCCTCCCAAGGGACTCTGTCAACCCGTCTCCTAAACAGTAATAAGCAGTCACTGCTCCTAAATTCCTCTTCTGTGTATGTTTCTACATAAAAGCCTACATCAGCTAGGAAACAGAACTAGAGGCAACGCTATGTGCATCCAACTATTCAAACGTATGACTACTTCCATTGTTCTTTTGTATGCAATAGCTCAAATGTTTAAATTCTATCTGTTAATACTCATTCCTGGCAGCTCCACTGTCTACAGTTACATCGCAGAGATAGAAGGAGAGCAAAATAGATCTGAGTTTCAAACAATGCTTTTTAACTGAACAAGTCAGTTCTTCTTCCCTCATTTCACAAAAATCAATACAATAAACTTGAGCAAAAAGCATAAAGGGAATAATAAAAAAAAAATAAAAGGCATTTGCTGTACCTCTTCTCCTCCTTCATCTACCAGGGTCCAGTTTCCAGATTCTTTCCCAGATGAAGAGGAACTTTTCCTTTCACTTGGTTTCATATGGCACATGAAGTTCACCCGATTTCTGATTTAAAGCAAAAAATCAAGTTTACAAAAAAATTAGAAAATTAAAAATTCTGAATCAAGTCATCTTTTAGTTAAGAGAAGATACTAAAATACCAGATACAAGAACAAGAAATTAAAAAGTATGTCAGAAAGTTGCCTGGCAAAAATAAAAAGATTGGGGGATGTTGGTCAACAGCTGGCAGGATACGAGCCAGCAGCGTGCCCAGGTGGCCAAGACGGCCAACAGCATCCTGGAACATGTCAGGAATAGTGTGGCCAGCAGGACTGGGGCAGTGACCATCCCCCTGTACTCGGCACTGGTGAGGCCCCACCTCGAATACCATGTTCAGTTTTGGGCCCTTCACTACAAGAAAGACATTGAGGCGCCGGAGCGTGTCCAGAGAAGGGCAGCGGAGCTGTGAGGGGTGTGGAGCACACGTCTGATGAGGAGTGGCTAAAGGAACTGGGGTTGTTCAGCCTGGAGAAGAGGAGGCTGAGGGGAGACCTTATCGCTCTCCACAGCTCCCTGAAAGGAGGGTGCAGCCGGGTGGGGGTCGGTTTCTCCTCTCAAGTAACAGGCGATAGGACAAGAGGGAACAGCCTCAAGTTGCACCAGGGGAGGCTTAGGATGGATATTAGGAACAATTTCTTCACTGAAAGTGTTGTCAAGCACTGGCACAGGCTGCCCAGGGAAGCAGTGGAGTCGCTATCCCTGGAGGTATTCTAAAAGATGGGTAGATGTGGTGCTGAGGGACATGGTTTAGTGGTGGACTTGGCAGTGCTATGTTAAAGGTTGGACTCGATGCTCTTAAAGATCCCTTCCAACCTAAATGATTTTATGATTGAAATTTGGGAGGGGGGGGGCCAGGGGAAGTTATATATTTTATCTGAAGCACGTAACAGTTTTCACTAGTGATTGATTTCATTAACTAGCTTCTCCAAGCACCATGTATTCCTTCTAGATAAAAAAAAAAGGATGAAAAATAAATTAAGAAGCCCAACCGATGTATACACCAGCTTAGCAAACCTTTTACTCAAGGGCTTCTGTTGCAGAGACACTATAATGAACATCGTGCGAGGCAAGAACTCTATTTCAGAAGCCACAGTAACAAAATATGTGGATGTGTCAGTCTTCACAAGCTATTTGACAGCTGAAAGCAAGCTGCATCATACTGTGCACAGCAGGAGAATGTTCTGCCAAGGCTGTATTTTAAGATGAATGAGTAAAAAGAGTTTGAATTGAACTGTGAATCTCTTATTTGTGTCTGCTTATATGACTTTGCCTGCAATGAACTTTCAGAGTTACAAGTAGATTGTGTGTCAGGTTTTCTACTCTAAAATAATCAGAACATATTTATAAACTCATATTCACACTTACTTGACAGGAGACATAAGCAAGGCAAGAGATTGCATGAAATGAAAGACACCTGATGGGTTATCCAAGACTTTGATCTGAAATTAAATGCAAAAATCAAAGTAAATCTAAGTAAGTAAAATGAAGGACAAATAGTTTTATCAGAGAAATTCAAGTTCTGAGTTTCACATTTTTCACTAGCTTTTTGGGACACAGAGCACAAGGGGAAGTTAGGATCCTACTGTGTTAGGTTAACGGTTGGACTCGATGTTAAGGGTCCTTTCCAACCTAAATGAATCTATGATTCTATTCTATCCTTTTATTTCATTACTTGCCTTCCCCCTTTTAGGGTAGCTGTAATCCTTTTCCTATGGCTAGATTTCCAACATCTTCTCCTCTTGGAGGAGCAAAAATGTTCTTTGCAAGAACGCTCTGATGCCTTTGGATACCGGCACTCTCTCTGATCTATGCAAAGTGAACCTTTTTCCCTCGCCCTTGAAATTACCTAACTAATAAACTTTCCAGGGAAACCAATCTCGTTTCAACATGCAGGATATAAAAATCTGTTCTTCCCCATCCTTTATACACCCCAGAGCTGCCTCCAATCTCACTTGTCTCATATAGAGTTGCTGCTTCAAGTCTTAAATATTCTTTCCATTTCTTGGAGAGCACTCCCAAAACCTGCTGCTTCATGAGGCCTTCTGAGGGACACTGAGTCCTTGACTCCCTTTCATGGAGTCTGTCTAGCCAAGAATGGTATTTGCGTTTCCCTGTTAACCTGCTCATGGTTGTGCTAACACAGGTAAATACACACCTTGACAAACCCCTCACCACTACTATGATTACACACACCTGGAAACACAGTGTCAGTCACGAAGGATTGACTACACACAAGACACTCTCCTCTCCTCCCCGCTCCACTCCCACTCCAACTCTCTGACAATGAAGAATTAAACATTCACACCTGAATGAATGGACAAGCCCATTCGCTGAGCCCAGCTGGACACCGAAGGATGTGATTGAAGAGGAAGAGATGGTCACCTGGGCAGCCAATTCTTTGCAACACAGACACCTGAAGGGAAGTATATTGGAATCTTGTAAATAATTTCAAGCTTTATTCCTTTATAGTCTTGCTAACTAGAGTAATACTGTGTTTGGTTTTCTTCCCTCTTCCCATGCTTTCTAACAAACCTCAATTTTCAGAGCAAGTTACAGGAGAACAACATTTAAGTCTGCTTGCTTGGCTTACGAGCCACAAACTGTTTTCTTTGGTGTAGAAAAATTCATTACTTTACAATTGCATTAAAAACTAATTTATTTAGAAATCAGCAAGAATAGAAGTTTCCCAAAAATGACAAGTCTGAATAGTCTTAATTTCAGAATAAGCAAAAGCATAATGAGTATTAAAACCCCCTTGAGCAGCACCCGCTGCTCAGGTGCCAGTCCTCATTCATGCTGCTGGCCTCCATTGACTTCATCAGACATTCTAAAGATTCGCTAAAAGATTCTGTTCCTCAGGTAGAACAAAAACCCCCCAAAAAATCACTGCATGCGGGACAGTGAGAGAAACAGTAACACTTTCAGAAATTACTCCCAAATTCATCCCATGTGTTGGACCACACAGATATATCCATGTTTACCCCCTCACCAGTCTCTGCAGCCACATAAGAAGGTCACTCTGAAACTGAGGATCTTCGATAACTCTGCGGGTGAAACTGAAAAGGACGCTAATACATTCCTTCAAGTGGCCCAAGTCTGAAGAAAGATTTTCTGACTGCTTTGAAACTGTAAATTAAAAACAGAATTAAGGAGGTTTGACGAGCAGTTCTCAGTGGTAGCATAAGTAGTGGTTTTGGCGCTATATAGAAAACTTGCTCTCTGTATCAATAGATACCAAGATATGTCAACACAGCTGCTTGCTAAATCTCTGAGAACACCACTTATTTAGAGTACTTTATTTAATCTTATAATTAGGCACTGGACACTAATTACAAGAAATATATACTATGGTTACTCTCATAAAAGGCCCTCCCTCAATATAAACTTTGTAAGAACCACCATTTACTATGCATATAAACTATGTGGGAGGCTAGGGGAGGAGGACTAAGAAGGACAAATATCTGGGGCAGGACAGGGAGGAATACTTTAGCTATAAGATTATATTGACACAAACCCAAAATAAGCAATACACCTAGGAGGAAAACTGAAAAGCTTTCTAGGTATTAGAGCTGCAAGAGTTCACGAGGAAGTAAAGCAGGAAAAATATCCAGCTGGGTTTAGAATTGTGCATAATCAATTTGGAAAGGGGACTGTATTATATATTGCCTCTGACAACTAAAGATCAGAGTCCAGGTATCCCATCCCACCCAGTGTTCCTCTACAGTATTAGCAGCAGTATACAGCTTAGACAGAAGAAGGCAATCCTACATTCAGCTTCCACTCTCCAGGTGAATAAGTTAAGAGAATTGGAGTATTTTCTGTGAGAAAAGAGTTTCACTACTCCCTGCATAAAATCAGCAGGTTTTAGTACCAGAGGAGAAGCACTCCAGTATACAAATTCCACTACAGGACTCCAAAACTGCAAGTGAACAAGGTGCTGGGTACCCTAAACAGCATGGGGAGCAGTCCAGACCAGCAACACACCTTGCTCCTGCTGCTGAAGAGCCACTGATCTCAGCAGGGACGAGCTGCTGAGCAACCTGTAGACATATGACTCCACTTGCAACCGGGACAACACCGAAGTGTAGGAGTGCAGCGCAAGTGTCTGATGCACGTGCTCTGCTTTGGCTTCAAACAGCTTTTTCAGTTCCCCCAGCACACTTTCATTCAGCTCCACTGTCTGGTAGCGATGGTGACCTGTCACTTTGCACTGATCTGCACATACACCCTGAAAAGAAAGCAATTATTTTAAGTTGTTTTGTCATTTTGTTGGGTCAAACGTGCTTACAGAAAGTAACCTTGATGTAACCTTTCTCTTCAATAGATTTCAAAGCTTTCATAAAAGAGGCCATTTCAGAGGTGGAAAAGACAAACATGTTGGAACATCCTACATACATTTTAGAGCTGATGATTACTGAAGATTCATATCCACAACTTCTAAAAAAATTACTCTATAAACCCTCAATAGCACAGATTTAGAAATAGGCATGCAGTGACTTGTCTGTATCACTGAGATCTGATCAAAATCAGGTCTCTCTACTCCCAGTGAGCACAACTGTTTATAGATTTCCATAAATATTTGGATCTGCTATTTTAAAGCTAAAGTATGTACTGAAACAAGATAAGTATTTTTCTAAGCTCCCAGAACTGAATATTTATAGCAATACCCCACTGTACATTTAAAACTTTCAGAAATTAACTGTACTGTAACTTTTTCCCAAACTGGAATTAAAAGCTGAGGCCAGTCTTCCTCTGTCCTATCTCTAATTCTTCAGCACAAGAAAACTACAATACAGAACATTCCTGTTATTCTTTTATGCAACCAGGAAACATGCTTCAGAGCCAGCACTTTGGAAGCTTAGCTTGAAAGTATCCCTGTGTTTCCTAAGTTAGTAGAACAGGAATTTTAAATTGGTATAAAGACAAGAATTATTCTGAACGTACAATAAGTACATCATGAGTCAGGATGGAATAAAGCTAGTGGCAAGCTTAGCCAACTGTATGATGCCCAACGGGGATGCAAGAGTGAAGCCAAAGTTGCTTTCAGTGTAGAAAGTGACCAATGCAAAACAGAGTCCAGTGAGGTTCAGTGTTGCTCCCCAGTAAAAAGGAAAAGATTGAAATCTGTTCAGTGGATGTCTCTCAATGCAGTTCCTCAGCGTTGAGACATAGGAGAGGCACTGCACTCATGGAAACAACAGTAAAATCCACCACATGCATAGGTATTTAGAACCTTTGAACAATTTTGACTATGTGTTGGCTATAAAACAGCATCAGAGTGCCAGAACAATTTCATTCACTCCCACCATAACATCCAGATCAAAAAAAAAGCTACACAGAATGAGTTTGGGGGCAAATTTTTCTGATGTGTGCCCCAAAGAGCTCCCCAGACCTCTCTGGTTTGCAGACAGAAAAGCTACAGAGTACCACGACCACCCTGAATTCAGTTAAAACCACATCTATACTTATGGAACAATAGCTACTGAAAGTGGATGGACCTCACACTCCCTCTGCTTTGAGCAACAGGGTCGCCCACAAGCATGACTCAAGCTTGTCTGCAACTGCTGCCTCTGACAAGAGGACAGTCGGGAATGACGTCAGTGAAAACTGTCACTACAGGCAGCAGGCCAGATGGGACATCACCCCTACAGTCATACTGAAGTCCTCCTCCACCACATAGCCCCTGCATCTACTTGGAGTACTGTGATAGAAACTTCACCCAATGCTACAGGCAGAACTGGCTGTACACAGCTCGTTCTGACTGACTACAGACACGAGTGACTCCAAAAAGAGATCACTAAGAGAGATCCCACTACCCAAGACCCATCAGAGTTTAAAAATCAAACAACAAACTGTCTTAAAATCTCAACAGGATGATACACTGAAGCGCTGTGGGTCAGTGGAGAGATAGAAAGCAAAGGCAATCATCTGTTTTAAAACAAAGCAGCTTAAATACAATAAAGTTGACAGCAAGTAAAATTCATGTCTGGAATCACATCCAAATAGTTTTGGGTTCAAAAGTAACCTCAGCAACAGACCTGCACAGTTTTCTGTTCTTCTTTAAAAGTCCATAATCTCCCCTTAACGTTTTGGCAGTCTGTCGTCATAGCCTGCAGCTCTGCCTCAGCCAGCAACAGCTGCTTCCTGCAGCGCATGTAGTTCAGCAGCAGTTCATAAAATTCATGTCTGTCCTGATGAGCAACACTTTCGAATTCCTCTGCATAGGAGTCAACATTCTCCAACCATGAACACGGCTCAAAAATTTTCAGCTGTTCTCTGGTAAATGGCACCAGTTCTGGTTCGGTTGGGAGCTCTGGATACAGCCTTTCATTGTGCAACAGCGGTTTAACTGCTATTATGGTTGGTCTCTCATAGGACAATTCAGCTGACAAGTCTGGATAAACTGGTTTGAATCCTGATCGCTGAACACGTGTTTTGGATTTCTCAGAGAGCTGCGAGACACTAAGAGGAAGCTTCTCTGAAGAACGGACAAGAGGATTTTTAACATCCTGTACATTTTCAGTTCCTTTGTCCCGTACAAAGCCCACCACTGTCTGAGAGCCAGCAGCACTGGAATGAAAGGTACTACTCAATAAATCAGAGTTTCCTGATGCGCTAGCAACCACCTCCACAGGGCTGTCAGGTTTGTGCAACTTGCTTTTATCACTCTTCTCAACATCCCCCCTACATTCCTCAAGGGAAGGATCGGCTTTGAACTCTTCTGTATCTGTGGGAGGCTCCAGAGTTACTGTCGAAGACCTTTCATTTGCTGAAGATAAATTACTCGCGGGAATGTCGCACACATCATTTACAGTTTTTCCATCCTCCACTTCATCACTGAGACGAATTTCTGTAAATTCTCCAGGATGTTCCACTTGCCCTTTACTGGCTTGAGAAGGCAGTTCTGCCACAGGAGGTAGGAAGACATCATCAGACTCTTGTATCTGGGACTCCTCACTACCTTTTTTCTTTTTTTCCTAGAAAAGAAAAAAAAAATACCAGAGTGTCACTACCAAGTGAATCTCTCCCCCTTGCATCCCAAATCCTACCATCACCAAACCCAGTATTTGTTAACATCGCAACTCCAAAAGCCCCTCTTAACACGTTAATTTTCATAATATTAAAGGTAAAAACAAATGCACCAAGCAGATCCTTTTTCATTAGTTGCCCTTTGAAGACTGTCCATCAGCATCTATTTTCTTGGTCATTTCTTGAACAACGCTTCAACATTTCTACATAAAAAGCTATAAACGTCCCAGGACAGAGTGTTTCATTAACACATGAATAAATCAAAATAACAAGACTCTGAATTCTAAAAAGGTCACCAGATTTTACCAAATTACAAAAGTTATGTTGAAATTCACCTTACCTTTTAGAGAAATATCTTAATGAACAGAAAATTATTTTCAAAAAAAAGCATGTTCCAAACAAAGAGAGTCTGGAGTGCATTCCCTAATCACATTTGAAAACAATCACAAAATCTGTACAAATAACTGAAATACCTACTTTCAATAGGTATTACATACCAGAGATGTAGAAAAACTTAGTAGTGACCTTAAGATTATCCACTTTTAAATTAACATCAGTTTGGAGGTAAACGGTTCCCATAAACCTAGTCTAAGGTGTAGATTAACCTCCTTCCAAAAGCACAGCATGGGAAATAATGTTGCACGGGAAATCAATAAAGACCTTGTCAATTTGTAAATCATTTGCCAATTTGTAAAACAAAAAATTGGCAAAGTGTTTTACCAATTTGTAAATTGTTTGTGTATACCTACCAGTTTATTAGGAGCGAAACTGAGAAGAGTTAGCTTACAACGCCCCAGTCTTGGATGACCCAGATACCATAACAAAGAACACAGCTGAAATTAGGAAAAGCTCTCGCTACTCCTCCATGACTGAGGAAAAGATGATCATTTTGGAAACCTGCTGACAGTATCACATGTACTTTCACTAAGCATCTGACATGATTTTGCCTTATGAGAGGTCATACATGGAAACAGCTCAAATCAAGGCCCCAGCTAACCTCGATCTCCAGCCTAATTTTACTTTAAACATATGCTCACAGCTCCTTTACAAAATGGCTTTGCACTGGCTTTGCTTTCAGTCTGTGTTTTCCAGTATATTAAAACCTGTAAACACTTCTGATCACACAAAACACTTCTGATACACTCCACAGCCAGCTAAAGCTACAGGTGAGACATGAAAAATAGATCAACACAATTCTCTAAACTAGGACATATAGTTATAACAAACATCTGCCAATTAATTCAAAGTCAGTAATTTCCACAGGATACTACACCACTAGATCACATTTTTGACAGTATACTGATCCACATATTTTACAAACACATGATCCTTTCCCTTCTACAATCTCAAAATTCACTCTTGCAGTCCTCACACAAAAGAAACTCCCTTTATCTTTCAGTAGCATCCTGTATTACTCCCTGACACTACTGTTAGATAAAATAGCTGTTTTTAAGATTTATGAAGTGTCTTCCAGTTCGCGCTTTCCAAGGCAAAAAAAAAATGCCATAATCGGGGATTTCATCTGAGAAAGGATGAGAGAAATCAGGTTCTGAATTAACATGAAAGCAAAACCTGCTGTTCTGTCTTCTGAGGGGTTAGCCTTTAAGTCACAGGTCATGCCCGCTCGTTAGCCTTGTCCATTCTCCTCTCCCAGCATGCCAGTGAATGACATGTCAAGCTCTAAGGACACCTATTATTTTTCAGGACACATCTCTAGAGTAACTGAGTGCCACCCACTGAGATGCACACAGAAACACAGGTTCATCTTCACCAGTTCCAGGTTCACTCATTTTGCCACCTCACTGTGTTCCAATCAATCTGGTGTTACCGGCGCTGGACAAGCTTCATTTTGAGGCTACTATTTTCAGAAAGTCCTAGGCTCTGTTCCGCTACTTGGCAGCTCTGTGGCTGAGCCAGCCTTTCTCCCAGCTCATGAGAATTTCAGCTTTTTGAAGGATTATGGCCGTTTCTGATGCATGGGAATGGAAAAGTCCTTAATGTGACGGGGCCCCAAACTGCACCGTCAAACACCCCTGCATATTAACAGAGCTGAGCATAATAGCAGCAACAAAAAATATCAGGAATGGGTCATGTGTAACACTGAAGGATTCTGGATTCTCACACGTGACATTGCCAGTGAATTGTTTCACAGTGAATTACACCTGGAAGGGATGGCCAAAGACAGTGGCTGCTGGAGTCACCTTACACATGTCATTAATGAGCTGCCGGTGTCATTTGTGACTCACTGCCTTCCTGCAGGGAACTGATTCTCTTAAGCAGCAGTCTTTAGAGTTAACTGCCTTGCTCATGCTATGGGGCTGAATCAAAACAAAAACAATGACACACTTACTCTTTTGGGACTGCTTTTCCCTCCAATCTTTACTTGCCTTGAGTTCACAGCTACAGTTGATACTTGGATCTAACCCTTGTTTTACCTTTAACTATCAATTACTCCATTAATTTTTTCCAGAGAGCTTTGACAGCCATAACTTCAATGCCTTTGCTCTATACGGTGCAGTTTACAACATGCAGAGCTTAAGCAATTAGTGGAGATATTTCCATTTTGACTCAACTCTGAGGTGCAATAGTTTACTTCAGACCGTTCCCACAAACTACTGAAATTCTGCATAGGACAGCTGCAAGTACAGCAAAGCCTTCAGAAAGCTGTTAGTACTGACATCATGAAAAAGGAACACACAACAGAATTAAAACCTAGCAAGAGCGATACCGAACTGTAGCACCAAGTAGTGAAGAAGAAACACTGTCATCTGCCATACACGGCCTCCTGTTTTGAACATTTCAAAACCAAATCTATACATACGAGATGGAGTAAGACTGTCATCTGACCCTATACTAAAACACCGCTAAATGCTGGTACGTTCTATCGCTCCAGGGCTTCACCGCAGAGGCAACCCCAGCTGCCTCGCTGTGCCGAGCTATTTGAGAAGTCCATGTACTTTAAGAATAAAAAGCTCTTTACAGTACAAGGCCTATCACACCCTTCCCCTGGCTGCCCATTACTCTAGCTCTTGTTACATCGCTTCAGAAAAGCCCAGGCGTTCCGCAGCCTTTTCAGAAAAACACACACACCCCCACCCCGACCCGCTTCCAGCAGAAGAGGACGAGTAAACACGGACACAAACACCGCCCAGCGCAGCCACCCTTCCCGCTGCTTTAAGAAAAACAAACAAAATCCAGGAATAACCCCAAACGCGAGCCAAAACCCGTGACCAAAGTCCCACGGCGGGTAATAACGACACACACACACCCCCCCACACACACACACCCCCGCTGCACTAAACCCACCTCACCGCTGCAACCCGGAGCCGCCACAAGCGTGAGGCGGCGGTGACAGACCCACCGCTGGCCGAGGCCTCCCCCCACCCTCGCCCGCCCCAGGAGGGTAGAACGCCACCCGGAGGCGCTTCGCCGCCACCCCCGTGCCCCGGCCCGCCCTACCTTGGGCCTGCTCTTGCCGCGGGCCTTGCGGGGGCCCCTCACGGCCTCCGCCATGGCCCCGCGCTCCGCTCCCGCCCGCCGCGGCCCGTCCCAGGCAGCTCCGGGCGGCGGCGGCGGAAGAGCCGGACCCGTCCCCGCCCCTTCGGCGCTCTCGGCCAATCAGCGGCGCCGCGGGTACGGGAGGGACGGAGGGACACTCCGAGTCGCGGTGCGTCGCCGCAGTACGGGCCGGGCGCGGGGCGGGGGTTTGTGGGGCGGTCATCGGGCTCCTCCATGGCCTGGGAGGAGGCCGCGCTCCCCGGTAACGACCTGTGGGGAGGCCTGGTTCCTCTATAAGTATCTATGGGGAGGTCAGGCTCCTCCACAGGGGCCTGGGAGGAGTCCGGGCTCCCCTGTAAGGGTCTATGGGGAGGTCAGGCTCCTCCACAGGGGCCTGGGAGGAGGCCAGGGACCCCTATAAGTGTCTATGGGGAGGTCAGGCTCCTCCACAGGGGCCTGGGAGGAGGCCAGGGACCCCTATAAGTGTCTATGGGGAGGTCAGTCTCCTCCATAGGGGCCTGGGAGGAGGCCAGGGACCCCTATAAGTGTCTATGGGGAGGTCAGGCTCCTCCACAGGGGCCTGGGAGGAGGCCAGGGACCCCTATAAGTGTCTATGGGGAGGTCAGGCTCCTCCACAGGGGCCTGGGAGGAGGCCGGGCTCCCCTATAAGTGTCTATGGGGAGGTCAGGCTCCTCCATAGGGGCCTGGGAGGAGGCCAGGGACCCCTATAAGTGTCTATGGGGAGGTCAGGCTCCTCCATAGGGGCCTGGGAGGAGGCCAGGGACCCCTATAAGTGTCTATGGGGAGGTCAGTCTCCTCCATAGGGGCCTGGGAGGAGGCCGGGCCCTCCTATGAGGACCTGTGAGGAAGCCACACTGCTGCTAGAGAGAATGTGGGTGGCAAGCCAGGCCCCTACTATTGTGAATGGGGAGTGTGAGGTCTCTTCTACCTGCACTTCAGCAGGCCCTAGAAGCGCCATTGGAGCAGGGCAGCCTTTCCTGAAGCGCCTGAGGCTCCTTCAGCCACAGCGGGGCTGCTGGCTCAGCCCGGGGGGCCAGGTACCACTGCCCCTTCCGATCCCGGCCCTGGCACCCAGCTGTCCCCAGGGAGCCATGGCTGGAGCCAAGCCAAAGCCCCACTGGGAGCAGAAGTGACTTCTCCCAGTTCTCAGATGGATGAGCCCCCACAGAGCTCAGGCCCACCTTGCGGAGGGGACCGTTGTTGAGGAGTTAATGATCTTGAACAGGCCGTGGCTGCTCTATTGGACCTTGTAGCTAGGGCTCGAGAAGCACAGTACCCCATAGTACTGTCCCTTACAGCACCTGCCTGAACTTGCCTGTATCTGGAAATGCAGCAAGACGTTCTCCTGTGATCATCTTTTATGAATAGAGCTGTTTTCTTCTAAGTTATGTTACCTCAAGGGACCAAAAAGGGAGAGGTGTGTCGGACTCTGCCTGAAGGCAGGGTGTCCAGCATCTGAAGGGATATAAGATATGCTCACTATCTGTATTCCTCTTCTTACTCTGTCTTACTAAAGTGGTTATCTTATTAAGGCGTTTGTTACCTCTCTCTCCCTGCAGGGCACCCCGAGGAGGGATGGCGGGAGCTGTGCAGACAGCACTGCTCCAAGAAGCTGGCACAGCAGGTTATTGGGGTCTGTAGGGAGGCCAGGCTCCTCCGTAGGGGCCAGGGAGGAGGCCAGAGTCTTCTGCACCACTTGGAAGGCAACCAGGCAAGGTAAGTTACTGAAGATAAAAAGCCAATTCAGCACTCATGGGCACACAGACTTGCTTCCCAGTAGCTCCGTGTCTGGACAGTCTTCTTCCAAGCCAGGGTTTGCTTGGCTTTAGGCCTATTCAGAGAGCTGGTGTATTCAGAGTTAGAACCAGCACCCCTATTTTGCGATGACTTCTGTGCATTTAGTGAATGTGCAAGCCAAGTTTCAGCCGCAGCGGGGACCTCTGCATCCAGAAAAGCCTCACACCATCTATTGTGCTCAGTCAGCTGAAAAATCCCAATTAAAAAAACGTGCAATGTGTTACAGAGTAGATACTCTTCCAGGGGAAACAGCCCTGCGCGGTCTGCAGTTCATGGCTAATCGCAAGTATTTGTTCTCATGCCAGCCTTTCTTGGTGTGTTCTCTCCCATACCTGTCATTGTACTAAACACGTACTGAAATAAAGGCTGAGGAAGCATATGCTCTTCTAGGCTTCCTTCCAGGAGAGGCGACTCACGCCACCCAAACATCCTAGGGTGCTTTGAAGGTGTACCAGCCCCAGCCCCGACAGAAAGTGAACGTGACAACCTTTAAAAAAAAAAAAACAAAACCAAACATATCCAGCACACAAGTCTCAAAACTTGTTTTTAAAATATGTATTTAAAGAACTAAGACTACAGCAGGCTCCTTCAGAAGAATATTTGTACACTTGGTCTTTCAGAAAAAAAAATAGGACAACTGATTCCTTGGCACGTGCACTTTGCACAGTTCATTCTAATGCAGCAGGACAGATATTAAAGCTCACTGTGATCTTCTCTGCACATGGAAATACAGTAAAAGCCCTGGGTACTGGTGAGGCTAGGCACAAACTGACATCACGCCGATTCAATTTGAAGAACATCATAGAACTAGCAACTCCTCTTGCTCTAAAGTTAGTCCCCTGGCACCAGGTTTAGGTAGCTCAAGTGTGTCCTGGTCCCTGTGTCCTGTGTGCCTGTGTCCAGTGTCATAAGGCACTGAGGAGCTGTTAAGCAACACTGCACACAGGGACTTCAGAGAGACCAGGAGCCCTGAGGCGTGTGAGCTTCTGAATCAAGGCTATAATCAGATATGTGGTAACAAGAAGGGCATGAACTTTGAGGAGACCTGGTCAGGAAGTGAGTTTCATGGCTCCAGACCAGCATTAGTAGCTAAGTTTGTTTCCAGTGGTGCATAGCCAAAATGAGTCCAAGTTCAGGGATTCCCAGGAGTTAATCAAATGGGGGTCTCCAGAGCCTACCAGGGACAAGCTATACCATGAGCCTAAAAAAACGCAAGGCCCTCACTGGAGACGCGGTTAGAAGAGCTGAGCGACTTCTTCAGATCTTCAACAACACTGTAGGGTGTGGGACTTCCCAGCAGGTTTCTGGCAGCATAGCCCCTTGCTCAGTGGCTGTGCTGCGGATTGCTGCACCAGGCAAGATGCTAATCAGCTTCCAGTATCGGCGCTTAAGCCTGGAGCACGTCTACAGCTAAGCTAGACACATAGTGTAACCACTGGTGCTCCTCTAAGTAAGCTCCCTGAGACACATAACTGAAATTAAATCTAAATTACAAGTTTAATCACCATTAATGAAAGACTTTAGAAACAGGCAAAAGTGTAACCTGAGATCTGAGTGGGATACATATGCCCTGAACACAAGCCAGCACGCCCAAAGCATTGTGTTGCGCTCCCCTTGGTACATATGACTTCTCTAGTTATCTGGAGCATGGGAGGCTCCAGCCTCTCCCAGATGGCTGCACTTTAGAAGAACTTCAAATCAAAAACTTCTTCTGACACAGAAGATTGCTCTGTGTCCAGGTCCATCGCTCGTATTCCTTTTCTTCCCCTGAGTGTGAAGATGGGATATCCATCCAAGGAGTTTGCTGATCAAAGGCACAGATTTTTAGCAGGCACTTTCTTAATGTACAATTATCAGAATCCCCAAATACTTTCTTAAAACGGAGAAGCACTTCAGCTCTATGTGGCTGGGAATAACTGGAAACACCAACTTTGCCACGCTGGCCAGGCCGACAGTGTCTTCTGCCTGGAGAACCTACAGAACAGGATTGACAATGTCTAAACCACAGCTCCAGCTGAGACAAGCAATAGGAGGCTGACATGATCATTACTCCCAATGTCATCCTTTAACCAGTGGCCTTTCTTTCTCCACTGTCCCTCCTCTGTGTAGCTGCATCTCACATTAAATCCTTTCTTCATCAAATGTGAGTACTTACGGTGGCTATCAGTGATGTATCAAGCTGTAGCCATCAACTGTGGCATAATCAGCCTCACCTGAAACACAGCACAAAAAAATTACTTCTGCTCATGAGAAGTGCTAATTACGAGACTTTATACAGGACAGAAACACCCTGCCCTGGCCACCCGTGTTAAAGGGATGGGAGGCAGGGGTGAATGAAGCTCAGAGAGATGACTTGATTTGCCCAAGAGCCAAAGCAGGACCTCATTTTGCTGAGTACCGCTGCAGGAGCCCGTCACTGCAGTGGCACTGGGAATGATACAGCTCGTGCTCCTGAAGCAGAGAAGTTCCTGAACTGCAGAGACTGGTGGGATCCCAAGCTTAGACATCCTTAAGCTTCAGAAATGCCTACACAGAGAGCTTTGATCAGAACTTCTCCTGGGTGAAACCTTGCCTCCAAAGTCAGCACCCAACTTCCCAGCATCTTTCAGTGGAGACCAGACTTACAGCAGGAGCTTCACCTAAAGCAATCCCTTTAGAAAGCTAAAGCTCATGACATGATGAGGAAGAGCAAGAGCAGAGAGATCCTCTGTGGGACCAGAAGCCCCATACAGAAAGTAACTCACCTGGTGCGCTGGTTGGGGTAGGCAGAGGTCCCCTCCTGCACAGAAGGAAACACAGAGCTGAGGATCTGCATAACCACAGAACTCCTGTTACCCTGCACTCCCCAACTGCCCTCCCAGAGCTGGTGGGAGGGCAAGAGGTTTGGCCAGCCTGGGCTTTATGGAGACCTGGTACCAAGGCATGTCATGGTGGGCTCACCACCGACACCCTCCTTGGCAGACACGGGAGTTGAAGCTGATGTGTTGGGCAAGAGGAAAAAGTAACCGAAAAGCACTAAGTTGGGGAAACACTCACAAGTGAGCCTCAGGGCATGCCTTTTTACATGCCTCTGCCCAGAGTGAGACATCAGGAGGCCATAATTGGACATGACTCTTCTCCCAATGTGACAGCCAAAGTGGCACAGTCATCTTTAGCATGAGTCTTTAGCGCTGAATCCTCATCTTTCCCCCGGCAGAAGCATCCTTCACCCTGTCCTCCCTGCCCAGCTTCTGTCCCGGAGGAGTGAACTCAGCTCTGCTGTTCCTCCCTCTACCCATGCATGCTTTTAACTGATCCATCTCTTCTCAGATAGACAGACGACATGGAGGACCGTGCAGGGAGGTCCACAAGGTTTGATCTTGGTATCAAAGGCTGCTCTAAAAGGGAGCTCCAGTTGTTCCCAGAGAGAGCAAGACATGAAATTCAGTATTCCCCAGCCTGTCTTGCTTTGCTGCTGAGTACTGCAGCTCCTCACCTCCACGCAAAGGACTTCTCAAAGAAGCTTGGTACCAGAAAAAATGAGCACCCGCTCACTGCAGGCACTTTCAGAATAATATTCCCACGCATGAGATGGGAAAAATGACCCTAAAAGGGGGAATAGAAACTTCTGACTGGGCTTGAGGGAGTCCTTGAAGAGCTTATAATAGGCAGCACATTGGCAGAACCCCTGGTGTGGAGAGTGTTGGACTACATGGCATCATTTTTTTTGGAAAGCATCATTTGCAATAGCAATTGCAATTGTACATGTTATGTCCCTTACCTTGATATAGCTACAGGAACTGGGCTTCTCACAGGAGTTGCATTTCTCTGTGTATTATAGTAGTTTTCATAAACAACAGGAGCTAGGAAAAATTAATTATAGTAAAGCACAAACCTTTTATAAGCATAAGCTACTTGTCAACACAAACGTTCACCTGCCAAGTCTTTCCTCTCTCTGGGAAAATGCCTGATCCTCAGGGGCTGGTGATAAGTGGCAGAGACTAGTGCTGCATGCCAGTGAATGAAAGGAGGGATGTTGCAAAATCAATGTGTTTTGCATCCAAACTGTTGCAGCTCCATAAGGAGCACAAGGAAGTCAGCACTACTTTGTGAGATTGTACTGAGCTCTTACCTGGGGCCAAACTTCCAGTTTTGCGTAAATTTACAAAAAAATCAATATCCTTCTCAATGCTGCACTTTTCTAAACTCTTGCGGATTTCCTCGTATTTCTGCAAAAGGGAAATAAAAATCATTTATATACATCAGGTCAAAAAACAAGAGGTTTTATTCCAATCATTTGTCACACATGGGGTGAAAGCCCAGTGCTCAACCAGGACACAAGCTTCAATGGTAGGGGAATCAGAGTCACAGAATGGTTTGGGTTGGAAGGGACCTTTAAAGGCCATCTAGTCCAATCCCCTGCAATGAGCAGGGACACCTTCTACTGTATCAGGTCGCTCAGAGCCCCGTCCAACCTGACCTGGAATGTTTCCAGGGATGGGGCATCAACGGCCTCTCTGGGCAATCTGTGCCAGTGTCTCACCACTCTCAAAAAATGTGGGAATTTCAGAGGAAACCTCATCTGCAATAGGTCTGGCCAAAACCTGCTGCCTGTACACTCATGCTGGTGTCTGGTGGCCGATCAAAGGCCACAGCCCAATTCAGACATAACACAGCTCGGTGCACAGGAAAGCA